>NQVE01000121.1:542500-1205532 GCA_003260385.1 Cuscuta australis
AAAATATATAAATCAATTTTTATAAATTAAATGATTATTTTAAATTATTTTCCTCAATTACAGATCCTGCTACGAAAATATATTCTTGAAAATATGCTCTAAAATCCTATTTTTGATAACAATTAATTATGAACAATACAAATATGATTTTGTATAATAAAAATGATGTTTTAGGCATATAAAACATTATGTGATGCATGACGGTAAGTTAGAGTGTTAACACTCAAAACTAGACCGCTATTTGTTATCAATTATTATGTTGATTAATGATTATGATGAATGATTATTATGGATGATCATGAATAATGAACTAACTGATCAAAATGATTATTGATGATTCAGCCATGAGAGTAATGAATATATTGATAATTATTAAACGATTTGTATTGTTAAACGGTATCTAGAAGAACTCTAAGATATAGCTATTAGTTAATTGATATTAAGGCTATCTAGAAGACCTCTAGAATAGATCTTGTATTAGAACAGGCTTATGAAAACATGAACATTTGATGAATTAGATAAAAACGCATAAATGGGATTCATAGACCAAACTAGAGGATCACTCATTTGGGAATGCCCGATCTAATGTTGATCAATCGCTATATTGTTGTTGCCTTAACTGACTACAGTTAAGTGTCCGAATCATTTGCCTTAAACTAGTGATAGTTTAAGTGTCTGATTGCCTTAACTGACTGCAGTTAAGTGTCCGAAATCAATTGCCTTAAACTTATGATAGTTTAAGTGTCTGATCAATAATTACCTTAAAAGAATCTGGTTATGGAAGTTATGATTTGGCCTTAGACTAAGAATAGCTAAGAGCATTATTATGATTTGGCCTTAGACTAAGAATAGTTAAGAGCATTATTATGATCTGGCCTTAGACTAAGAATAACTAAGAGCGTTGTTATGATCTGGCCTTAGATTAAGAATAATTTAAGAGCACTATTGAAATAGTATCTGAATTGAATAAAATGTGTTGGTATGAACTGAACAATACCAAAACTGTGAATGTCTTAAATGAACATTGTGTGCATGATATCAAATGATTTGATTATGAATTTAGATTCAGTTTATATGGATGTTCGACGCATTAGATATGCTTACTCAGCTTTACCGCTGAGCGTGTAGTATGTTTTATTTGCTACACGCAGGTAAGCAGAAAGCACAATGTGATCCTGGCGGCAGATGGGGCGAGATTGTCGGGATGGATGTGACAAGTTTTGAAACAATTTATGATATGTCAATATTAAAATCGCTTCCGCAATATTGTTGAATACTCCGTATTGTATATGTATTGAAAAATATTATTGGGATTAATAAAGTGTGTTTGAAAAGGTTTAAACTTTTACGATTACCAAGTTAAATACTTTAGTCCGAATGGGGCTGCAGACCTGGACGGATTAGGGTGTTACATGGTTATTCTCACATAATCTTATACCCAGGTTCACATCTCACAACTACGTTCTCATGGTTAAATGGAAGGCACCTCCTATGGGTAGGCTTAAACTCAATGTTGATGACTCCTATACCACAACACATCAAAGAGGTGCAGTTATATTAAGAGATGCAGAAGGAAGACTGGTCCGTAGGGCCTCCAAACTACACTCTAGGAGTGCCTACCAAGCTGAAGTGGATGCCGCTATTAAAGCAATCAGATGGGCCCTTTTAATTTCCAATTCTCTGATTTATGAGACTGGTTGCGGCCGGCGTCGGCCGGCGGTGGCAAGCGGTGGCTGGTGATGGTCAACTGTCAATGGTGAAAGTCTAGTCAGCACCCCTTCCTTTCATTTTATTTTTTTTTAAAAAATTCAAAGTGTTGAAAAAATATGGTGACCTTTGCCTAACAGTTTGGTAAGCTTTGTAATTGTCTTTTGTGAGCTTTGCAGTGGCTATATATATATATATATATATATATATATATATATATATATATATATATATATATATATATATATATATATATATATATATATATATGTATATGTATATATATATATATATATATATATATATATATATATATATATATATATATATATATATATATATATATATATATATATATATATATTGTAACGCCCCAAAACATACCCTAGAATTATTAATAGATAATTATTAAAATAAATCAAATTTGTTTTTATTAAATTAAAATAAATTGTTGTGCGCTTTGGGCTGGTAAAAAATATGTTTTGATATCAAATATAACAATCAGGATAAATCTCAAAGAGATAAATCCAATTTATTGACTATTTGTGTGGTCTTGATTGGGAACCTGAGTACAGGCCCAAATCAATAATAAATGAAGAAATTAATTATGATGTGAACATTAAAATGATTTATTGAAATAAATCATGAGAATAATAATATGAATTAATTATGAGAACCTTTTTGAATAAAAGTCAATTGAATAAATTTTGACTCTGTCAAAGTCAACACCCAAAAATATGATGTCGGAAAAAGTATTACAAATAAATATAAAAATTATACCATTGAATAGAATTCGACTCTCTGATCGCAACGGTGCAATCGGAATCCAATTCGGAGAAAGTTGGACCAAAAAGTGTACCCCGACTGGAACAAAATTTGGTCCCAATCAGGGACTTGCGTATAAAAATTGGGAATCGCCGCTAGGCGCACTACGCCGATCGCGGATCTGCAAATGACACTAACTTGGAGTTTTTCCCCTTCTTCTTCACTATAAATGGAGGACCAACTCTTCCTCATTTCTTCACCATTCTCCCTCAAATTTCTTTTAAAAGTTAGCCTTGAGTGTAAGGAGTGTTGTGGTGTTGTCAATTTGGTGTGGAATCGCCGGAGCTAAGAGTTATCGTCGCCAGAAGTTTCGCCGGAAAATTTCCAAAACCTCCATTAAGCTTCGAGGTAAGCCCCTAGATATATCTAATGACTAGAATGTTCATATAGGCTGTTTCTACGTTCATAGATGGTCATTTGGTTGAGTTTTGTGTTTGGCATGCTTGAAGAACTAAGAATCATAAAACATGAAATTGATGTTAAAATTATGAATTAATGATGCTAAAATGATCTATGAACCTTGGAGAACAGTTTTATATACTTTAATTGAAGTTTGGGAAGTAAAAATGATATTTCCGCAAGATAACTTGAGGTAGAAGACGATGAATAGTCGATTATCAACTTGAAAATCGACTGTGGCTTGTTCTGCAGATTTTTGGAACAGAGCTGAGCAATAGTCGATTGTCAGAAGGTGACAATCGACTGTCAGGCCTTTCAGAAGTTGAAATAGAAGTTGATAATCGATTGTCAAAATGTGACAATCGACTATCAGCCCATTCGGAACATCAGACAGTCGATTGTCAGAAGGTGACAATCGACTGTCAGCCTATTCCGCTGAAGAAAATGAAACCAGTAACTACTAAATGATTTTTCTATCATATATTAATCAATTGTTATTCAGAAAACAAGATTTTTGAGTTATGGAATCCTATATTTTGATACCAAACCATTAAATTAATAAAAGGATGATTTCTTGGAATAAAGATGGTGTTTTAACAACTAAAAGGGATCTTACGTGATGCATGATGGTAAGCTAGGGTGTTAACACTCGATGATAGGCCGCTGATTGTTATTAGTTATTATGATGATTGATTGATTGTTCATTATGATGAATATTATGGATTAATGATGATGAATATTCTGGATGCATGAAATGATTGTTGAACTAAGAGTATGAATTGATGATGAATAATGTTGTTAAGGATATCTAGAAGAACTCTAAGATATATCCATATTGATGTTGGTTTCTAATACTATCTAGAAGACCTTTAAGATAGGTTAGAAATAGGCCTTGCGGGTATGATGCCCGGTGGAAGGGGTTAAAACGTACGTACGGGATCCAAGAACCAAACTTGAGTACCTCCTCGTTTGGGGGTACCACCCAACCCAATAGTGAACACTACGCTGTCGGTTTTTGGTTGACCTTAAGCGAAGGTAAGTTTAAGATTTGAAAACACTTTTTAAAAATATATCTTAAACTAGGCCTAGCTTAAGGATTAGAATATCTTGAACTAAGATCAGTTGAGATTGATGTTAGAATAAATCTGAATTGAAGAGATGTTGCAAATAAGTGATTAGGCTACCTAGGGGAACTCTAGGACTGCCTTAGGGGCTGTTTGGCAACTTCTGAATGGATAAGTGCTGAACCAGTAAGAGGTCTGAACCATTAAGTGCTGAACCAGTAAGAGGTCTGAACCATTAAGAGCTAGTATATTGCTTAACTATTCAGAAGCAAATGTTTGATCAATTCAGATAAGACCTCTTAACCATTCAGACTCTGTATAATACTTAATCATTCAGAGGCAAATCTCTTAACCATTCAGACATCTGAACCATTAAGAGGCAGAAACAAACAGTCTGAACCATTAAGTGCTGAATCATTCAGACATCTGAACCATTAAGAGGCTGAAACAAACAGCCCCTTAGTAAGATTGTAAGCATAAATGTCAATAGGTAGAATAAGCTCTGCAGATCTGATATCTGGCGGCTGCGGGTTAAAACGTACGTACGGGATCCAAGAACTGTCGTTCCGAAGGGGACAGGGGTACCACTCACCCAGCGGAGAACTCCTTCGTTGGTCATTAGATTGTGTTGTGTCATAAGGTAGACTTGAGTCATGGCCGTAGGTAGTGGCTCTAAGTCCGAACATAAGGTTGTAAATAAGGAAGTATAGTCTTAGCCTTGTAATTATGTTATGAGCTGTGAGTGAAGACAGATAAGGCAATGAATTGTTACTTGTGAATTTATTTAATGACTGTTATGTGATATTATACTGTATACTTGTGTGCATGATATTGTAAGAGGTTATGAGCTAGTGGGTTCGTCTATGTGCGTAGTCAAACGTTAGATAGTTCTCACTTAGCTTCAATGCTGAGCGTGTAACCCTTTTTCCTATTTGCTACATGCAGGTAACATGAATGATGAATAAGGAATTATCCTGGAGGGCAGCGAGGGCAGAGAGGTGGATGGATGCTGGCTAGAGGAGCTATCTAGTTTAATTATTGCATTTAAATTAATTGTGTTTTTAAGGGCAAGAACCCAAAGTTGTATTTTGATTAAGTATTAAAGGCTTCTGCACCGTTTTATTAACTCCGATGGATATTAAAATATTGTTTTGAATTAAATGTTTTAAATTGTTTTGAAAATTTATTGTGTCTGCATACCAATTTAGTGACAACCTGGTTCGTTGATCCGAGTATTTGGGTTATGCGGGTTGGGGTGTTACAGCTTTCCTACTTTGATGAAGTCTCTCTTAAGCACTTATCCAAATTCAATTCAGATCATAAACCCCTTTTGGTAGATTGCATTAAGGCTACCTCCTCAGGACCAAAGCCTTTCAAATTTCTTAATGCCTGGACACTTCATAACACCTTCCTTGATAAGATTAAAATCACTTGGACTAGTCTCCCAACCACTGGAGGTATGAGAGGGTTCGCCAACAAGCTTTTTTTGCCTAAAAGCAGCCCTGAAAGCCTGGAACCATGAAACTTTTGGGAACATTTTTTCCCAACTACAGAAAGCAGAAGAATAGTCACTGAAAGCAGAAAATGACTTTGAGTTTAATCCTACTCAACAAATTAGAGAAAGAATGCAGAAATCCAATGCAGAATTGATTTTTGCTACCAACTTAGAAGTACAATACTGGAAACAGAAGGCAAATATAAGATGGCTTGAAAAGGGTGATTCAAACTCCAAATTCTTCCAAGCTTATGTCAAGGGAAAGAGGAAAAAACTCTCCATATCTCATATCATCAAATCCAATGGAGTTGGTACTAGCAACCCCTCAGAGATCAAATCTGAAGCAATCTCTTATTTTGAGAACAGCTTCAAAAAATCCCACCACCCTTCCTTCAACCTTATTCTCCCCCTCATCCCCCAGGCCCTATCCTCTATTGATAACTCTACTATTTGTGCCCTTCCCACCTTGGAGGAAGTAAAACAGGCTGTCTGGGAGATAGATGCAAATAGAGCTAGTGGGCCAAATGGATATAATGGAAATTTTTTCAAAATAACTTGGGACATTATCAAAAAGGATGTTCTCTTTTCATCCCAAGAGCCTATGGAAGCACTTTTCTAACCCTCATCCCAAAAAAAGAGAATCCAAAAAGGTTTGAAGATTATAGGCCAATATCTCTCTCCACCTTCATGAGCCAAATTAACACCAAACTTCTTGCAAACAGGCTCAACACAATACTTCCCAAACTGATCTCCAAAGAATAGGCTGCATTTCAGAAGGGTAAGTCCATAGATGACCATGTCCTTATGGCACAAGAAGTTGTCCACATCCTAGACAAGAAGGTTTTTGGGGGTAATCTGATCCTAGAAGCTGTCCACATCCTAGACATGGCAAAAGCCTTTGACAAACTTGACTGGGATTATCTTGAAGCTGTTCTCAAGGCTTTTGGTTTCAACAATCTTTCAATTGCACTTTTGTTGGCTAATCTTAAAGGGACCTTTTTCAGCATCCTACTCAATGGTGAGCCTACAGATTTTTTCAAAATGGAAAGGGGTGTTAAGCACGAAGACCCCCTCTCCCCTCTCTTATTCATTTTAGCAGCTGATGGATTCAGTAGACTCATCAATCAGCAGATGGACACACATCACCTCCTCAGATTTAACTCATGACAGGTCCCTTTTCCTTCACACCTAATTTATGCTGATGACATTATGATTTTTTCCATGGGTGAAACGAGAAACCTCCTCAAGCTTAAAGCCACTCTTGATATCTACCTCAGAGCATCAGGCCAAGAGATCAATTTACACAAGAGTAAATTCTATATCTCGAAGAAAACTCTTAACTCCCAGATCCAAAATATGGAAAAAGATCTAGGAATCAGTAGAGGAAATCTGCCTTTCACCTATTTGGGAGCACCAATATGCCAAGGGATTTTGAGAAAGAAACACTGCAAGGACATTCTAGGTCATTTTGAAAAACATATCCACTCCTGGTACAGCAGACTTTAAATCAGATGGGCAGGCTAATCCTAATCAAACATGTCCTTTCTTCCATTCCTTTACATATCATGGCTGTGCACACCCTTCCCAAATCCATTAGCCATACCCTAACCAAATACATGGCTAACTTCTTTTGGGGACATAAGGATGGTGCACAGAAATACCACTGGATAAGATGGAGCCAAATAACGCAGCCAAAGGAAGAGGGGGGACTGGGAATCAAAAGCTTGGAGGACCAACATCAAGTGTACACACTCAAGCTTTAGTGGAAGGGAAGAAATGACATGGGAATATGGGGACATTATGTAAGAGCAAAATACATGAAAAAAGGCATCTTCAAGGAAAAGCTTACAGACTCTCCCACATGGAAGAGGATCTGCAGATTAGATACACTTGCCGCCTCTCACGCCACCTGGAAGGATAATGCTATGCTTTGTAATGGAGGAGATTTCAGCCTAAAGGAAGTATACAAAGTAGTTCAAGAGAATGGACCTCATTTGCTTTCATGCAAATACATCTGGCACAGCTCAAACATCCCAAAAATCAAGATATTTTTGTGGAAACTTCTCACTGGCGCACTACCTTTCCCACAAAACCTGTGCAGATTTGCATCCTCCTTCCCAAGCATTTGTCTTTTATGCCAAAACAACAATGAGGATATGGACCACAGTTTACTCCACTGCCCAACTTCGTCTCAGGTCTGGAACAAGCTGGCCACTCTTTCTAATGGACCTAGAGTTAAGAAGGACACTACACTACGCCAACATCTACTTGCATGGTGGTTTGGAAGCAACACCAAACACTTCAAGGGAACCCTCCGTCTAATCTTACCAGGCCTTTGCACATGGTCACTTTGGAAAGCACGTAACTCCAGTATCTACAACGATCTCAAACCAACGGCAGAGGGAATTTTCCAAGCATGCATAAAATCACTACAAGCATGGGCATGGCTTAACAGGAACAAAAAGTGGATGATCCAGGATGATTTCAAAGACTTGGGAATAGAATACTTTTGGAGTAATAGTCATAGAGTTTTGTTTTATCTAGTGATATAGGCTCTTACTGTTTCCTCGTTTTGACCCCATGTATCTCTTTCTCTTTCCTCTTTAATAAAGACATCTTATATATATATATATATATATATATATATATATATATATATATATATATATATATATATATATATATATATATATATATATATATATATAATATATATATATATATATATATATATATATATATATATATATATATATATATATATATATATATATATATATATATATATGGATCAAGTTTTAGAGAGAGGTCAGAGCTCAGCGTTGCCTCAGACGGTGGTCCTTCCGCCGCTTCTTCAGACCATTTTCTCGCTTGCCTCCACTCGTCCAAATCTATCCTCACCATCTTTTCAGACCAAATTGCCGATTCAACGCTCTCACTCACCATCCTTCTCCGAAATCCCTCAGCAATCTCACCCAGTCACAAACCGCGAAAGGATTGATGCAGGGGCACTCTCTTCCACCTCAGTCCTGGCCATCGAGTCGGCCTCACTTCCAATTGCACCCCCAGACCAAGCACGCCATGTGGAACTGGACCTTACCCTCATCTAAGGTTCTCTCTCGAAGGTAAGACCTTCTTACTTACTCCTTCTATTTACAACAAGAAGATCTACATTAATGAATTTCTGGGGAGGAAACACTACAATATATGGCTTGGTTTGGACACTTGCGCTTGGTTGCTGGAGAACCTGTGTTCACTCAACTCGAAGGGGAAGCTGGGGTCAACGAGTTGTAGAGAAAGGAATAGACGGTTACACTTACAGTTTCAATCCTCTAGTTTCAGGAACCACATCAAACTGTGTGAATTTCACCAGGATGGGAAAATCTGGGTTTTCATCCCTGAAGGCTCTCAAGGGTGGCTTTGCCTCCTTTACCTCTTATTTTAAGAAAACTTTTGATTACCTTCAAACTTTCGTTCCCCCTCCCCCTCCGTTTTTGGATATGGCTGTGGTGTGTGCCTCGGTTTCTAAACCAACATACCAACCACCTATTTCCATCTCTGCAACTCTTCTCTCATTTGATTTACCATGTCTTGACTCCCACAAGCCTTTAGAAACTGTTACCTTTCAAACCTCAAGCTTGTTTACAACCAATGGAGCTTCTCCCCCTCCCACATCCTTTCCCCATCCTCGTTCCAACTCACTCTCAGCCTCTGCTGAAGACTTCACTCCTAGAACTTCTGATCCTACCACACTTGCCAACCCCCCTCACTTCTTAGGACGCTCAAATTCAGACAATGACCTCGAATCATCTCAATGGGGTTACAATGTGTGTTATAACTCCGGGCCTGAGATCAAACACTCTGGCAAAAATCTTAAATCTCCTTCCTCCGAGGAGGAATGGGAGACAGACAGAGGCTCTGAAGATGAAGTTTGGCTTGCCGATAAAGAGGCAAACATGAAGAGAAATAACAAAAAATTCAACCAAATTTGCTTGCAAATCCAGGATACTCCACACCAAAGAAGAAGGAGCAAACGCCTCTCAAACTTGAAAGCTCGCAATAACCTGTATTAATTTGGTTGAAGTGGACTGCTACAATTACTATGATTACCCTTATTTTACTCATAAGAACTTTTTGGAAGTTCTTTGTGTGTTTTCTTGGTTTGTTATTGTTTACATTTTCTTCAAAATTTTAGAGAAGCCATCTTGCAGTTGTTAAGGCCATTTATATTGGCTCCAGCCCCCAAACTTCAGATTCTAGCTTGGAATGGGAAGCTGGGTTTTGGAAGCAACACTTTGGCGGGGCTTCAGTTAGGACCTAGCAATTTTTAGGGAAATCTCTTGGAATTATGGATAGTCTAGATTCAGATTGATGGAACGGGGAGCACCTTCTATCCAGGCCTTTTTTGGGATCCATTAATTTCCTTTCAATGTTGGGCTCTTGTTCAATGTTCAATGCAGCAGTTTCTTGAGATTAGGAGATTTATGTGGATGTGGTGGAAATTCTGGATGCTGATCTTTACAAGCAGAAGGAACAGAATGCAAGACTAGATTCGGGCCATGCTTCTGTTTTGGTTCTCGCTGGTAGTGAGCAATTATTAAAGTGTTGTTTGCTAGTTTGTGGGTTGTACTGTTTCCCTTTTGTTTTGGTCTGTTCCTTTCTTTAGTGCTTTGGTTTTTTCTCCTGTGGTTTTACTTTGGCCTTGTGTTGGGGACGGCCAACCCCCTCTTGTACCTTTCTCCTTTTATGTTTATAATAAAACAATCCTTTAATATATATATAGACACACACACACACAGAGAGAGAGATATATATATATATATATATATAAATTTTTATTTTTATTAAGAGAGTTGAAAACACATGTTCGGGGAGGACTAGACCGAAGCCCCGAAAGAAGGAATGAAAACAAAACACACAACTACCCCATACAACATCAATGCCAAACCTCCACGTTCATGCCCGACTTTAAGAATTTGAGCCCAACCGAAACTAAACAGGAAAAGTGGAATTTCTTCCGGTCCTCCAATAGGTATTGAGCCCCCAGCCGTTGAAGTCAGCATCATGGCACATCCATTTTTTGTTGCGGTTCACCCAGCACCATCCTTGGAGAAGTTTGAAGCATTGTTGAATAACACCCTCTATTGTGGATGTTTTATCTTCGTAGATGTATACATTCCTAGCTTTCCAAAGGCACCAAGAAATGATCCCTGGCAAGATAAGCCTAACACACCCCTTGAAGCTTTTTGTGTTACCTGAGATCCACCACAAAAGGAGGTTTTGCTTAAAGGTGAGTGGAGTTGCAATCCAAGGTCCAGCTGCCAGATGATTGAAGTAGTCCCAAATCTTTTTGCTGAAGTAGCAGTTTAGAAGAGTGTGGTCTATATTGTCCTCATGTTGTGCACAGAAAGGGCAAATACTTGGGAGCATGAGGTTAAATCGTTGGAGATTGTTGGGAAATGGTAAACAACCTGCTTGACATTTCCAAATGAAAGTCCTCAACTTTGGTATCTGGGTCTTGTTCCAAACAAATCTGGTTGAGAAGAGGCTACTGTGACCATCCTCTCTAAGGGAGTAGGCCTGCTTTAGAGAGAAAAGCCCATTGTTCCAAGACATAGAGCCTGCTTCACCCTTGGCAAAAAGAGTGCAGAAATCATGGACTCTACAAATCCTTTTCCACGTGGGTGAGTCTGTTAACTTTTCTTTAACACAGCCATGCTTAAGATATTTAGCTCTCATAAAAGAAGCCCAAAGGCCTGAATCATTATGAACTCTCCACCACAGTTTTGCTCCATACGCATCCTCCAGGGTAGCCAGATTTCTGATTCCTAGGCCCCCAGCTTCCTTAGGAATACAGATGTGTGACCATTTAACCCAGTGGTACTTAGGCCAGCCCTCCTTCTGTCCCCAGTAAAAGTTTGCCATCTGAGAGTTGAGTTTAGCATGAATCGATTTGGTTAAGGTGTGGACAACCAAAATGTGTAAGGGGATGGAGGATAAAACATGTTTGATGAGGATCAGGCGCCCCATTTGATTAAGAACTTTACTGTACCATGAGGAGATGTGTTTATCAAAGTGCTCCAGGAGGTTGTTGCAATGCTCTTTCCTAAGGATGCCCTTGCAGATAGTTCCACCCAGGTAGGTGAAAGGAAGGGAGCCAGCCTTCATTCCCAAGATCTTCTCCATGTGAGAGAGCTGTTCTTTAGAAGTGGTTTTGGAGGAGTAGAAACGACTTTTAGTGAAGTTTATTTGCTGTCCAGAGGCTCTAAGGTAGTCCAACAGCAAAGTCTTCATCCTAAGTAGGTTCCTGGTTTCTCCTTTGGTGAAAATCATGAGGTCATCAGCATAAACCAAGTGTCCTACCCATTTGAGGGATCCCATATTGTATCTTTTAATAAAGCCTGTATTTAAATGGTGGTTTAGCAATCTGGATAAACCTTCACCTCCAATGATGAAGAGAAGAGGGGACAAGGGGTCACCTTGCTTTACTCCCCTAGTCATTGGAAAAAAACCTGTTGGTTCTCCATTAAGGAGAATGGAAATAAATGTGGACTTCAAATTTGCCAAGCAAAGTTTAACCGAGTGAGAAGAAAAGCCAAAGCCTTTAAGAATGGATTCCAGGTAGGACCAGTCCATCCTATCAAAAGCTTTTTCCATATCAATCTTGAGGATGATATTGCCCCCAAAAACTTTCTTATCCAGTTGGTGAATTGCCTCCTTGGCCATGAGAATGTGGTCCTCAATGGCTTTTCCTTTCTGGAATGCAGCTTGTTCATCAGAGATGATTTTAGGGAGCAGCTTCTTGAGCCTATTTGCCAACATTTTGGTGTTGATTTTGCTCATGAATGTGGAGAGAGAGATAGGCCTGAAGTCACCAAATGTTTTAGGATGGTCTGTCTTGGGAATGAGGGTGAGGAAGGTGCTACCATACCCTTTGGGAATAGGCATCCCTAAAAAGAAATCTTGCGAGGCCTTAAGAACATCATGTTGTATAATCTTCCAGCAGCACTTGAAGAAACTGCCATTGAATCCATCTGGTCCACTTGCACTATTGGCATCCATCTCCCAGATGGTGTGTCTAACTTCATCCATGTCAGGTAGGGCTGTGATAGATGCATCCTCTTCTGTAGAAATAAGCTTAGGGATATGTTGGAGAATAGGCATGAGGTTGGGACAGTGATCAGCAGTTTCAGCACTGAATTGGGACTGAAAATATTTTATGGCTTCCTCCTTGATCTCCTCTCTGTTGTGAAGGCCTACCCCCTCTTGGGAAATAATGTGGTTGATGCAAAGTTTCTTTTGTTTCCCTCTGACATAAGCCTGGAAAACTTTGGAGTTTGCGTCTCCCTTCTCTAACCATTTAATGTTAGCCTTTTGTTTCCAAAATTCCACCTCCTTCTTGACTGCAAGAATCATTTTTGCATTCGCCAACTGAGCAATCTCTCGGTTCCCATCCGTTGGATCAGTATCATAGGCCTCCTGAGTTAGAGAGGCACATTCTTCAGCCTTCTTAGCCTGGTCAAAAATATTGCCAAACTCTCTGTGGTTCCAGGTCTTAAGGTCCACTTTGAGGGCTTTAAGTTTGGAGAGGAGGCCTCTCCAGCCCCTCCTCCACCGGCCGACGGTCTCCATGGCCACCCTATCCCCAACCCACCCTTATCTCAAAACCCTGTCACCAGCAACAACACCAAACGTAGCACCAAATTCAGGAATGAAGGCCTCACTCCCTTATCGGCGTTCTCCTCTATCTCTCTAACACCCTAATCCGTCCAGGTCTGCAGCCCCTTCCGGACTAAAGTATTAACTTGGTAATCGTAAAATTTAAAACTTTTCAAACTTATCACAGTAATATTTTTCTTAACATATACAGTACAGAGTTTTCAATACCGCGGAAGCTTAACAAATCATAATTACAAACGTAATTTATTTATGTTCTTTAATTCAAAACCATCACATCCATTCCGACAATCTCGCCTCCGTCTGCCTCCAGAATCACGTCACATCATTCTTTCTATTAACCTGCGTGTAGCAAATAAAACACACTACACGCTCAGCGGTGAAGCTGAGTAAGCATATCTAAAGCGTCGAACATCCACATAAATTGAATCTCAATTCACAAACAATCATTTGATATCATGCACACAATATATAAGTCATTCATGATATTCTCAATATTTTTATTTCAATATTTCAATAATCAACATTCACATTCAATATTCAACAATATCCTTAAACTATGCTTAGTCTAAAGCCAATCTTTGTGATATTTACCAACTCTTAAACTTATTCTAGTTTAAGGCACTTCTAACCAACTCTTAAGCTAGGTCCTTAATTTAAGGTGCATATTTTCCGATTAATTTACCAACTCTTAAACTAGCCTTCGCTTAAGGTACAAGTCCAGAAAACCGAACAGTAGAATACTAACTGTCGGGTTGGGTGGTATCCCCAAACGAGTGCCTCTAGTTTGGTTTATGGATCCCGTACGTACGTTTTTACCCAAGACCACTGAATATACATAATTATACCCGCAAGCCCATTCTAATTTGAGGTCTATCTTAGAGGTCTTCTAGATAGCCTTAACAATACAATTCATTTTTCATCAACCCATTTATTTTGATTCTAGTTCAATACTTCATAATCATCATTTTATTTAGAATAATCCTCGTCATTAATTCACAATAGTCATACATCATAATCATCAATTAACGTAACATTCAAAGCAATAGCAATTAGCGGTATAGCTTCGAGTGTTAACACCCTAGCTTACCGTCATGCATCAAATAACATATTTGGATTAATCAAAATATTATATTTACTTTAAAAATGGTTTCATTTCTGTCTTGGAGTGGAAAAATATCATGATAGCATTTTCTGGAGTTAATTTCCGAACATAAAGATTCTGGACACGCTAAAATGGCCTGTGGCGGTACCACCCTACTGTCTCACAGTAGTGCATTACCGCTACTACGTGCTGCATTCGAATCAGGAACAATACTTTGTCTTCAACCTCGGTTCAAGCTTTGTAAATATCATTTTGAGCTACCAAATTTCAATTAAACTATATAGAAATGTTCTCCAAGGCTCATAGATCATTTTGGCATCATTAATTCATAGTTTTAACATCAAATTCAAGGTTTATGATTCTTAGTTCTTCAAGCATGTCAAACACAAAACTCAACCAAATAACCATTTATGAACGTAGAAACGACCTATATGAACATTCTAGTCATTAGATATATCTACGGGCTTACCTCGAAGCTAAACGACGATTCCGGAAATTAAACGGCGAAACTTCCGGCGAACACCACGGCTTGCTGTGGCAACCTCGGCGGCAACTAACTATTGTAGAATGATCTCCTTACTCGGAGAAACATTTTAACACTAAGTTTATTCAATTTGGTTAAGAAATGAGAGAATTGAGTTCTTCTCTTATAGGAAAGAAGAGAAGGAAGGAAACAAATGCTGAGTGTGTTTTGCGTAGGAAGATTCACGTTCGGCGATAGTGGAGGAGGAGGCATCGTCCCTGATTGGGACTAATTTTGGTTCCAGTCGGGTACACTTTTTGGTCCAACCTTATCCGAATTGAATTACGTTTGCATTGCAATCAGACAGTCAAGTTCTATTCAACGATATAGTTTTTGTATTTATTTGAAATACTTTTTCTGACAGCATCTTTTTGGGTGGTTGACTTTGACAGAGTCAAAATTGATTTAGTTGACCTTCATTCCAAAAAGGCTCTCTAATTTAATTCATATAACTTATTCTCATGATTTCTTTCAATAAATCATCACAATATTTACATCATAAACAAATTCTTCATTTATTCTTAATTTGGGTCTGTACTTAGGTTCCCAATTAAGATCACGCAATAAGTCAACATGTTGAATTTATTTCTATGAGACTTATCCTAATTTGGATATCAAAACACATTTTATTTCGGCCCAAAGCCCAACAACAATTTATTTTAATAAAAACAAATTTGACTAATTGAATATTTATTCATTAAAAATTTTAGGTTAAGTTTTGGGGCGTTACATTTCTACCCCCGTTAAAGGAATTTCATCCTCAAAATTCTTGTAAGGCTCAACGTTCAACATTTCATAGTGAACATACTTAATCACGGGTGTCATGTTTATTCAGTTAAACCATAATTATGTTATTGTCCACAAGAATATGTATTCTCAAAATGACAATGTTATCAAACTCGTTCTTTCTTCAAGCGAAAAAATCTTTGATTAAACAAGGTGTTCAGCGGTCCTTCAGTATCAACAACTAAGGTTCCTCCGTTGTGTATAAGGTTGTATACTTGACATAATTGGACATAACACAATTCCCAATTGTGCAACGTTGATTAATGATATTCCTTTGATTGAAGGTTTTTCAATAGCATTTGCAGTTTCAAATCATCAGATTCGCGTTAGGTGTAGTTGGGAATTTAGAGTTCGTTTCCAATCCATACATCGTAGCGTAATCTTTCAAGTCAATCAAAACATCTTCACATCATTCACATAGTTCCGCAATGACTCGTAAGTAACAGTATATGGCTTTTAGAACATAGAATTTGTCATCATTTATGAGGAAGTAATGTCGATTGGTTGTACTGTAGCTTGTCATTATCGATCTCTTGTCAAAATATTTCTTCGTTCATCTTCATAGTAGTTCTCATTATCGTTTAATGAGTCTTTGTATTCATAGGTGATGACGTTCAAGTAGCGTCTCATGTATGACTTGTCGTTTTCAAATTTCTTTCATTAATTTGAAAACATATCTAGATATGATAGCGACAGGTTCGATTGTAGCACTATGGCTGATCTTGTTTTTTTGAGAAGGAGAAGCATATCTTCAACACGTGATCTAGTTCACACTTCATAGAGTAAGGAATCTCACTAGTCCCTTTGATCAATTTTGCCTATAAGGTCAAGACTTTTATTTGAAAATCTCATATCGGTCTTTGTGACATCATATCTTCTCTGGTTCTGCACATACATTCCCTTGCCAAGGTCAAAACAGAGTTTCTTGATCATCATCGATAATAATCTTCATAGATAACGTAATCGGATCAACCATTTTGTAATTCACAAAGAGAGTTTTAAGATAGCGTTCAAGTCAGGGTAGTTTTACTATCAACCTACGTAGTTCTCAACGTATAGTTTTCGAAGATTGATATCATAAAGCATCTTTGGGATTTAATGAAGAACCATAACTTGAGACAAGTTTTCAATGATTTGATACAAAAAATGGAATTCAATCCTTTTAAGATTGATCAAGTGAGATATTTCAAGGCTGTAGTTAACACATCAAGTTTGAGTATCTCAAGGATATGAATCATAAGACACAAAGATAGTATTTATGAATTATCGTCATCAACCGTAGGTCTTCAATCTTCAATGCTTCACTCTTTGGCAGTTACTCAAATGGTCATTATCTTAGGGTTTTAGACACTTTGACTTTTCGTCTCCAAATTTGAACGTTTTTCAGGATAGTGAATCTAATTGTTCATGAGTCTCAATTTGTCATATCGTCAGCAGACTATAGTATTAGCGAGTACGTTCTTGTCTGTAGGTATATTGAATCCATTTTACTGTACGTATTTTGGCTGGTGATAATTACCTTTCCATCAATGGTCAGGTTTCAGAGACTATATATATCACGATTATGGAAAGAGTATCTCATATTCTCACATTATGGAAGGAACTTCTAGAGCTCTTTCTTATACCATAAGATTCGTTGGTGTGCTTGGTAGTCATGCTCTTGGTAGCAATCCAAGGTTCATGGCTACAGCGGTAGATTTAGGACGAGAATTGGTAAGGCGAAAAATTAGGCTTACTTATGGAGGAGGCAACATTGGCCTTCAAGGGGTTGTTGCTTCAATAGTCTATAACAATGGTGGTAGAGTCAGAGGTTTCATACCAGGGTATATAGCAGCACGACAGGTTTACGGACATACGTACGGTGTAGAGTACACCGTTTCCAGCAATTACTATAAGTATTTCGAGATGAATCATATTGTGGAAGCCTTCATCGTACTTCCTGGAGGGATTGACACTATGGAAGGTTTATTCACTTTGATCTCATGGGCATCCGAAGGGTTACACAGTAAACCCATTGGTCTTTTGAACATTGACGTTATTTCAATAACCTAATCAAGTTTCTAGATGATGCGGTGAGGCAGAACTTCATGGCTTTGAATCAGAGAAAATTGTTCATCTCTTCTTTCTTTGTGGATGAGCTTTTAGACAAACTAGAGTTTGCTAAAGCTTTTCCGGGTCCTGGTGCTAATTATGACGAGTTCGCAAATTCCAGGGGCTTAGATTTGGAGTTACTTTTGTAATATTACTTCATGTAATCCCAGTTGTATTTGTGTCGGAATGATATTATCCATAAATATCATATAACGTTGTATGGCCAGTGCGAGCTATATTTTCTTAATTCTTCAGTCTTTCATTGTTAGTGTCACTGTTTCACGTCATGTTTTGTATCGTTACCACGGTCGCGATCTTTCAACAGCAAATACGAACAAGTAAATTACTTCATTAATCGCTTCATAACAAAGCACAAGTTCATTCAACAAGGTTGAGCGGTCTATAGCTTCTAACAAGTAGGTTATTTGAATTTGATCGAATAAGTCGTCAGTACATAGTAAAGGCTAACAACTCTCGATCGTCAGTTTGTTCAAGTTTCTTAACAAGGATTTGTGAGTATCCTGACCGTAAGTCAATCTTAGAGAATACAATGGATTCTCTAAGCTGATCAAATAAGTCATGATATGAGGTAAAGAATAATGAATTGTTCAAGTGACAGTAGTTGATATAGAGTCTCATTGATTCGCGTGTGAACAAAACAGGTATTCTCCCAAGGAGGAAACACTTGATCAGACGATTCTTTGTTAGGAGGTCATTGATGGAAACACGTTCAATATAGAATTACAAATATTGGTCCTTTCTGGGATCAAGATTGACAGAGAATTCAATTTCTCGGAACGATGAGATATTATGAAGTTCATATCAGAGAGGTGTCATACCTTTGGTACTTTTCTTCAGCTCAGATCTTTCTTTCGCATATCACAAGAATAGACTTCATGCTTCTTATGGTTGAGGCATTTTTGCATATATATTCGAAATGAACTTGGTCGGTTTAGAAATCAGATTTGCTTTCACCTCTATGAGGTTACCATCATCGGTCTTCAGTTGAAGAATTCTTCATCACAAGTTGTCAACAGTAACGAAGTTTAACCAGTCAATGCATACTAAGGATAATGTCAATTTCCTTGTATGGTATTTTAACGAGGTTTTGTAAGAAATTGTCGTTTAACAAACGATTTTGATTCCTAAGATATGATCGCATATTTGTATCGTAATGAGTTAGACATCAGAACGGGATACTTTAGATAACAGAGTTTATTGGTTCTAAACATTTATGTTTGAATTAGCGTTTAGATCATCTTGAGTCCACATGAGGATCTTTTGACATCAGCTTCACAGCTGTTTCTCAACATTTATCGTTTCTTCATAGTCGTCTCACTTTCGTACAGTTTTGTGATGCAGATCAGTTTCGTCATTCGCGATGCGATGCGTACGTTAATAACGTATCAAAGGGTCATATATTTTTCGTTTACTCTTCACTGAGTACGAAAGTTCAACTGAACTTATTTTGGTATAGTACTTAACAATTGTTATCTAATGAAAATTTAACACAGTCAATATTTATCAAATAAATTCTCATACCTTTTTCCTGGAGCAGAGGGACGCGAGAGTCGTGAATGTGATTGATAAATTTTTTTACACAAAATATATAATGTATATATTTTAAATCAAACTTTGATCCGAAGATCGGGTTTAAAACCATTTGCTCCGATACCAGATTGTAACACCCTAATCCGTGCAGGTCTACATCCCCTTCCGGACTAAAGTATTAACTTGGTAATCGTAAAATTTATCAAACCCTTTATTTATTGTTAGTGTTATACCCGAGCTCCGGGAATAAGCTTTAAGTTTGGGACAAATCTTCTTAAACTGCAGGAGAAAGGAATAATCGATTATCAATTTATGATAATCGACTAACAAGAGGTTCAGTTACTTGGGAAGGAGTTTTGGGAGTTCAGGGAAGGGAAATAGTCGATTGTCACTTTAGCAATAATCGATTGTGGGATTGTGTAGTTTAAGCCAAGAAGATTCAGAAGGGTGGGATAGTCGATTATCAATAGTTGATAATCGATTATTTGGGGTTTCAGATTCTGCCAAGGAAGTTCAGGGGTGTTGGATAGTCGATTATCAGTGAAGGATAATCGATTATCAAGGTTACCCGAGGTTTCAATATGGAAGGGAAATGGCTAGGCTATGTAGGGAAGTTATGGGAAGGAATGATAGGGTGTTTTCTAGGTTAAGGGAAGAAAAGAGGGGGATTTCAGAGTGAGAAATGGAGGGATATAGGGTGGAGGAAATCAGGGATAGATATTACCAAGTTGGGGTTAACAGATATTACACACTCTTATCTTAACTTGGGGTTGAGTCTAGTATTTAAATAAGATATGACACACTTATCTAAATAACTAGAACCTAAAAATCACACTCAAGAGAACCACTCTTAAGATATGGATTTAGGAATTTAAAATAGCACACACAAACAAGTGTATTACTAAGTTAGAAATTGGGAATACAATGTGTGTTTACAATGCTCAGGGATGAGCTTATATAGGCATAGAAAAAGGAGACTACCAAGTCTCTTATTCATACAAACTAAAGGAATTAATGGCCACTTGTTGATGTTCTTTTGGTGGGGGAAAAACACAGGGGTTATTGTACTTGTAGGGTAGGATTTTGGCCATTAATGGTAGGAGGGAATATGTGAATATAATTCACATTTGATTGGCTTTAGTGGGTCTGTTTTTGGGCAGGAGAAAAAGGTGGGATGGTAGGTTATTTGGATGTATTTCCTGGGCTGGATATGGGGTAAAAACATGGGGGGGTTGAAGGGTGTGTGTGTGGGTCAAAGTGTCTTGGATTTTATGCCTGTTTGTTTAGCCAAGTTTAGGTGTAAGGGAGTGGTAATGGCAGGGTTATGGTATGGGGTTTTTGGTCAGGGATAAAGAAAAATAAATGTAGTTTTGGGTTTATTACTTTGGATATTTTGGGGTTTGGATTAGATGAGAATGGATGGGTTTTAAGTGGGAGTTGGGCTCAGGGAAATTATGGCTATGTGGCGGGTTTTAGGATTGATAAGTTTGGTCCAAAAGGAATCATAACACTTAGCCATTATTCCGTTAATTTGCTTAACGACTTTAGAGTCGTTGGTAGTCGCCCGGGGTATATCAGTTAGCCTTGGTTTTCTAAGCCCCATGTTTTGATGTTAACAAACAATATAAGAGCTTAACGTTTGTTTAAGTGTTTCAGGTAAAACAAGAATCCATTAAGATTCGGTACTCAAGAATGAAGTCAAAACACTAAACTAGCATAGAATATAGGTAGAAACGAATGTAAGGATATGACTTTATATACCTATATTCACAAGCTCAAAAGCACTCACAAAATATGTTTAAAACCATCCCTTAAACATTTTTAAATATCCAAAAGGTTTTAAACTCAAAACACGAAGGATTAAGGGAAGTTTGGAAAAATCAGAACAGAGTCACGGTACCCCTAGTGGTACCCAATACCGCCCAAACGATAGGGTATCCGCCTACATGGTACCCCCATACCGTCCTATCCAGGTAACTCCACTCACGGTACCCCCTACCGTAAGCACAGTACCATGCTACCGTGTGGACGGCACCGGCCTACCGTGACCGTTGGGTTACTGTTCCTGATATGTGATTTTGAATTAAATCAACCCTAATCACCTCCCAATGGCTAATTAACATCTTCCACTATAAATACAAGCCTAATCCTTTATAACTTCTTCAATAAACAAAGCTCTAAACATCCTCTCTTCTTATTCTAAGTGTGTTCATTCTTTATTAATTATTTTCAATATTTTGGCTATTTTAAGAGCTTTAAATTCTTGATTTTTATACACACACTTTGAGCTTGTGTTTCTAGTTATATACTCTCATATTCATAAGTTTGAATTGTATTTTTGAGAGAGTATACTTTCCTTCTACACTGGCTAAGTTTTGTTCTTCATTTTAATATTCTAGCCGTTGTGTAGAATCTACTTTTGTATTCTTCAAACACACCTTCTTACGGTCGAGAATAGCCATTAAATTCTCACATTGTAACGGTTAAGGATAGCCGTATAAATCCTTGGGTAAAGGTTCAAGGATAGCCTTTGAAATCCTTGGGGGAACGGTAGAAGATAGCCGTTAAATCTTCATGTTGAAACACGGGCTTGTCACGTTTTCGTACGAGGGAAGCGCAATCCGCCATGTGTATTATGACGAATTTTGCCCAATTGATGGAGACGCCATGGATTAATGCATGAATCGCCTTCAAATCCTTGTTAAAGGGCGAGGTGTGACTGCCGTCCCGGGGGTAGAGAATCCGGGTGAGGATGTATAGTAGAAGACGCTTCTCCAGCGGGGCCGAGTGGATTGTCGTTGCGCCGCTATGGAGGATGAGGTTGGTGATCCCAAGCTCTCGAATGATGACCGCCTCGTTGTTAAGGATCCAATCGTCTCCCCCGTACGTGGCGATGTCGTCTCCGCGGATGGGCAGCCCCGCGATCCGTGCAAAGGTAGGCAAATCAATCTCTATGTCGTAGAGATTGATGCTACTGTAGATAGTGTCTCCGCCACGGCAGAGATTTGAGTAGAACGCCTGGACAAAGGCTGGATTGAAGGTCGTGCGGCTCTTGGAGACGAAGGGCCACAAACCCGACGCTTGAAGTTGGTTGTCGAGCTCGTGATACCCCTTTTGTTGAGGGTACAACTCGGGCAACACCCTGGGCGGAGAGGTTGGGCGCTTGGCAAAGTGTGTGAGGAACCGGTTGAGTTCCTCCTCCGACCCGAACTCAAGAAAGGATCCATCAAGGTACGGAAAGGGTAGAGGCGGAGAGCTTGAGGCTTCAGCATGGCCCTTCTTCTTGGAAGCCTTACTCTTCGACTTTCCACCGGCCATAGTTGAGACTTTTGAGAGAGGAATGAAGAATTATGAAAAAGTAGGCTAAAGGAATGAATTTGTGATGTGAATGGTGTGAAAAAATGACCAAAAGTGATGGATATTTATAGGGAGAGGGGATAAAACCGTTTGAATTCAAAAAATATGGTTGTTGGGCATTAAATTGGGTGCCCAACGGCTACTATTTTTTTGAATTGCAACAGCCTTCCCAGCGATGGAAGGATCTACCCATCGATGGGAAGGTAGCCACTGGAAATCAAGGAAGAACTCAAGGCTACCTTCCCAGCGATGTGTGCGTTCTCCCATCGATGGGAAGGTGCCTATTGGAAAGAGAAGAAACAACGAGGGTGCCCTTCCCAGCGATGTTAATACCATCACATCGCTGGGTAGGGGAGTTTTTGAAATCCGTTAAAAAAAATTTAAAAAAATAGTGTCAAACACCCAGCGATGGGAGGATGTTTCCATTGATGGGTAGGGAAGTTCTGGAAATTTTTTTTTAAACAAATGTCAAACACCCAGGGATGGGAAAAAGGTTTCATCGATGGGTAGAGAGGTTCTGGAAAGAAAAGACTTCCCTCCCAGCGATAATATAAGCCACCCATCGCTAGTTCCACTTACTTCATGATTCCCTCACTTCAAAACGTTCTTGCAAAAAAAGCAACGCTTTGGTACCCAAAATATGTCTATGGGTCCTTGGGGGTTAGTTTACCTTTATTGCCCACACACACACCCAAAATTCGTTTCCTTACACACGCACACACACACACACAATTAGATGGTTGTTTAGGAGTTACCTTGGCAAACCCATCGTCTCATGGTTGGCAAGTTCCAGTCTACCTGAACGGAGAGTCGATATCTTAGTGTGATTTGTGTTGGTTCTGGTAATGGAATGTGGACTTTCTTCTTTTCGTCAAAGTAGAAGAAATAATAAGGTTTCTTTTGTGCATTATCCTGTGGAGATTGTTTATGATTTGAATATCCTTTTCCAAAGGATTTTTTTTGTTAGCACTAAATATGTTGTGTGTTTCATTATAGGTGAAGTGCCTATGTCTTGTAAAACACACGGGAGCTATATGTCCTACCCTATTGCAATAATGGCATACTACGTTTGGGTTGAACATATTCCTAGTTTGGTAATAGCTAGGGGGTCTAATCTTATTCATCCTATTTTGAGAAAATATTGGTTTTTGGGTGTTTTGAAGATTCTCTCTTCTAGGTGTTCTAGCATTATTTTGTCTATTTGAAAAATTATTTCTGTGCATAAAATGATTTTGATAATTCCTCCTAGGTTTCCTAGAATGCTCGTGTTCATGACTAATTTTTTGTCTAGGTTCTCTATTATTTTTATTTTTATCTTTCTTAGGTTGAGCTCTAGGTGGTTTACGGTTGTGCTCAACTTTTTCTTTATTTTTAGGTTCATCAATCTTCCCAAAACCTATTCCTTGTTTAGTGTATTGCATAGAATCAAAAACGAGATTAAGATCCTTATGTGGTTTATTAAATTTTTTCACCGCATTTTCTAGTTTAGCAACTTGTTCTTTCTGTAACACCCTAATCCGTCCAAGTCTGCAGTGATGTACCCCTGGATGGCTCCACTAAAACCCAACATCTCCCAAAATCGATGAACACTACTACGAACTGGTCCAAGTATGGTCGGAACACACTGTTCATAAGCTACATGAACACTGCCAGGGCATTAGTCAATCCGAAAGGCATGACTGAGAACTCGTAATGCCCATAGCGTGTCCTAAAAGCAGTCTTCGGAATGTCTTCTCTCTTAACGGGAATCTGATGGTATCCAGAACGCAGATCAATCTTCGAGAATACTGTAGCCCCTCTGAGCTGGTCGAACAGGTCGTCGATGCGAGGCAACGGATAACGATTCTTCACTGTGGCTTTGTTCAACTGTCTGTAGTCGATGCAAAGTCTCATGGATCCATCCTTCTTTCGAACAAATAACACCGGTGCTCCCCATGGGGAAACGCTAGGTCGGATGAATCCCTTTTCCAGAGTAGCTCTTGCAACTGAGCCTTCAACTCCTTCATCTCGGCAGGTGCTATACGATACGGTGTAGCAGATATGGGTTCTGTACCCGGAATGAGATCGATCGAGAACTCTACCTCTCTCGGCAGAGGCAAACCAGGAAGGTATTCGGGAAAGACATCGGGGAAGTCACAAACCGTACGAATGTCCTGCTGACGTGGCGATTCTTTTCGCATATCCTGAACGTGACACAGGAACATCTTGCACTTCTTGCGACTCCAGCGCCTCGCGCTCATGGACGATATGAACTCGGGAGCCTTGGGGAACACCTCCCCGGAGAGTGATACGTTGCTACCATCCTCGGCTCTCAGCCGTACGGTCCGGCAACTGCAGTCGACTACTGCTCTATACTCGGTGAGCCAATCCATACCAAGCATAATGTCAAACTCCTTGTGTGGTAGCTCTATCAAATCTGCAGGGAATTGCTTCCCTTGCACGGACAACAGACACCTATGATAAATGTGATGAAGACGCATGCTATGTCCTAGCGGATTCGATACAACGGTAGGTATCTCAAGGTCACTCCTCACGATCGCAGAATTAGCAGGCATGCCAACACAGATATAGGAGAGCGTGGAACCCGGATCGATCAAGGCATGCATAACCGAATCAAATAGTATGAACGTACCCAAGATAACATCGGGACTAGGATCTGTGCGCCCCTGCATGGCATAGGTACGCGCTGGTGCACGGCCTGACTGCTGCGGACGTGGTCTCTGCTGATTATTTGCGGCTCTAGACTGCTGACTCCGTGCTGGATGCGATGTGGCAGGCTGATCCGGAGCTCTAGGAAAAACAGGCTCGCTGCTAGGGTTTGTCAGGCAATGCCTCCTGAAATGCCCTGGCTGACCACAACCCAAACATAAGCCTTGGGCGAGCCAACACTCGCCCGGGTGATGCCTACCACACTGTACACAGTGCGGGTGGCTCCTCGTTCTGATCGAGTTGCTAGCGGCGGCAGACGGAGACGGCTTCGATTTACTCCTCTTAGGCGGCGGCGCACTCGAAGAACCCTTCTCGTACCTCTTTCCCCCGAATCCAAAACTCTTCCCGCTCGGCCCGGTGCTGGCCGCGGGTCGTGGGTCTTTCGTCGCTCGATCCTCCTTCTTGGTTGCCTGCAAATCGTCCAAGCTCTTTTCCGTCTTCACAATCAAATCATACGCCGCATTAAAATCTGTCGTCGTGATCAGCGCGGCGTACGGCCTCAAGTCTGGCCGAAGCTTCTTGACGAACTCATTCAAACGATCCTCCGGAGTGGAGACCAGACGCGTCGCATAGTGGGACAGGTAGTCGAACTTCTGTCTCAGTTCAGGCAGTGACATCCCCTCCTGCTTAAGCGCTACGAACTCATCGCGCCTCTCCTCGCGATACCGGGTGGGGACGTACTCCTTCGTGAAAGCTCGATCAAAGCGATCCCAGGTCCATGGCTTGGGCGTGTGTGAATCCTGGTCAATGCGCTTCCACCAATCATATGCTCCCTTCCGGAACATCTGTGACGCCAACTCCGAGCGATCAGCATCTGGACTCTCAAATTCTTGAGTACCCGGTCCATCTGCTCAAGCCAATCCAATGCAATCTGGGGCTCCCCCATCTTGTCTCCTCGAAACTCTTCCGCTCCATTATCCTTCAATGTCTTGAAGGTAACGATGCGCGGCTGAGGCTGTGGTGGTGACGGTGGCTGGAACATGGGCATAAGCTGCGCCATGTGCTGCATATAATGGGCCATCATGGCCGGGAACATCTGCTCGTAGGCCACCTGCGGCATCACCAATGGTGGCATCACTGGAGGTGGTACGACTGGCGGTGGTACAGCTGGTGGTTGTCCCGCTGGCTCAGGTTGATTCTGCTGCTGCCCTCCGTCACCCGGAGGCGTGAAACTCGAACCCTCGGTGTTCACCGTGTGCACGCTCACGTGCTCCGGCTCCGGAACATACTGACCATGGGTCGATTCTTGACTCATTCTAAAATAATAAGGAAATTCCCAAGTCAGATCTTAACATATAACGGATAAAGCTATAAATACTTATTACCTTCCTGGGGCAGAGGAGTTACGTGAGATGCAGATGTGGCTGAATTATTCATTGTATTTTATTTTGAAAGGGTCCAAAGACCGATTTTAAAACCAATTGCTCCGATACCAAAGTGTAACACCCAAACCCGCATAACCCAAACCCGTGAGACAGCGGACCGGTGTGCCACTAGATTGGTATCCGAATATACAACATTTTCAAAACAATTTTAAACAAACGTTCTATCAATACATATAAAAATCCATCGGAGTAATTTAAAATAATGCGGAAGCCTTTTTAAAGTCAAACAACTTGGGATCTTGCCCGAAAACGTAATAAGCATTAAAGTTAATTAAATAAAGCATAACTACAGATTAAAGAGACAGCCACACCATCGTACATCTCCTCCCCATTGCCCTCTGGGATCGGCTCTAGGTTCATCTGTCTTATCACCTACGGACAGCAAAAAGGAAAACAACGCTATCCGCTCAGCATTGACGCTGAGTGGCACTCCATTGTAGCACAAGAATAAACATAATAATTCAATTCAAGTAATCAATTTAATTCAATTAACCAATTTAGCCAAACTATAGCATAAACATATATAACGATCTGAACCATTAAATCTATTCTAAACGCTATTAACTTCATAGTACGGACCTAGATTACGCCGAAATCGAAATGATAGCTCGAACGGAAGACAAATCAACGAAATCAAACGAACAGGTCAAATTGAGTCAAAATACGAAATTGACCAATCAATCCGGCTGGAGGTTAATCTGCCGGCGATATCAACTCGGGGCAGCGGCTGGATGCGGCGACGGTGACGGACGCCGGCGACAGTGGCGAGGCGGCAGCAGCTCCTAGAAATCACGAATAGAGGAGCAGCTCCGGTGATAGCCACTGTCCGACGAAATCCCTAGCTGCAACAACGGTGAACCGGCGATGTATCAGTCCGGTGAGTCGCATCAACCGCCGGCGAAGGTGGCGACCCGGCGTGGCGCTGCTCCAGAGGTCCAATTGCAGAGGATATTGCGAGGAAGATGAAGAAGAGACTGACCTGAGCTAAGGGCGACGGCGGCTGGAGGCGATTGGCGGCGCTGCAACTCGACGGCGAGGAGCGGCGGGCTACTGGCGAAGGAAGCCGCGGCGATTGGCTGCGGCAAGGAGGCTCTGGCTTGCGCGACGCCGGCGTGGTTGAACGGCAAGGGAGGATGACCGGCGACTGGCTCACGGCGGCGATCGAGAACGACGAAGGTGAAGATGAAGATGAAGACGACGATCGTGCGGCTCTCGGATCTGGACGGAAGATAATAGGTTTAGGTTTTATTTATTAATTCCAATACTAGTGGTTTGGGCTCCGGGCCCAAAATACCCGATTAAACGGCTATAACATGAGCTCCATAACTCCGATTCGCGAGCCGTCTGAACTAACGCGATCGCAAAAAATATTTCCTACGAAATGACATAAAAGTTGGGCTTAGAATCCAAATTATAATTTTAACCCCTTTTTGGGCCCAATTCGTAATCAATTGCTCTAACAATTTAATTAATTCTTTTGGTCCAGATTTCGGGGCGTTACAGGGGGTGAATAGCGTTTAAAGCAAAATCACAGGAAATTAAAAACGAGAGAGAAAATTGTAAAGAGCGTAAGGAAGGAGCACTTTGATGTTAACTGAGGATCAAATCAAGAATTATGTCTTGATTAAAATTGAAATGTTGCTTATAATGCGTGGCAACAGTCTTCGGGACTTCGATGAAACACCTTTCCCCATTTTAGACAACGCGTCTACTAGCCGCAACCGACTCATCCTTGATGAACTACAATATGACCGCGTAGCAATGACATCTGAACACGAACATTGTTTGGCATTGTTGAATAGCGAACAGCGTACAGCTTATGAAAGTGTAATGTCTTCTGTCGACTTGAGTGAGGGGAAAGTTTTTTTATTATATGGATATGGTGGAATTGGAAAGACCTTTGTTTGGAAAACATTATCTGCTTCCCTTCGATCCAAAGGAGATATTGTGTTAAATGTTGCATCAAGTGGTATTGCTTCATTATTGTTACCCGGTGGAAGAACTACACACTCACGTTTTGGAATTCCCCTCAATCCTCATGAAAATTCCACCTGTAATATAAAACAAGGAACACCTCTGGCTGATTTTTAGTTAGAACCAAACTAATAATTTGGGACAAGGCACCAATGACACATAAGTACTGTTTCGAAGCTCTAGATAGAAGTCTACGCGATGTAACGTCTGTTGTTAATGCATCAAATGTTGATCGTCCATTTGGAGGGAAAACCATTGTGTTTGGAGGAGATTTTCGGCAAATTTTACCCGTCATTCCTAAAGGGAGAATACAAGACATTGTCAATGCGGCGATTAACTCATCATATCTATGGAACCATTGTACGGTGTTATGATTGACAAAAAACATGTGCTTGCAACAAATGTCTCGCGATAAGAATTATGAGAGCATGTCAGAATTTGGGGAGTGGATGCCAAGCATCGGTGATGGCATAGCTGGAGATGAAAATGATGGATCCAGTGAAATTATTATCCCCGAAGATATGTTGTTAAAAATCATGGATGATCCTATAGGAACTATATTTCATTCAACGTATCCAGACTTCAACAATATCGTAAATGATCCCACATATTTGCAGAATCGAGCAATTCTTGCACCAACTCTAGATGTTATGGATGAAATCAATGACTACATGACATCATTGAACAACATTGGAGAAGCAAAAAGCTACTTTAGCTCTAATAGAGTGTGTAAGTCTGATTCAAATGCAGATTTTTTGACAAATTTACATTCTCCAGAATTCTTGAACAACATACGAGCATCTGGTGTCCCAAATCATGAACTGAAGTTGAAGGTTGGAACACCCATTATGTTGTTGGGAAATATTGATCAATAATCCGGTCTTTGCAATGGAACAAGGTTGATAGTAACTCGATTTGGCAATCACCTTATTCAAGGTGTTAGTCGGTTTTAGTCGTTGTACCCACGCCTTAGAGGGGGGGTAAATAAGGCATTTGAAAACTTTTCGGAGTTTGATAAAAACGGTGTTGGCAAATGCGGAAGCAATATATAAAACGCAAAAATAAAAGCGTAAAGTAAAACGCACACTGATTTTATACTGGTTCGAGAACTCCCTACTTCAGTACCTCGAGGCTCCTCCTAAAGGATTTCCGAATCCACTAAGTCACGGTCTCTTGAACTCCGTCAAAGCAACGCACTAGTTTTGCAAACAACCCTTGCCAATAGGATTTACTTCGAGATTTCACCACGGCTATCTCGAACCGTTTACAATGAAGATTTAACGGCTATCTTCTACCGTTCCCCCAAAGATTTCAAAGGCTATCCTTGAACCCTTACCCAAGGATTTATACGGCTATCGTTAACCGTTACAACGTGAGAATTTAACAGCTATTCTCTACTGTAAGAAGGTGTGTTTGAAGAACACAAACAATGATTCTACACAACGGCTAGAATATAAAAATGAAGAACAAAACTTAGCGGGTGTAGAAGGAAATTATACTCTCTCAAAAATACAATACAAGCTTATGAATATGACAGTATATAAGTAGAAACACAAGCTCAAAGTGTGTGTATAAAAATCAGGAATTTAAGGCTCTTGAAATAGCCAAAATATTGAAAATAATGAATAAGAGAATGAACACACTAAGAATAAAAAGAGAGGATGTTTAGAGCTTTGTTTCTTGGTGAAATATGAAGTATTAGGCCTATATTTATAGTGGAAGATGTTAATTAGCCGTTGGGAGGTGATTAGGGTTGATTTAATTCAAAAATCAGCAATCCGGAATAGTGTTCCAATGGTTACGGTACCCTGTCACGGTAGCTAGGTACCTTCTCAGGCAAAAACTCTCTAGCGGTACCTGTCCTCTTACGGTACCCCTTCCGGTAGGGGGGTCCCGTCCAGACAGTAGGGGGTCCTAGGCTGACGGTAGGGGGTACCTTCTCAGATAGACTCACGGTACCCCTTACGGTACCCCTCACGATACCTACTCACGGTACCTAGGTACCTAGTGACCATTTTGACAATTTTTTCATTTTTGTCCAAATCGTTTCCAATTTTGTTTAAAACCTTTTGATGTTTGAAAATGATTATAAAAGGGTTTTAAACATATTTTGTGAGTGTTTTTGAGCTTGTGAATATAGGTATATAAAATCATATGCTTACATCTGTTTCTACCTATATTCTACGCTAGTTTAGTGTTTCGAATTCATTCTTGAAAACCGAATCTTAATGGATTCTTGTTGTACCTAAAACACTTAAACAAACGTTAAACTCTTATATTGTTTGTTAACATCAAAACACAAGGCTTAGCAAACCAAGGCTAACAACTCCCCCTTTTTTATGTTGACAAACAATATACTTCAAAGTGAGTTAGGCGGGAGTAAAATAATGAAGCAAGCAAGCCCCCCCTAAAAGTAAGCATATTGAAAGTACTCACTTTGAACTTTTCTTGTGTTTATTAAAAGTTTAGGTTTGATGCAAATAGTTACACAAGAATGAACTTAAGTCATGTTGCATATGCACCACTTTGAAGTATACATCTTCTCTCCCTTTTGTCAAAATCAAAAAACGCATTTTGAAAATTTTAACCATGTATAACTTCTTGAAACCCTCCCCCTGTCAAAGTGAATTTTTAGGAAAAATGATAGTTTGGAGATCATTGGGCAAATGGTGCATTTACAACAAAACTCCTCCTAAAACAAAAAACTCCCCCTAAAATGATGCAAGTTTAAAAACTTCATTTTCAGGGATTTTTGGGGATAATTTTATAAAAGGCATGATTTATAATGAATTTTGAAAAATTATTTAATTATGCAAACCAAGGCTAAACAAATAAAATCACATATGGGATAAAGTTTTATTTTTGAAAACACTTAAAAACGATAAAAAGTATCTTATTCCAATGAGTAAAAAGAACTTACCGAAAACTTTTGTATTTCTTCCTCATTACTCTTTTTTCATCTTCTTCATCACTTAACGAAATAGAGTCATCGGATGTTTCATCCGTTTCACTTGACTCATCACTTGAGTCATCACTAGACTCCTCCTTGGATGTCTTGAATGCATTGGTTCATTTCGGGTCTTCTCTCAAATATTCTTCTTTCATATTAATCATCAAAAGCTCATGAGAATACAAAGAAGACCAAATGTGGGCGGTGCTTTCCATTGCACATTTGGGTAAAAGATCTACAATACTATTATGTCATTATTTTGGCAAAGAAAGTAAAATTTTAGTATTCAATTCACTTGTAAAATATTCCTTACCCAACTTACCCATCTTGTTGACTATTTCATTGAACCTTCTATTGGCATCTTGGATTGACTCGTGACTCGTGTTGACCAACTTTGAAACTTTCATACTCCGAGTTTCCGAGGGCCAACATGGTTTGCTTTGTGGAGGTGTCGCCTTCATGCGTGGCTTGAAGCATTCCCATACCTCCTTGGACGTTTTGCACGAGCATACACGTGCGAACTCATCGGGTCCAAGAGAGCAAAGAAGGATGTTAATCGCCTTTGCATTTATTGACAATTTTCTTTTGTCCCCGGCCGTCAATCCTGCAAAATTATCATTTCTTGGCACAAATGGCCCATGAAGTACATTTAACCATAAGTCAAAATCAATGGATTGAATAAAGTATTCCATCTGCATTTTCCAATAAGAGTAATTTTGACCATTAAAGAACGGGGGCGATGAATGCTTTGAGAATCCATTGTGGCCATTTTTTTTATTTAAAAAAATCAGGGATAATAAAGTTTTGAGATTTAAAAAAATTCAAATTTAAAAGGGGCACAACAAGTGGATCTTTGTCGTAGATGCAGTTAAGCACTTTCAACTACGAAACCGTTCCGATACCACTTGTTAGTCGGTTCTAGTCGTTGCGCCCACGCCTTAGAGGGGGGTGAATAATGCGCTTGAAAACTTTTCGTAGTTTGATAAAAATGGTGTTGGCAATTGTGGAAGCAGTATATAAAACGCAAAAATAAAAGTGTAAAGTAAAATGCACACCGATTTTATACTAGTTTGGGAACTCCCTACTCCAGTACCTCGAGTCTCCTCCTAAAGGATTTCCGAATCCACTAAGTCCCGGTCTCTTGAACTCCGTCAAAGTACCGCACTTGTTTGGCAAACAACCCTTGCCAATAGGATTTACTTCGAGATTTCACCACGGCTATCTCGAACCGTTTACAATGAAGATTTAACGGCTATCTTCTACCGTTCCCCCAAGGATTTCAAAGGCTATCATTGAACCTTTACCCAAGGATTTATACGGCTATCCTTAACCATTACAACGTGAGAATTTAACGGCTATTCTCGACCGTAAGAAGGTGTGTTTGAAGAACACAAACAATGATTCTACACAACAGCTAGAATATAAAAATGAAGAACAAAACTTAGCCGGTGTAGAAGGAAATTATACTCGCTCAAAAATACAATACAAACTTATGAATATGAGAGTAAGCTCGAAGTGTGCATAAAAATCAGGAATTTAAGGCTCTTGAAATAGCCAAAATATTGAAAATAATGAATAAGAGAATATAATGAACACACTAAGAATAAACAGGGAGGATGTTTAGAGCTTTGTTTCTTGGTAAAATATGAAGTATTGGGCCTATATTTATAGTGGAAGATGTTAATTAGCCGTTGGGAGGTGATTAAGGTTAATTTAATTTAAAAATCAACAATCAGGAATAGTGTTCCAATGGTAACGGTACCCTGTCACGGTAGCTAGGTACCGTACGGTAGCTAGGTACCTTCTCAGGCCAAAACTCTCTGGCGGTACCTGTCCTCTTATGGTACCCCTTCTGGTAGGGGGGTCCCGGGCTGACGGTAGGGGGTACCTTCTCAGATTGACTCACGGTACCCCTCACGATACCAAGGTACCTAGTGAACAAACGTGAAACTCTTATATTGTTTGTTAACATCAAAACACGAGGCTTAGCAAACCAAGGCTAACACAAGGCACCGTGATGACAGGAAAAAATGCTGGGCAAGAAGTTGTTATTCCACGGTTGTCGCTCACACCGTCAGATGCAAGAATTCCTTTTAGATTTCAAAGGAAACAATTCCCAATCATGACTTCATACTCTATGACAATTAACAAAAGTCAAGGCCAATCTTTGTCCCATGATGGATTGCTACTGAAGAAACCAACATTCAGTCATGGTCAACTCTATGTTGCAATTTCACGTGTTACAAGTCGCGAGGGTTAAAGATCTATATTTGCAATAAAGACCTTCCGTCATCAAACCAAACTACGAATGTAGTTTATAAAGAAGTGTTCCAAAACTTATAACACTGCATATCGACTACGGTCCTTCCTGTACACTATGTTATTTTGGGTATTTTTAATATAATTTGTTTTCTTTTAATTTTTGTATCATTTTTTTTCATATCATGACTAAATATAATTAATTTTACAGCCCGTGCATCGCACGGGTACGAGTCTAGTTAAAACTAAACAATACATTTGACAATTGACCACTTGTTGATGAAGAATGCACATACTGGCACTACAAGAAATTGTGTTTTTTGCCACACTTATTTTCCCACACATTTCTAAGGTGCTGTTTGTTTTTTCTGCAGAAAAAGGTCTGCAGTCTGCAGACCACATCTGCAGGAGAAGAGGTGGACCAAAGGTCTGCAGTGTGCAAGAGGAAGACTGTTTATTTTTTAACTTCTGCAGATTGTTTAAAAAAACTGAAATTTAAAATAAATAGATTTTTAAAGCAATCAATATTTTTTAAACATTCAAATTTAAATAAGAGTTCTATAGCACTGAAATAACAACAATAGCATTTTTTAAAATAACAATAATAACAATATTTCAAATAATTTATTCATCCGGTGATGTTTGTTGGGTTGAAGTCCACTTATGCATCCAGTGGCAGCATTACCATCAAACAATTCTGCACAAAGCTCTGGAAAAGGCAATGGAACTGTTTTCAAGGATCCAGCCTTTGGATGCCCCTAAACCCAAAGTAAAAACAATTATTGGTTTTGTTTATAGTTAGATGTGAAAAAAGTATTCATAGTGATGGGATTAACCCGATCAGATGGCGGACCAAGAACGTAATGTGGATCAGAAAGATACAATCTCGTAGTAATATTCTTTGATTAAGTGCAGAATTGCTTGAGTCGTCCCCACAATGGCGGGTTCTTTTTTCTTTTATAGTACCTCTAACATTGTAATTCAAATTATACATAATGGGAGGGATTATGGAGATCATGGGGTTGTGATTCCCTCTTTTCCGGTCTCGTTCTCTCCCCATCTCGTCCATAATCTGGTGGTGTGGGCCATGTGTCCCGCTCCTTCTCTAGACTGGGTTGTCTTGATTTAATCCACGATTGGGCCATCCCTTTCCCATCTACCATGCGCGTAGTAGCGGGCTCGGCCCGTTACCCCCACCTGGCCTTATCCATATTGTGCTATTATGGGCCTTTATTGGGCCTGGAGTCGGGTCTATCAGACCCGATATCCATCACAAGCCCCCTAGTTTTCTGGCGACGTGTCGCTAGAAAACTAATGATGAGCCGCCTTCGGGTTTCGTGTCGGATTAGAAACGTCGCACCCGAGTGCCTTGGGTCCCTCCTTGCAATGGATATAACCCCTTCCGGACTCGTCTTCTTCCTCCTTCGCTATCGAATTTCAACCCGACCCGAATTCCGATTGCGATTTTCCCCAAATTCTCGCTCCCTCCTCCGAAATGGCTCTTGTAGATCCCGCAACCTGGACCCATGAATCCTCTATCATCAAGGAGGATGAACTTCGTGAAGTGGCCTAGCTTCTGGGCAGAGGCTTCTAGGTCCACCATCCCGATGCTGTCGGAGGTATTAGCTTATCTCATAACCCAAACCCCTAGAAGTATATGGTCATGCACTACCACTCCGTGGAGAATAGGTTCAGATTACACCTCCACGGTTTGGTTCGCGACATCTGCCACCATTTTGAATTCGTCCCCGGTTAGTTGATTGCAAATGCGCACAAGTATGTCGCGTCCTACATCTTGCGATGTTGTGCCCTGGATAGAACCCCAACGCTGGACGAATTCCTCGTCCTTTTCAGTATCGGCGATCCTTTTCCCTACTACAGTCTATTTCCTCATCCCCAATCTCCAATTTTTGAGAGGGTTGAGTTAAAAATCGACAAGTGGGCACGCCGCTATTACGTCATCGAGTTTCCAGTCCACAGCCCTATAGATTTTCTGGGCACTGTACGCCGTAGCTCTATCTCCCGAACACCGTTCGCTGCTATACCCCTGGCGGAGGCGGCATATAACATCTTGAGAGAGGAAAGGGGTTTGATTCCGCACCACTCCCTTCAGGATACCAAGCTATACAAGAAGGTGGATTTTTATTACCCTTTTGGTCCTGACCCCATTCCGTTTGAAGGGGTGTCTTCCCCTGAAAGGTCAAAAGCTCCTCCAGTTATGGAATCCAACCCAGTCGGGAGCTCCTCCGGGAGCCAGGCCCAAGGCAACACCACTGCCTTGGCTGTTTGCAAATCGCCTGCTGCCTTGGACGTCATTCCCATCTCCGCCATTCCTGGGCTAAGGAAACCCACGCCATCCCGGAAACGACCACGGGAAGGGGTCACCGACGATGATTTCCTTCCCAAGAAGAATAAAAGTGAGGGTATTCCTGTTTCGCTCAGCCCCCTGACCACATCTTCTGGTACCCAGAGTACCGCCTCTGCTGCCGCATCCGGAGGTTTGGAGTTACCCAACCCGGATAGCTTAGATCGTGAGGGGGATGGACTTCTAGACCAGTCAGCACTCACAAGACCTGCAGTGCAGCCTCAGCCTGAGGTGATCAATACCTCTCCACTAAGCGCAACCATTTCCCAATGGGTAGAGGGAGAGGCTGACAGGCAGAAAGAGTCGGAGACTTCTCCTGCGAGAGAGAAGAAGGTTGAAGTGCAGAAAGAATTGGATGCCTCCTCCACGGTGGAGAAGGAAGCTAAAGAGCAAAGATGTGTTGGGGCTCCTCCAGAGACAGAGAGAGAGACTGAGAAACAACAGGAACCTGGGAAAACATCATTCCACTGTCACACCCCCAGCCTTCAATCTCCCCATCCAGCGCAAGTTCACGCCGCAAACCTACCCTGCCTTTAAGGAGGGTTGGGCAGGCTTTTCCCGCGGTTTGAACTCCTTACAGGCCTCCCACTGGACTATCAGTGCAGGAGCCTGCAATTCCCCAGGCATGCCCCGACTTGCTTGCCCTCAATGCTCTGCACTTCATGGAGTAGGTACTCTTCTTTTTCAAGAATCTCTTTATCCCTTTTTAGGTATCTCTTCCTTGACTTCCCTTCCCCTTTCCAGGCCCAACAATCACTCCTCACCCTGACTTAGGAGTACCTGGGTGGAGCATCAGGGAACTACCGGGCCGTAGTGGTCCTGAAGGAGAATGAGTTGGCTGTCAGGCTCTGCAACAGAAAGTTGGCACCCTGGAACAACAAGTCCAGGTCCTCCAAGAAGAGAATGCCCGACTCAAGGCAAATGGCTCAATGGAACTAGCAGCTGAAAGGTCCAGGGTCAAGTCCCTGCAAGAGCAGATTGCTATTTACAAAAGGGGGAGCCAGGATCTAGAAACGTAGTTTGACAGACTCCAGGCGCAAATTTCCATCCTAGGGTCAAAGGTCCCAGCTTCAGAAGACAAGGTAGGGAGTCTAAAGATTGAGTTGGTTGAAAGGGAGTCCCGGGTCTCCAAGCTGGAGAACTCCCTCCATGACGCCAAGCAAGAGGGCGCCCATCTCAACGATCTCGTGATAAAACACATAGAGGCGAAAGGGCTTATCCTCGGGAAGTTGGAGAAAGAGAAACAGACTGCCAGCGAGCTCCGGTCAAGGATGGGTGAACTGGAGAAGACAATAGCTGCTCATCAAGGGGAGGTGGCTGCCCTGACCACCCGCGCTGAGGCCCTCTACGAATAAGGGAAGTTTGATATGCAACACTGCATCTATGGGGCAATCTAGAGCGGTCTTCCGGAACACCCATCCTTGGATGACTTCATCTCTTACTATGGGTTACCTCTTCCTCTTCCTCCCCCAGATACTCGTGCCAAACCGGGATCCTGATTCCTCAATCCATTGTTGTAACTCCTATTCTGTAATATTTAACCAGTAACAACTTGACAATGCTTGATGTGTTTCCGTCCTTGTTGACTCCTTTCGCTAATCTAACTGTTCTCCTTTTAGACTTCTTATTTCCCTTTAGTTATTAGCGAAAATTCTTTATCCGCCTAGGCTTTGGGCTTAACCGCGTTTACAAAGTACTGTTGTGTTTTTTTTATCACCGCGTTAAGCGACTAGCCCAACTTAATCACGCCGGGCCCAATCACCTTAGCCCAGCAATGAAACGGTACAACCCTAGCTTCCCTCGGGAATCCGCAACTGTTTCTCCAATCGGATAAGTGCTTTGACTCTGCGTTCCTTGCACTTCTCCTCTAGGATTACTCGTCTATTTAAGGGGCTAGGCTGATCCCCTTCACAATCACAATCAAATCCTCAACATGGCTGATAATGCCAACAGAGTTGTCTTTATTGATCTTACTATTTCTGATTCTTCTTCTGATTCTTCTTCGTTGGCATTCCCCTCACTTGGGGCCCCAACACCTGAACTCTCTTCTGGGCCTTCTCTCGCCTCTAAACAATCGGTGACTTCTCCCTTGCCCAGGGAGGAGAATCACCCTCATCTCCCCCAACTGGCATTAGGGGGTGCTCTTCCGGGTTCCAGCGCCCCTCCTAACGATGCCAGAATGGAAGTTTCTTCTGGCTGTCCTAGCACGTCCCGTCCGCAGAAGAGACACAATCCCCACTCGGGAGCTTCCCGGTTGGTCTCCGGCGCGAGGCCTTCCTCCCAAGGTTCTCCCTCTCCTTAACAGTCATATGGACAACACCCTGAGGAGTGGGGGGATTATGACATGGGGGGAAACAGGCATCCGTCTACCCGGAGGGAAAAGGACGAAACCTTCCAGGATCTGCCTCCCCCTTCGGCCTAGGCGGAACGATGCCGTAAATCCTCCTCTCATGTCTCATTGTTCTCCTTGTCCGCCTTCATGGAAGTGACTGAAGGGCGTCCACGGGGAATGGTTTTCAATCCCACCCGTTGGTACCCTTTCGTTTTCCGTTTCTTTTGAAGGATGCATCAGGAGGATGATGGGTTCTCCCCACACCTTCCTGCTCTGGCATTCTTTCTGGTCAAGGCGGGGCAACAAGGGTCAGCGGATTCGCTCCCTCTACCGCACCGTTCCTCCTGGACCCTTGAAGTGCCGTTTCACCTTCATATTTTCTTTTTTAGTAGTAGGATAAAAGTAAATCAGGGACAAAGTTCATTGTTATAACCCAAAAGAATGTAATTTTCTAGTTGAGTTATTTAATGAAAATCTTTATCTCCCGTCTCTTTAATGTTTTATTGTTAGATCAGGGATAAGGTCCATTGTTGTAACCCAAAAGAACGTAAGTTTTTATTCGAGTTACTTAATGAAAACCTTTATCTCCTGTCATTTAATATAAGTATGTTGTGCGTGCCGCCATCTGCATGGAGTAGAAGTCTATATATATTTTAACTCCTTACCTTCTAAGGATGACATCTTTCCCAAAGTGCAGATGGGCCCAATCAACCGACCCATGCACTTAAGTGGCGAAAAACCCTGGTCAAACATTAGGAATCTTCAACCGCTTCATTCACCAATTGCTTAGTTGTTATATCTCAGCTCCGGGTTTGACGGTATTAAGTTCAAACTGAAGAAACAAAGCCTTTTGTTTTCAGGATAAGAGGATAATCGATTGTCTATCTTAGATAATCGATTGTCAGATGGTGCAGCTTCTTGGATTTTTCAGGAGGGATTGATAGTCGGTTATTGGTATGGTGATAATCGATTATTTAGGGCTGCAGATTTCTGGGGAAGAGTGATAGTCGATTATCTGGAAAGGATAATCGATTATTGATCCCTGCGGGTGTTTCAAAAGAGGACTGATAATCGATTGTTAACAATGATAATCGATTATTTTGACATATTTCTGGGAACGAAATGATGGTGTTTGTGTGGGGAATGGCTGGAAAAATACGGGGATGATGAAGGAGTTCTTTTGGGTATTTTTAATGGAAGAAAAGAGTAAGATTAAGAGGAGAAATGGGGAGGTATGAAATGGGAGAAAATCAGGGATGGATAAACCAAGTTGGTGTTTAAGAGATATTACACACTCTTATCCTAACTTGGGGTTTGAATCTAGAATTTAATTAAGATATGACACACTTAATCAAATATCTAGAACCTAAAACTCACACTTAAGATAACCACCCTTAAGATATAGAATTAGGAATTTGGCTAAAATAGCATCACACTATTTTAATAATACTCAAAGAGTAAATGGTTTTCAATATTCAAAGATTGTTTTACAATGGACATAAGGCCTGAGTTATATAGGCAGGGGAAGGGGGAGATAATTCACAATACATTGAATGTAAGCTTAGGGAAGCTTCCTTGCAACTATCTCTTCCAAGGCATGGGGTATTGGCCACTCATTCCTGTCTCCTTAGTGGAATAAAATCAGAGATGGGGCTGGGGATTGTGGGGTTTTGGGTTTTAGGATTGTAGTGGTTGTTTTCCTGGGTTTTGTGGGTATTATTTGGGTAAGAATGGAGGGTTGTTTTTGGTCATTAAAAGGGGACAGGGCTGGGTATTATTTGTGGGTGTTTTGGAGTTATGGCTTTGGGTTATTGTAAGGGAAAAACATGGGCAGGAAGTAGGGGCTGGAGGTGGGTCATGGTTTTGGCTTTTTGTGGGTGTTGTGTTGGGATTGTGAGGTTTATGAAAGGAAGGAAGAGAGGTTTTTACTGGTTTATTAAAAGGCTTAAAAGAAGGAAAATAACAACAAACAAAAAGGTTTTGGTTTACACACTCTTATTTTCGGCCATGGCTAAAATAAGAGTAGGGAAAACTTTATTTTGAAAAGGAAATATTTTGGATGTTTAGGGAAGGTATGGGAAGTGTGGGCTCAGCGTAGGGTGGGTGTAGGACAACCATGGTGTTGGGTTGGGTTCTAAGGCAGGAAAATGGAGAAGTTTCAACCCAATTAATGTCACCACACTTGGGCTTTATTCCCCTGATCCGTCTATCCCTTGGCGGGCTACGGAGAGTCTTCGGGCATGCTCCCGGATATATATCATCCTTCCCTTCTTCGAAAGAGTTTGCCCTCAAACTCGGCTTTTCTTCACACTCATCTTCGGGGTTTGGATGTGGTAATCTATCTTTATCTCTAGAACACCTTGAGGACGTGTTTTCTCTCACACCTGAGCCTTTGTGAATGACCTGCAAATTAAACAAAAAAGTGTTGGCATTAAAAGCCGTTAGTGTCGGTTTGCCACCGAGGCTTTCCTTTTCACAGAAGTGGTCGGGTAGGGGGTCTTTAGAGAGGCCCAACGGCTGGTTTTGCTCAAGCAAAGAATCATATGGTGACTCTTTAGATTCGTTGTAGGCAAACATGGCAAGCACGGATGGGGGCGGTGTTTCGGGCAGGTTGTTGGATGGTATTATTGGGGAAAGAGTGATTCTCCTAGTATTCAAAAAGAATGAATACTATGACATAGAGGAGGCGGCTGATTCTGCCGCGTGCCCCTCGTCGAAGGGAAGGAGCCCATGGAAGGGGCCCCCAACTCCTTCCTGTTGACTGCATGGATGCAATAGGCCCTCCTTCAGTACCTAGCCCCCTGCAAATTAAATTTCTTCTCCTTGTTTTATTTCAGGAGGCATTCACTTGTTGGGTCCAGGAGTTTTCCTGCGTCCCATACTAAGGAATGTCCTACAATTTCAGACTAGGAATTAACGTTGTAATTCAGAGATACAACCTCCGAATTAGCAATCGATGTACTCTGCATTTTCTGGTTTTTTTATCTCATTAGGAACCATAATTGTGAACCAAAAACGTAAACTTTGGCCCATCAATGTGGTCCTTAATGTTTATTTCTTTGCACTTTTACTAATGCAAGTCCATATTTCATTCTCTGTATACAATCTCATCCCCCGGGGTTTGGACATGCCATGGGAACTTACCTCACCAGCCCCTGACCTCCTTTCCTCCGGGTTAAGGCATTATCTTATCTACCTTAGATCAGTTGAGCTTCAACCCTCGAAGTTTGCTTGCCCGATTGATCTGTGCCGGTGGAGTACTAAGCTTCAGCCCTCGAAGTCTGCTTGCTGCTCTTCTCGAATTCCAGGTTGTAAAGGCCCTCAAAGTCCAATCCCAACCCTTCTTTCATTTTCGACGGAGGCATAATGTAACGCCCCAAAACATACCCTAAAATTTTTAATGAATAAATATTCAATTAGTCAAATTTGTTTCGCTTAAAATAAATAGTTATTGGGCTTTGGGCTGAAATGAAATGTGTTTTGACATCCAATATCACAAATCAAGATAAGTCTCATAGAGATAAATCCAATATGATGAATATTTGTGTGGTCTTGATTGTGAACATAAGTACAGACCCAAATCAAGAATAAATAAAGAAATTATTTATAATATGAACTTTAAAATGATTTATTGAAATAAATCATGAGAACAAATGATATGAATTAAATGTGAGAACCTTTTTGAATAAAGGTCAAATAAACCAATTTTGACTCTGTCAAAGTCAAACACTCAAAAATATGATGTCGGAAAAAGTATAACGAATGAATATAAAAATTATATCGTTGGATAGAGTTCGACTGTCTGATCGCAACGGTGCAAACGGATTTCAATTCGGAGAAAGTTGGACCGAAAAGTGTACCCCGACTGGACCAAAAATTAGTCCCAATCAGAGAGTAACGTGCTGAGTCTCCTTAAGTCGCACTATCGCCGAAAGAAGAACGTGAAGTTCCTACGCAGCATCTACTTAGACTTTGTTTCCTTCTTCTTCATCTTCCCTATAAAAGGAGAAGCTAACTCCCTCATTTCTTCACCATTCTTCTTCATTCTTCTTCCTAAATGTTCATGAAAGTGTGAGGAGTGTTGTGGTGCTGTCAATTTGGTGTGAAGTCGTTGGAGTTGGGAGAAATACTCGCCGGAAGTTTCGCCGGAAAATTTTCAAAACCTCCATTAAGCTTCGAGGTAAGCCCGTAGATATATCTAATGACTAGAATGTTCATATAGGTCGTTTCTACGTTCGTAAATGGTCATTTGGTTGAGTTTTGTGTTTGACATGTTTGAAGAACCAAGAATCATAAACCTTGAATTTGATGTTAAAAATATGTTTTAATAATTCTAATATGATCTATGAACCTTGGAGAACATCTCTATATAGTTTAATTGAAGTTCGGTGACTAAAAATGGTTTTCCCGAAAAATGGACCGAGGTTGAAGACTAATGAACAGTGGCTGAAAATCCACAGAGTGGATCGATCCCCTTCAAATGACTTGGAATAAAATATTGAGAAGATCATGAATGTTTGAATCATATATTGTGTGCATGATATCAAATGGTTGATTATGAATTGAGATTCAATTTATTTGGATGTTCGACGCTTTAGATATGCTTACTCAGCTTCATCGCTGAGCGTGTAGTATGTTTTATTTGCTACACGCAGGTAAACAGAAAGATTAATGTGATCTTGGCGGCAGATGGGGCGAGATTGTCAGGATGGATGTGACAAGTTTTGAAATGATTTATGATATGTCAATATTAAATTCGCTTCCGCAATATTGTTAAATACTCCGTACTGCATATGTTATGAAAAATACTATTGAGATTAATAAAGTGTGTTTGAAAAGTTTTAAATTTTACGATTACCAAGTTAAATACTTTAGTCCGAATGGGGCTATAGACCTGGACGGATTAGGGTGTTAAAATTTGGTATCGGAGCAAATGGTTTTAAATACGATCTTCGGATCAATGTTTGATTTTAAAAAAAAATAATAATATTGTCAATCACATCCACGACTCTCGCATCCCTCTGCTCCAGGAAAAAGGTATGAGAATTTACTTGGTAAATAATGACTCTATTAGAATTCTCATTAAATAACAATTGATTAGTACTGAAACCGTATCGAGCGTAGACTCTAGTTGAACTTTTGTACTCAGTGTAGAGACAAAAGAATAAACGATATGTTTATAATCTCCTGATACGTTATCAACGTACATTTCGCATCGCAAGTGACGAAACTGATCTGCATCGCAAAATTGTACGAAAGTGAGACGACTATGAAGAAACGATAAATGTTGAGAAACATCTGTGAAGCTGATGTCAAAGATCCTCATGTGGACTCAAGACGATCTAATCGTTGATTCAAACACGAACGTTTAGAATCAAGAAACTCTGTTATCTAAAGTATCCGATATTATTGTTTGACTCATTAGGACACATTATGCGATTACTTGATGTGAATCAAAATCGTTCGTTAAGCGGCAATTCTTTGTAAAACATCGTTGAAGTCCCATACAATGAAATCGACATTATCCTAAGTATGCATTAACTGACTGAACGTCGTTGCTGTTGTCAACTTGTGATGAAGAATTCCTCAAGTGAAGACCAATGATGGTAACCTTCTAGAGGTGAAAGCAAAGCTGATTTCTAAACCGACCAAGTTCATCTCGAATATATATATGCGAAAACATCTCAAGTGTGAAATCTATTCGTGCGATACCCAAAAAGAAATATCTGAATTGAAGGAACATACCGAAAGTATGTCACCTCTCTGATATGAACTTCCTTATGTTACACCGTTCAAAATTTTGTCAATCTTGATCCTCGAGAGGACCAATATTTGTAACTCTGTATTGAATATGTTTCCGTCGAAACTAAAAAACTCAACTATGAAGATTGCCTGACAAGGAATCATCTGACAAAGTGTTTTCTCTAATGGAGAGTATCTGTTCTGTTCAAACGTGAATAAGGAAGAACCAATGAGACTCTATATCAACTACTGTCAGTTGAACAATTCGTTATCCTTTACTTCATATCATGACTTATTTGATCAGTTTAGAGGATCCATTGTATTCTCTAAGATTGACTTACGGTCAAGATACTATCACATCTCTGTTAAGAATGATGGACAAACTGACGATCGAGAATCGCTACCCTTTACTACGTATAGATGATTTGTTCGAAGAACCTGTTTGTTAAAAGCTATAAACATCTCGAACATGTTGAATGAACTCATGCCTTGCTATGAAGCGACTACTGATTTAGTTGTTTATTGTCAAAAACGTCGATGTAGTCTGAATTGACTAAGTGAAACATAGTGATGCTGACTAGACAAATCGATTGACTCGTTTGACGTGAATAAGTGACGCCAACAGTGAAAGATTGAAGAACGAAGAAAATGTAGCTCGCATATGACTAACCATTGATGTTTATGGATAATATTATTTAAACACAAAATACAACTTGGATTACGTGAAGAAAGTTATAAATGCAATTCCAAGTCTAGTCTTCCAGGATTCACAAACTCATCGTAACTAACCCCAGGTCCCGGGAAAGCTTTAGCAAACTCTAATTTGTCTAAAAGCTCACCAACAAAGAAAGAAGAAATGAAAAGTTTCCTCTGACTCAAAGACATGAAGTTCTGCCTCACTGCATCGTCTAGAAATTTGATTAGGTTATTGAAATAACCGTCAATGTTCAAGAGACCAATGGGTCTATTGTGTAACCCTTCAGAAGCCCACGAGATCAAGGTGAACAAACCTTCCATAGTGTCAACTCCTCCAGGAAGAACAATGAAAGCTTCCACGACATGATTCATCTCAAAATATTTGTAGTAATTGCTGGAAACTGTGTGCTCTACACCGTACGTAGGTCCATAGACCCGTCGTGTTGCTATGTACCCAGGAATGAAACCTCTAACGAGACCACCATTGGTAAAGACTGTTGAAGCAACAGCTCCTTGTAGGCCAACAGCTCCTTATGGCCTGATTTTGTTCGTTCACTTCCGGGTCATATCCCATTTCTCTCCTGGTAGGGATCACTGTCTCAGCTGGAGCCCGGGCTTCAAAACTATAAGCTAAGCCGAAGGGAGTGTCACCCGTAGCCCTCCTCGGAGTTGTTCTGTCTAGACAATTCATCCACCCATCTGCTTCCTTCCGAAAGTAGCTTCTTCTTTATTCCACTTATGATTGTCCTGTTGACGTTCTCCACCTGTCCATTAGCCTGAGGGTAGGCTACAGACACTTTCGTATACTGAATTCCCCAAGTTTTGAGGAAGTCTTGGAACTCTGCTTCCTCAAACTGGGTTCCATTGTCAGATATGATCTGCTTCGGGACTCCAAATCTACAAAGTATGTTGGTTCCCACGAAATCGATCATTTGCCTTCCAGTTATCCCAGCAAGTGGTTCAGCTTCCACCCACTTGGTAAAGTAGTCAATGGCCACCACTATCCACCTTGCCTATCCAACTCCTTTTGGCAGGGCTCCAACAATATCAATCCCCCATCTAGAGAAGGGAATCACGGAGCTGATGGGCGTGTAGTTCGTGGCTGGCCTCCCGGGCATATTTTGGAATTGTTGACAAGTTGGGCACTTGCGCACATACTCCTCGCAATCTTTCCTCATCGTTGGCCAGAAATACCCCTGGATAATCGCCCTTCTGGAGATAGAGTATGGACCCTGATGTGCAGCACATACTCCCTCGTGTATTTCCTCCATCAGTGCCTTTGCCTCTGCTGCCCTAAGACAGCGGAGCAGAACGCCATTGTAAGACCATTTATAAAGGACTCCATCCTGCACCTTGTAGGTGGGTGCCCTCATCCGCAGCAAACGGGCTTCTTGGGGATCTTCCGGGGCTACACCGTCCTCAATGTATCTTGCCAACCTGTCCAACCATTTCGGGGGATCAGCTGATACCCAAAACGCTTCATCTCTGTTAAGACTCGGAGCTGCCAGCTCCTCGACAGTTGCCAATCGGCTTATGTATTCTGGTGATTCTGCGCTAAGCTTGGATAGAACATCAGCTTCCGCGTTCTGGGCCCGGGGTATATGTTCAAGCTTAAACTCAAACTTTCCCAACATCTCCAAGGGCAAGTCTCGGTACCTTTTCATCCTCTCTTCCTTTGCTTCAAACTCCCCAGTGATTTGTCCCACCACCAGCCGGGAGTCGTTGTATACTTGAACCCTGGACACTCCCATCTTGCCAAGAATCTTCAGTCCGTTCATCAAGGCTTCATATTCAGCTTCATTGTTGGATACGCGGAACTGAAATCTGACAGCGTAATATATCCGGAAATTTTCCAGAGTAATCAGAACAATACCTGCTCCACAAGATCGAGACCCAGAAGACCCATCGATGCTCATTACCCATCAGTCATCCTCTACCCGGGTATCAACCTGTGCTCTTGTCATCTCCCTAGCAGTACACTCGACTTGGAAGTCAGCGAGTGCTTGCCCTTTGATCGATGGGCGCGGCCTGAACACCACATTATACTGACTGATGAAGACCGCCCATTTGGTCATCCGGACGGATGCCACCGGGCTCCGGGTAAGTGATGCCAAAGGCTCGTTGGTGAGCACAATAATCCGGTGAGCCTAAAAGTATGGGGTTAATCTCTTCGCCGTCCAGAAGACCGCTAACATGGCCTTCTCTGGATGGGAATACCTTAACTCCGCATCTCTCAAAGTCTTACTGACGTAGTAAACCGGATGTTGGGCCCCATTCTCTTCCCTCACAATCACATTACTTATGGCACAGTCTGCAATTGCCAAGTATAGAGCCAGGATGCCTCCGCGTTCCGGTTTAGATAAAACCGGCGGACTTGCCAGATATCTCTTCAGTTCTTCAAATGCTTCTTGACATTCCTGCGTCCACTCGAAGGTTGCCCTCTTCTTGATTACCGTAAAGAATGGATGCGCCTTCTCCGCCAGCTTTGAAAGGAAACGATTCAAAGCCGCCAATCTTCCGGTCAGCCGCTGAACTTCTTTTGCTGTCTTCGGGGGTTCCATCTCCATGATGGCCCTAACTTTCTCCGGGTTCGCCTCAATCCCTTTCCGGCTAACCATGTGCCCAAGGAACTTTCCACCCTGAATAGCAAAAGTACATTTCTTAGGGTTCAATCTCAAATTTACCTTCATCATGGTTTCAAAGACCTCCTCAAGGTCCCGGACATGGTCTCGGGCCTCTTTGGACTTGACAATCATGTCATCGACATATGCTTCCATGGTTCGCCCTAGGACGGCCTTGAACACTTGAGAAACCATCCGGGTGTATGTCGCCCCAGAATTTCTCAGTCCAAAGGCCATCACCAAGTAACAGTACAGCCCTTCTGGGGTCATGAAACTTGTCTTTCCAGCATCAACCGGGTGCATCCGAATCTGATGGTAGCCGCTGAAAGCGTCCATGAAACTCATTAACTCTGATCCGGCAGTCTCATCCACCATCTGGTCAATGTTGGGGAGAGGGAACGGATCCATGGGGCAGGCCTTGTTCAAATCTGTGTAGTCGACGCACATTCTCCACGAAGGGGGCTTGGGTGCCAGAACTACGTTTGCCAACCAATCCGGGTATTGCACCTCCCGGATGTGACCAATGTTCTGCAAAGTTGCTACCTCCTTCTTTACGAAATCCCTCCTTTCCTGCGACAAATGCCTTCGCTTCTGCTTCACTGGTTTAGCATCTCGCAGGACATTAAGGCGATGAACTGCAATCTTGTGATCCAGTCCTGGCATATCAACTGGACTCCATGCAAAGACCTTCCTAAACCTTCTAAGGACTGAGATCACTCGTGATCTGAGTTCAGCCCCTAGGCCCTTGCCAATTCTAACTAACCTCCCCGGTGTGCCTGGCTCCAGTTTAACTTCCTCAATGTTGCCGACAACTTCTACTCTGGGACGTCTCTCCTCTGCCCTCAAGAGTTGTGCAGTCACCTCTCCCACTTGGGTGTCGTACTTGATAGGCTGTTTGGTTGCCTTCAAATACCACGCCCGGGACACTCTCTAGGATCCCCTGGTGATTCCAACTCCATGGGGAGTTGGGAATTTTATGCACAGATGACGAGGTGAGATGACACACTCTAAATCTTCCAGTTCGGGTCTGCCCAGAATGATGTTTGTGTTGGAGATTATCCCCACCACAATGAACTCCATGTCCAACTTCCGGGTGGCCTTAGTATCCCCTATTTCGACTGGGAGGGTTATTACCCCCTCTGGTTCAATAGAGTCACCAGTGAACCCGGTCAGTGGAGTTTTGATGGGTGATAATTCATCCCTTGTCAAACCAAGAGCCTTGTACGAATCCATATACATGATATTAACGGAGCTTCCCATATCCACAAGGGTTTTATGGATCAGCAAGTCCATTATATCAATAGTAATCACCGGGGCGTCCCTATGGGGGACCCCTGTTTCTGGCAGATCAGCATTAGAAAATACAATTGGCTCAATTTTCAGCTTCTTACCTTCTGGGACCAGCACCTTGTTAACCATTGCCGCGTTGGCCCACTTTTTCCAGCTCGTGGCTGAATCTCCGCCACTATTCCCTCCAATAATGAAGTTACACCCGTGGTGTCTCTTCTGGCGGTGCGGTGCGGGTTCCGAATCCTCCTCTTCATCTTCGAGCCCGATGTGGCGTTTTTCCCGGGTCTCAGCCTGGGCCACATCTTTATCCCTATGCTTCCCATTCTGAGCGTTCCCGGGATTTCCCGCGTCACCATCTTGTACAAACTTCTTTAGATGGCCACGGCGGATTAGCCTCGCCATCTCATTCTTCAGGGTATAGCAATCCTCTGTGTTGTGATCATTCTTACGATGATAAGCACACCATTTTCCAGTGTTCTCCACATTGCAGACCTTTTGAGAATAGGTTGGATAAGTCATGAGTCCCTGCTGTGCAGCATGGGCCATGACCTCAGCCACCGGCAACGTGAAGACTGGATTGGCGGATTTGTGCTTCTCCGAGGTCTCAGGGCTTGTGCCCTTTGGGCCATCCGGGAAACCCTGCTTCTTGCTCTTGAACGGATTCTTATTTCCCGCCTTCTCTTCTTCTTTAGGAGTCTTCTCTTTCTTCTCCTCCTTTCTCTCCTCCAGGGTCATATACCTCCCGGCCCGGACCATTGCTTCTTCGAAGGTATCCAGGGGATGAGTTGTAAGATCGGTGAAGGAGTTCGTCTTGTAATGCCGCCGTGAACATGGCCAACCTGGATTTGTTGTCGGTTCCTTCAACCTCCCTGGACTCTTTTCTCCATCGGATAAGGAAATTCTTCAAGGATTCTCTGTGCATCTGCCGCACTGAAGCCAGATGAGTGAAATGCTTCTTGGGACGGTAGTTCCCGGAAAAATGCTCTAAGAACCGCAATCCCAGTTCATCCCATGTCCGGATCGATCCAGCAAGAATGTGGTTGACCCAATCTGCAACCTTGCTATCAACTGTCTGCAGGAAGCACCGTCACATTAGTGCATCGCTGGTGTCAACGGCAATCATCACCTGGACATAGCTGTTTATGTGTTCCTGGGGATCCGACTCCCCATCATAACGCTTAACGAACGGCATCTTGAATCCCTGCGGATATGGTTCCGCAAAGATCTCCGGGGCTAAGGGAGTATTCGTCCGAGTAGTAAGTACTCGTCCCCTGTTTATCTTCCTCTGCATTTCCTGGATCTGCTGCCTCAGATCCTGGAATATGCCCGCTTCCGGTACCGGCGGCCCCAGGCGCTGTGGTGCCGGGACCCTGACTTGGCTTTGAACTTCGTCCTCATCCGGAACCACCAATGACCGGACCGGAGCTTGGCTCCCACCGCGGCCGATTCACTGCCGGGGTTCGCGGTTAGAAGATGCCACTTGGCTGGCCTGGGGTCGTACCCAACCCTGGGGTGCCTTGTCCGGATTCTTCCCCAGCCTCTCACTAACGTGAGCTTTCTGGTGAGATATCCTTTCAAAGACAGTTTCTCGCGGGTTTCTGTTTCCATTGCCGATGACTTGGCTTGCAGCCTTGGCCCAGTCTCCATTCAACTTACTATTCCGGGCCAACTCCTCCGCCCGACATCTAGCGACGGCCTGTCTCTCCCTCTCGACCTCCTCCGGATCATGAAGCTCCTGGAGGATGGGAGAACTCGTAGTACGCAGGACCTGGCGAGGTTGCCTGGTAGGGACGTCCCGGGTACCGGATGGACCAGGGAGAGCCTTATCCAACTGTTCCATAATGTTGGCCATCATGTTAGCCACATTATTCAATGTCGTCTCCAACCCATTGACATGAACGATCATGCCATGTTCAGGGTTGTCACTCCTCACCGTCGATTGGGTAGAAGTAGCAGTGTTACGTCTCGTCCTTCGTCCGGCCATAATCTCACAGTTTATCTCACAGTTATCTCTCAATGGAAGCACCAATGATGGGATTAACCCGATCAGATGGTGGACCAAGAACGTAATGTGGATCAGAAAGATACAATCTCGTAGTAATATTCTTTGATTAAGTGCAGAATTGCTTGAGTCGTCCCCACAATGGCGGGTTCTTTTTTCTTTTATAGTACCTCTAACATTGTAATTCAAATTATACATAATGGGAGGAATTATGGAGATCATGGGGTTGTGATTCCCTCTTTTCCGGTCTCATTCTCTCCCCATCTCGTCCATAATCTGGTGGCGTGGGCCACGTGTCCCGCTCCTTCTCTGGACTGGGTCGTCTTGATTTAATCCACGATTGGGTCGTCCCTTTCCCATCTGCCATGCGCGTAGTAGCGGGCTCGGCCCGTTACCCCCACCTGGCCTTATTCATATTGTGCTATTATGGGCCTTTATTGGGCCTAGAGTCGGATCTATCAGACCCGATATCCATCACATAAGAACATACCTTTTTAAAATCTTCCCATTCCTCGTTCGTTAAGGTAAAAGTATTTGTTTGAGCATTGTATATGTTGCCAGTTTTGTTTTTCAAATACACACATCCACTATATTTGGCTTTCAGATTGTCATACGCATTTCTCATCTATTTTTGACTCAAATCAAGCCCAAACCTTTCCTTGAGAACTCTTCCTAACTTATTCCACGACTCTTTGTGCAAAATCAACCCTTTTCTACCCAACGTGTTTACCTCTTCAATACAAGTCTCTAATAAGCATTTTATTTGCTCATTTGACCATTGTTGTTTTTCTCCCATTTCTGTTAATTAACAAACAAAGAGCAACAACATGAACTACTACAGCAATCTTTAGCAACAAGTAACAACAAATTGTTCACGATTATATAAAAAAATAAAAAACATGTAAAAAAATATTGTACAAATTGTTGCCGGCAAGGATGAGATTTGTTAATATGCCTTGAATCTATATTGTGTTGCCGCTACGCAGATTAGTAAACGGGGTCGCCCCTGGCCCGACGGTATGCTATGTTGTTGTATTGGGATCTAATTGTTGTATTTTTTAACTTTGATTACTCAATTACTATATTCCGTAATAACAAAAATATAAAAAACATAGACTATTGTACAAATTGTTAACAACAAAAACAGAGTCAAACAACACCAAAGGCACTTCCCTCATCCAGTGCGGATAATCACAAGTTTGTATATATATATGTACTAACTGGAGTTTCTCCATGAATAAGAATTGTACACAATCTCAAGAACAGTAGTTTGCTTTCATTTCTTAATTCCAAAACCCCAAATTCACACATAACGATTCAAGAAACGAACAATAATCCAGTCAGAAAAATGGGCACGCAACATTACCTTCGAGAGAACGATAAACAATTGAGCAGAATCCGACAACGATAAACAATTGAGCAGAATCCGACAAGATGGCTTACAACTTTGATTTCGAAAATCAGGCACACAAACTTTGAATGAATCTGTAACAAAAAATTGTTAAAAAAAGAGATTAAAAAAACCAAAAAAAGTGAAAAAACTTACTTGTTTGAGAGGAGGAGGCGTCGCTGGAGGTGATGAGGAGGGAGACGGACGGAGGAAGAGAAGTCGCCGGCGGGGGTAGGTTTTGAGATCGGGAAGGGAGGCGGATGAGAAGACGGGTAGGTTTTAGATTGAGAAGGGAGAAATTGGAAGGGAGGCGGATGAGAAGACGTGAGAAGCTAAGGGGTTATGTCTGCTTGAGGAAGATGTTTGGAAGACGTTTTTAAGTGATTTGTCTTTTAAAAAATAAACAGTCTGCGCGTCCCTAATGTCTGCCCGCGTCTGCACAGTGCAGACATAAGTGGTTAAAACAAACACCCCTATGTGCCGCAAGCAATTAGTGTGTATTTAGATTCACCGCACTTCTAAAAGTTGTCCTGCCAAAAAAAGTCATTTGATACCACTTAATAAGATTTGATAATTGGTAACCGTCCAATTACCAATTATCGCAAATCTATTTTTTCTATTTATCTCGATTCCTCTGTTCTACTCTCTTCTTCGTATATCAATCTTTTACAATCTACACGCACCAGACCTAGGTCATAAAATTAAAAATCGCAAATTGATTTTTTCCCTTCTAGACCATCAACTTCGATTCCTCAAGTTGAGGTTTGTCCCACTACTCATCTCGCGACTAGAGCTCTCTGCTTTATCAGGTTACAGCTTGTTTCCTTCCCTATTTGTTCAGGATTCCATGGTGTTTTATAGCGATATTTCATTACCTATGTTGGATTTCATATTCAATTAACTTGTGAGTTGTGATGGTATCCTTCAATCGTGGCCACAGTTCATGTTCAAGCCTATTTCCGCCACTGTACTGGTCCTTTTCTAAAGGGGTCGTGAATTGTGTATGGTTTCATTTATGAATGTTTGATGCTACTTACTATGATTTTGGGGTGAAATAGATTTGAGAAATTGGGTAAATCCATGAACCATGAATCTCGAACATCAAACTGACCTGGGAAGTTTGTAGCACTACTTTTGTTCCTGTCATTTGTTCTAAACAGCAAACTGACCTTGGAAGGCCATTGTTGAGTTTTACTCCAATTTTTAGAGTGTGAAATTATATTCGTGCCTTTTGTATAGTTTAGTTCTTATAGTTCATGTAGGTTAGTTAATATGAGAATGTGATTTTATTTGTTTTGGATACTAGGCACTGTTAATATGAAAGTTTCATTGAAGATGTTGAATGATGATGATGGTCTAACAAAGGAGTTCATTTTGCTGACTTGACAACTATGCCAGTTACACCACTAATGAATTTCAAGATTCAAGAACTTACTATTGTGAATGGTAAGAGTTCTTGCACCATCTGTTTTTCCCTACACCCTCATTTGTGTTTTATAATTACTCTTAAATCTTAATTTTGTGTAGTTAACTTAGAATTAGGTTCCAGATCCTATTTTTTAATATTAGGTCATTGAATATTTAACAAGTAACTTAAATCACCAAATTTGAAATGTTTTGATTTAAACCATGTGTCCATTTGCTACACTTTAGAGCATTATGTCCACTGCTTTTAAACAATGAAACTTTCATTTGATTTATTTACTTATCATAATTTTAGTAACAACTTTAGTACTTAAACTTTTTATGTTATGGTAGAGAATTAAATTGGTACAATATATCTGCCTTGTTTGTCTAATTTATTGTCATATTTAAAGAAAAAAAAGTGACTAGAGATGTCATGTTTCATAAAGCTGAGGCTATACTTGTCAATTGTACCGAATAATTTGTGGATTTATGCACACAGTTTCTATGAATTTCTAGAATAGACTACATTTGTAATAATCCTAAGAATTTATATGCTCCATCTTGTTGGTTATAACATAGGGGCCTTGACGATGCTTCTATCTTTTTGGGTAGAGAGGGGTCTGTGGGTCGTGATTCTAGGCTAATGGATCAATTACGAGTACAGGGTTGGGGCTAGCTGCCCCTTACTACAACTTAGGAAACAATGAAGCTGGGTAATAGAGGATTTCACCTAGGCAGCGAGTTTGACGGAAGGGTGGGCATTGGGCAAGGCACAGTTGGTTGGGGTTTGGGCTGGGCTGCAGGTTGCAGCAGGCAATGCGCTAGAGAAACAATTCAAGTCAATGCAAAGTGTCCATCTTTACATATTGTTATTTAGTTATTCAAATATTTCATGCTATCTATTTCTTTGTTAGAATTAAGTGTCTATGGCTCCGTGTTTGATATTTTCTCAAAGTGTTGTTTAGTAAGGTTCTCATTAACTTCTTTTGGCTTGTTTTATTTTGAAGTGTAGGTTGTGACAATAAGGCAAAGTTTGTAGTGGAGTGGCAAAATTTTAAGCAACTACACTATGGCTTTGGGGCTGGGGAGAGTGAAACAAATGTTTGGTAGGTTATGTAAGGAGCAATGCTTTCTTTCTTTTCTGTGTTTAGTATCTTGAATTTATTTCCCATGGTATATTTAGCATGACTTTATTCTTTGATATGAGTTTTGGGAATGTTTTTTTGCTAATAACTGTGGTTATTGATGTTCTTACCAGTTCACTTTGGACTCTTTTTTTCTATTGAACAAGTTTCCTGTGAGTGGACTTTGTAACTGTTTTATTACTTTTTCTTGCCTTTGCTTGTTTTTTGCTTTCTTCTAGGGATGACAGTGTTGCAGCAAAGGTCAAGAATTAATTAAATGCCAATATGTATTTTTGGTCTTTTATTCTTTTTTATGATTGCTTCATAGTTTGTTGTTTCTTTTAAGTTTTGGTTGTGTTTTAATTTGCCTAGATTAGGATTGCATGTTATGACTCTTCTAGTTTAAAAACGAATGGTGTTTAGTCTCGGATTCTTAATCTTTGTCCAGGGCAGGTCTACCTTTCCCACCTAGCTTCTTTGTGAGGTCAATATCAAAGGCTTTTAGAGTTACATATAGATGAATATTAGTTTGAATTGCTCAAAGTGTTTCCTTTGGTCATAACTTAGGGAGAGTGTTGTAAATTAAAATGTAGACTTCATGTCTGATTTTAACTACTTGTTGTTGTGGAATTTTTTGCTTACAAGAGCAGGGGCACAACATTTCTCCTGGATTCTAAAGTTGATAACTTTTGCACTAGTTGATATGGAGTTATTGCTTAAAAGGGAAGGGGCGGCACATCATTTCTCTAAATTCTAAAGTTGACAACATTTGGACTATGTTAAATTGTTGGATTGTTCCGTAAAAGCAATGGTTGCCCTGTATTTTAGTTTTGACTGTGTTTAGTTATTTGGAATTTGGATGGGCATTAGCTACTCTATATATGTTAATTCTTTGTATAATCTCAGGTACCATTTGTGTTGAAACACGGGTTTGTCACGTTTTTGTACTAAAGCCGTGTTCGTCTTTATGACAGGTTTTGATAATGCCAAACAGCCGAGAACGAGACAAGTCATTGAATATACAAGGCGAATAACGAAGATAAGAACAAGAGCTAAAAGAAGACCAAGAACGAAGACCGTAGTCTTAGTATTGTTGAGTCAGTCACAATTGTGATCAAGACCAACCCAAACCTCACGCCTTGGCTCTTTAGGCTAAAATCTATTTTTGCATTTATAATATCATAAAAATGTTTTTCAAACCTGTTCAAGACATTAAAAACACTTGGTGTTTGCCCAAACCAAAAACCAAGCCATCCGGCGTTCGGCATTCGGTTTTCGGTGTTGGTTTTTGGTGTCCGAACCAACCAAGTGGTTTTCAACATTTTATGATTGGTCGTTTGGAAAAACCACGTAAAACGGCATAAACTTGGCTAGCCGTGGTTTTTACCCAAATGACGTGGTTTTTAAAATGTCTCACTTGATTTCTTATCCAAATACATCAAATAAGTGTTTTAAACACTTGGTTTTTATTTTGGAGAACTTTGGATTTTTCGGTCGGTTTTTGCATCGGTTGGCTAGGCTGTGGTTAAGGCAAAAACCATAGGTTTTTGGCTAACCACCCACCCAGCGATGGGAAGAACTTCCCATCGATGGGCAAGCGGTCCCTTAGCCAAACCAACTTCCAGAACCATGCCAAACAGCGATGGGAAGTTCTACCCATCGCTGTTTAAGCCTTGGTCCAACATTTTCACAAGGCAAAATGCCTTTACCCAGCGATGGGAACCTTTACCCATCGATGGGAACCCAACGATGGGAGGGCATACCCATGGCTCGTTAGGCATGACCGTTGGAAGTCATTTAAGGTTGATTCTTTCCTTGTTTGGAAGTCAACCTCCCATCCAGTGATGTGAAGCTTGTACCCATCGATGGGTAGGTGACCGTTGGCTTCAAAACTGAAGGAAAATTGGCTTACCAGCGATGGGTGAGTCCAAACATTGATGGGAAGCCAATATCCTGCAGATCCCAAATTTATTCAATCCCATAAATCAAGCCAATCACCCCTTTAATATATTGGTCCGTTGGAGCCTATTTTGGCACTATAAAAAGGGGTGTTTGGGTCTGCTTTTATTATCAATTCACTTCACAATATTCATATTATCATTGCATCCAAATCACATTATTTTCCATAGCTTTCTAGAGCCAACTTGTGTGAAGTTTGAGTTGTTCTTGAGCGTATATATTTTACTCAATATCCACTCTTAAGGAGAGTCTTGTTCTTGAGTGTCTTAGTGTTGTATACACGTTAAGGGAAGCTTGTTTCCCTTGGTTGTACGAATGAAAGGTATTTTCCTTCGGGTTGAAGTCTTGGAGTGCGGTATCTCTAAGCAAGTATTGTTGAGGCTCGTGGAACTCGAGTTCTCAGGTTGTAACGGTTTGTTAAGCACCCGTAAGCTTAACGGAAGTAGTGTAGCTCGAGAGAGTCTCTCGGGAGGCTGGATTAGCCACAAGTTGTGGTGAACCAGGGTAAATTCGGTGTGCCTCTTACTCTTCTCTTTTCTTCTCCTTTAAATTTTTTAATTCCTGCGACTTCTACGATCAAACGCTATTCACCCCCTGCCCTCTAGCGTTGATCCTTTATTCTAACAATTTGTTTCTTTAAGGGGCTTTGGTCTATGTCCTCCCCTCTTCTATAACCTTCCTTTTCATTTTGTAATAAAACTTTCTTTTAATTTAAAAAATACATTACATACGCACCACACTATATATATATATATATATATATATATATATATATATATATATATATATATATATATATATATATATATATATTTTTATATATTTATATATATATTTTTATTTATATATATATTTATATATATATATATATAATGTTTAATATAAATTCCATTGCATTTCAAAAAAATATTTAAAAAATTGCCACATTTGCATGTGCGGTGCATTAGAAACACATATAAATGTCACAAATTAAAATATTAACAACACTTATAAGTGTTGTTAAAGTATTCATTAGCCGCACTTAATTTAAGTGTGGTAAAAAATTCCCCACAGAGCCAGCCGCCACACTTAGTACATGTGCGGCAAACACTCTCTCTCACACTTATATGTGTGGGGAACAACAATTTTAAGTGCGGCGAAAGACGGATTTTCTTGTAGTGTGGTGCTCCATTTTTCAAAAAATTGTTGAATGTTAATATTTTTTTAACATCAAAACAATAAGGCATGGGTTGATTTTAGTAAGATATGTTATAAATTTTAGTCTAATTGGAATGACTATGTGACTAATGTGATGATAATAATTATCAAAGAGGTTTGGTGGTGCGAAGTGTATATTTTTTGAACTTGTTATGATAATAGTCTCGTTTGCAAGGGCAGTGCCCCTTTGCACATGCGGGGGTCCGGGAACAATGCCCCTAAAAAGCAGGGTTCAAGGGGTGGTAACCTCTGGCTGGGGTCATTGCGAACAAAGTGTTGTGGTAAAATTTCATTTGATTTTTTATTTTTGAATGTGTACGAAAGAAGACCGAACCTGCTTCCTCTAAACTAATTCGGGCGAATAGACGCAATCTTTAGAAAGTGGCGCCAACTAGCAGTTCTCCTTTTTTCTCGCATCCATTAAATTGATTGCAAGATTAGTCAAAAAGATATATTCAAGAAGATATATTCAAAAATAACCACAGAAATTCCTTACTTTGTTATTCAATTATCTCTAAGGTGTATCCAATAATTTCAATCTGAAAGTGAAAATACATCTTTTAGAAAATCCAAATATTGTTTGGAATTTTTAACATGACATGATCCCTGTAACACCCTAATCCGTCCAGGTTTACAAACATTCCGAACTAAAGTATTAGCTTGTTAATCGTATAATTTAAAACATTTCAAATAACTTTATTCATCATAAATGAAACTCCAAACATAATTGTAGTAAATACGGAGTGTTTAATGCGGAAGCGATTTTTAAACATGATTCATAATAACATAATCATTTATTTTCTCAATAAATCCACCACGACTGTCTCGCCCCTTCTGCTGCCAAGAACATGCCATTCACTCATTCTGTCTACCTGCGTGTAGCAAATAAAACATACTACACGCTCAGCAATGAAGCTGAGTAAGCATATCTAAAGCGTCGAACATCCAAATAAATTGAATCTCAATTCATAATCAACCATTTGATATCATGCACACAATATATGATTCAAACATTCATGATATTCTCAATATTTTATTCCAAGTCATTCGATATTCAATATCTCAACCATGTTCTTAAATTATTCTTAATCTAAGGCCAATTCATTTTATAACAAGCTCTTAGCTATTCCTAGTCTAAGGCAACATTCCTAACGAGGCCCTTAAGCTATAAATAGTTTAATGCAGAACACAAGAATCGATAATCCACCCTATGAGTCGTGTGGATTACGTACCAACCGAACAATGATTTGTCGGGTGGGTGATATCCGGTCTGGATCCCGTACGTACGTTTTAACCCCGAAATATGAATTGGTCAAGGAGGTATATCTTAGAGTTCTTCTAGATATCCTTAATAATCATCATCATTATACAAGTGGGTATATCTTTAGAGTTCTTCTAGATATCCTTAACAACATTATTCATTAATTCATATTCTTAGTTCAACAATCATTTAATAATCCATAATATTCATCAAATGAACAATCTAATAACAATCAGCGGCCTAGCATCGAGTGTTAACACCCTAGCTTACCGTCATGCATCACATAAGATCCCTTTTAGTTGTTAAAACACCATCTTTATTCCAAGAAATCATCCTTTTATTAATCATAATGGTTTGGTATCAAAATATAGGATTCCATAACTCAAAAATCATGTTTTCTAAATAAAAATTGATTAACATATGATAGGAAATTCAATTTTTAGCTATTAGCTTCATTTTCTTCAATAGTGTAGGGAGACAGTCTACTGTCACTTCTGATAATCTACTGTCTGATGTTCAGAATGGGCTGATAATCGATTATCACACTCTGATAATCGATTATCAAACTTCAGAGAGGGCTGACAGTCGATTATCACATTCTGATAATCGACTGTTGCTCAGCTTTGTTACAAAAATCTGCAGAACGATGAATAATCGATTTTCAAGTTGATAATCGATTATCCATCGTCTTCTACCTCGAGCCAACTTGCGGAAATGTCACTTTTACTCACCAAACTTCAATTAAAGTATATAAAAATGTTCTCCAAGGTTCATGGACCATTTTAGCATCATTAATTGATAATTTAAACATCAATTTCATGGTTTATGATTCTTAGTTCTTCAAGTATGTCAAACACAAAACTCAACCAAATGACCATTTATGAACGTAGAAACGACCTATATGAACATTCTAGTCATTAGATATATCTAGGGGCTTACCTCGAAGCTTAATGGAGGTTTTGGAAATTTTCCGGCGAAACTTCCGGCGAGTATTTCTCCCAACTCCAGCGACTTCACACCAAATCGACAGCACCACAACACTCCTCACACTTTCATGAACATTTAGGAAGAAGAATAAAGAAGAATGGTGAAGAAATGAGAAGGTTGGGTTTTCTTATATAATGAGAAGGAGGGGAGAAGAAGAAGAAGAAGAAGGTGACTCTGCGATCGGCGTAGTGGGGAAGGAGGCGCCGTCTAAACAGTTCCCTGATTGGGACCTATTTTGGTTCCAGTCGGGGTACACTTTTTGGTCCAACTTTCTCCAAATTGAAATCCGTTTGCACCGTTGCGATCAGACAGTCGAGCTCTATCCAACGATATACTTTTCATAATTATTTGTAATACTTTTTCTGACATCATATTTTTTGGTGTTTGACTTTAACAGAGTCAAAATTGGTTTAATTGACCTTTCTCATAAAAGGTTCTCTCATTTAATTCATATCAATTATTCTCATGATTTATTTCAATAACTCATTACAAAGTTCACATCATAATTAATTAATTTATTTATTCTTGATTTGGGTCTGTACTCAGATTCCCAATCAAGACCACACAAATAGTCCACATATTGGATTTGTCTCGATTAGACTTATCCAGATTTTGATATTGGATATTTAAAAAAATATTTCATATCGGCCCAAAGCCCAATAATAATCAAAACAAATTTGTTTAATCGAATAATTATTTAATAATAATTCTAGGGTATGTTTCGGGGCGTTACAATCCCATTTTTAAATCAGAGAGTAGTGAATTATTTTAGTTAGTCATAACTAGTATCACACCCGTGCGTTGCACGAGTCATTTTTGTGTTATTAAATTCAAATCATTTTTCAATGATAAAGATGATATGCAATAGAATATAGAGATTATTTTATTTTAAGGTAAAAAACATCACTGCTTTACAACTTTTGAAAGACTTTTTTATAGACTTTATTATTTGTACAATTTGTGGGAATATTATCTTCATTGCATATCACAATCTTCAACCCACTACGATTAGTTACTCCTGAAACTATAACATAGAGTTGTCCATGACTAAACACAGGTTTTCGTAACAATAGTCCAACATGTTTTAAAGATTGTCCCTGGCTTTTGTTAATCGTCGTTGCGTACGAAGTAACCATAAGGAATTGTCTTTTTTGAAACTTGAATGGAATTCTTGTATCGGACGGTGTTAATGATAGTTTTAGAATAATAACTTCTTCACCCATGTGGCTTAGCTTCCTGCTGAGTGATTAGCCAACCGGGTTACTATCAACCGTGTACCATTACATAAATCCATTGAATGGTCAATATTTCTCAACAACATAATAGGCGTGCCTACCGTTAACTCACAATATTTTAACTTACCTTTTTTAATTATTTTTAATTTATATTAATCACGTTCAGTATTATAACTTACCTTTTGTAATTATTTCCAATTTATATTACTCACGTTCAGTATTATAACTTACCTTTTTTAATTATTTCTAATTTATATTAATCACGTTCAGTATTATAACTTACCTTTTGTAATTATTTCCAATTTATATTACTCACGTTCAGTATTATAACTTACCTTTTTTAATTATTTCCAATTTATATTACTCACGTTCAGTATTATAACTTACCTTTTTTAATTATTTCCAATTATTTTTTTTATGCGAAATTGGGTGTGGAAATGGCATAACTTATCTTTTTTAATTATTATTAATTTTGTTTTTTGCAAAATTAGGTGTATAAATGTATAACTTACCTTTTGTAATTATTTCCAATTGGGTGTATAAAAATGACAGTTACTTACGGTATTAAAATACCGTGTGATAAAAAAGGAACAAATTTCGAACACCCCTACACAAAAAAAGAGGTTAAAATTAATGTACGAAAGGAACTGTATGGAGTGTACACAAAAAGGGTTAAAATAACGTACGAAATTGTACAATTAGTACACTCCATACGAACTGATGAATATCGTGTAATAAAAAAGGAACTATATTTATAGCTTTTAAATCATTTTTTTAGATTAATAATAATAATAATTTTTTAAATTAATAATATGACGTTTTTAAAAGGCATTGTGTGTAAAACTAATATCAATTTTAACTTCATAATAATTAACTTACCTTTCCGCCATTTTAACTTTTCTTTCTTTAATTATTATGGTTAATACCGTGTGATAAAAAAAGACTGTATTTATAGCTTTTAACCCATTTTTTTAGATTAATAATAATAATTATTTTTAGATTAATAATATGACATTTTAAAGGCATTATATGTTAAAAGTAATATTAATTTTCACTTCACAATAATTAACTTACCTCTTCGCCATTTTAACTTACCTTTCTTTAATTATTATGGTTAATACCGTGTGATAAAAAAAGAACTGTATTTGTAGCTTTTAAACCATTTTTTTAGATTGATAGTAAAAATTATTTTTAGATTAATAATATCACGTTTTCAAAGGCATTTTGTGTAAAAACTAATTAGAAATTTAACTTCATAATAATTAACTTACCTTTCTGCAATTTTAACTTACCTTTCTTTAATTATTATAAATATCATAATTATAGTAATAATTATTATATTTTTGGTAACTTACCATTTTAAGTGAACACTTGCCATTTGTAAATATAATAACGCATGAGCGGGAAAACTAATAATTTTAGCTTCATAATAATTAACTTACCTTTCCGCCATTTTAATTTACCTTTCTTTAATTATTATAAATATCATAATTATAATAATTATTATTACATTTTCGGTAACTTACCATTTTAAGTGAACAATTGCCATTTGTAATTGTAATAACGCATGGGCGGGAAAACCATATGTGAACTCCATGTCTTTTTAAATAAAGTATGAATTTTAGATTAATAATAATAATAATTTTTTAAATTAATAATATCACGTTTTTAAAAGGCATTGTGTGTAAAACTAATATTAATTTTAACTTCATAATAATTAACTTACCTCCGCCATTTTAAGTTATCTTTCTTTAATTATTATGGTTAATACCGTGTGATAAAAAAAGAACTGTATTTATAGCTTTTAAACCATTTTTTAGATTAATAATAATAATAATTTTTAGATTAATAATATGACATTTTAAAGGCATTATATGTTAAAAGTAATATTAATTTTCAGTTCACAATATTTAACTTACCTCTTCGCCATTTTAACTTACTTTTCTTTAATTATTATGGTTAATACCGTGTGATAAAAAAAGAACTGTATTTGTAGCTTTTAAACCATTTTTTTAGATTAATAGTAAAAATTATTTTTAGATTAATAATATCACGTTTTCAAAGGCATTTTGTGTAAAAACTAATTAGAAATTTAACTTCATAATAATTAACTTACCTTTCTGCAATTTTAACTTACATTTCTTTAATTATTATAAATATCATAATTATAATAATAATTATTATATTTTTGGTAACTTACCATTTTAAGTGAACACTTGCCATTTGTAAATATAATAATGCATGAGCGGGAAAACCAATAATTTTAACTTCATAATAATTAACTTATCTTTCCGTCATTTTAATTTACCTTTCTTTAATTATTATAAATAACATAATTATAATAATTATTATTACATTTTCGGTAACTTACCATTTTAAGTGAACAATTGCCATTTGTAATTGTAATAACGCATGGGCGGGAAAACCATATGTGGACTCCAGATCTTTTTAAATAAATTATGAATAAAAGACTAATCCCAATTCCAATTTTTTTTAAATTTTTTTTTCGGTGTGTTAAAAACCAAACCCTTCCCAAGCAAAAGGTTGCACTGAAGCCCAGCGCACGTAGTAGAGAAGGGAGCAAAGCAAAGGAAGCCGCTCAAAAATCGGAACCCTATTCCGAGTTCATCCTTCAACAATCGTCGGGAGACTCGACCCTCGATCAAATCCGAAGAATGCACGCTCCCGTTCTTGTTCTCAGTACGTTTTTTCTCCTTTATCGTCTACAAATGCGTCGTTTTTTTTTCTTTTCAGAGAGAAAAAAACAAACCCGTTTGATTTCTTTTTGTGTTTCTACTACTTATGACAATCGAGCAGAGGATTCCATAAAGCGTGAGCAAGGACACAAGGTGCACTATGGCAACATACAAGCATCGAAGGTAGGCTTCATTATTCACCGTGCTTATTTTGGAGATGGTACATTAATTAGGTGTTCAATTGATCTCTAAAACTTACACGAATTGCATAGCATTCCTTGAGCTATGACAAAAACAATATTACTCCAAACATTTGACTACATATATGGAATAACAATCACACCTAGTTATAACAGTATTATACTGTAATTCTTAAATTTGGAGTATTTTGAGAAGTGGGCAAATAAGTCCGGGAACAAGCAGTGATGTGTTAACTTTATCATCTGGAATGTATATGTGGACACCTGCCCTAGTGATTTAGTTGTTAATAGAATTAATAGATGCTAGTGTCCTGTGCTTTTGCCTTAAAATACTACTCCATACTAGAATTAATTGGAAAGGCGTCTTTAGGATCCAAACTGCTTAAACTTTTAACGCATAGCTCGTATCAAAGTTGTTAGTTTATATATTATCCATGTCATGTTAGGCTGTTGCTGACATCATACGTACCACTTTGGGTCCACGATCAATGTTGAAAATGCTGCTTGATGCTGCCGGAGGTGATCTTCTCCTACCCACTTATTCTCCAATTTTACATTAGTGGCTGTTATAGATATGATTATCTTCTATTCTGCTCTGGGATCTATAGTTTCTTCTATTATTTTCCATTATTGCTTATTACATATTTACATTTCACTCTTTCTTCTCTGTCTTCTGCACTATTTGTTGTTATCAGATTTACTGTTTACTTACTTATCTATTTGAGATCCATCACAGGAATAGTCGTGACTAATGATGGAAATGCCATTCTACGTGAGTTAGATCTTGCACATCCTGCAGCTAAGGTACATCCTTTTATTAATCATACCCCTTTGCCCTTTCCGCTTTGTGGTCATTCATTTTCTGCATCTATGCTTCAAGTTGTTTTTTTGTATCGGATGATGCTTCATACCTTAATTCATTTATGCTGAATGTCCAATTTTTTTATTGCTGTGGGCTGTTGTAGTCCATGATTGAACTAAGTCGCACTCAAGATGAAGAAGTGGGGGATGGAACAACATCTGTCATAGTTCTTGGTATGGTTTAATTCTTGTAATTTCTTTTCTGTTTTTTGATTGATTTATGGCTTTGCTCCCAGTTTATGTATGCCATTCTTTAGTATTAAATACTTAAATCTTATAGCTTTAGGTTAGTGTGCCATTAGCCAGTTGTGCTTATTGGATACCTGATGCCTCCTGAGGAACATCAGTGAACAAACAGACTTTTTTACCTTCTGCATGTTTTAAGTGTCTCTTATAGAAACTGACTTAACTTGTAATTTCTCTAAAGATAATGACCAAGTCTTGGATTTTTTATCACCACACCCTCACCATTTCTATAGTTCATATTTTTCTTTGTCCTTTTTGAGAGGCATGTTTGAATGTGCATTCCATGTAAACTTGAGAATACTTATTCCATTATTATGATGTCATATTCTTCTTGCTGACCTATTTGAGTTTCCTGAAGCCGGTGAGATGCTTCATGTGGCGGAGGCATTCATCAACAAGAACTACCACCCAACTGTCATATGTCGAGGTTAGTAGATAATACACGCATACATTTCTTAATGTATTAAGTACAGTTTGACTTTGCGTAAGAGCATGTATCACTGTGTGCAGCATATAATAAAGCCCTAGAAGATGCTATTGCTGTGCTGGACAAAATTTCAATAACCATTGATGTCAAGGATCGTATGTTCCTATATCCTCTTTGTATTAAGCTCTTTCAATCTTTAGAAAATACCTTTTATTAGAGTGCTTCACCTTCTTTACATTCTTGATTATCAACAATTCAACCATGCACTTGGGTTTTAGAAATAATTATTTTCCTTGGATTGGAAATGCTTGGATAATGTCAATGATAAGGAATAGCATTGTGTTGATGGATTTTTTTGAGTAGTTTAGATAAATGCGTACAAACTCTACTTCTCAAATGCTGTGCTTTTTGCAGGTGCAGCTATGTTGGGTCTCGTGAAAAGCTGTATTGGTACAAAATTCACTAGTCAGTTTGGAGATCTAATTGCGGTAAGGTTTTCTGTCTTATAAAGAGGACTGTTGAAATCCTGTGCTACCTGGCTCTTATTTGACATGTTATAAGTTCCTCTGCCATTCATGTTTATCTATGCATAAGAGATTTCTCGTAGAAGCGCGACAATCCACAAGAAATATTTATTCTTTACTGCTCTAACTTTGTATTGATTACTTTATATATGTGCTATACCACAAAAGCACAAATACATGATAACATAGTGGCTAGGGAGAGTTAATTGGTTCGGTTTCATCCTCTAATGGACATTTGAACATGATCTCCATATTTATCTTTCTTTTTGTGTCCTTGGATCTTTTGAAACCCTTTCGGTATTGCTGGGACCCTCTAACAGTTTCTTTGGTGAGCACATGAGATTATTGCAAATGATATCTTACCACTAATTTTTTTTTCAAATATTTATTTATTTATTGTATTATTGTAAAAAGGTTCTTACAAAGAGTTCATTGGACATTTTTAGGATTTGGCAATTGATGCCACGGAAACGGTTGGGGTTGAAATTGGCCAAGGGTTGCGTGAAGTGGATATTAAAAAGTACATTAAGGTTGAGAAGGTTCCCGGCGGTCAGTTGGAGGATTCAAAAGTGCTCAAAGGAGTTATGTTCAACAAAGATATTGTTGCTCCAGGAAAAATGAGAAGAAAGATTGTAAATCCTCGCATTATTCTCCTTGATTGTCCCCTGGAGTACAAAAAGGGCGAGAACCAAACCAATGCAGAGTTGCTTAGAGATGAAGATTGGAGCATTCTCTTGAAAATGGAAGAGGAGTACATTGAAAACATGTGTGCTCAAATTCTTAAGTTTAGACCAGACGTGGTCATTACTGAAAAGGGGTTGAGTGACCTGGCGTGTCATTTTCTGAGCAAAGCTGGTGTTTCTGCAATTAGAAGGCTAAGGAAGACAGACAATAATAGAATTGCTAAGGCTAGTGGAGCAGTTATTGTTAACAGACCTGATGAGTTGCAGGAATCTGACGTTGGTACAGGGGCTGGACTTTTTGAGGTGAAGAAAATTGGTGATGAATTCTTCACTTTTATTGTTGATTGCAAAGACCCAAAAGCGTGTACTGTACTTTTGAGAGGTGCCAGCAAAGATTTGCTGAATGAAGTGGAAAGAAATTTACAGGTAATCTTAAAATCAAACCATTTGATGTAGGGCCCATTCTGAACAAAAATCTCGAGCAAACACTCTTGAATTAGCCACATGAGATTATCTAAAAACATCTAAACAGGTTCCGTATTTCAAATGATTTATTATTATTATTATTATTCTTATTATTCTTATTATTATTTATTATTATTATTATTTCTTATCACTTTAGAGTATATTTAGTCGACAAAATTGGAAGAGTATATGATTCATTATAATAATATTAAACAAGAAAAACTTGTGTTTGCCCAATGTACAACTATTAAATTTTCGTAAGGAGCAACTACTATAGATCACCAATGTTACTTATATTTTCCAAGGTTATGTTTGGATGGAGGATTTTGGAGGAGTTTAGAAGAGAAGGCTTTTCTGGGCTTGATCCATATCATGAAATATGTTTAAGATATTATTTAAATTTATGATTATTATAATCCATGATCATATAACATTTTAATCACCTTTTTTGTTTCAGGAACATTTTATTTATCAGGATATTGACTATTCCCATCCCCTCCATCTGAACAGACCTTAGTTTTATCATATGTAACTCCTTTATGGCAAGTTATATGAAACACTAGCTTCTTGTGGTCAAACATTTTTTTGGGAGGCAAAGAAGTATATGAAAACCTGACTCTTTAACGGAGACTGCCGAGTTGTTTTTTGCAGAAACTTTTTAACTGGCTTCTAAATAGCTACATTTGAGTTTAATAAGCTCTGAACTTTTTTTTCTGAAGACATTGAATCTTTCTAATAAAAGCCTATGAGAATATCAAAATTGTTTCAAACTAAAATGAAAAAAAATAATACTAAGTGTAGAAGACGAAATAAATTTTCTTCTCAATGGGTCTTATTGCGTAGATAAATCAGCTTGTTTAAAAAGTGGTTCTGATCTCGCAATACATTAATGTGTAGGATGCTATGTCTGTATCCAGAAACATCATCAAGAACCCAAAGCTAGTGCCTGGGGGTGGTGCAACAGAGTTAACTGTATCTGCTATGTTGAAGCAGAAGAACTCATCCATTGAGGGTATTGAGAAGGTAATGATATCACCTGTTACTGTACTCTTTTGGATATCTTTAAATTCTTTATTTTACATTAGGTTTATATAAATAAATAGAGATTCCTGAGATATTTATTACAGAGTACTCCACAATAGATTAGTATTTCATAACCTGCAGCAGTGTTCAATTGTAACTTAACAATGAGTCACTAACTCACTGGTATTAACTTTTGAATAGTGGCCATATGAAGCTGCTGCAGTTGCTTTTGAGGCCATACCACGAACATTGGCCCAAAACTGTGGGGTCAATGTGATTAGGACGATGACTGCGCTGCAAGGGAAGGTAAATGATATCCCTATAATTCACTCTGGCAGGTGATATCTGGCCCTTGTTAGAATATTGAACATAAATTTGATGCCCTTTTGTAGCATGCAAATGAAGAGAATGCATGGATTGGAATAGATGGGAATACTGGGGAGGTTGCTGATATGAAAGAGAGGAAGGTATGATCTTTTGTTCAGTGCCACTTTTTTACTATGTCAGATGCTGATGGCGTTACACAAAATACAAAACCGTTCATTCTTGATAAATGAACTTTTAAGTTCCAATAAAAACCTGCAAAACACTAGGGGAATAAAGTAGGGAGAAAATGTGAGTGAAAATGAAATATAGACTAAAATCAGTAAATTCCATAATCTCGGATGGAGCCAAAAATTCACTATATTTCGGCTTTGGGGTGATGGAATAAAGCAAAATGGATCTATAAACTATCTGTGCTTTAATTAATGTAGTAGTTTTTCAATCAATGCAACTTTCGACGCTAAGCCGGGGATCTCTTTGGAAATAGCCTCTCTACTTTCGAGTAGGGGTAAGGTTTGCTTTGCGTACACACACCCTCCCTAGACCCTACTCTTGTGGGATTCAATTGGGTTGTTGTTGTTGGTCCTCATTTTATTTACGTAATATTTCTCTAATATATAAAGAAGAAAACTAAAAAATATATGGCAAAAAGAAATAATCACATTTAGCTGGCATTTATTCCCATTTCACTAGCATTTTCTTGCTTCCAAAATTCCAAAGAATACTCAAAGTTTTTTCAATGATTTTAAATTGCAACTTATTATTCTTTACATGTGAGATGTTACCACCAACGTCTTTAACTGGGTTTGTATTAAATTTCAGATTTGGGATTCATACACGGTTAAAGCACAGGCTTTTAAGACTGCAATTGAAGCCGCTTGCATGCTTCTAAGGATTGATGATATTGTAAGCGGTATCAAGAAAAAGCAAGCCCCAGGTGCAAGCCAGGCTCCATCAAAGCCAACGGTCAAGGGAGAAGGTGATGCTGACAACGACCAGTTGATTCCTGAGTGATGATGTCACATGGATAGGTTTGTTCATGCATCGGGATGCAATTTTCAATTTAATCAGCCCCCCTGGCCTTGGGTTTCTCTACTTTTACTGTGGTCGTTGTCTGTAAGAACTAGGAAATTCTGTTAAATGCTGAGAATGGGAGCCGGACATGCCCCTCCCATATTCCTTGAGCTTTGAATGATCTTTTTGGGGTTTGTGTGAATTCATGTTGTTCTTCTAAGTGTGATTTTTATTTATTTAATGATAAAGAACATGATATTCCGTAATATCTTTCTACGTTATAATTTTTGTTATTCCCACGAAATTTTATCAATAGTGTACGCATGTTATTAAAAAAATTCTTCATATCAACTTCATCTTAATTCATAAACTTTTGGTGACTGATCGGGGGGATTTTGCAAGCGTACAAAAACCTAAGGTAGTAATAATGATCGGCAAGACTAGGTCAAATCCACAAGGACTTGTACATTTAATTGTACTTTGTATTTTAAAATGAGTGTGAGAGTGCAATAACAAGAGCTTAACGCAATGATAGAGGAAAGCAACGAGGAGTTTGAGACTAGCCGATTATAACTACCTTGACTAAGAAACTTTGTTCAATAATTACTTTGTTCATCTAAGTACAATTATTGTTACGTCTTGCATAAATTTAGAGCCTTCATTGATGCTTAGACTCCAAAAAGAAAAAGCACCATTTAAGAGTTGGGTATATCTCTATCCCAACTCTTCCCAACTCTTCTAAACGTTTGTTTTACTAGAGCAAAAATTCACTTCACCACTAGGTCCATCACAAAACTCCCAAAGTGCTAATCAAGTAGAGTTATTGATCTTTCATAGACTATCAATGATGCTAATATGGTCATACAATCAAGCGAAACAAACAAGAACAATTTGTAATATACTTGAACTCATAATCAAAGTCTAATGGAGATTACAATGGCGCCATCCCTAATTTTGGGTGAGTGTTTTATCTACAAAACATGATGAACAAATGTAAAGAGATGAGAGTAGAGATTACACGAGACAAGTTGAAATTTGGAGTTGAAATATTGAAACTCTAGCTCCTCTGATCTTCCTAAAGTTGAACAAGAACAACAAAGAAATACACAAATTAGGGTGAAGGGGGGAGATAATCTAAGCTAAGAATTTTATATCCATAAACATGAATTTATAAGAGTTCATTGTTGAGAATTTAAGATGATCACCTCTTCTTGTGTAGTTGACGAAAATACAATATCTTCATTGAATAAGAAATTTTAGATTATTTATATGACATGTCACGATTTCCAAGAACTATCAATCTTGATGGTGTGTATGAAGATGAAATATCCTGAACATGTTGAGACATGCAGATTCCTGTTTTCATTTGTAAAGATGTACTTCGTAATATTCCTAGAGTGTAAGAAGCCAACCAACCCCATATTTTTATCTCATGTTTGGCATCATGCTTTGCACAGGTACACACAAAAAATATCTATGCAGCATAGACAAATATTGACTTTGCCTGTCCAAGCAAAGCATGAGATTAAAAATCTAGCATTACCCTAGCATAGCTCTAAAACAAAATCTCATGCAACTTAGAAACTATTTAACCACAAATTGTACTGAACTACGAAGTATGTTAAAATCCTTGAGTTCGTCCTTCATTCTCTATTTTATGCACTTTTCTTATTTCTATGTTTTTTTTACAAAAAAATTGTACTCCGAACAATTTTCATACAACCATATTCATCCACTCTAGAATTGGCCATATATTCCAATAATATAAACTAGGACGACAACGACAACAATAAAAAGAACGGTCCGGTTCTAGTGACACCGGAGAACGGTGCCACTGGGTTTTTGGGGCACCTCCGGTGCTCCGTTCGTAAAATTGACGGTTCCTACCCCCCCTAACCCACCCCCACCCCAACCCCGCCGTAAGCCCCCCATAAAATGTGTGGCTATTATGCATAATAGCCACACATTTTATGGGGGGCTTACGGCGGGGTTGGGATGAGGGTGCAGGGGTGGGGGTAGGGTGGGGGTTTAGGGGGTGGGTTAGGGGGTAGAAACCGTCAATTTTACGAACGGAGCACCGGAGGTGCCCCAAAAACCCAGTGGCACCGTTCTCCGGTGTCACTAGAACCGGACCGTTCTTTTTATTGTTGTCGTTGTCATCCTAGTTTATATTATTGGAATATATGGCCAATTCTAGAGTGGATGAATATGGTTGTATGAAAATTGTTCGGAGTACAATTTTTTTTGTAAAAAAAACATAGAAATAAGAAAAGTTCATACACACCTGTACTAATTGCTCACTCAACTTATATACACCTACCAAGAACTTGCTTGATAAATACCCGTAGTATTATGTGTAAGATTCTACTTGTGCTCTTACAAGTTCCCCATAACCATGAAGCTTACCATGGCTCCTAGCCTCGTACCTCCTATTTATATGAATCAATAAATATCAAAATGATAATCCCTTCATCCCAAATTAATTTGTTCACTTTGACTTCACAAAGATTAAAAAAGTGTTGAAAAGATGTTGCACAATGAAAAGTGACTGGTTAGAATTTGTTTAGAAGGGAAAGAATATTTTGGACATATTCTTTTCTAAATAGAGAGATAGAAATTGTGAGAAAATTATTTTTAACACATGAATAAGGAACATGGGAAAACTTTTGTGGGATGGAGGGAGTATTTAATATATCCAAATGCCATATGTTTTGCTGCCACACCAAGGCAAAAAACTAAATTTGAGTTTTTCCACTGGCGTTGTGAGTCGTTAGTCTCAACAATTAAGAAACCAAATTGGTTTCTTCTTTCCTTTTCAAACAAGGTAAACATTGAATCCTTTTCCTTTTCTCTTTCTTTCTTTTACTTCACCTTTTTAATTAATTGAATCAATATCTCAACAACGAGCAATGTTCTAAACCAGAAATATCGTTTTACGTGGGTACAAGTTCTTTGATCAATCAAAAGAACGGGCCAGAAACACAATTTCACCAAAACAGCATCTAGTAATAGAGCATTAACAATTATTGATTTCTATTACCTCCGTCTCAGAGTTTTCGTCTAGTTTGACTTACTCAAGTCAACTCAAACAATCTTCGATCATCAATTAAACGTATAACTTATATCGCATATTTGTTGGAATATTGGAATGATAATATTGCAATTATGGAGTACATGGTAGAGTATATATAGGAAGAGAGTCCTAACACAACTAGAAATAGAGAATGAAAACTAACTAAAATGCAACATCTACCATAAATAGGAATAGGAAGCTAACTAAAAATCAAACACTACCATAAATAATAATAATAATAATAATAATAATAATAATAATAATACCATTATTATTGTCTAACATCCCCCCTCAAGCTGAGTTTGGCTGAAGCAAGAGGAAGCTTGAATACTAGCTAGAAACTGGAAACCTTGAGAATAGAGAAGTCTGGCTGCTGACGTCGAAGAAGAATAGAAAAGTCTGACGTGCACAAGAGCTGCTAGCGTCGGAGAAGAAGAGAAGGGAATCGGAAGTGCCTGTTTTACTGAAGATACCTGACATTAGTTTTCTTTTTCTTGGATCCGTCCATCCGGGCAATGCCCTATTTCTTCTCTCAATTGTGAGAATCTTTTATGACTTCCTTTGAAGGGTTAGGTTATTGGATGGTATTTCTTCCTCCTTATCTATTTCCCCTCGTGGTTTTGCTTTTGTTTTGATTTGCTTTGGGTATTTATTTGTTCTACAAAAGAAAAATATAAGGGAGATTGACGATTAAGAATGAGTGATTTGAGTGAAAAAAGTAGATTATGAGTGGGTGGTAGAGAAGAAGATCCAGTGGTGAGATTCTGATCTTGCAAAAAGAGAGTTGCCTAACCATCAATAAGAGGATTGACTAGACTTTATGGCAACAATTGGATTGACATGGATGCATAGTTATTTAAGGCGCAATGCGCACCGATGCACAAAGGGGCTCTAGCGCCTTGATGCGCGCGCATCACGAACACAATGCGCACATTAATGCATAAGTAGCAATAGTACATATCAAGTGTTGAAAAGCATACAAAAACTTTAGAAAGCAACCAAGAATCAAAGTATAGACTTCATGAATTTAATAACAAATTAGGCAAATGGTGTCATTCCTATTTGTTTTTGTGACCCTCGAAACATACTCCATTTCGGGATCATTAGAACCCAAAATTTATAGATTCTTACATTCTTGAAACTTGAAAGAGTGTACAAAATATTAGTACAAAAAGGTAAAAAGGGGGAAACCTCACAAAAAAACTGAAAATATTTCGAAAACAAATAATAAAAGGAGGGACTAACTTAGTAACCTTATTCTCAAATCTCAAATACTAGTATACTACATTAATTTTTATTCTCAAACATGACAAATAAATATTAAATTTAGTTTCAAAGCAAAATTGCAAGATAAATAAAAAACTGAAATAAAAAAATGCTCAGTTCAATATTAACTCAAAAAATATCTTACTACATCAGTTTTTTTCACAAATGTCAAACGCATAAAAAAATCAAAAGCAATTGAAGTTAAAAATAAAAAATAATTAAATAAATTAATAAGTAAATAAAGAGAGGGTACGGATCTGGACCGTGACTTCAACGCAGTCCAAGTCAACAAATGATAGAGTTCTAGGGTTTTTTTAAATAAATGAAATCCGGGTCAGTCTTATCGGGTCAGGTCCTGAAAAAAACATCGTCTACTCCGACCAATGGTCGATTACTCTAGGACTGGACGACAGCTCCCCATAGGCAACACCTTTCCGACGGAAACCAGTTGTCACTAATTGATAAAAAATTAAAAAACAAATTAAAGATCTGTACGTGATGTGCTTCCTGTAGTGCCTCGGATCGCACCGCATAATGAGATGATAAACAGTACGTGATGCATCACAAAGCTTGATGCACATACCCCGGCGCTTCATGCGCATCGCGCATGGCGCTTTTCACAACTATGCCTGGATGGCGTGGTGAATTTGAGAAAGAGAGATGGCTGAAGAGAGAATGCCGGAGAGATGCCCTGACGCCGAGAAAGAGGAGTTGCAGCGGACAACTCCTGCTCAACTAATGATTTACCTCACACAAATCTGATTTTCAGAGGAGAATGAGAATGACAATAGTCTTGCACATTTGAGTATATTACTTTGGACCACTCACACGCCGATCCAGTATATTCCTTATGAAAGGAATTGACAATCTGAAATAGATTGATGGCCAGCAGCAGTGGCGAGTTCCGTCGGCCGGCGGCGCTGCAGCTGCGAAGTGGTCTGAAGGGAGATCCAGTGGGGGTTGCTGCGATGTTGAGAGCCCGCGGAGAAGAATCAGCGGTTGGAGATGCAACCGATGCACAAGCCAAAGCGGGAACTGCCTGTCGTGTTGGTGATGACACCGGAGTCAGGATCTTGCCGGTGATGCGACTGGAGACACAAATCTGGCCATGAGTGCAACCCAAATTCGAAGAAAGAGTTTTTTGGTTGACTTACAGCCGATCCATGACTGCGTCCCTATAGGGGGTTTACATATTTTTTTTTTGATTGAGGAAGAATTTAGAACGCAAGAACAAGGAAGAACAAATGCCCGGCGGACGGCTAATGGTGGTGCCGCCAGCCAGGAGCTAAGGCAGAGAATTTTAGGTCACCAAGAGCAGTGGCTTCGATACCATGTTGGAATATTGGAATAATAATAATAATATAATATTGCTCATTGAATTATGGACTACATGGTAGAGTATATATAGGAAGAGAGCCTAACACAACTAGAAATAGCGAATGGAAACTAACTAAAATACATCTACCATAAATAGGAATAGGAAGCTGACTAATTATAAAAAAAATATCATAAATAATAATAATAATATTATTATTGTCTAAGAATATGAGTACAAAAATATTTTCATTATATTTATCTTGCTTAAGACTTTCAAAAAAAACATTTCATTGTAATAATACGCAATGCAAATTTAATGTAATTAATGATTAAGTTTTTCCTGTTTGACTAAAAAAATCAAACTAGACGAATACTCTTGGACGGAGAGTAAAAATTGCCACATAAGTGGATTTTATCCTTGATTAACCACTCTGGTTTTCAAACATATAAGCCAAAGCACATGGCATACTAGAGCTAAGCCAAATGCTCGAGGAGAAAAGAAAAATATGAGTATGACATAAAGAATTCAGCAAGTCACAAGTATTTCTTTAAAATCATAAAATATATTGTAACATCAATCAGCTAGGGCATCTTATCACAAAGAAATATCTTGAGACAGTACCTGTAATGACATGAAGAATAGATGGTCGCTGTTTGGAAGCTTGTTGTAGCCTCTTTGTTGAACTTTCAGCATCAAAACCATTCGAGTGCAAAAGATACAAAGTGGATTCCATCTCACCGTTTACTCCTCTTTGAAATACTGAATGATTGACTGAAACTTGGGATTCAATCTTTTTCAAGTGTTCTTGCAAGGCTGCAACTGCTTCGGTCGAATGAAGACCGTGCAAGTCAAGAGTCCACTCATCATTTTTACTGTTCTGGACTCTTAGAATTTCCTTTGCTGCCTTTGTATTCAACTCCCCGGCAGCTAACCATTCCTCTTGAGCTTTCACTGAAAAATATTGAGCAGTCAAGTGATCTCCTCTTAAATAGGCATAGCTTGCAGACTTGGAATGCCGAGCTGCTGATCTATACAATGAAAGGGAGTTATTTTAAGAATCAATTCAAACTACCACAATATTATAACTACCACCCCCCCCCCAAAGTAGAAAGAGAATGAAGACAAAACAGTCCAATTATGAATCAAATGTCCCTCCTACATATTTTTTATTCTGGGCAGTCTCTCTGCAAATCTCATCATATGCAGTGAAAACAAGCGCAGAATTGAAGTAACAAACACTTTAGTGATGCTAATCACAATAAGGGAGTAACATTTTCAAGCGAAAGTATAAAAAATTGATGCAACCCACCTCATCATCCTGATGGCATCCTTTCTTTGAAATGAGTATATATCGTCTTCTTCCCATAATTCAGGTTCAATGGGTACAAATCTAAAAAATCCAATTGATGCATTGCCGTGAAGCTTGTCCATGCAAGAAGCAGGGTAATTGATTAAGTTTTTGCTACTAATATTCAAACACTTATTTATAGCATTGTTCAATTCTTCCAAATTCACATTCTCTCCAGATAAATCATCTTCATTGACTTCTTTACCTTTTCTATCTTTCTCTTCCTTGATCTTTTGAACACAAGGAAATGATAATTCATCTGCATTTGAGATTTTGTTAATATCAGGTTTCTTGGCTTCTGAATCGTCATGTAAGACAACTGTCTGATCCAGAGACACCATATCTTCCAATATCTTCATAGCCTGAGCAAATTCATTGTTTACCCCAGCCATAACATCTTTGATCAAGCTTTCATCTGCCCACGAGTGAAGCTCTTTAATAATTTGATATGAATCAACATCATCCCCATTTTTTAAAAATTTAGTCCCTTCGCTGGAATTGAAATGCCCAGCACTTGATTGCTTATTTTTTGGATACTTATTTTGCTCCAGGGATGAAAGATTTGGAGAAGGCAAGAGCACAGAAGAAAAAGGCTTCTCCAATATAGTATCAGTATTCTTTGTTGAGAGAGTATTGGAGAGTGATAAAGGAGGGAAAGGTTCACTTTCGAGCTGGGGTTCAATGCCTTGTTGATTCTGTCTTTGCTTTTGGACAAGTGCAGCCCAACCAGAAGTGTTAGCCCTCATGGACGATATCCTTTTTATGCAAGGGGATTTTTACACTTGCAGAAGCATCAATCTTTGGGAGCACATAGAAGATGTGCAAATCATTCATGCATAGTGCCCGGGTGCTTCCCCCTTCCCTTCAATCCCCACACTTTTATTCAATAGGCAGCTTCTTTCTTAAAAAACATTATGGGACAGCACATCAGAAACAACACAAAAACATAAGGGATGAAAAGAAATTACAAAAGACAATATTCTACCAAAACAAGAAAAGCAAAGAGAGAGAGACATTCATAGGTAAACCATGAAATTCACCTAACATGACAAAATTAAACCATTAAATATTCAAAATCTCATTCACTTCATCTCCTATAACGAATTATAAACAATTACAAATGACTGCCATTAATTGGCCAGCATAAGTCAAGCTTTAGAAACAGCACAAACAAGAAGCAAAAACCCATGAACTCAGAGAAGAACAAAGAACCAAACTCCTCAGCAATCACAAGATAAATACCCCTCTCACTTCCACATATTTAACAATCCAATGAATAACCAAATAAAACTCTCAATTCGCTTTACCTGATTAATTTCCTTAACGATCCGTTAAAAACAAGTTATGGATTGTGAATATTAAGGAATGCGAAGCAGGAGGGCTCCTATCCAGGGAGTTAATGAAGCCGGCGAAATTAACAAAGTCTGGTAGGGCGGCTGAGATGAAAACAATTGCGGCTGGAATTCGAACACGGCTGCGGCGGATGAAGAGGAGGAGATTGATGAAGAATTTTTGCAACCCATAAACGCTTCTTCAAATTCTTCCCTGAGTTTGCTTGATGATGCTAGAGAATGATTAAAGATCAAACAGACCGTCGGGGAATGGTGAAAAGGGCAGGAAGGTTTTGGGGCAATGGTAGGGGTCCACGAAAGTGGGTACCTACACCAAGCCAACACCCAACACAGACACACAGACACAAAATGTCTGTGCAACCTGTTTGTGCAACTGTGTCTGTGTTGGCTTTGGTACACTTGGGGTACCCCATGTTGGTGTACCCTTAGCTTAATTCTTTGACAAAACAGACTCCGTATTTATCGGGACCATTTTCACTTTCACTAATTATATGGTTTAGGTACAATCATTTTTATAAATTTTGCAAACTTTTTATCTAATGCCCAAAATATATATGAAAACTATTATATATGACAATGAGTATCAGCAGATTTGAGAAGGAGTACAGCACTTATGAGAATTATCATATTTTTATTCAATACAAACAGGAATAAACTTGGGTTTTAAATTCTTCATGCTCAGAGAGTATAAATGAGTAAGAACGAATCGAATAGAGGAAGAAGTTGATGATGGTACTGAACTTTTTAATTGTGAAAAAATTGAACAATACTTTATTTCAGAATAACATTTCCTTGTTTGAGAATGAGTATTGTTTTTTTAAGAATGAACACTACGCTATTTATTATAATTATATTAGACAAATGTGTAAAAATGAGTACTTCTTTATTTTAAGATGAGTACTACCTTTGCCGGAATGAGTACTACGTATTTCGAAATGAATGTTTATATTTGTGCGAGAATGAGTACTACTTTATTTTAGAATGAGTACCACCGGGATGTACCTATTTCTAGGTACATCCGGATGTACCATATACCAACTCGGTGAGGGTACGGAAGGTAGGTTCGTGGTTGGCTTTGGTTCAATTTAGCATAAAAAATATATAAATTGTTGGTTATTCAGTTTGATTTTTTGCAATTTTTATTTTAGTTTTTTGCATTTTTTTGGTTTTTGAAAATAAAATATGTAAGCATTAAAAAACTGTAAAAACACAAATTCGATGCAGCAATAACAATCTGTAGAGTTGAATTCAGTTTTTTCGATTTGATTTTTACATAAAACCAAATACTGAACATAAGGTTAGACTTTGGTTTGGTTCAATTTTAAATAGAAAAATATGTGTCAAGTGTCTAACAAACATCTAAGAGCTTCCAAATACTCTCAAAGCTTTCGTATGTAAATATCAATTACGGAGAATTTGCATTTTTAGTATAATACTTTCATTTCTATTATAGCATCAAAGTTTTCTCATATAAAACTATAAATTACTCGTATCGATTGTTTATGTTAATATAATTCCGTATTAGGATTTGTAACGCCCCGAAATTAGGCTTATCGGAATTATTTAATTAATAATTAATTAATTACTGAGAATGACCCAAAAATAAGTGATTTATAAAGTTTGTCAATAAATAATGAAAATTATATCATTATGTAGAGTTTGACTTTCTGACCTCCACGGTTCAATCGGATTTCAATTTGGAGAAAGTTGGACCAGAAAGTGTACCCTGACTGGGACCAAATATTAGTCCCATTCAGGGACTACGTACCAAACGGCGCCGGAGCAGTGAGATAGAGTCACCGGAAGTTTCGCCGGAAAATCTTTAAAACCTCCCTTACGCTTCAAGGTAAGCCCGTAGATATATCTAATGACTAGAATGTTCATATAGGTCGTTTCTACGTTCATAAATGTTCATTTGGTTGAGTTTTGTGTTTGACATGTTTGAAGAACCAAGAATCATAAACCTTGAATTTGATGTTAAAAATATGTTTTAATAAATAAAAAAATGATCTATAAACCTTGGAGAACATTTCTATATAGTTTAATTGAAGTTCAGTGACGAAAAATAGTATTTCCGAAAAATGGACCGAAGGTTGAAGAAGATGAACAGAAGCTGAAAATTTGCAGGATGGATCGATCATTCAGTTGGATCGATCACCTGAGCAATTTTTTTTAGTCTGGATCGATCCAGACTACTAGATCGATCCTCCGAAACTCTGATCCGAAAATTTGTCTGAAATTACTATTTTTGAGCTCTAAAATCCTATTTTTGATACCAATTGATTATGATTATTATAAAAATGATTTTTCATAATAAAAATGATGTTTTTAACAAATTAAAACATTATGTGATGCATGACGGTAAGTTTGGGTGTTAACACTCGAGACTAGACCGCTAATTGTTATTAAACATGGATGTGGATGACAAGGTATTTCTGAAAGTATCACCTTGGAAGAAAGTGCTACGGTTCGGTAGGAAGGGAAAACTAAGTCTAAGGTATATTGGACCATACCGCATCACTGAACATGTGGGTCATGTTGAAAAGATACCGTTCCGATCCATCGCATATCTATTTAATAAATACTTGATAATGAAAGAATCTTCTTGTTTAAATTTAATATTAAAGCAATAAAGTCAAGAATTTAAAAATTGCACGGGGCCTTTAAGTATTATTAATGATGGGGCAGGCCTGCCTATCTTGCAAATATTGATACTTTCACCTTTTACGACTTTTCGTATGCTGTGTTGAGATCTAATGATATTTTGGTTTCTTGGTGAGACTGTAGCTTCTTTAGCTCATGTAGCAACCTTATCGTTGTCAATACAATGATATATTGATTTCTAATGGTGGGAGCAACGCTATCCTTTGGTGAAAAGCTACCAAAACCAGAATATCTTCCTTTTGCTACTTCTAAAGTTACAAATTTGTCTCATAGTTATGCGTAAGACACTGTGTGAAGACTTCATAACATTTGTTTTGCTAATTTCAACCTACTTAATGGTTGTTCTAAATGATCTATTTTGGGTGCAACATTTACACTTAAGCCATTTTAGAGAACCATATTCTTTTGTCTCTTCTTAAGAACCAAAAGTTAACTTTACAAAGTTAATCGCTGATCTTGGCTCAGTTTGAACATATACATACATACATACATACATATATAAAAAGCAAAGATGCAGGTGGGGGATCTTTTCACCAGGGCAGACGCGGTCCCCTCTTCCATTTTCTATTGTCAAATATTTTTATATGTATCTACAAAATGTTAAAACTCGAATAAAAGTATAACATACACATAATAAAACTTGAACTAACTTTTCAAAATAAATTTTATATTTAATGAAGAAATATAAAAATATTATTATTTTTATACTTCCTCTGTCCCAATTTAAATCGCGTGTTTTGATTTACGATGTTCGACTGAAGTTATTTTAAATGTAATTGATTAAAGAATTAGAGTAGAAATAAAAAATTAAAAACTACACCAAAAGCTCTATGAAACAAGAGGTGATATGACTATATTATTTTATAAAATGAGTAACGAAAATAGAGAAAGAAAACGAATAAAATTTAACCCTACAAATCGTAAACAAACCTAATTTGGTACAAGGGATTAATATATTAGTATATATGTTTGGTTTGAGAATTTTGGTGTAGAGAGTTAACTCCTCCCATTCGCAAATCCCGAACCGAAAATTTGGTTCGGTACAACTCGATTCTCTTGAAGTACTTTTTCAAATCAATATTTTAAATTTTTAAAAAAAATTTGGGATCGATTCAGTATGTGGTCACTGGTCACCCTACCACCAAGCACCGGTGGCACTATTACCGTCTAGACAAATTCGATGGTGGACCTAAGGTCCATCATGAATTTACATATGAGCAAGATATGCATTTCTTTACTAATTAGATAAGCTTTTTTATAAAAACTAAAAAAAATTAATATGTGAAAATATACAAAAATAATATGTACTCAAGTTGCACCACAAAAACCTTAGGGGGTGTTTGGTTCGGGGGTAAGGGAATGGGGAAACGGAATGGGATTCCCCCATTCCCTTTGTTGTGGTTTATTTTTAAAAAAATTCATTCCCTTTCCCTGTTTTCTAGTTTTGGATTACCCATTTCAGCCTTTTTCCATTCCCTGGCTTATATCCGTGTTTCTCATTCCATCCATTCCGTTTTTCATCCCATTCCTTTTCTAAACTTCTACGATTCCCCCCACCCCTGTTCCGTTTCTTCCTCGCCAGTGCCGCCACACACCTTCCCGCTATCAGCATCCGCCGCAGGTATGTTCTCCCCTCCCTTCCATCTCCGATCCCCCCCAATCCCGCCACCTGCGACTCCCCCCTGCAATTCCCCCCTCTCCCTTGCGATTCCCCCTCTCCCTGCGACTCCCCCAACCCCCGTGCGATTCCCCCTCTCCATGCGACTCCCCCCTGCAATTCCCCCCCCCTCCGATTCCCCCTCTCCCTGCGATTCCCCCAACCCCCCCTGCGATTCCCCCCTCTCCCTGCATTTTATGTGTTTTTTAAACAAAATTTTTTACAAATATTTTACATATTTTTTTTATAGATTTTTAAAAAAAAATTTACAAATTTTTTTACAGATTTTTTACAAAATGTTTTACAATTTTTTTTACAGATTTTTTAAAAAATTTTTACAAATTTTTTTGCAAAGTTTTTAGAATTCAATTGAAACCTCTCAAGTTTTGTTGGAAAAAATTTTTTTGCCAAAAACAACCTAAACAACCCCAATGATGATGATGATCTTCCTCAATTCTGAAAGTTTTTTTAAAACAATTTGAACAGGAATGGGTCGATATGGTCTCTCTTTAAGAAAGAGGAGTCAAAGAAAATTGAAGTTTCATAACTTCTTGTTCTTGATGATTAACTGTGTGGTTTTATGTTGTATGATGTGGTATTCACTGAGTAAAACTTAGTGTCCATCTCAAGCGATTCAAGAAGATAAAAACTCTAGAAGAGAAATGAGAATGCGTAACTTGAATAGAATCATTAGGGATGATGATGTGGTGTGCAGAAACTTTCTTCGGATGAACCGACAAATGTTTGTCGTTTTATGTGAGATGGTAAGAGATATAGGTGGGTTGACTCAATCAAAGAATATGTGTGGAAGAGATTTTAACAAGTGTTTTATACACATTGGCGCACCATAAGAAGAATAGAACGATTGGGGGATATTTTTATAGAAGTGGTGAAACTATAAGTAGACAATTTCATGCATGTCTAAAGGCAGTTTTAAAGTTGCATTTTGTGCTTCTTAAGAAGCCTTCTCCAATAACGGAAAACTGCAATGATGAAAGGTGGAAATACTTCAAGGTACTCATGTTCAGGTGTTGTTATTTAGAAAGAATGAAGTTGTTTTAGAGTCTAATTGTGATATATGTGTTTTGTAGAATTGCTTAGGTGCACTTGACGGTACAATGATTAGTGTGAATGCCCCAGCAGCAGACCGATCAAAATTTCGAACAAGGAAAGGAGTCACTACGATGAATGTTTTAGGAGTTTGCTCACCAAATATGAAATTTATCTATGTGTTGCTTGGTTGGGAAGGATCAGCCCACGATGGTCGAGTTCTTCGTGATTCCTTATCTAGGCCTAATGGTTTTAAAGTCCCAAGAGGTAACCTCACAAGTAAACATGTCATTTGTTCTAGGGATCCTTAAATAATGTATCTAAACCTAATATTTTTTGTGTGTTAAGGTTATTACTATTAATGTGATGCTGGCTACGCTAATGGAGAAGGGTTCCTTACGCCATATAGAGTACATATTTACCATATTAGAGAGTGGAACAATGTTACCCATCATCCACAAAGCGCGGAAGAGTACTTCAACTTAAAGCATGCATCGGCTAGAAATGTGATAGAACGATGTTTTGGGTTACTGAAAGGGTGTTGGGGTATTCTTAGAAGCCCTACTTGGTTTAACCTACAAACAAGTAGTCACATTGTCTTGGCTTGTGCTTTATTACATAACTTGATTACAAGATACATGCCATCTCGACCTGCTGATGATGAAGAGATATTTGAACATGATGATGAAGATAGTGATGATGGAGATAGTGATGATGGAGAATGCGAGGATGAAGTCGAGTACATAACCTCAATTGATACATCAGATCCGTGGAATAATTTCAGAAATACATTGGCTCAGAACATGTTCAACACTCGGAGAACTAGATCTCGTAGACTCTAAAAATTTGTAACTTTTTGTTATGTTTTTGAAGTTTTAGACAGGTAATGTTTTTTTTGAAATGAACGAATCATCTTGAAAGTATGTTGTGATGTGTGAATTTTGTTTAATTGTATCTTTGATAAAATAAATAAGTATTATTTTTAACAAATTGATTATAGGTGTGTAAAAAAATTTGATTCCCCTGTTTTGAACCAGACACGAACAAAGAGAATTCTATTCCCTTTCCTGTACTGGACCAAACAAACAAAGTAATTAAGGGGTAATTATTCCCTTTCCCGTTTCCTTACGATTTAAATTTGTTGAGCGCCCTCCCTTCTAATACATCAAGCAAAATTTACTCTTAAAAATTCGAGCAAAATATCGAACACAAATACAAAATTGATGTGTTGGCCTAAATTTTCACATTTGGTCCATGAGCTAATTAAAAATTAAAATTCGAACTTTCCCAGGATTTTGGCGGCAAAAACGGAGTATTATATGGAGTATATATCTATAATTCTATATAACCTCAGCCCATTTCTGCACTCATAGTCTCTAAAACACGACTGGATCCCTCAAACTCAAAGAGGAGGGAAACGAAGAAGATCAGTGAGATATCTAAGCTTTGCTACCTCCGCGTTTGGGCGGTATAACTGGAAATGGGATCTGCTAAGCATTTAGAAAATCCGACTGCCGATGATGCCGGTAAGGCGGTAATTTGTGTTTTTTTTCTCTTTTTCCTTTTTGAAATTCTATGACGCATTAGTATACCTATTCATTTTTATGGATGCATGTGATGCATTCCGTTTGAATTTGCATTTTAGCTGATTCATTAAATTTTAGGGTTCTTGTGAGTCATTCAGAGATATTTTTTGTCTTATTTATATGTTGGTGGCGAGTCTAGGGTATTGTGGATTGGATGGTTTATTTGTGGTATCTGAGTGTCTAGAATTCATTTTAAGGTCAAATGTGCTGGTTTTTATCTTGTGTTGCAATGAATAAAATAAAAGGTATGCACTTTTTTGAGTGTCGATTTAGTGGCTGGGTTGTTTCATTGTTGACTCGATTCAGAACAACAGTTATTTTTTTTAAATTTGTTATCTTTTTTACTTTATTATATCTTCTGGTTTTGTCTGAGTGGCCATTGTGAAAAAGCCATAGAGAGAAATGAAATTACATCTTTAAGAGTATATATTTTGGGTGCTAAAAGTTTCGTAAACTTGATTCTGCCTCTAAAGATGTAAGATGCATTATGGTCTTGGAAAACATATAACCTTTATAAGTTTGTTCCAAGACTTGCAGAATTGGTTTGTTTGAATTAATTGCGTAGGAACTCATACTACCCCTTTCCCATTAAGTTTGGGACATGTAAGATTGTGTCTGAATGAAAGAAAAGTGGAATTGTGTGTTTGATATTTAATATGTAAAGCATGGACGATTTTGAACTCACACAAATATGAAAAACATTTACTGCTCCATATAACACATATATTTTGGGATAGAATTAGATGAAAAAATGGGACATATATAGTGGGATGAAGGGAGTTGAAACGGTAAGACATTCTGCATACATGCTGAGCATAACCATATTTCATAGGCATGTGTTTCCTTGAACATAACCATATTTCGTAGGCATGTGTAATTGTGTAAACATGTAATTAATGACACGTGAGCTGCATTACAACTATTACTACTAACAGTCTACAACTCCTCTATGAATACTAAATGTATAGGATCTGAAATATCCTGAGCTTTTTTTTTCAATGACTAGTTATCTGGATTATGGACAGTACATATGTGCTCAATACTCGGATCCTTAGTATGGCTGGAAAGTTTGTTTGTCAAAGTTTATTGAACAACTTCAAAAATGATAGAATTTAGGATGGGTAGGGATCACTTGTCACTGGACTGGGCCTTAAGACATTTGAGTTGAACCATATTAAAAATTGAATCCAAATGATTACTTAGGCAATTCAAGAGCTTATATACCTATTATTTCTTTTTAATCTCCCGATGTGGGATACTACAACACTCCCCCACAAGTGGCAATTAGATCATTTTGAATCTAACCGGTTGACCATTTGCAAATGGATTCTTGTTCTCTCAAACAAATATTTGTGAATGTAGCGGCAACACGTAAAGGACCACGAGTCGCTCGATATAGACTTCTAGACGAACAATCTGGTTGAATAAGCCATATGCCGTTTGGTATTTTCTCCATACAAACTGGACTAAAGACTCACGGGTCGCAAGGAATGAACTTCTACATGAACACCTTGATAAATGAGGTGGGCCAAAACTTGTTTTGATGCCATGATAGACTTTGGGGGGAGTATAGATCACTGGACTGGGTCATAAGACACTTGAGTTGAACCAAATTAAAAGATTGAATATAACCGATTACCTAGTTCAAGTCAATAGCTTATATTCCTATTATTTTCTTCTCAATTTCCCGATGTGGAATACTCCAAAAAAAGTCAAAGTACCACTTAGTGTAAATGTATGTGTAGTTTGTAATTACCACCTATTCTCCCCCCCTTCCTCCCCAATTTCCAATATTTAAGTATGTAATTATCCCTTTTTGGATGTAGATTTTTTGCTTGTCAAAGTACTAACAATCTGTATGTTTTTCTTCCGACATTCTTGTCCTTCCTGATGCTATTGGCAGAAAATAGATAATTTTTTGCATCTCTTTCAAGAATAGATGAGTTATTTGAACACTATACCCCCTTTTAAAGTTTTTGTGAATGTATAGTATATTGTATTGTGTGATGTCCATTATCAACTCACTTCCTAACTATGCCTTCTTTCAGTTACAACTTTTTTTAAAAAAAACATCCCTGCCTTGGTATAACTTTATAGTACTGTAATATACATATGCTTTGAGTAGTGTTGACATGCACTTGTTCTCAGTTGTTTCACTGTTTTGCTGAAAACGATTATCATTTTCTTTATCATACAAGGTGTTCTCTGGTCATGTTACAACTGCCCTTAACACCTGACCTTTTTAATTTTATCCAGTTATTGTCACCAAAATGAGCATTCTTAGTGACTATTCGCCCCTAAAGAAGACTTTGTGGTTCTTCTTGACCTCATATTGCATCCTTTTTTGTGCAGCAGCATTTCTTCATCTCAGTAACTGCTTCTAATTTGTCAAAATGTTTGGGACATTTATCCTAAATTCGTTCCCGTTGTCAACAGATCTTTTAAAAATTTTATTTTTCTAACTATTTTGTTCTTTTGTCAAGTAGGAGCCAACAAGAAAAAAAACAAACTAGATCCAGCGTCTAAGAAGGCAGCAGCAACTAACTCTACGGGGAAAAAGCGTAAAATAATGCAAAATGCAGAGGAACCCACAGGTGTCCGCAAAATGCCAAAACGTGCTGCTGCTTGTTCTAGTTTTAAAGAGAAAAATGTAAAAATATGTGAAAAGTCTTCCATCATAGAAGTAAAGAAGGATCAATGCATTGAGGAGGAGGCTGTGGCTATTCGATTGACAGAAGGAAAAGATGATGGTCGACCATGTAGAAGGCTTACAGAATTTGTTTTTCATAATGCGGCTGGAATTCCACAACCTTTTGAAATGTTGGAAGTTGATGACCTCTTTATATCTGGTCTAATTTTGCCACTTGAGGACACAAGGGATAAAGAAAAAGCTAAAGGAATCAGATGTGAAGGATTTGGTCGTATCGAAGAATGGGCTATCTCTGGATATGAAGATGGATCCCCAGTTATATGGGTATCAACGGATGAAGCTGACTATGATTGTGTCAAACCCTCGGGTAGTTATAAAAAATATTATGATCTTTTCTTGGCCAAGGCTACTGCTTGCATTGAGGTTTATAAAAAATTGTCAAAGTTATCGGGTGGAAATCCAGACTTAAGTCTGGATGAATTAATTGCTGGTGTTGTCCGATCTATGAGCACTATGAGGGTCTTCTCTGATGGTTTCTCAATAAGAGATTTCATTGTCTCTCAGGGCGAGTTCATTTACAATCAGCTTGTAGGGTTGGATGACACATCAAAGAAGACTGACCAGCTATTTGTTGAGATTCCCGTGCTTGCTGAGCTTAGAGATGAGAAAAGCAAGCAAGAAAATGTTGCTCAAGTACATCAGATAAACACAGGAGGAAGTTTAAGAATAGGTGAAGTAGTAATTCATGAAGAAGATGCAACAAAACGATCTGGTGCATCTTCATCCCCAACAGAGAATGGAGAGGATCTGAAGTTGGCAAGGGTGTTACAGGAAGAAGAGTCTTGGCGGTCAATGAGGCAGAAGAAAAATCATAGCTCATCTTTATCAAATAAATTTTACATAAAGATCAATGAGGATGAAATTGCAAATGACTATCCTTTACCTGCCTATTACAAGACTTCTTATGAAGAGACAGATGAATATGTAGTATTTGAAAGTGGCATCGATACATTTTATATTGATGATCTGCCACGTAGTATGCTTCATAACTGGGCACTATACAACTCCGATTCAAGGCTAATCTCATTAGAGCTCCTGCCAATGAAACCGTGTGCAGACATTGATGTATCCATTTTTGGATCTGGATTGATGACTGCTGATGATGGGTCTGGTTACAATTTTGATACCGATGCTGGCCATTCTTCTTCAAGTGGTTCTGGGCCATCTGTAGTTGATGGAATTCCAATTTACTTGAGTGCAATAAAGGAATGGATGATAGAGTTTGGGTCATCAATGGTTTTTATATCTATTCGCACTGATATGGCCTGGTATATCATTGCCCTTATGTAAAATTTCATGCTTATATTATATTCTATCATTGTTCTTTTCAGGTCTATTTACTGTGACTTTGCATCATAATATTTTTCTGTTATGTCACTTCCTGTCCAATATATAGTACTTCCAGATGATTACATGGTGATTAGTCAACTGGTTCAGCCTTTTCCTTTTGTTTTTAGTCATAAGTGTGTCATGGCTTATTATTTATTATCCCATTATCTTATTGTCACTTAGGAAATTTCACCATGTTGTTTTCTCCTCCCTTAGATAGCTAAGTGTCTTAGCTTCTTTCAGGTATAGGCTTGGAAAACCTTCTAAACAATATGCTCCTTGGTATGAACCAGTTCTGAAAACAGCTAAGCTTGCTGTCAGTATAATCACCATGTTGAAGGAACAGAGCCGGGTGGCAAAACTTTCATTTGCAGATGTGGTTAAAAAGGTTTCAGAGTTTGAAAAAAGCAACCCTGCTTATCTATCTACAAATCCAGCTTTTGTGGAAAGATACCTAGTGGTACACGGACAGATTGTTTTACAGCAGTTTGCAGAATTTCCAGATGAAAACATCCAGAAGTGTGCCTTTGTCATCAGTCTAACTAGGAAAATGGAAGAGAGACACCACACAAAGTGGCTTGTTAAGAAAAAGAAGCTGGTGCAGCGGAATGAACTAAATTTAAATCCTAGAGCAGGACTGGCACCTGTTGTATCTAAGAGGAAGGCCATGCAAGCAACTACAACTAGGCTGATTAACAGAATATGGGGGGAGTTTTATTCAAACTACTCTGCGGAGGAGTCAAAGGAGGTGATTGTCAGTGATGTTAAGGATGATGAAGAATTTGAAGAGCAAGAGGAAAATGAAGATGACGATGCTTCGGAGGAGGACAATATAGAAGTTCCTGTGAAAACTGAAAAACTTTGCACTACTACCAGGCAAACTAAATCTTGCTCTAATAGCAAAGAAGTAGAATGGGATGGCGAATCAATAGGCAAAACTGCTTCTGGTGAACATTTGTATCGAACAGCCAAAGTCCATGGAAATGAGATTGCAATTGGGGGTTCATTTCTGGTGGAGGATGATGGAGCGGATATGCTTCCAACCATATGCTTTGTGGAATACATGTTTGAGAAGTCAAAAGGAAGAAAAATGTTTCACGGACGAATAATGCAAAGAGGGTCCCAAACTGTACTGGGGAACGCTGCTAATGAGAGGGAAGTTTTTCTGACCCACGAATGCATTGATTTAGAACTAAAAGATATCAAGGAAACTGTAGTTGTTGATATACATTTGATTCCTTGGGGACATCAGCACAGGAAAGCTAGTGCTGATGCGGATAAGGCAGATAGAGCAAAAGCTGAAGATCGGATGAGGAAAGGATTGTCTACTGAGTATTACTGCAAGAGCTTGTATTGGCCAGAGAGAGGTGCTTTCTTTAAACTTCCTTGTGAGACTATGGGTCTTGGCTCTGGTTTATGCCATTCTTGCCAAGTGAAGAGTTGTGATCAAAATAGGGACTTCTTCAAATTGAATGCATCTAAGACCAGTTTTATATACCAGGGCGTTGAATATTCAATTCATGATTTTGTCTATGTAAGTCCTCATCAATTTGCTGTAGAGAGGATTGGGGGTGGAACCTTCAAGGGTGGGAGAAATGTAGGCTTGAGGGCTTACACTATATGCCAATTGATTGAAGTTCCTGGTAAGGAGGGCTCTGAAGAAGCTGACATTGATTCAACTGAAGTCAAGATCAGAAGGTTCTTTAGGCCAGATGACATATCAGCAGAGAAGGCTTATTCTTCTGATATTAGAGAGGTATTCTGAATAAATTTTCTAAAAAAGAAGATAAAAGTTGGTTAGAATTTAGAGCTAAAGAATATATGTGTGTTACACTGCACTTTTATAAAAATATAATATGTATATTTTGCTGGTGATGTTTCCAGATTTATTATAGCGAGGAAACACACACTGTTCCAGTATGCATGATTGAGGGGAAATGTGAAGTAAGGAGGAAACGGGATCTCCCACCTGCTGATTTGTTTCCAATCTTTGACCATATTTTCTTTTGTGAATGCATGTATGATCCATCCAAAGGTTCACTTAAGCAGGTAGCTTCTCTTAGCTTGTTTTGACACTAATTTGGTTCTTTCTGAAATTTAAGATTTTTATGGTGCAGCTGTAGTTTGCAGTCAGTTTCATTGGTTTAGAGTTTGTTAAGTTTTGTTGTGACGTGAACTGGCTTTACGTACCTCTTCAATAAACACTGATGTATTCCTTCAATATGCAGTTGCCATCTCATGTGAGAATAAGGTACTCAGAAGTCAAGCTGGATGATGCAACTTTGTCTAAGAAGAGGAAGGGAAAAGCCAAAGAAGTAGAAAATGATACAAAGATTGCGCAACATGAGACTTCTGAAGAAAACCGCCTAGCTACATTAGATATCTTTGCGGGGTGTGGTGGCCTCTCTGAAGGGTTGCAGCGAGCAGGCAAACATTATTTTTCTCTTGCTGCCACTCCAAACAATTTCATAGTATCCCACCCGTGATAGTTATCTTGATGCTCCCTTATTGCCTTCTACAGGTGCTTCACTTACAAAATGGGCAATTGAGTATGAAGAACCAGCTGCAGAAGCCTTTAAGCTCAACCATCCCGAGGCGCATGTATTTGTGCACAACTGCAATGTGATTCTTAGGTCAGATCTGTCTCCATTTGTATATATTCATTTGTGTGAATAACATGAAGACTCATGCCAGGCTGTCTGAAATAACCAATTGGTTTATTTCACTGCAGAGCAATAATGAAAAAGTGTGGTGATGATGAAGATTGCGTTGCAACCCAAGAGGCCTCAGAACTAGCTGCAGCAATGGACGAGAAGGAGGTTAACAGTTTGCCGCTGCCAGGAGAAGTGGACTTCATCAATGGAGGACCTCCTTGTCAGGTTTGTTTAGCCAACCTTGCCTTGCACCCTTTTGTAATTATGGAGTATTATTTTTATTTGGAACTAAGTGTCTCTTTTGCAGGGGTTTTCTGGAATGAATAGATTCAACCAGAGCTCCTGGAGTAAAGTACAGTGCGAGATGATTCTAGCATTCTTATCATTTGCCGATTACTATAGACCTAAGTACTTTCTGCTGGAGAATGTTAGAAATTTTGTATCTTTCAACCAAGGTCAGACATTTCGCTTGGCTGTAGCTTCACTGCTTGCAATGGGTTATCAGGTAGACATTGTTGTAAACCATTTGAGCATGTGTGTTCTGATATTTTCATATAAAATTTCTGATGGTTTATGAAAATGGGATCACTGACCAGGTGAGGTTTGGTATACTGGAAGCTGGAACATATGGAGTTCCCCAGGCTAGGAAGAGAGCATTCATTTGGGCTGCATCTCCAGATGTGCTTCTCCCTGAATGGCCTGAGCCCATGCATGTGTTTGCTGTCCCACAGTTGAGAATCAACTTGTCAAAGAATTTACAATATGCTGCTGCACGGAGTACTGCTGATGGAGCACCATTCCGTTCTCTCACTGTTAGAGATACAATTGGAGATCTCCCGGCTGTTGTCAATGGGGCCTCCAAACCAAGCATGGAGGTTAGTGCAATTGACACGGTTTCATATTGGCTGCTGCTTGGCCATTATTGTGTTTGATTTCTATCTTTTACATTCTTTCAACTACAGTACCAAGGTGACCCAGTCTCGTGGTTCCAAAAGAAAATCCGAGGGAATGCAATGGTGTTATCTGATCACATTTCAAAAGAGATGAATGAGCTTAATCTGATTAGATGTCAAAGGATCCCCAGACGCCCTGGTTCTGATTGGCGCGACCTCCCAGATGAGAAGGTATTGTTATCATAACTAAACATGGTGTCATGGAACCATGATTTTAAGGATTCAAATTTAACGAATCTCTTTTTGTCTGGGGTTTGAAGGTGAAATTGTCAACTGGGGAAACAGTGGATTTAATACCGTGGTGCCTGCCCAATACAGCTAAGAGGCACAACCAGTGGAAAGGGCTGTTTGGTAGATTAGACTGGGAAGGGAACTTCCCTACTTCCATAACTGACCCACAGCCAATGGGTAAAGTAGGAATGTGCTTTCACCCAGAGCAAGACCGCATTGTTACTGTCCGTGAATGTGCACGCTCACAAGTAAGTTATCTGTTATTATGAAATTGTAATATGCCTTACTCATGTAGGCGACATGTTGTACGTACGTGTTGTGATTCCACTCTTGGAATCTAAAAAGTGATTTTGGTTTTTTTTAATCTTACAGATGTTTGTTTAAGTTTATTCATATTAGAATATACTTCCTATAAGTTAGTTTGGCAAGAAGTAATCTGAGTTGGTTTGTGATTTTAACTTTGGTTTTTGAAATATTGTAATGGCAGGGTTTCCCAGATACATATCAGTTTGCTGGTAACATTTTGCACAAGCATAGACAAATTGGGAATGCTGTTCCACCACCGTTGGCTTATGCCTTGGGGAAGAAGCTCAAGGAAGCCATTGATGGTAATAACAAGAGCACCACTTAGCAAATATTCTTCTTCGGAGCCACACTACGTTAACTTGCTACCACTGGTACGGTATTCTTCACGGCAGTTGTAAATTCTTTGTAGTCAATCACTCAGAGATGATTTTAGGGCATTCTCATCATTAGTTATCTATACAATTCTCAGTTTCCAAGGAGGTTTTTGATTTTCCTGAATCTTGTTTAAGCACTACATTTGAAATTTGAATTTCACAATGTTATGTACTAACTCTTAACATGCTTTGCAATCATCATGAATTACAAGAGGATGATTGAGCCATTGGAAACTTAGGTGCTTATGGTTTAGATTTTAGACATGACATTCTTATGTGTTTGTCTGGCTTTTTAAATATCTCTTCGTAGTATATTGAGTGCACAAAACAATTGAGAAATTGAAATGAAGGTGGAATGTGGAAACGAAACTGAACCTACCACACTGAACCAGTTTTTTTAAGAGTTAAACCTGCAATATTTTCTTCTTACACACATTTAGTTGGACATTGAATTGTAAAGGGAGAACAATGACTTTTAATAGTAGATGCAACTTTTTTTTGAAATATAGATTAGGTTGTATTTTGAGTTTAGTTACCCTTTGGCAGGTCTTTTCTCTATGTCTATAATCTAATTATTATGATTGCTCATCAAACACTAATTTCCATAAAACGTAAGGCCAACGATGCATTCTCAAAAAAAACACAAATTTAGCTCCTTTTTTTTATTTTATTTCCTTTAATCAGGTTATTGAGATTGACAAGAGTGGGAGTAGTGTAACACTCTTGAGGCAAAAAAGTAATATCCATAGAGATCATCCAATTGAATAAAGAAAACAATAAGAAATTCACACAACATTATATGAATGATGCTAGAGTTACACAACAAGACAAATACAGACACATATGTATGTGCTTCACTCCTACAAACATATGTGTCTATTGATATTATATTAATTGGAACACTGGTTGTGAATGAAGTCCTTGATTTCCCCGATGAGCTGTGTAGATTCGGGGAGCTCAGGGAAAAGGTAGAAAGCATGCACCATGTTTGGGTACTCCACAAAGTGGACTTGTTTCCCTGACCTCTTCAACCACTCAAAGTACCTCCTCTGCCAATCCTTGAGAGGATCGAAGCCTGCCGCCACCACCATTGTTGCCGGAAAATCCTCCAGCTTTGATATGTCAGCCGCCCTGGGGCCACTAACGTTCACCGCCTCGTGGTCCCTGTCATTGCCTTCCTCCGGGGGCAAAAACGCCTTCCACATCCAGTCGGTACGGACCACTGATATGATGTGATCACATTTGATGAGTGTGTTCTCCGCTGTTGTCCGCTCTTCGCCTCCGAAGAAGGGTTGTATTGCCACCAGCCCAATCACCTTCAATATGTTCATCAGTTTGTTGCAAATGAAATTTCCCTTAGTAGGAATTAAAAGATTACAATAGACCAAAATAGTAGTCTTATATTTACTTCCATAGGAGTGGACCCCTCCTACATTTATTTTTATTCCGGATTTACCCTTCTTTATTTTCCATTTGACCTAATTTCGTTTCCGTATTTATTATATTATCGTTCCACGCTTTCTACTTCCAAAATTTCTAGTCATCTGGCCGGTGTGCACTTTGGCTTTCTTGTTCTTGTGTATGGATGGCGTTCGCAATTTATAATTGCAATGTCAGTATTGGTTGAATTCCATTGCTCATAACTACCCCTATTGACACAATGCCACGCACACAAATAACACATTGCACTATCGATTAGAAAAAGAAAAATATGACCATAAATACAAGCAAACTAGTTGTTTTGGAAATTAAAATAGAATAAAATGTGTGGAATTCAAACATTACAAAACATTATCTATAAAAGGTGCAATTTCGTGGTAGTAATACTCTGCCGATGATGGTACTTTAGCGGCAGAAGGAGGTAGGGGGCGGCAGGGGGTGGAATGTTGCGGTGGTGTAGTGTGACGGCGGAGAGACGCAGTGCAATGGCGGGATATGCATTGTGACAATGACAGTGGCGGCAGAAGGTGGCGGTGTGGTAGCAGGGGAGAGCGTGGCGGTGGAAGGAGACAGCGTGGCAGTGGTGCAATGTGGTGGCGGACGGCGGTGCTGGTGATATCATAGCGTGGTGGCAAAGGGTGGCGGTGTGGCGTAGTGATGTCCATATTATTGTGTGGTGGTGATCGCAGTGTGGCAGCGGAGGGTGACAATGTGGCGGCGGAGGTTGTAATGTGACAACGGTGGTGGTGTTGATGGTAGTGTGGTGGCAGAGGGAGGCAATGTGATTACAGAGTTCGTGGTGATGATGGCAGTGTGGCGGTGGGGTGGCAGTGTGGCGGTAGAGGATGGCAGTGTGCGGACAATGATGGTGGTGATTATCGTAGTGTGGCGACAGAGGTTGCAGTGCATTGGTGGAGGTGACAATGTGGGCGTGTTGTGGAGGGTGGTAGTGTGACGGGGGACGTAGTGGATTTGTAGGTGGAGACAATGGGTGACGAGGGCAAAAAGGGCAAAAATCAACTCATTTTGCTTGGCCCATTCCTACACAAGTAAATAACTAAATAGGTCTCCTATTTTGGGTGTTGAACTTCTTTTTATTCTTATTTAGGGAGATCTCTCATATTGCAATGTTATATGTAGTCTTGCAAATGAAAGAGTTAGTCCCAAAAACTGTATGGTTCAATGGTAAGGTGACTCTTCTGAATGTGAGGTCATGAGTTCACTCTCCAGAAACAATAATTACACTTGTTTCGTCCCACAAAATCCCTTTCATTTCTTTTTTTCGTCTATTTCAAAATATATTTTTCATTTCTATTGAAAATTCACTTTTACCCATACCAAGTTTTAACATACATATCACATCACTTATATTTACTATTAATATACTCATCGTATCCTACTTTTATTCATCACATCCAAGAGTATTTTTGAAAAAACCACACCAAAATATACTTTCCTTAAATTCTTTAAAAGTTAAAACTAGAAAGATTTTATGAGACGTACGCAATACAATAATTAGTTATTAGTACAAGAGATGTCAATCTAAATACAAAAATTGTTGGTATATTAGCAGAAACAATTACTAACTCTGTTCCAATGTATTTGTCCAGTTTGACTTTTTAATTATTCCAATCTGTATCGTATATATTACTCCTAATTTGTATCACATATTAGTACAATGAAATAAAAATTTGATAGTTTGTAACAAGATTAATCTAATAAAATAATATTTGTACTGATATACAGTACAAATTTTGTTTAATTCAAGCTCAAAATTCATGGCAGTATTGACAACATGTCAAAGGGTCCATTTCAAGGGACTTATTTCTCTGCTTATTATTTATTATTATTAAAATGAGATCTTAGCAGATCAGATGAGATCCAATCATATCAGACAAGATAAAATTCTATCAGATCAGATAAGAACAAAAAATAATATTAATATTTTTGAAGGATTAAATAAAAATTAATATTCGATTAAATCACATTAGTTTATTTAAAGCTACACACATGTAAATATTAATTAATGTTATAACTTTAAATATTATTATTATGATTATTATAATTATTGTTATTATTATTATTACTCCATATAATTATACGATAGATAAAGTATTATTATTATATCAACAACAAATCATTATTACTAATAAGTGCTTAGCTTGTAAGAATGCTACATGGAAGCAATGTTAGGACTTAAAAAGTTATATATTTCACATTTTAAAGGAGCTGTTTTAAAATACTTGTTTATAGAAAAATATTTGTTTATAAAAAATTATACAAAACATAATTTTTAAAACCATAAATACTTTTATACTTAAAAAGACTCAATTTTAAACTTAAAAAAGTTAGAGTATCGACCAATAATATACTATCTTCACTATATAAAAAAAGTTGTGATATTGAAAATATATTTAATATTTCAAAGAAAATGTTTAAATATAATATATTAATGATATGAATTGTAATTCTTTCAAATTTTTAAATTTATTCTAATAATTTTAATTTTAATCAAATTTAATTACACCAGATCTAATAAGATCAGATCTGATTCAATCAGATCAGATCAAATCTAAAAAGATCATATTAGATTCAATCAGAATAGGTAAGATCTAATCAGATCAGAATTTCAAAAATTCAGATCAGATTCAATCATATCAGGGCTATGGAACAGAGCCTAAATTAAGATTTTATGAAATGCCGAGTACTTGAGTAGTTAAATACTTTTGAGCTTTTAAGAGTAAGCAAGTAACCTATCTTTTCACTTTCAAAGAGTTATTTTTAATTTTTTAATACTACTCAGCTAATATATACTAATTATCAAAGTATCAAATATGAATGTTTGGAGTTGTATTTGTGTCCTTAGTAAGTATTAAGTCCCAAATCTCTAATTGCGGTATTGTCGTCTATTACTCCGTTTGCATGTACACGAGCAGTATATTAATATAAACTAATAAAGTAAATTATATAATTAGTTCCTTATAACAGTGGATTTTTCATATTTAGTTCTCTATCATCAAATGTTATTCTTGTGGTCCTTTTTTAATGAGTATGTTTTTACAATTAGTCCCTTTAATTTTTTGGTCTTCTTTCTTGTTTGTGTTAATATTTGAGGATTAAAAGTGTGAATTTACATGATCATATATGTTCTTGTCATACACAATTCTAGAAGCAGCTCTTGAGGCATTGTTTGTAAATTGTACTCGCTCTCCACTACAATCATAGTCTACAGATGTGGTCTTTCATTGGAATCCAAGTCCACAATCATAGTCATTGTTGTTATGTTGACCGTGCATGTAACCGACATTAGAATACGTCATTGGACGTATGATTGATATCAAATTACACTTTAAACCATCAAATTAACATCAACAGGACAGAGGATAAAAAAAGACAACTTATGGCCAGAAAAGTACCCATAAAAGAAGGATCACATGGATAATATTTGATAATAGAGGAGTAGATATAGAAAACCTCGTGTTATAAAAAAACAATTATGCAATTTACTCAAACTTATAATTATGGCCTAGAGTACTTATTAATAATATAGTACTCCCTCCGTCCGGAAATGTTCTTCCCATTTGACTTTTTACGGTCTCCAATATTGCACTTTGACCACTAATATCTTTATTTATACATGGATATATTTTATAAAAATTTGATATTTGAAAACTATATTTCGAAATGAATATATTCATATTAAATTTACATAATAATACAATGTGTTTTTTCCATAAATCATAGTCAAAGTTAATAAACTTTGACCAAGAAATGTCAAATGTGAAGAACATTTCCGGACTGAGGGAGTAATAGTTAGTATTTTTTTAATTTTAATAAAATAATTTATGGATGATTAATTTTTTGGATTTGTTCTAGTCTTTGGACTGGCCTTTTACAAATCTTGGATCGATCCAAGTCATCTACAGGTCCTTCACAAGTCTCGGATTAATCCTAGTCCCCCTTACAAACTAAGAAACATTTAAGACTAATTAACAGTTCCGGAACGGACTAGTCTCAAAGACTAGTTCAGTCCCAATTTTTTTGTCTCAATCTTAATGGTTCATTGTCGATCTTTGTATTCTCAATCCTTTTAATTTACTCGATCTTCTCTAATTTAGCCTCTTTTTTATACACCTTATCATATAAAGTCTTCACCTCAGCACAATACAACTAAGGTTCACCGTACAATTTGTCATTAAGAGGAAGGGAGGAAATATGTGTATTCCAAACGCTGATTCGTTTACTATACCAACGTTTCTCCAACAACCAACTACCACAATAGCTACTAAAACCTATAAAAACATTAATTACGGAGTAAATGCCGTTTTATTAAAAACAGTGCGTCGCCATAGTCTTCCATTCCAAAATATTTGTTGCACCGTACATAACTTACATTATGCAAAACGAAAAAATTTTAAATTTTTAAATTTATTTTATTTCAAAATTAGTATAAAATATTTAATAAAATTTATATATTTAAAAACAACATTAAAAATTTTCAAAACAAAAAAGTGATAAAAATATTTTATTTTATAAAATAATAGATGAAAAAGTACAAATAAACAAAAGGTCCTTGATTTTTGTTTAATGAATGAACCGTGGCATTCTTTTTAAAATTGAGGGAGTATAAAACAGGAAAGCTTGTGTACACCAAGGACACAAAACTGAATGAGAAATGCAATCACAAACTAAATTCTCACAAATTCGATCACAAACTTACCCTACGTGGAACTCATTAATTAAGAGCATAAAATAATTTTAAATATTTAAAAAATTATACTCTGTGTTCACAAATAATACGTTTATAAATTTTGCAAACATCTAGTCAATGACGCACAAACACAAATACTACGAGTGTTGAAAGAAAATGCACAAACTTTCTCTAAAATTCAACTTTTAGTATATATTGCTATATAGTCTCTTTATTCCTAAATGAATTATATTTTATGTAAAATGAAATAAAATCTCAAGTTGTTTTTAAATTTATTTTGTTTAAAGTTTTCTATAGAAATAAAAAAAAACTTGAATATTTAAAAAGTACATCAAAACCTCTACAAAACAAGAGAGGACAAGAATATTTTATTTTATCAAATGATCAATGAAAATAGGTAAATTAATAAAAGCGCAAAACAATTACTCTGTATGAGGTAAAATGATTTTCTTAATTAATTTTATCTAAAAATTGGTTTTAAAATAAAAATATGACTTATGTATTTGAAAAATAGGTTAAAAGTTCTACAAAAATTATGGCCATATTTGGTAAATGGCGGTTCACCCAGTATTTGGCATCTTTGACCATAAACAGCGGATTGGACCAGTCAAACCAGCCGCAAAATTAATTGTTTGAATAATGGCTTTTGGAATTAGCATTTAGAACCGAACAACCAAAAATTGAAATGCCAACCCTAGCAGCATTTTATTTAGAAATTCACCCCTTTTTCCGTTTCTTACCCTTTTTCGGTGATGCGTCTCTCTGCGATCCTCACGGCACCGGAAGTTTTCCTGACTTTTTCTCTGCAATTTCCTGACTAGTTGAGAGCTTGTCTAATTTTTTGTCACTTCTAATGCTCATGTCGTCTCAAAAGATGTTTGATACTTCAGATTGTGATGCTTGTCTCGAGTAATTTATTTAATTTTTTAATTTAAAATTAGTGTAGAGTATTTTTATATATTTATAATATCATATTTAGAAAATTATTAAATAAAATATACTCCCTCCGTTCTCAAAAACACTTCCTCTTTCATTTTTTTCACTTCCAACAAAACACTTCCCCTTTCTATTAAAAAACCACTTTTACCCTTACTTTTTCATACCCTACCTATCACATCATACTTTTTCTCTAATAATAAACTCATCACATCTTACTTTTACCCATCACATCAAGGGCAAAATTGGAAGTCAACTATAATTTTACACTTCCTTATTTTGCCTTATAGTCAAAGTGGGAAGGCTTTTTCCAAACGGAGGGAGTATCATGCATGGTTGTTATTTGTAGAATGATAAATGAGACAAAAACAAAAAAATCTACTTATAAAATATAAATGTAAATTCTCATTTCTTAAAGTAAAAAAACGAAGTAGCCTTTTTTGTCTAACAAAAAAATATACGTAAAGCATTTTTCTTGTATAATGTGTGTATTTTATCAAATTAAAAAAAATTAAAATCATACACAAATTAACATAAATGGAGGGATGTCCTTATATGTAATTTTACATATCCATTATCTCATAATCGCTTGTATTTTTGTGTAGAAAAATGCTAGGGTACGGTGCACTAAAAGATGTACCTCAAGTGTACATGAGAATGTCTCTATCACAATTATGAGTATGGATGAAAAAGTTGAAGAGTTGATAAGAAATGTTTGGTGGGGTGAGTGATGGTAACAAATGTGGTACATTTTTGGTGTAGTCACATAACATTGGTCTTTTGTGTAATGTCATTAGATTGTATTATGCAATGGTAATTGCAATGACATTACCTAGCTATTTATGACATTTTGAAATAGAAATTCTATGTGATGATAGTCAAACTGACATTAATTAATTATTGTGTTACAACTTTCGTGGTAGTTGTAATGACATTATTACGTGGCTAGTAGTTAGATTCTGAAATAAAATTCTATGTTATGAGAGTCAAAATGACATTAATTACTGTGTTACTCCTTTCATGTTGGTTGCAAAGACATTACCTAGTTATGAAATTTTGAAAAAAAAATTGTATGTTATGATAGTTAAAATGACATAAATTACCGTGTTACAGCTTTCGTGGTAGTTGCAATGACATTACCTAGTTACTTATGACATAGATTTTGAAAAAGATATTCATTCTTATAATTGTCAAAATGACATTAATTATTGTGTTATATCTTTCGTGGTAGTTGTAATAATGATATTACCTAGTCATGCCATTTTGAAATAGATGAAATTCTATGTTATGATAGTCAAAATGACATTAATTACTGTGTTAGAGTTTTGGTAGTAGTTGCAATTACATTACCTAGCTAGTTGTGCCATTTTAAATAGAATTTTAGTAATATGATAGTTAAAATGACATTCATTAAATTGTTAGAGTTTTCATGGCCGTTGAAATAATGACATTATCTAGCTAGTTATGACATTTTGTCATTTTGAAGTAGAAATTCATTGTTATGATAGTCAAAATGATATTAATTACTGTGTTACAGTTTTCATGGTAGTTGCAATGACATTACATAGCTTGTTTCGGACATTTTGAAATAGAAATTCATTGTTATGATAGTCAAATGACATTAATTACTTTGTTACGATGATTCTTTGTAAATGAGACTCCGGGGCAAACTTGGAAAGGAAGTCGGGAAATCCGTCCAATCATCTTGAGTTCTTCGTGGATTGGAGCAGGCAGGATATGATTTCAACTGAACTCACGAACTTTACTGTGGTAGAAGATGATGATAGGCAGAGACTCGAAAAAGAAAATGAAATAGACGATCTCAAAGAACATGTTTTACAACATTTGAGTCCATGAAGATTGAAGAGGATGACAATTTTCCGATTTTTCACGCGAAGACGGACTGGTGCTTCACATCTACTGTTCGTTTATTTTGGATTGCAGACCTTGTGGTACATTAGCCCGGGAGGTTCACCGTATAGTAGTCATGGAATTAGTGCATGGAACTGTTAACACCGTTTGAGCCGTACTCCGTGATGATGACACCAGGCCAAGCCAGGGTTTGATAATTAACGTGCGTCGTCTTCATCAATCACTATGAAGATTCCATGCACCATGGCCCGCGCGCCGGAAACTGATCAATCGAAGAAATAGTCAATTAAGTAGCAAAACCCTAGCCAGCTTGGGAGGAAGCTAATTAATCTAGTACATTCGACGCTGCCACCTCTAGCTTCCTGTTGCTTCTCCGATTTGTCCAATTTAATCAGCAGCACTGCTATGTATCCTCGATCTGTTGGCTGTTGGCTTCTACGTTCTTTTATTTCCTTGTTTGTTGTAAAATAATACTCTAAGTAATCTTATAAACTCTGAGTTTTCTCATATCATTTTTTTCGGCTTGTCACCACTGTAACCATTCTATATACTCCCACATCCAAAAGTTATCTTCTCATTCACTATTCCGTTGTCGATTCGATAAAATAAAAGGAATTTACTTAAATAGACTAAAACATAATGACCTTTTCTATATATCATCACATGTGTTTTGTTCTTAGTGTAGTACTTTTAGTCAGTATCTATTAGTCATTATTCAAGTAAATGTTTGCCATCACTGGATATTATGGACACTATTAAATTCTATTTAGGGAAAGAAAGAGTTATGGTGCTATTTAGGCAAATGACTTAAGTTTTAGTGTTATCTAGTGCAAATATTTCATAAAATAATATAGCATGTCACCTCTAATTTTGTAAATCTTTTAATGTAGTTTTTAATTAGGTAATTTTTAGTTTTTAACGTAACCTTACACCATTTTTGTTACAAAATAGTTTGAAAATAATTTCAATCAAATATCGTAACGCGCAAGGAGAAGATAAGTTTTGGAGAGAGGGAGTATATTCAACAAAAAATAAACACAGAACAAATAATTACAAAAGCATGACTGATAACTATTTTTATTTTTATTTCACTCCCTTCATTTTTTAGAACAGTTCACTTTCATTTTTTACGCATCCCCCAAAATACTTCTATCCCTTAAAAAATGTCAAAATCACCACTAAAATAACTTATATCCGCAATAAAGGAGAAAATATGATGTATTTTAGACATTTTAGATAGAGTAGAAGTATTTTGTGGGATGCGCAAAAAAAATAAATGTGGAAATATTTTAGTAAGAGTTATTTTGGTATATTCATGTCCAATATCAAAAGATTAAAAAAGATGCACACAAGGAAAAAGCATTTTGAAAGAAAAAGAGGATGAGCCTTATCCCCTTAAAACCTGCCAAGCAGTCGCTTCGAAGGAGTTGAATTGAGCTATAATCATAGATTAGTTTGTAAAGGGTGGAACCTACATCTTGACATGCACATGCCTTATTATGTTTAACATAATTGTCTCTCAGCGCAACTATCAAGAATCAGACTCAATATATCTTCTTTAATGGGTAAAGTGCTTACAATGTCCCTATAATCTTTTTGAAAGTGTTTCTCAAATCCTTGAATTATTTTAAGTTCCCACTAGATACGTATGTGTGTGTGTGTGTGTGTATGTGTGTGTGTGTGTGTGTATATATTTGTGTGTGTGTCTACACACACACACATGTATGTATGTATGTATGTATGTATGTATGTATCTATACATATAGTTGAATGTGCTCCATAGGTCCCTAAATTATTTTTAGTACCTAAGAGATCCATAAAATTTCTAACTGGTGCATTAGTAGTCTCTTCGGTGGCATTTTTAAACCAAGTGCGCAAAAATTGTTTGAGTAACATCCACATGTTGTTCAAAAAGTTGCGATATAATCTCGATTTTTACAACAATTTTAGAAGATCTGGTTTGAAAAAAGCTACAAAAGAAACTACTAACATACCACTTAAAAAGAATAGGGATCAAATAAACACTACAAACAGCTCTTTCAGAAAATATAGAAACTTTGTAAGCATTTAAAATAATTAAGAGACTTAGGAAGCATTTTCTAAAATATTTAGGGACCTTATAAGCACTTTAGCTCTTCTTTGACACTCCTTGCTCAAGCAAATGGAGAAAACTTAATGAAGATTTGTTTGGAGAGAAAACTTTGCTTAATGAAGCAAATCACTTGCTCGAGTTGCTCCCCGGACAATTTATTGCCTTGATGATGGGGTCCCCATGTGTAATACTCCGTATTAAATTAGCCCAATCAATTGTTATCATGTCAGTTGCTCCATATTCAAGTCTGTACTCACCCATGGCCTCGTTCCTTTTTACTCTAAATTTTAACGAAATTTTAACCACTCTTTATGAATTTTTTCCAATATATTGAAAAATAAAATAGTGTAGGCATATTTTATTTCTAGTTACTTTATTTGTCGATGTATCAAAAAATAAGAATGATTTGTTAAATAAAAAAATGAATGGAGTATAATATTATATACTACCTCCGTTTCTCAAAAGAGTTCCTCTTTTGACTTTGGGGGAAAATAAAGAAGTGTTAAATTGTAGTTGACTTTCCAATTTTGCCCTTGATGTGATGGGTAAAAGTAAGATGTGATAGTTTAGTTGTTAGTGAAAAAGTATGATGTGATAGGTAGGATATGAAAAAGTAATGGGTAAAAGTGGTTTTTTAATATAAAGGGGAAGTATTTTAAAAAAAACAAAAAAATAAAAGAGAAAGGGTTTTAAGAAACGGAAGAAGTATATTTCAAATATTGAACAAGCTCTAAAACTATAAAAAAAGAATGGAGTATAAAATTTTTCTTATTGGATTCGGATCGAACCATGTGATCAGATCAGACCAAATCAAATCAAAAATAATTTTAAAAATAACTAAAGTCAGATCAAACTAGACCATATCAAATTATAAATTTTTTGATTGGATTAGAACTAATTAGATAAACAAGTCCAAGTCCTTAGTGTCGGTGTCAAACGCTTCTATAAAGGCTAAATTATTTATTCAACTTAGGTTAAACAACTCTTTACAGTTTAGAGAGACAAAACTCTCTCGTAAGCAACTCTTTAAGTTCTTGATAAAATTTGAGACGTGATATGGATAACTGGACTGGGCTATAAGACACTCGGGCTGAACCACAATAAGAAGTTGAATCCAATTGATTAGTTAGTTCAACTCAAGAGCTTATATACCGATTATTTTGCTCTTGAACTTCCGTTGCGGGATGACACTCTAACACTCCCTCTCAAGTGGACAACCGGGCCATTTTGAATCTAACCGGTTGACCACTTGCAAATAAACTCTCATTCCCTTGATTTTTTTTGAGCGACAACATCTAAAGGACCACGAGCCGGTATGGACTTTCAGACGAGCAATCGTGTTAAATGGGCCACAGGCCGTTGGATACATACTCCATACGGACAACAGGGCTAAAGACGAATGTGCCGCTAGGAATGGGCATCTAGACGGACACTTTCACAAACGAGGTAGGCCAAAACCTGCTCTGACACCATGATAAAATTTGAGATGGGATATGAATAACTGGATTGAGCTATATGACACTCGGGCTGAACCACATTAAAAGATTGAATCCAATCGATTAGTTAGTTCAACTCAAGAGCTTATATAACGATTGTTTTGTTCTTGAACTTCCGATGTGGGATGACACTCTAACAGTTCTTGTTGTATTTTTTATCACAACTTTTAACTTTTTATTTTGACTTTTATGTTTCATTTTCATCCCTCCCAAATTAATTTTCTTTATTATTATTATATGGTATCTCGATAATTTATGTTTGGATGCATATTTTCATTAATTGTTTGATAAAATTATATATTTTTGTAACATTTTGTTTTGTAAAGCTTTTGATATAGATTTGAATGGTGTAAAAAAGGGGAAAAAGACTAAAGTAGAAGTAAAATATTAAAAATATTACAAAATAGGATTTTTATGTTTTTATTTTTGAAATAGGAGTTAAAATGTATTTACATTAACAAACATGGTCATATACATTACCAAAAAAATAGTAATGTGTACATGTACAATGTCACATTGCAACCACATTACCACATTTCGAAGTTCTATTTCAGGAATAAAAACATGTAACTCTTAGTTTCGTACTTTTTTCTATTTTTAATTCTATTTAGGGTGATTTCTATAAAAAAAACTTTCCCTTTAATTTTTTTCATTTTCTTCAAAACATTTCTTCTTTTGAAAAAAATAACTAATATATCCAAATAAAATCATTGGTATATACTATATCCATTTTTGCATTGATGTAATAAATTATTTACATGTTTCTTTTTTTTTTTTGCTAAAAAATATACTCTCTCCGTCCACAAATAAACTTGTCGTTCACTATTCACAAGATCAAACTTTATTCACTTTCTTGGTCTATTTTTGTCACTCATTTGATAAAATAATATAGTCATGTCATCTCTAGTTTTGTATATTTTTTGATATAAATTTTTAATATGTAATTTTTATTTTTGAATTTTACACCATTTTTTCATATAAAATGATTTGAAAATAACTTCAGTCAAATATCGTAACGCGCAACGGAAAATTTATTGGTGGACGGTGGGAGTAATTGAAAAGTCAATTACAAGAACAAATCTTTGGGAAGTTAAAAGGACATTGCTACATTCACAAACAGGATTGGTCACAAACTCCACAAACTTACTATTTATGGTTTAAATTCTCATTTTAAAATTATTTTAGACTATTTAATTTTTTTAATAAAAATTCACAAATAATAAGTTTGTGAATTTTATGATGACTGTGTTTGTGTAAGAAGTATTTTCTTAGGGAAGTTGGGAAATGATTTTTGCGAGTACGTAATAATTACCTTAACCTCACGGAAACTAGACTCCGATGCTCGCTTAGCCACGTGGTGTGCCAGATTTCCTCCGGCACTGTCTCCGGCCAGAAAACAGTGGGACACGTCAGCATTTCCCGGCAAAATTCCCCTGTTACTTTCATGATCGAGGAACCTCAGCACATCGAATCCGTCATCGTATTGAGCGGGGTACCGGTGCTCCGGTGCAAGCCGGTAATTAACTGAGATAACTAGCGCCGGGACCTTGCGCGCAAATCGGCGGCACACGGCGTCGTATTCTCGAGTATCGGCACCGAGATACACAAAGCCGCCGCCGTGGAAGAAGACAATTACCGGGAGGGAGTCTGAATCCCGGGCGTCGGCGGCGGTGGGGACGAAGAGGCGGAACCAGAGGCCGCGGTCAGGGTCGACGGTGATGTCGGAAGATTTGACGCCGTTAGCGGGGTTTAGGGTTGGGGGAGACTTGATGCTGAATACGTTTAGGAGACGGCGATTGACGGTGCCGTTTTGGCGGCGAGAGGCGTCTGTGACGGCGGAGGCGATGGAAAGAGCGAAGCGGGTCCGCCATGGAATGGACGGCTTTTGTGAGATTTGACTCCCAAATTCCTTCTTATTGGCTTCCATATTTTCTGGTGAAAGAAAGAAAATTCTGTGAAATTGAGGAGAAAAAGGTTAGAATTTACTCCAAAGAAAGGAAATCCGGTTTATAAGAGATTTCTTTTCTTAGTGAAAGTAAATTAATGTGAGACTTTTTTGGTAGATAATGTTATAGAGAGCACTCCGTATTTCAGATATACGTACTGTACTCCCCGTTGAACTAATTACAGTATTTATTAATAATATTCATGTCCAATATAATATGATCCTTCTCATTGAATTTTGAGATTCTTTTCGCCAATATACTACTCCCCCGTCCCTAAATAAACTTCCCCTTTCGTTTTTTCTTTGTCCCCAAATAAACTTCTCTTTTCCCTTAAAAAACCCCTTTTACCCCTTACTTTTTCATACCCTATCTATCATCACATCATACCTTTTAACTACTCCCTCTGTTCTAAAACTTTTTTCCCAGAGCACTATTCCAACTTCACGGGAATTTATATTTATTTGTGTTTTTTCATGGCCTATATGATAAAATAAAATATTCTTGTCACCACTTGTTTTGTTGAACTTTTGATGTAGTTTTTAAATATGTATATTTTATTTTTTATTTCTATACCAATATTTAAATAAAATAGATTGAAAAAACTTGGAATTTTTCTTCGTTTTGCGCAACGGGAAGAAAGTTTTAGGACGGAGGGAGTAATAATCTACATATCACATCTTACTATTACACATCACATCAAGGGTATTTTTGGAAAGTCAACACAAAAATATCCCTTCCTTAAATCCTCAAAAAGTCAAAAAGGGAAGTTTATTTAGGGACGAAAGGAGTACAAATTACACAAAAAATATATTAAATTCAGATATGAATTTAAAATAAACTGATTTGTTTTAAAATATAAATTTAAAATATCAAATTCCTACCGTATATGTATATCTATACGAGTATAGATATTGATAGTCAAAATTTTGTACTCCGTACTTAAGATCATAAAAAATTAATTCAAAAAAATTTAATTAGAAAAAAGGATAAAAGTTAAAACTCAACTCCAATAGTTCCTTAGTATCGTGCAAATCATGATCATTTTTTATCGCTATTGTTAGGAATCATGATATATCCCAGAGCACCACAAATCACCCTCAAGTCCTTAAGGAAATCAATGGAATAATGTCCAAGTGTTATGACCCCCTCTGGAATGAAATCATCACCAAACCATGCACCCTAACCATACTTACCCTAAACCCATCACCACCTTAATAACCAATCCCAACATTTCACAATCCTTTCCCAGGAATCCAAAGAAAACCAAGCCACAATTTCCCTTTCCTCTTCTTTTACAATGCCGAAAATAAGTGTCCAAAAACACACCCAGCATGGTCCCCATTATGTTCCCCAATACACTCAAATTATAACCCAAAATGCCCAGGGATATTTTCCTTTCACAATAATACATCCACTCCCCACAACAAACCTACAACAAAACTCCAAATGACACACCCCACACACACCCCTTTGTCTCCCAACCCTGACCAAATTCAAATTCCCCAAAACCTCCACAAATACCCAGCCAAATGTACTACTTCATCATATTTGAATGCTAGACTCAACCCCAAATTAAGATAAGGGTGTGTGATATCCCTTGACACCAACTTGGCTTGTTCCTCTTTCCTAAGAAATACTTCTTTTCCTGTCCCGAGCTGCCAAATAATCGATTATCACTCTTAGTCGTCGATTATCCATCCTTCGTGAAACACCTGCAGCCTTCAATAGTCGATTATCACTATCAGATAATCGATTATAAGCCTTCCCCAGAAACCTGCAACTTCTAATAATCGATTGACACTCCTCTGATAATCGATTATCTTCCTTCTTAGAAAATTCCACGAAAATTGCCCAAGAACCTGAAGCCCTCAACAATCGATTATCCACTTAGGACAATCGATTATCTCACCCTCCCTGCAAGTAAAGAGATTGTAGCTATAAAACCCTGAGCTTAGATACAACAAATCAAAACCCTATTTATCGCTTTTATATTTATCTTAAAAACATATGAGCTAAATTCACCAACAAAGAATTAATTAGAGTTACTCCGTGTTAAATTACTTTAGGTAAGATTCATGGTCCCGAGTTATGGGCCTGGATGTGGCCAGTGGTATGCCCTTCCCTGTCAAATTCCACAAGAAAAAAAAATCAAATTGTGACTAGGGTTGAGTCTGAAAAATCGAAAACTGAATCGAGATTGATCGAATTGTATCCAAATAAAAACGAAACCAAAAAGACTAATTGAATACAAAAAATCGAACTGAACTATTTCTATTCCATTTTCTTTTCGATTTTTGTGTTTGAAAACCGAATCCAACTACTGATATCTTTTTTTTTCTCTTTTCATTTTTTCTAGAAAATATTTTTTTTATAAATAATTTCTTATTTGACGCTTTTCCAATATCTCTTTTTATTCTCCGATAGATATTGATGTGATGATGATGAAATGAAGGTCTTGTTTATATTTTTACAGTATGCTCTTCAATTCAAGCTTTATATTTTCTCATGTTATTTTCACAACTAATGAAAGTCTTGATAAGAATCATATATTGTCAAATAGTTTTTTTCTTTCCTATAATTTTTTTTATAATTTGCTTGGATAGTATTGTAACAATGTGACCCCCTACTTCACACTTCCTTTCGAGATTGGTCACCACTAAAAATCTGATCCGATCCACTAGGCTAGTCATAGTTTTACTTCCTTTGTATACGGAGTATATTTTTTAATACTACTCATTTAGTCATTTTCCTCGTGTCATTAAAAAGTATATAGTGGTGCATCTTACAAAATTAATATTTTTTAAAATCGCAAAAAACCGAATCGAATCACCAATAGTTTCCATTTTTATTGTATAAAACCAAACTAAACTGAACCACAAATTTACCTTCCGTTCCGTCTTTAGCTTTGGGTAAAAATCGGGCCGATAAAACCGAACCCACCCCTAATTGCGATGACAATAACTTTGGACAGACTTATTTTGCGATGACATTTTGCGGCTTGTCTAATCTGCGAGGGAAATTCTGTCGCACATGTCAAAATTCTGTCATAGATGTGACCTGCAACCATCACATTTACAATGAACTTTGTATTTTGCCACCACCAAATCTGCGATGGAATAGTCACTTGTGAAAGATCATTCTGTCGCAAAAGCCTTCATTTTATGTCGCAGACTCATTCACTTTTTGTAGCATTTGGTTTTTTCTCGAAATTCTCAAAGTGCACCATGGACATAGTACCAAAATAACTTCTGGAAGGCTTCTTTTGTTACACGAAATTAAAGTCATTTAAGTGGTTTTGAGAGTTTAGTGCCAATTTTTCTGTTTGGCAACACAAAAATATGGGGATTTCGAATTTTTATTCAAATTCCAAATTTTTTAATTCCACATTTTGAATTTCATAACACAAGAAAAGAATTTGAAATCCATAATCTGAAATCCACAGTTCAAAATAAAATAATGTGAACTTCTTTTGGGTCATAACAAAGAAACTAATCTTATAGACTCTCAATGTTTTTAGAAAATAGTTTTTGGGTTGACTTTTGACTTTCCTAACTTAATATTACTTCTTTGACCAATGAAAGAAGCTAAATCTAAATTTACAAATAAAAATTTAAATTTAAACTTTAAAATTAAAAATAAAGAATTTAAATGTAAAAAAAACGTTTAGAGCTAAAAATTAATAATTAAAAACTGAAAAGTTATAATTTAAAATTTGAAATGTGAGATCTAAAAAGCAAAAACCGGGTGGTAGCCATAGCCTCACTACCACGTACGTAGACAAAGCCCACCTGATGAAAACCCGTTGGATCCCAAAGGTTCCTGGACGGGCCCACTGGAGTAGGCGCACGAAAGCCTGACCTCCCTACAGTGGTATGCACATGATGATAAACCTAAGACATGCGCCTAGGATGAACATGATGAATGCTTGATATATTTACCTTTGGTCAACGCCAAGAATATATCAATTAAATAACATACATACTGTAGATTAACATTTAATGCAAACATACAATCAGATTCTCGGTCAATATGGTCAACGGAACTCATTCTACAAACTGTTCGAAATTCTGCCCGAGGAACGGTCGACCGTACCCTACCGGCGGTCGACCGTGGGGCTACGGTCTGGTTCTGGGTAACTGACGGTCCACCTAGGTCTTCCGTCGTGGCTGACGGTCGACCGTCACGGTGGTGACCGACGGATTGGCTGAGGGAACGGTCCACTGTCCGTAGCCGCGGTCAACCGTCCCGAAGACAGTCCATTGTCTTTGGCTTCGTTTTGATCCATTTTGGAAACTTAACAACTTGATTCTTTTTAGAACAATAATACAAACATTTGTGAATATATTACTAGTGATTCTTAGGCCAATATATATACGTTTTACGTAGTGAACGTTTTGTTGGCTAACCTACGAACATGCATATATTCTACGTACGTTGCGTACGATATTACTATGGATATAACAACATAGATTATAACTAAATGTTCTAGAATTAGAGGGGACAACTACTCACCTCTAAATGAAGGGGTTGACGGAACGTAAGTGAATTGAACGGATGGATGACAATGAACGACGAATGGACGAACGAATGAATGAACAACTTCTCGCGTAGCCCTCCTTCTCTTCTACCTCCTCGTCTTCTCGTCGGAAACTTCCCCCTTGGTTGCTGTTGTCTTGGCCGAAAACAAGTGAAGGAGGATGAGGGTTGTGTGTGTGGGAGTTACAAATGTGGTGGAGGAGGTGAAGGGAAGGGACTAATATATTGAATGGAAATTAATAGAATAATAATGGGTATTAGTTGTAAGAGAAAATGAATGGTTTGGAGGTGTGAGTGGCGTGAGAATGATGGGGGTTACACATATTTATTTTACTCTGTTATGTTAAAATCTGACCTGAACGGTACACGCTTTCCCCCCGAATGGGTCCAAGTTGAGATCCGTTTGCGTTTCTGGAATCAGTCAGTCAAGACGAATTTAATGACATGTTCAAATAATTTTTCTAGTAACTTTATTTGTAAACTTCCGGATTCACCCCAATCATTAATTAATTTATTTAATTAATGTCGAGAGGTCCGTTATTAAAACATCTTTTTATATTTTTAAAAAAAACATTAACTTTTGGAGTCCATCTAATGGGATCAAAATCTCAATATTTATTATTTAAAACAATGAGTCTTAATAAATAAATAATATTTATTTATTTAAAACTAGGCCGGTTTGAGGGCGCTAGAATTATCCCCCCCTTAAAGGAATTTCGTCCCCGAAATTCTCCTCAAGTCACACCTCACGTGTTTAGGGAGATAGTGCGTTACCCAAAACTTTATTTTGTGAAGCATACGAGTGCATAATAGATTAAAGACCAATTGACGGGTTTCATTCAAGGAACATATTTGGTTTAGATAAGTGGGACGAGATGTTGCATCGATTACAACCTCGACTATACCATCAGTTAGCAGGCAACCCACTCCCACTCGTCTAGTCGGGCTGAGTCCACTGGAGGATTATCCACACCTGCGGCGCATATACTGCTGGCAGAGTCCACGCTGAACGTTTCCTCTGGATCATCTCTTTCCCATGCTGCCTTCCGGCGCTTCCAGATCCTTAGCCTTGCGATGTGCACGTTGCTAGCGCTCTTTCGAATCATAACTTTGTCTCTTGTTCTTTCGTCTCTTACCGAGCACGAAGGTTCGACTGGAGTCAACGCTTGACACGCTTCTAGTACTAATGGTACTCATCTAACAATCGCAAAGTATCAAAATAGGAACAAGTGAGCGCATAACACAGTTAGTTTGACGCTTCAATGTGTGCTCACGTGCTCAGGCTCCCCCTGTGGGACAGCCTGTCCGTCGCTGCCTGCTGCTTGGCTCATTCTCTATAAGAAGAGCTCAAATAAGAACTAATTACAATATGACATATAAATGAATTAAATAAAGGTGTACCTTCCCTGGGAGTGATGTGATGGAAGATGCGGCTGTGGACTTTTGAAAATACCTTTTGACCAAGATGACAAAATATGTTTTGTTTGTTTTTTTTCTTCACAAAACCAAACTTCTCTAATACTAAATTGTAACACCCGCATTCCGTGGACCCGGTTCACCCGCGACCCAACGGACCGGTAGGGTTACATGGGCGGTCCGAGAACCGTCCGTAACGTAAAACATTATTGCTCATTTATTATGAAAATGGTTACAATTAATTGGTGAAATAAATGCTAGAGAGTTATTTCCAAAACGTGTGTGATATAAATGCAGAGTAAAAGCGGAAGTAAATAAACAAGTCCAAAATAAGTAAAACGACAAATGGTGGGTTCTTGCCCCAAATGATTAATTGATTAAATGTATATAATTATTAAACTCGTCCGTGCGCCGCCCATCCTCCCATCATCACTGTCCTCCAAGGTTAGCACCTGTACCGTCATGTCTACCTGCGTGTAGCAAAAACAACTACACGCTCAGCGAAAAGCTGAGGAGTGAATCTAACAAAAGAACATGAAGTGATAACCCATATGATTATACACATAATAGTACCTGTACTTAACGTATGGAAAACCACATGTTTACTAACTGTTTAGTTTGCACTTGTTGGGGTACTATTACATATAACAAAATGATGTGCTACCACATTGAATGTTGATGTGATGTGGAACAAACGTGATGATGATACGACTTGATGCATGACTTAAACTATCAGAGACACCCCTGACTTAGCCTCACTTGACAGGATCACCCCTGCACTCCGGTTATCATTCCACAACGGTAATGAGCCGGGCTCGACGAAATGTCGCAAGTGGACTAGAAAAAACCGGGTGGTAGCCGTAACCTGACTACCATGTACGTACACAAAGCCCACCTGATGAAAACCCGTTGGATCCCAAAGGTTCCTGGACGGGCGCACTATAGTAGGCGCACGAAAGCCTGACCTCCCTACAGTGGTATGCACATGATGATAAACCTAAGACATGCGTCTAGGATGAACATGATGAATGCTTGATATATTTACCTTTGGTCAACGCCAAGAATATATCAATTAAATTACATACTGTAGGTTAACATTTCATGCAAACATACAATCAGATTCTGGGTCAATATGGTCAACAGAACTCATTCTACAAACTGCCAGAGGATCGATCCAGAGCATGTGATCGATCGAAACAGTAGTTTTTCAGCTACTGTTCATTCATCTTCAACCTCGGTTCTTTTTTCAGGAAAACCATTATTAGTCACCGAACTCCAATTAAACTATATAGAGTTGTTCTCCAAGGTTCATAGATCATTTTAGAATCATTAAGTCATACTTTTAACATCAAATTCAAGGTTTATGATTCTTAGTTCTTTAAGCATGTGAAACACAAAACTCAACCAAATGACCATTTATGAACATAAAAACAATCTATATGAACGTTCTAGTCTTTAGATATATCTACGGGCTTACCCTGAAGCGAAATGGAGGTTTTGAAGATTTTCTGGCGAAACTTCCGGCGACTATATCTCACTGCTCCGGCGACCTCACACAAAGATGACAACACCATTGCACTCTACTCTCAGCAAGGAACAATATAAAAGGAAGAATGAGTTGTTTTGGTGAGGAAATGAGGAAGTTGGGTTGTCCTTAAATAGCCAAGTGAAGAAGAAGAAGACATAGGTTTGCAGCTTGAGTGATTGAGCGACGAATTTGGAATCGGCGTAATTGAACAGGGCGCCGTTTGGTGTGTAGTCCCTAATTGGGACTAATTTTGGTCCCACTTGGGGTACACTTTCTGGTCCAACTTTCTCTAAATTGAAATCCGATTGAACCATTGAAGTCAGACAGTCAAACCCTACTCAATGATATAATTTTCATTATTTATTGACAAACTTTATAAATTACATATTTTTTGGGTCCTTCTTAGTAATTAATTAATTATAAATTAATTAATTCTGATAGGCCTATTTTCGGGGGTTACATTTCTCTCCCCCTTAAAATAATTTCGTTCTCGAAATTACCTGAGTCATTGATTGAAGAGATTCGGATATTGCGTTCTCATTAGCTCTTCAGTTTCCCATGTTGCCTCTTCAATTGAGTGATTCCTCCATTGTACGTTGACTAGAGGTACAAGTTTTGTTTCTCAATTGTTTGACCTCTCGTGCCAGAATTTGTACAGGTTCCTCCTCATAAGTCAATTGTTCATCAAGAGTTACGATTTTCTCAGTCAAGATATGTGATGGATCAGAACGGTATCTTTTGAACATCGATACATGGAATTAGGGGTGGGTTCGGTTTTAACGATTCGGTTTTTACCTAAAACCAAAGACAGAACGAAAAGCATTTTGGCAGTGCGGTTCGGTTTTGTAAAAAAACAGAGAAAACCAATCGGTATACGGTTTGGTTTTTAGCGGTTTAAATTTCGGTTTATTTCAATTTTTTCAGTTTTTAAAAAATTAATTCAAAAGTAAAATAATATTTTAGGTAGAGACCTATTATTATATAGATATGCCAAACAATTAGTAGAGAGTAAAGTTTGTATATACCTACAAGTAAAACAATAAATAAACTACAATTACAAGTAAAAAAACAGGTCCACTTCCCCAGCCATTACAGCCAGAATGCAACAACATACTACATCTTTTTTGTTTCTCATCCTCAATAAGAGTTGATTTCCTTTTACCCATCAAATCAAAAAAAACATAAAAACGAAATAAAGACCAAGTGATACTGAGGCTGTCAAGAATCAGTCATGTTCTTAAACCAATTTTTGTTTCCTGTCAAAAAACAGTCATGACGCTGTCATGGGAACTTTAAACCCATTTTTGTTTTCAGAAAAAGTAAAACGTATCCCATATGTAAGGAAAGGGGAGCTGAACTTGCAAGAGTACCGTCTGTATTGAAAGGTGGGGACTGGGGAGTGGGAGCTGAAATTGGTGCCGTGGCTTGGGTATAGCTAGGTCTAGGAAAAATTTACAGTCTCGAAAAAATTTACGGGAAACTTCAATTGCTGGGAAAATCTACAGTCTGGGAATCTACTCAATCTAGGTCACATCACACAAGGGAAACTTCAATTGCTAGAATGATTTGATAAAAAATCAAAGAACATATAATTTCATACCTTCTTGGGTTAGATTCTTCAATCTTGGACAAAAATTGAAGATTCTCGTCACTAACTTCTGCGCTTGAAGAAGAAACCAATAGGCCACCAGTTGAGGAGTCTGGAGTCGTACTTACTCGGAAGTGTTGGACTGCTGCGAATCTACACAATTGGACCGACTAACGTAGTAATGCGAATCTGGAGGAGGTGCTGGACTGTGTCTGCGAATTTGGGATTGAGGATCTGCGAAACTACAGACTAATTCCCGTAATTGCCTAAAGCCCTAAAGCTAAAACCTAAAACTAAGTACTATTCAGTTTTTAGCAGTTCGGTTCGATTTTAAAAAGCCAAAACCGCAATCGAAACTGAATGCAATCGGTTCGGTTTTTTGAATTCGGTTTTGGTTTTCATGGTGCGGTTTTTTTTGGTATTGTTCGATTGATTTTGGTTTGGTTTTCGGTTTTTGGTTTTCTGGACCCACCCCTACATGGAATACGTGATGGATCTTGTTCAGTTCTGGTGGAAGTTCTAACAGATAGGCTACAGGACTCACACGTTCAGTGATTCGATAGGGTCCATTATATCTCGGACATAGTTTTCCCTTTCTACCGAACCGTAACACTTTCTTCCACGGTGAGACTTTTAGAAACACCTTTTCATCAACATTGTATTCGATCTCTCGACGTTTTAAATCAGCATAAGATTTGTGTCGATCGGAAGCCACTTGCAGTCTTTCTTTGATTAGACGAATCTTTTCTTCAGTTTTGCAGACGAGATCAGGTCCCTCAAGCTTTTGCTCGCTTAATTCTGTCCAGCATACTGGGGTTCTACAACGTCTCCCATACAAGGCTTCGTATGGGGCCATTTGCATACTCGCTTGATAACTGTTGTTATAAGCGAACTCCATTAGCGGTAAGTATTGTTCCCAGTTGCTTCCAAAATCAATTACACATGCTCTCATCATATCTTCAAGAATTTGAATTGTCCTTTCAGATTGTCCGTCAGTTTGAGGATGAAATGTCGTATTAAAGTTGAGTTTACTAGCTAAGGCTTTCTGCAGACTCTTCCAAAATTGCGACGTGAATCGAGAGTCACGATCAGAAATGATAGACAAAGGCACACCATGTAATTTTACAATCTCACGGATGTACAACTCTGCCAACTTCCTGAAGGACATATCACGTCGAATTGGGATAAAATGAGATGACTTGGTTAATCGGTCAACGGTTACCCAGACAACGTCATTCTTCTTGGCTGATAATGGATGTCCTATCACGAAGTCCATCGTAATTCGTTCCCACTTCCATTCAGGGATGGTAGGTGGATGTAACAATCCACTTGGCACTTGGTGTTCAGCCTTGACTTGTTGACACGTCAGACATCGTGTTGTAAATTCAGAAATTTCACGCTTCATTGTGGGCCACCAATATGTCTTTCTCAGATCTTGGAACATTTTATTACTACCAAGATGCATGGTATATGTGGTTTCGTGAGATTAATGCATTAAACATTCCCTCACTTCGCCACCAGGAACTACCAAACGATTCCTGTAGAATAAAATTCCATCATTCACAGTGAAATCTTGTCTCTCCCCCTTAGAGACAAGTTCACAAGTCTTCAAACAGTAGTCATCACGTTTTTGTGCAGCGTGAATTTCATTCTCAAGAGTAGGCTGGATTCAGAGTTCAGCTATCATCTTTCGGCTCAATGCGTCAGCAACTACGTTAGCCTTACCAGGGTGATAGCCAATGTAACAGTCGTAGTCTTTGATCAATTCCAACCATCTTCTCTGTCTCAGGTTCAATTCTTTTTGAGTTAGCAGATATTTCAGACTTTTGTGGTCTGTGTGAATATATGTCGTCTCTCCAAAGAGATAGTGACGCCATATCTTCAGAGCAAATACAACTGCTACTAACTCAAGATCATGAGTAGGATAGTTACATTCATGAGGCTTCAGCTGTCTTGATGCATACGCCACGACTTTTCCGTCTTGCATGAGTACACATCTCAAGCCGTTATGAGATGTGTCACTAAAGATCGTGTAGTCTAAACCTGGTACTAGTTGTGTCAGTAGAGGTGCTTCTATCAGACATTTCTTTAGTTTCTCAAAGCTTTGCTGACATGCGTTGGTCCATACGAATTTCACATCCTTTCTTAGAAGTTTGTTAAGTGGAGTTGCGATCGAGGAAAAGCCTTCAACGAATCGTCGATAGTATCCAGCTAATCCTAGAAAACTTCTAACTTCACGAACATTTGGGAGATATTTTGCTAGGGTCTACTTTAACACCTTCTTTCAAAATCACATGACCAAGGAATGTGACTTCATCAAGCCAAAATTCACACTTGGATAACTTTGCATAAACTTTGTGTTCTCGTAGTACACTAAGTACTATCTCCAGGTGCTTTGCATGGTCCTCTCGATTCTTTGAATATACAAGAATGTCGTCGATGAACACAACTACGAATTGATCAAGATATGGTTGGAATACACTATTCATGAGATCCATGAATACTGCAGGAGCATTGGTTAAACCAAAGGGCATTACCGTGAACTCGTAATGACCATAACGAGTACGGAATGCAGTCTTTGGGATGTCCTCTTTCTTGACAGGGATTTGGTGGTATCCTGACCATAAGTCAATCTTAGAGAATATAGTAGATCCTCTAAGCCGATCAAATAAGTCATCGATACGCGGTAAAGGATATCTATTTTTTATTGTGACTTTGTTCAATTGACGGTAATCGATGCAGAGTCTCATCGAGCCGTCTTTCTTTTTGACAAACAGAACGGGTGCTCCCTAAGGAGAAACACTCGGATGTATGAATCCTTTATCAATCAGTTCTTGCATTTGAGCCTTCAACTCTTTCAGTTCAGCAGGGGCCATGCGATAAGGAGTTGCAGATATCGGTCCTGTTCCAGGAACAAGATCGATGAAATATTCTACTTCCCTGGAAGATGGAATTCCAGGAAGTTCGTCGGGAAATACATCTGGAAATTCACAGACGGTTGGTATGTTTTTCAATTCGGGAGTTTCCTTTCGTGCGTCGCGTACGTTACACAAATAAGCCTCACATTTCTTCCGAATGAGACGCCTAGCCTCACATTAGCTTCTCTGTCACCTCTATGGACTTTCCCTCTCCAGATTTTAGTTGAATTGTTCATCGTCGGCAATCGATAACTGCTTGGTGTTCGGTGAGCCAATCCATTCCGAGATTTGCAGAGAATCGTTGTCCTTCAACAATTAATCGACAGTCTTGGTACACATGATCTAACCTCATACTATGTCCTTACGGGTTTGACACTAGTATAAGTTGTTCTAAACTTTCTTTCATTATATCGACTTTTTCAAGCATAGGCACGCAGATATAAGATAACGTTGATCCGGGATCTATAAACACATGCATAACAGTATCAAATAAGGAAAACATACCCTGAATGACGTCAGGGTTTTCCTCAGCTCGAGCCTTCATTGCATAGGTACGGGCAGGAGCTCGGCCTTGCTGCTGGTTTTGACTCTTGGTAGGATTAGACCCCGTTGTTGAGCGTTGGCTTAGTGCGGGTCGTGCTGATGCTGCTTGACTAACAATAGGGGCAGGTGGAAACGGTTCTCCAGGATTTGTAGGGCACTCATTTTGGAAATGTTCTGGTTTTCCACAGCCGAGACATAACCCTTGTGTAAGCCAACATTCCCCAGGGTGGTGCCTTCCGCATTTGTCGCACTGTGGATTTTTCCACCCCTTGGTTCTATTACCGGATGTCATCGACTGGGTTTGTGCAGATTTTCCCTTCTTCAAGAATTGTGGATTATTAGGTCCTTGGAAAGGCCTTTTTCCTTTTGAAACAGTGTTGGTGGGACGGTGAGTGCTTGAGCCGACATTGTTTGTCTTCCCTTGCTATAAGATCGTAGGCCTCCGCGAAATCCACGGTGGTTAGGACAGACACATGCGACCTGAGGTCAGGTCAAAGTTTCTTCCCGAACTCCTCAATGCGATTGGTTGGGGTACTCACCAAGGTTGGCGCAAATTTTGCAAGTTTGGTAAACTTCTGACGATATCCAGGGAGTGTCATGTCTCCCTGTTGCAGTTCGACAAATTCCTTACGTCTTTCCTCGCTAAAACATTTCAGAATATAATCTTGGTTAAATGCCCATTCGAAATGTGCCCATGTCCACGGCTTAGGGGTTCTTGCACTTCATCGGTCCTCTTCCACCACTCGTAGGCTTCCTTGCGAAGCAGCTGAGAAGCCAGTCGGGGATAGTTGCCAATGGGTACGTTAAGATCCTCTAACACTTAGCAGTCTACTCGATCCAGTCCCATGCAATTTGGGGTTCACCGATGTGATCCCCAAGGAATAATTCCGCACAGTTATATCTTAGTGTTTTGTAGGTTATCACACGAGGTGGCGGTGGTGGAGGTGGTTGAAACATTGGCGCGTTGGCTATCTGTTGTAATACATTAGCCAGGAAAGTCAAAATTACAAGGTCAGGTTGACCACTAGCATTTTGGTTGTTCCCAATATTTGTTGATTGACAGGTTCATTGTGGACGGGAATCCTACCATTTATGGCCAAGAATCCTACCCTACAAATACAATCATCCCTGTGTTTTTCCCCACCAAAGGAACATCAACAAGTGGCCATTAATTCCTTTAGTTTGTGTGAATAAGAAACTTGGTAGTCTCCTTTTTCTATGCCTATATAAGCTCATCCCTGAGCATTGTAAACACACATTGTATTCCTATTTTTCAACTTAGTAATACACTTGTTTGTGTGTGCTATTTTAAATTCCTAAATCTATATCTTAAGAGTGGTTCTCTTGAGTGTGAGTTTTAGGTTCTAGTTATTTAGATAAGTGTGTCATCTCTTGTTTAAATATTATACTCAATCCCAAGTTAAGATAAGAGTGTGTAATATCTCTTAACCCCAACTTGGTAATATCTATCCCTGAATTTCTCCCACCCCATATCCCTCCATTTCTCCCTTTAACCTCCTTTTTTCCTCAATTAAAACCCAAAACACCCTACCGTTCCTTCCCATAACTCCTCTACATATCCCAGCCATATTCCTCCTATATTGAAACTTTGGGTAACCCTGATAATCGATTATCCTTCACTGATAATCGACTATCCAACACTCTTGAACCTCCTTGGCAGAATCAGAAAATCAATATAATCGATTATCAACTATTGATAATCGACTATCCTCCCCCTCTGAATCCTCTTGGCCTAAACCACACAATCCCACAATCGATTATCACTAAAGTGACAATCGACTATGCACCCTTCCTAAAACTCCTAAAATCTTCCCCAAGAAACTGACCCACCTGTTAGTCGATTATCATACCTGAGTAATCGATTATCCCTCTCTCCTGCAATTTAACAAGCCTTGTTCTTAAACTTAAGCCTAATCCCGGAGTTCAGGTATAACATTTGGTATCAAAGCCCATTGTTCCACATCCCCAATGACCAAAGCACTTCCCTCAGACTTTCCTCTTCCCCTTTTCTACCACCCCTTTGTTTCCAGTTCAACATCACTTTTTAACCGCGTGAGTGCGGTTCTGTTTAAGTGTGAGGAGGTGAGAGTTTCTAGATGAAATGATCTTTTTAGGAATTGTTTTGTCTATATTTGTAGGAAAAAGTTTTATAAAATAGTCATAAATTTTATTTGTTTGATTAATTTATTTTTAGTTATCACCCATAAAATTTGGAAATTTTTAACATTTTTTGTCAAACTTCAATTTTTAATCTATCCTTTTAGAAATGTTTTCTGAAATGATCTGGGATAAGTTCACACTTTACTAGGAGTTTTTAAGATCAATAAATTTTTTAATTGCTTTATTGTAAATCATGTTAAAAAAGAGCTATTTTCAAAGTATAAGGGGTGTGACATTTTTAAGCAAACTTTGGTGAGACTGAGATTTTTGTTTTAGCCAAAAAGTAGTTGGTTCTATGTCAATTGATGAGGCTTAGTGAGTACGCCAAAAAGTACGCGGTTCAATGTCGCATGATGAGGCCTTTTGAGTGATTAAAGTCGAAAAGCATGCGGTTCTAGGCCGCGTGATGAGACTTTCCAAAAAGCTCGTGGTTCTATGTCACCGGATGAGGATAGAAATTTTTATCGTGTCGACATATATGATAATTTTAGACTAAGAAAATTAAACCCTTACATTTTGAAAAATACTTTTGCAACAACATGTTTTTTAGTTTAACCATTGAAGACTTTTTTTATCTTAACCCACTCTTACAAATGTAATTATCCCAAGGAAAGTTGGAATGTTGTGGTTGTTTAGGTTGGTTGAGAATCTAAAGGTTCATTTCTTCTTAACAAAAGGTTGATGACTATCTTATTTATTTCTTCATTCATAATATGTAGTTTAAACTTTTCCTCTATGATTACTAATTTGCTTGCATACTTGTAGTGATTCAATTTTTTTGCTTGAGGGCAAAAAACTTTTAAGTTTGAGAAATTTGATAAGTCCATTTTTGTTCTTATCTTTTACTTCATACTCTAAACGTCATTGCACGTAAATAGTACTTAATCATTTCATAAAATATGTTTTGTCATAAAAACAGATTACACATGAAATCATCATAAATCATCCATTTTATGTTTGAATACTTGACAAAAAGGAAATCAACCATCAAAGGACCAAGATTTGGGCTTCAACGGGCTTCCAGGAGGTCAAAATCAACGTTCGGGGACAAAAAGGACCAAACTGGGCCAAAACTAAAGCTGAAACCCGCGCAGAAGCCCAGAGTAGGGGTTGCGGCGTCCAAGTTGGATGCCCGGACTTGAACGCCCAGACTTGGGCACTAGGTACTACTTGCAGACGATGAAACGGCTGACATGTGGTAGAATTTTCAGTGGATCAAACGCGTCATCGAGGCTGGGGCGTCAAAGTTAGACACCCGGACTTGGACGCCCAAGTTTTGTCCCTTATATAAACAGTGCGATCCTCCCATTTTATCCATCACATTCCAACCCAATTTTGGGTTTTATCTTCCCACATCTCATTTTAGCTTATATTTTAGTAGTAGTAGTTAGTTTGGTAGCATTTTCAAAGATTTGATTTCCAGATATGTTCTATTTCGCTTGTTCGGAGTCTGTAAGTTCTCTATCTTAATATAATGTTATTTAAATTATTTTGCGTAGTATGAGTTAGGGTCCAGACTAGTTTGGGCATATACTTTGAATGTTTATTAAATGTTGAAATTGCTACGTTTAGTTAATTAATATTGAAAATATTTAATAAGATATGTATGAAAAAATATTCAACGCCATGGGTATTCAAGACAAACGGGGTAATTATGAATCCTAGTAATAGGTGAGTAATAGTAAAATACAACTGTTCCAACTGTTAATTAAATAGGATATACTGAACCTATAGGATGTTCTGACCCTAGGTCAAATCTTACTTGTTATGCGGAAATCGAGAATAATAAGTATAAACGAGAAAAACACGACAACAGATCTAACGTGGTTCACCAACGTTGTGGTGGCTACGTCCACGGGAAGAGGGAGAGCAGTTTTATTACGGACGGAGAGGCAAAAACAGAATACTGCACAAAGGGTTTGTGGTAGCACCCATACATATAGTGCTTGGCTAAACCCTAACAGACTTAGGCCCAAAACTACAGAATTAACAGATAATTAGAAGCCCAAAATAGAGTTGGATTCGGTCATCTCAGGATTCGGACTTCTCGGAATTCGGACCTCTCGGAATTCGGACTTCTCCGGATGTCGGACTTTTCCGAATGCGGACATCTCCCTGCTGTAACGGGTCAGATTCAAGGCATTACAACAAATCTCCACCTTGACTTGAATTCTCCATACAGATTCTTCAGATTCAGACGCACTATGGTTGTGCCAGGCCTCCCCCTCTTCCTCAGAATTGCTCCACAGGGAAACTAACAGCTTCTGATGTTAAGCAAGTCCAAACAGTGTTGAAACTTGCTTTGCAGAACCGACTTTGTGAACATATCAGCAGGATTATCAACAGTTCCTACTTTCTTCACCTGGATTCTCCTCTCACTCCTTAGGAAATGATACCTCACGTCAATATGCTTGGTTCTTTCATGATGGACTTGATCCTTGGCAAGACAAATTGTGCTCAAACTGTCACAATACACTGTAGCCTTATCATGATGCAGACCAAGGTCACTAACCAGCCGTTTCAACCAAATTCCCTCCTTTGCAGCTTCTGTCATGGCTATGTACTCTGCTTCCGTAGTTGACAAAGTCACTGTAGGTTGTAAAGTTTCCTTCCAGCTAACAACAGAACCTCCAAGAGTAAACATATAGCTAGTCATCGATCTCCTCATGTCAACATCTCCAGCATAGTCAGAATCAGAAAAACCTGTAACCGAACACTGAGTATCACCTCCATAAATGAGACCAACGTCAGATGTACCCCTAAGGTACCGAAAAATCCTCTTCACAGCCTGCCAGTGTTCTCTCCCTGGTTGTCCCATGAATCTGCTAACTACACTCACTGCATATGCTAAATCTGGCCTTGTACAGACCATAGCATACATCAAACTTCCCACAGCACTGGCATAAGGGACTCGTGACATATACTCCTTCTCTTCTTCTGACTGTGGAGCGAACATGGCAGTGAGATGGATATTGGCAGCACTGGGGGTGTCAATAGGCTTAGATGAAGACATGTCAAACCTCGTCAAGACCTTCTGAATGTAACCTCTTTGTGACAAGAAAAGTTTCCTTTTCTCTCTGTCACTAATGATCTCCATCCCTAAAATCTTTCGAGCGGCTCCCAGATCCTTCATCTCAAACTCAGCACTAAGTAAACCCTTCAACTTCTGGACGTCATACTTCTGCTTTGCAGCTATCAACATATCATCTACATAAAGCACCAGATAGATGAATGAATTATCTTTGAGTCTATTGTAGTAGACATAACAATCATAGGAGCTTCGAGTATAGCCAACTTCACCATATAGCTTTCAAATCTTTTGTACCACTGCCTTGGGGACTGCTTAAGTCCGTATAAGGACTTCTTCAACTTGAAAACGTGACTTTCCTTCCCTGGGACTTGGAAACCATCCGGCTGAGTCATGTATATCTCTTCCTCTAACTCTCCATGTAGAAAAGCTGTCTTCACATCAAGTTGTTCGAGCTCCAAATTTTGATGTGCAACTATCGCTAGTAACACGCGGATGGAAGTATGTCTGACCACAGGTCAGAAAATCTCATTGTAGTTCACTCCCTCTCTTTGGTTGAGACCTCTCGCAATGACCCTGGCTTTATACTTGACCCCTTCTGCTGGTGATATTCCTTCCTTCTTCTTGAAAACCCATTTGCAAGTGATAATCTTTCTCCCCGGAGGCTGTATGACAAGATCCCATGTTTGATTCTTATGCAAAGACTCCATCTCATCTACCATAGCGGCTAACCATTTTTCAGAATTAGAACTTAAAACAGCTTCTCTGTAAGTAGATGGTTCAGAAGTATCCACCTCTTCAGCGACCTGCAGTGCATAACCCGCCATGTCCTCAAAACCATACCTCGTAGGTGGTCGAACTCCAACCCTTCTTGGTCGATCTTGAGCTACACTACGAAGGGTATCTGATGGCATAGACTCTAGAAAATCAGTTTCTGTTTGTGGCTCTTGATTCTCCTCTTCAGGTTCTTTCATATCACTCTCGTTCTAAATGACTTGAAGCTCCACCTGTTTATCAAGACTATCAATTTCTATCGTAGTTGTTGGCTTCACAATGGTTCTAAACAAAGAACTTTCATCAAAGACAACGTTTCTGCTCAGAATAACCCTCTTTTCTACCGGAGACCAGATTCTAAAACCTTTCACTCCATCTCCGTAGCCCACAAATACTCCCTTTTTAGCTCGTGGTTCTAGCTTACCTTCACTGACATGATAGTAAGCTGTATAGCCAAAAGCTCTCAGGTTTGAATAATCTGCAGCTTTTCCTAACCACATCTTCATAGGTGTTTTGCACTGTATGCCTGTGTGTGGTCCGCGGTTTATCAAGTAGCAAGTTGTACTAACCACTTCTTCCCAGAACCTTCTGTCTAGCCCAGCATTAGAGAGCATGCATCTTTCTCTCTCCAGAAGTGTTTGATTCATCCGCTCAGCTGCACCGTTCTGTTGTGGTGTATTTCTGACAGTACGATGTGGAGCAATCCCTTCATCCTTACAGAACTTGTCAAATTTAGACCAACAGAATTCCAGCCCATTATCAGTTCGCAACCTCTTGATCTTCTTCCCTGTTTGATTTTCCATCAATGTTTTCCACTCATTGAACTTCTGGAGAGCTTCACTTTTATGATTCATCATGTACACCCAAGTCATCCTTGAGTAATCATCAATAATTGACACAAAAAATCTGCATCCTCCCAGAGACTCAACTCGGCATGGACCCCAGCAATCAGAATGGATGTAATCAAGTGTGCCTTTTTCTATGAATGGCCTTTGGAAACTTGTTGCGATGTAGTTTTCCAAAAACACAATGTTCATAGAAGTCTAGGCCTTTTACCTTATGACCGGCAAGAAGATCCTCCTTTGACAGAATTTGCATCCCATTTTCACCCATATGACCAAGTCTCATATGCCACAACTTGGTCATATCTTCCTGTTTAACTTCTGATGATGCAACATGGACTGAAGCTATAACCGTGGAACCTTGTAGAAAATACAAAGTACCCCGCATGACACCTTTCAGAATCAGATTTGAACCCTTCTAGACGCGCAAAACTCCATCTTTTCCTAACCAACTGAACCCTTTGCTGTCCAAAAGACTAAGAGATATCAGATTCTTTGTCATCAATGGTACGTGCCTGACCTCGTTCAATGTGCAGAGGCTACCATCGTGTGTCCTTATCTTGATCGAGCCTGTCCCAACCACCTTGCAGACAGAGCTGTTGGCCATCGAGATGCTCCCTCCGTCTACTTGTTCAAACTCGTGAACCACTCTCTCCTTGGACAGATATGGTAGGATGCCCCAGAATCTAGAACCCACACATCTGAATGATGAGTGTTTTCATCAGCAACTAAGGCAATGTCTTCTTCAGAATTGGTGTCTTCCTCAGCAACAGCAGCAGAAAGTGATTGTTTTTCGGATTGCTTCTTCTTCTTTGGACAATCAAATTTCCAATGCCCCTTCTCCTTGTAGTAATTACAGACATCATCCGACTTTACACCCTTTGACGACGACTTTCTCTCCTTCTTCTTTCCGCCGTATTTCTTTTCCTTTCCAGTACTGGTGAATAGGCCGGAAGGTTGTACATCTGTACTCGTGTCGTTAGCCTTATGCCGCAATTCCCTGCTATGAAGGGCCGATCTAACTTCTTCCAGAGACATAATATCTTTCCTAACAATGAACGATTGAACAAAATTCTCAAACGATATTGGGAGAGATACCAACAGAATCAGGGCAGCATCTTCATCCTCGATCTTCACATTGATATTACGCAATTCTAATAACAAAGTATTTAATTGCTCTAAATGTTCCCTGAGTGGTGTACCTTCAGCCATTCGCAAGCCGAATAGACGTTGTTTCAGAAGTAGCTTGTTGGTTAAAGATTTCGTCACGTACAGACTCTCCAACTTTAACCACAAGCCAGCAACAGTCTCCTCGTCTGAGACCTCCGTGATAACGTCATCTGACAGACACAGCATGATCGTCGAGTGTGCTTTTTCTTCCAGAGTCGCCATCTCAGGAGTAGCGACGGCATTTTTGTCTTTCGACAACGGTGCCCAGAAGCCTTGTTGTTTCAACAAAGCCCGCATCTTAATCTGCCATAAACTGAAACCGTTCCTCCCTGTGAATTTGTCGATTTTCACGTTCAAAGCAGACATCTCGAAATTCTCCAAGAACACCGATTAACCTGGCTCCGATACCAATTTATTATGCGGAAATCGAGAATAATAAGTATAAACGAGAAAAACACGACAACAGATCTAACGTGGTTCACCAACGTTGTGTTGGCTACGTCCACGGGAAGAGGGAGAGCAGTTTTATTACGGACGGAGAGGCAAAAACAGAATACCGCACATAGGGTTTGTGGTAGCACCCATACATATAGTGCTTAGCTAAACCCTAACAGACTTAGGCCCAAAACTACAAAATTAACAGATAATTAGAAGCCCAAAATAGAGTTGGATTCGGTCATCTCAGGATTCAGACTTCTCGGAATTCGGACCTCTCGGAATTTGGACTTCTCCGGATGTCGGACTTCTCCGAATGCGGACATCTCCCTGCTGTAACCGGTCAGATTCAAGGCATTACAACATTACTCATATTATGTGAAATTATTTATTCTTTTACACTGCCCTTTATTTTTTATTCGAGAAGACTATAAATTGTCCAAATCTTCGCCTAATTAGAAAAATTAGTTAATCCCTTCGTCCACTCCTCAAGAGACACGACACTCAAAGAGAAAACTAACCCTTCATTAGAAAGGTTTGTTACCCAAAAAATTACGATCATCACTTATCTTTATTTATGGAAATACTGTTATGATGTATGTTGAAGCATCAACGCATGTAATAAATTTTACACTGGTATGCATCATGTATTATCGACCTCTTGAATGTGCTTTCATAACCATTAATCATGCTATATGTCAATATGTCCTGTTGATTCTATGTGTACAAAATATATGAGACTGGCTTGTTATAATGTTCCAAAATGCATTGAAGGAACTGTCTGCAACTCAAAGTTTCCTGTCCATTTGTTTTTCATCCATAACGACAACATCGCATCAAAGATATCAATGGATACATTTTCAACCTAGACAACTTCGTTTCCACCGTGGTGAGTGATCTTGCACTTTCTAGTAAATAATTACAATGAGTTGAGAGGTTTACAGATGTTTGGAGCCACAACTGAAATCATATTCACATAATCAAAAGGGATGAGGTATGTCTAATTGCCTAGTGTCACAAGCTAGATATTTGATCAGAACCAATATCAGCAGACCAACAAATAGACGAATTCTTACACTGGTATTCGAATGATTCTGCCAAACCAGTGGCATCCTGTACCCTAAGCCGGGTACCTTGCTGCCCTACAACTACAGATGCAACCTTGGCAGCAAGGGTACCCAGACCCTTAAGGTTGGATACACCGCGAAGCATGCCATACAAAATGCCAGATGCATAAGCATCACCTGCACCACAAGTATCAAAGGGCACACATGGGGAAGGAGGAATGAAAATGGCTTCCCCTTTTACACCAATGTAGGAGCCTCTTGGACCATCCGTAACTGATACTAATGGAACGAAATGGCTTAGGTACCTTGCAGCAGAAATGGGGCATTCGTTTGACTTAAATTGACACAAAGCTCTCGCTTCATCACTATTCGCAAACACAATGTCCCCAAAGTTTGCAAATATTTGCCTGCTCAAAAATATCAATATAGTGATATACATCAGATAAGAGTTATTACTTGAGTTGGTCTCTTGACAATATGCACTATAACTCAATTTGGTCATCCATTAAGCAATCTAGTCCCCATGGATATTTTGCCCTTATTAAGAAGTCTATTTTCGTATATGTTGAGGATAGACCCACAATTGGATCCATATTCAGTGAACGGAAGAAAACTCCTCTCATTTAGAACCAAAAATGTATAAGTACTAAATTCGGACCAATTTTCTTAGATGAGGACAAAACCAAGTTCAATAAAAAGTTGTGGACCAACTTGCTACAAAGGAGCAACCTTACTGTTGAGTCAAAGCTCAACACCCGCTATACCAACATCTAAATTAGGAGGATCCAAAACCGATGGCTTACCAGAAATCATCATAGTGCCTTTCGATGCAAGACACATCAGAAGCTGTGATGGCAACCAATGCACCAGACCTACGGGCATTATCACATGCTTTTGCTATTGTTTTCACTGTATCAGGGAGTTCAAAAAGATATCCCTCTACAAGTAATATGTTTGTTTTTGAAATTTCTCTAGACAAGAATGGCTTGTATCTGATGGTTGAAGATGTTCCCTAAAACCAAGAGCATGCAAAGGAAGAAAAGGTTAGATCATAAGAGTGAACAGAAGATTTATTTGACTTTCTCAAGCAATTAATACTAATATCTTCTCCCTTTGTTCAATATTAGTGTTCTCACTTTCCATTTTAAGTAGTTCCAAATTGGTGTTCTCATTTCCGATTTTGAAAAGAGACCAACTACTAAAATACTTGGTATTACGAGTATTATACTATTATCTATGACCAATTAATGTTTCTCTTTTAATTAAAAAACTATAAAAAGAGACCCACCAAATCCCATCTTTCAAAGTAAAGTAGTCCAAAAACAAATCCACCACCACTACTATAACAGCTTACTTGGTTTGGGGTGAACCTAAGTTCTTCAGGGGTTCAACTCATTTGGGTAACACTTCAATGACACGCACCTAGGATTTAAGAGAACTTAGGTTCACCTTGGGTAACATCCACATATCTTATCATGGAGAGCCTCCAAATCAATGGTTTTCCCAGTCTGAGTTCTATATTTCGGTACAAGCTTATGATCCTACCCCTCTCTGCTAATATATTTTTCATCCTACCCCCTTTGCAGAATCACAAAACTCTGCTCAACTCTCCACCTGTCATTGACTTGCAGCAACCATCGGCGCTTTTCTTTCTTGTTGTTGGTCAACATGTACGCCTCCATATTCTCTTCTTCATCTTCCAGCTACTAATTATCATTTCCGAAGTATATCTCTGGAATGGCTACTAAGTCCAAAAGCTCTCTTATTTCTTCTTCATCTGCTTCTTTTTGGAAACTTCAATAGCTTATAATTTCCTGGTGCTGCTTCGATTTCAAAAGATTGTTACCCAGGCATGTAATTGTTATCCATAATTTTCCATATGACTTTTCTTGTTGAACCTATACCTAGTGGACATCTCTTTGAACTATCTCAAAGAGCATTGGATTCATATATCTACATTGGAGTCTGATTTCCTAGCAAGGTGCTTTCCAAGAAGAGCAGGGTTCCAAATCCTTGACCATTATACCTTGGAGATTGGCACTTCGTTGTCTGTTATTTGATTTGTTTTACGCTCAGTGGTAGTATTTTTATGTTTATTTCATTGATGGGTGATTTGATTGCAGCCACATACATTGGAAACTTTTGTTCCTTGATCCGTGTCTCTGAAATTGAATGAACACTTATCTAATATTGTTTTCACAGATGTTTTGGAAGGAGTATAAATGTATTTAATGAGTTTGAGAACCTTCATCAAACAACTTTTGTTACATTCAACTATGTTAACTTAATAATGATCCAGACACCAGTTTTGTTAATGTACCTAGGTTCAAGTAGTTTTTACTGAACCTGGGTTCACCAGGTTAACCAAGTTTACATAAGGTCACTCCAAACAAAATGGGCAGCCAAATGAAGTAGAACAATAATATGGGAGGGAATATATTAATTAGTGAATTTGTTAAATTTAAAAAGTTTTGTGGTTCTGCTGTAGACGAACATAAAAGAAAAACAACATCAAAGATTGGGGAACTTCCTAGCAACGAGAAAGAAAAATGACAATTGCATAAAAAGTTCTAGACAAAAAACAGGAATGCGGTAAGGCAATTGGTTAATGGCATGGCACTTTTTTAAGTTCACATACTAGATTGGTTGAATTACCAAAAATTCCAAACTCTCAACTCTTTCACAAATCTAGCATATAAATTACTGCATACATAGTAATGCACATTCTTCCAAATTGGTAACTAAATTCTCTTTGGCTAGAGTTCAGATTTCATGTTGTGTTTTCTAAATTTAAGTTTTTTATCTGTTTCAGTTTTAAAAGAAGATTTAGCAGAACCAGAAAATTTTAATCAAATCCCTTGATCCAATTCACCCAGAGAAGTTAATTTGATAGAACATTTTTTTATTTTTCTCCTGCATCTTTGAGTTAGACACTTGCCCAAGAATTTTTCACAAATCTGGAACATAAATTACTGCATACATAGTAATGCACATTCTTCCAAATTGGTAACTAAATTCTCTTTGGCTAGAGTTCAGATTTCACGTTGTGTTTTCTAAATTAAAGTTTTTTATGACTGTTTTAGTTTTAAAAGAAGATTTAGCAGAACCATAAAATTTTAATCAAATCCCTTGATCCAATTCACCCAGAGAAGTTAATGTGATAGAACATTTTTTATTTTTCTCCTGCATCTTTGAGTTAGACACTTGCCCAAGAATTTTCATTTCTAATTTAGCTGTGGCCACATAAACCAACACAAGAGGTTGGAAGATAATCCCTAAAAAGAGTTTTTTTTACAACTTTACATTCCACGTACAACTACTGTATTTAATCAAATATAAACTGTACTTTCAAATTTATTTGTTGGTTTAACTATAAATTAACATTAAACTTGTTTGGAAAACATAAGATATGATAATAATAGATTCTTTTGAACAGATAGAACTCTTTTTAAGGACAAAAAAAGCTTACTAAAAGTACCTTTTTTCACGGATGGAGTATTTTAGTTAAAAAAATTGGGGAACATGTGTATTTATATGTAAGTTGTGTCACTTGTGTGTGTGCTAGAGTAATGAAAATGTTGAAAGTTGAGGAACTTTTTGGTAATCAAGCCTATTAAAAACAACCTTTTACATGTGTATATATTAAAAAGAAATTTTTCTTAAAGCCAAAGCAGTGAAACTATAAAATTGAGTCAATAGAGTAAGTTACCTGATGTGCAAGCATTGTGCGCTGAGCATCTGGTGTGGTAAGAACTATAACTGTTCCTGTTGTTCCATCTTTCACGGGTGTGGACAAGAAACGCACATTTGCTCGCCTCAGTTTGGATCTATACCGTATAGCATATAAACTCATTACTTATTTTTTTAAAGATAAGTGATAACTTGAGGGGGAGGGGGAACCTGTAGAACCCGCCAAGTGGATCACTTCCAACACTGCCTGCCATAGCTATTTTCAAAGACTGGCCCCCAATAGGTTGAAGGCCGAGCCTGGCCAACACCACGAGAGTATTGGAAAGGGAACCACCAGCAGCAGCCTTGTAACTGCACCCGTCCATTGCGCGCAGAATCTTACCCCTCTCCTCGTGATTCACAACCTTTCTTGTCCCCTTTTCCAATCCAAGTCTGTCCAGAAAGTTTTCATCAACCATGCCTGAGAAATCAACCTACCATCTCCCAAGGGGAAAAGATATGACTGCTTAGGGCATTTTCGGATATTGGAAAATGATATGGGGGAAATGGCATGAAAAGTTATTTTCGTGTGGTTGGTTTTACATTAGAGAATGCAAATCAAAACCAATTATGACTAGTTTCTTAGAAAGATTATGAATATTGTTAAGTATCCCAAGTCCATGGGTTATGGGGCCATAATCTAGTTTATAAAGTTTGGAAAACGGAAAACCTCTAGCTTCACTTTGGGGTAGAGTTATGCCAAATTAACAAGTATCAACAATATATTAATCTATTTGACCTAATTTTCACCTTGCAATGGGATGTAATGAATATGAGAAACAATAGAGGGATAGAAAATCACCATAGCTTGGCCAAGGCCCAACACATCCCACCTATGAGACAGAACAGAAGTGGGACTAATATCTTCCTCCATATCTACATCATGAGCTATTACTCCTTCATGCTCTTCCTCATCGGAATCGTCATCCTCATCTCCTTCATTTGCGCTGCAAAATTGGTGCCCACTTCCCTCTTCGGAGTTTCGCCCGAGAGAGGGAGACACGGACGACGAAGCTCTACAAGCGATGGCATCTTTGCCGCCGGTCGACATAGAATAAGAAATTTTGTTCCAATAAACGAAAAATGAAAAATAATATGTAGGAAAAGGTGGAAAGAAATGGGATTTTTCACAGGGATTGAGTTGGGGTTTCTTTACAGGGGAGGGCGGAGATGAAACTTCGGAATTGCGAAGACAGAAGCATGAGGATGAGAGGAGAAGGGAAGACATGTTTTTTCCTAATCCAAACGACAAAAAATCTCATGCATTAAAATTGAGGAATGGAATCAAAAGTGGGGATGAAGAGAAACGAAGCTCCATCCATCGGATGTCCAGGAAAAGTGTACCTAAGGTAGGACTGGAGATATGGTGGATGAGAGGGAGACGCAGAGCAGGGGCTCTTTTTTTGGCTGTATCAAACATATCTCATCACTAACAAAATCCCTTTTTGTTGGTTAACTACTTAACTCAACTTGTAAGCCTGACAAATTATATTATGCATTTGTACCTAATTTTGGATATAATTAAGAAATTATTTATGGTATACAATTTATTTTACATGAGAATGAACATTAAGTTATTTGAGAATGAATATTATTTTGTTTTACAATGAACACCGCATTATTTGTAGATGAATATTATTAGGGGTGTTCAATCGGATTGTCCGATCCAGAAATTCGGATATCCGAAAATTTTGGATCATGTAAAACTCATTCCATATCCAATCCGAAAATATTCGAAAAGTTGATTTTTTAGCCAAAATTTACAAAAAAAAAGGTAAAATAACAAAATCAACCTAAAATATCAAATTCAATATAGATTTACTAAAAGAAAAATTTCACCACTAGGTAATGGCCTAATAAAAAAATGATACCAAATTTAATTTGAGAATAACTTTGGTAATTTTGCCTAAACAAACAAAAAAACACTATTAAAACAAAAGATTCTAAAATGCTAATGTAAAAAGTCCAAAAAAATGGTTGAGTTCCAAAATCAACATAAAATTACATTTAAACATAGTCATAATATATATCCATAAAATTCCAAAAACATATAGCAAAAAAAAAAATCGGATATCCGATTATCCAAAAAATTTCAGAAATTGAATCCATATCCGATCCGATTTTTCTCGGGTATCCGATCCGAAATATCCGAAAGCTAAAATATCAGATCGGATATCCATTTTTCAGATCGGATCGGCCTGCATTGTGGACGGATATTTTGGATCGGATATTTTTGAATACCCCTATATATTATAATTATATGGAACCAATGTGTAAAAATGAAAACTGCATTATTTTAGAATGAGTACCACGCTAATTATATTTGTGCAAGAATGAGTACTAATCTACTTCAGAATGAGTACTACCCGGATGTACCGTACATCCGGTTGTACCATATACCTTATCATCTTTAGATGCCGCAATATGTACTGTACAACCAGTTGTACGGTGTTTTCTGCACATTCACAGCGAGAGCTCATTTACGAGTAACTGAATACACATTTTTTGAATAAGTGAATGCTCATTCTTGAGCAACTGAGTACTCATTTGTCTAAAATTTAGTTATGCTCGAAAATGAGGATTTAGTTACTCAAAAATGAGTATTTTGTTAGTCGAAATTGAGTATTCAATGGCTCGATAATGAATATTCACGCGGATGTACGGGAAATACCATACATCCGGATGTATGATATAGGTACTCATCTCTTTCACTCCACCACTGATCACTCCAAATCAGTGGTGACTCATCACATCAGTGATGAAAGCACTCACTGTTTTACTCACTTTACACATATAGTGCCTCACATCCATTGTAATTATTATAATTACACTTTTATTTTTATATATTTACCTATTTCTATTCAAATTAAATTCTATCTTTTATAAAATAATAATATAAATAATAAAACATTATTTTGTTATGTTTTCAGGTTTAATCTTTTTTCTTTCGTTATTAATATTGTTTTTCCGTTTTGGATTAATAGTTTTTTTTGTTTTTTTATATTATAATAATTAAATGCATCGAGAAATAAAACAACTAATATAAAATGGATAAATTGCATGAAATTGTTAGGATATTAATTCAATATTTCCAAAGGAGTGAGAGAGAGAAGATTCTAGAGAATTTTAGAAGTTTATGGAGATGTGTAGAATTCTCTAGAATGTTGTGGAATTTTCTAGAGAAGTGTAGAAGTCTCTAGAAATGTGTAGAATAGTGTAAAAGTTTCTAGAATATTCTAGAGCTTTCTAGAGAAGTGGGAAAGTCTCTAGAAGCGTGTGGAAGAATGTAGTGTCTTCTAGAATATTCTAGAATTATGTGGAGTCCTCTAGATTCTTCTAGAACATTATGGAAGCATGTGGAGACTCTCTAGAAGATTCTAGAGATAAAGAGATGTGTGGAACATTCTAGAGAAGCCTAGCCTTGGTGAGGAGTATACATAGGGCTGTGGATGCCTCATTTGGCAATGAATGTGGAGGAAGAAGAGAGTGAAGAACCAAGAAGGCTTCTTGAGAGTGCTTGTGAGTGAGGTGTAGAGAGGTATTCCTAATACAAAAAGTGAAGTGTGCTACACATGTAATTGTAATATCTCTTGTACATTTCTCTATATAATACAAAGTCTTTTTATAAAGTCGTGTCTTTGTATTAAAGAAGTGTGTGTGAGTGTACAAGAGTTTGGTTGTGTGAATCGGGGAAAGAGGTCGTGTAACGACCCGAAAACCGGCTTAGTAGTTAGTCGTTATTTTAATAAAAATAAATATTAAATTTATTTACTCAAAAATATAAATTATTTGTAAAATTATCTGTTTTAAATAAAAATTAGGTTTTCGGATAGGTCTCATAAAATGGTGATCAAAAGTATATAGTTTGTTAAATTTGGATATATATCTTCTTTTTGAATCGGATTAGCCTCTGCCGGTAGAACTTCAACTTTTGCTTTGAATACTTTCTGATGATCAACTTGCAATTGTTAGTTCCATATTGTGTTGACATTATTTTTTGACAAACGAATAGATTTACCTAGAATTATTTTAGATATTTTATTTAGACTTAGAGTTCTAGCATGTGAAGAAAGAGAAAGAGGAAAGAGCTTGAAGAAAAAAGTCTAATCCTACTTGGTTTACTATTCTTGAGGAGGAAGGCATGGGTGAGACTCCTAAGCACACTCTGAAAGTTCGTAAGGGCGCAACGGAAATCACCAATTGAAAACTATGCAAACAAATCAACCAACTATGCTGTAGAGAGACAGTAACAGATGACGGACTGTGTGCTAAAACACTTCTCTGTCACAAGCACACACAGAAGCAGATGATGCAGAGGGCGTTACAGCACCTACTGGGCAGAATGCTGTAAGTATAAAAATGCATAAAAATGACACCATATATGTTTACGCAGTTCAGAGCAAATTCTCCTAGTCTGCGGGGCCCACGTCCGTGTAATAGCCCTCCACTAAATCACTAGATGCATGTTACACCGGTACATAACAACATGATGAGACACACTTCTCCGAATTGTTACGACAAAACTTCTAATCTAGGATTTCTAACCCAAACTCTGTTCAGATCCGGTTTGGCTATCACATCTCCACCGAGATCACGAGGACAAACGTGTTGGCAGCACACTTGTTCAGCTCTAATTCATCTCCTGGACGTCACGATCTGTTTGGCGTTGAAGATCTCCTCCTTTATGTAGATCGCAACCTTCTTCACGCATGGGAAGCTCCGGGACGCGACGGGAATGCACTACATCAGCGTATATTCGTTGTTTTCCTTCTCAATCGCTCCCAGTAATTCCCAGGGACCTGCTGTATTTTTATAGGCCTCTCTTAACACAATCCTAGTAGGAATATGATAGTAGAAGTTGGCTTGAACTCTACTTCCTTAATCTTGATCCACAAGTAGCCTAAAGAGTTGGGATTCCTTAGCATGTACAGCTGGAGTTATTATCATGTAATCACAATCCCAATAGGTTTCTAATTCAGATTGCAGCTTAAAATTTCGTGCTCAGACCTCTGATCCCGCACACTGTGTTGTAGCATCGTGCTGTAGCATCTTCTACGTCAACCTCGAAAACTGCAGCAGCTCTAGAAGTCTAAATAAAATAAACCTCTCCTAACAAATAGAGGTTTCTACCTAGTAAAACACCTATCACATATGGGATTCTATTTTGCCAAAAGATTAGCCAACACCATGGAACTAACACACTCTAACAAGGTTAATATGCTCTATATATTATCTACACCCTCCCTTAGGTTTTTGGACGTGCAAAACTACAAAAAACCTGAAGCAAATCCGATCAAAAGAAAAAACAAGGTGCAGATTTTGAGACTGTAAATTTTCTGGACAGCCCGCACGGATTTGATCATCGCCGCTGATCCGACCATTGGATTTTGCTGACATTTTCAGAGAGTGTTCCCAACACATAGGGCTTAAAAGTGTTCAAATTTCACGTCAATTGGAGTTACGAATCTTCTGTTATTGAAGTTACAATCTACACATTGTTGCTGATTTTTTGCAAAAAACACAGTCCTGGTTTTCTCAATGGTTGGAGTACCAAATCTTGTCTGATCGTGCTGAAACTTTAGGAGGAGTCTAAGGACTCGTGGAGCTTCAATTTGAACGGTGGAGATCGAATTTCAACGGTTCAATCTCGAGTTATGAGCTTCTGAACAGCCTGCATATTTTTGTAGATCAAGGAGAGTCTTTATTTGAAGGTGTATTGGAATCTACGTCCTTGAAGAAGATATTTGAGAAGGTGTAACAAGACGTGGAGATAGACGCAAACCGATTTTTTCGTCAAGTCATTCGTAAGTAGACAAATCAATACATTAGAAGGTTCTCTTGTGATTGATTGTGTAATTCTTACGGTGATTTAGTGGAAGGGCTATTACACGGACGTGGGCCTTGCAGACGTAGGAGAATTTGCTCCGAACTGCGTGAACAATTCTAGTGTCTTGCTTGCTGTTTTTACTTTATATTCTACGTGTGTTCTTGTGACAGAGAAGGTGTTATAGCACTCTGTCAGTCATCTGTTACTGTGACAGTGCTGCAGCATCTTCTCTACAACATAGTTGATTGTTTTGTTTGCATAACTTGTGTTTGGTGTTATCCGCTGCACCCCACGAACTTACAATTGGTATCGGACCTTGGCAAGCTTAAGTTATTAGCTTGATTGATCTATCACCATGGGAGATATTCAAGAAGGTGCTAATGTTTTTAGACCTCCACTATTTTTGCGGCCATGATTATACTTTTTGGAAGTGTCGAATGAGAGCCTTTCTCAAGTCTCTTGGTGGACAGGTTTGGAGAAGCATAGAGGTTGGATGGTCAGCTCCTACTATGACGAATGCTGATGGAGAACTAATTCAGAAACCTTATGAAAGATTTAGCAAGAAAGAAAAGGATGCTGCAGAATCAAATGATCAGGCTTTGAATGCAATCTTTGGAGCGGTTGACAGAAATCAGTTTCGTCTTATCTCAACTTGCACAAAGGCCAAGAGAGCTTGAGACATTTTGCTTATTACTCATGAAGGTACCACAACAGTCAAGACAGCCAAACTTCATATCGTGATGTCTAAAATTGAAAATCTTAAGATGGAGGATACTGAGTCTATCACAAATTTTCATGGGCGAGTTAGAGAGTTGACAAATGAAGCCGAAAGGCTTGGTGAACCAATTACAGAAAACAAACTGGTGTTGAAAGTGCTACGTTCTCTTCCAGAAAAATACTCCATGGATGTCAAAGCTATTAGACAAACACAATCTCTCAATGCTATGTCTCTTGATGAACTGATGGGGAACTTAGAAACCATTGAGTTGGAGATGCATGAAGATCTACGACGTAAAAAGCAGCATGTCATCCTTGTTGAAAAAGAGAAGCAGTGTGTTAAAGACAGTGCTGGAACATGCTGTGCTTTTCCAACTTTCCATAGTGTTGACGGTGACTCTGATAGTGACGTGGATCCAAAGGAGATGCTTGTAATTGTTGAAGAAAAATTTCAAGAGTCTCTACGGGTCAACAAGAAAAAATGTTTGGAAAATGATAGCCTCAAACGTGAACTTGCTGAATCAAAATGCGATGTGGAACAACTCATCAAAGAGTTACAGAGATACAAAGGTAAAGTTACAACAGAGGATGATACAGAAGATGACATAGAGGCTGACACAGCAGAAGAGCTAGCTATTCTCCAAAGGAAGTGGGGAGAACTTGTTCAAGCCAACCAGAAAACTGTCCTGGAGAATCATCAGCTTGTTGCCGAGCGCAATAGACTAAAGGAGAGTATTTCAGAACTAGAAAAGAAGATTGAAGACTTAGAAGGGAAACAATCAGATCTCAAGTATGAATTAAATCAACTCAAAAACTTTCACAAGTGGATGAGAAGTGCTGGAGCAAAAGCTATTGAGGAACAAGTGAACGTTTCAAAATTTTATGGAGACAAGACGGGTCTCGGATTTTCAGGTTCCGAAAGTAATAAGACGCCACTTGACTTGTTTGTTGATCGAAGAAAGGAAATTGCTCAAAAAGTCCCACAAGGAAGGAAAACAGAAGCTGCTGCATCTGCTGGAACATCTTCTGCCAAACTCGCTGAAGCATCTCATGAAGCTTCTGCTGGAACAATTTATGCAGCACCCTATGCAAAAAGGCAAAGAGTTGTGACACAATTTAGTATGAGAAGACACAAGGATCATTATGCTAAACCTAAAAGGTATTCTTATACTAATGTCTATGCTAATTATGTTTGTTTTTGCTGTGGAAAAAGGGGACACATTCAGAGGAAATGCAAGATTTTTAAAGAGCAAAGATATAGAAAAAAGAATGTGACAACAAGGATGATTTGGGTACCTAAGAATCAGTACAAAATAGGTGATAATCCTTGTGTGAAAGATGTTGCTTCTGATCAATGCCATGTTAGTAGTGCAAGCTTGCATCAAGAAAAAAAGAAGATAGATTGTTGTGCTGCTAAGAGTGCTGAATCATCTCATAAGTGTGATGAAGTGACACCTCCTAGCCATGAGAGTGTGAAGTTTATGACTATGAAAACACGGGCATTGGGCATGTGTAAAAGAGCATTTGATGGGAATCGGTTTGGTATACTCAGATCCCGCTTGGGTCTGTGCACACCAATCTCTACCTGATTTAGAGGATGCTCTAAGAGGTGTTTCATCTACAGCGTGGAATACCTTAGAGCATAGATGTTTTTGCTGGTTGCATAAATGTCTTTATTTTTGCAGATTGTTACTTTTTCAGATGCATCTTCAGAGGGGGAGTCGCTCAAGTGTGGCAAAGGTTGATGTGACAAAGTCTAGGTCTATTTTTATGTTCATTATTGTAATGCTCAAGCTCGCTTGAATGTTACTCTTCTCTTTTTTCCCAAATGTTCTTAAAAAAAACTTTGGCATTTTTTATGCAAAAAAGGGGGAGAAGAGGTTCAAAACAGCTGAGATTCGTTTTTGTCAAAAAATTGCCAAAGGGGGAGATTGTTAGTTCCATATTGTGTTGGCATTATTTTTTGACAAACGAATAGATTTACCTAGAATTATTTTAGATATTTTATTTAGACTTAGAGTTCTAGCATGTGAAGAAAGAGAAAGAGGAAAGAGCTTGAAGAAAGAAGTCTAATCCTACTTGGTTTACTATTCTTGAGGAGGAAGGCATGGGTGAGACTCCTAAGCACACTCTAACAAGGTTAATATGCCCTATATATTATCATCACCCTCCCTTAGGTTTTTGGACGTGCAAAACTACAAAAAACCTGAAGCAAATCCGATCAAAAGAAAAAACAAGGTGCAGATTTTGAGACTGTAAATTTTCGAGACAGCCCGCACGGATTTGATCATCACCACTGATCCGACCGTTGGAGTTTTCTGAAATTTTCAGAGAGTGTTCCCAACACATAGGGCTTAAACGTGTTCAAATTTCACGTCAATCGGAGTTACGGATCTTCTGTTATTGAAGTTACAATCTACACATTGTTGCTGATTTTTTGCAGAAAACACAGCCCTGGTTTTCACAATGGTTGGAGTACCAAATCTTGTCCGATCGTGCGGAAACATTAGGAGGAGTCTAAGGACTCGTGGAGCTTCAATCTGAACGGTGGAGATCGATTTTCAACGGTTCAATCTCGAGTTATGAGCTTCTGAATAGCCTGCATATTTTTGTAGATCAAGGAGAGTCTTTATTTGAAGGTGTATTGGAATCTACGTCCTTGAAGAAGATATTTGATAAGGTGTAACAAGCCATGGAGATAGACGCAAACCGAGTTTGTCGTCAAGTCATTCGTAAGTAGACAAATCAATACATTAGAAGGTTCGGTTGTGATTGATTGTGTAATTCTTACGGTGATTTAGTGGAAGGGCTATTACACGGACGTGGGCCTTGCAGACGTAGGAGAATTTGCTCCGAACTGCGTGAACAATTCTGGTGTCTTGCTTGCTGTTTTTACTTTATATTCTACGTGTGTGCTTATGACAGAGAATGTGTTATAGCACTCTGTCAGTCATCTGTTACTGTGACAGTGCTGCAACATCTTCTCTACAACGTAGTTGATTGTTTTGTTTGCATAACTTGTGTTTGGTGTTATCCGCTGCACCCCACGAACTTACAACAATAACTGGTAGTTCTGCTCTACATGATCTGATCGGTTGACAAAATCACCTTGAAGAACTTTTGAAATTCTTTAAAATTAATACCCTACCGGGGTATTCTCTTTTTTGTTATTGGTAGGTTGTAGGTGGTAGCACCTGTAACCTAGTAGTTTCTTGAAGTATTCTTAACCGGTAAGAATACTAGAGATTTGACCATGTCGAATGGTTTCGAACCCTATAAGGTCCAAAATGCACCCTTCTTCCAGGGCTCCCTCTTCCAGGTGATTAAGTCTTTTAATGGCCCTTTGATTTCTACTATCCTGGGAAGGGATTAGCTCACATTCCCGTTCAAGTCTTCCCTGAGAAGGGGGGAATCTGACCCGGTCAGAGTAGGATGCATTGTGGTGAACGTTCCTTTTCTATTTCTTTTAATGGGCATATTTTAGTCCCCAATCAGTTTGACGGTTTCGACTGACTCCCCGATACCACTCAAACCTCATGAGCCCGTGTAAGTACGGTTCGAACCCTCTTCGAGGTCCAGCCTTCTTGCAGGCATACCCTTATTCGGGGCCCCTCTTCCGGGTTTATTTTTTATTATACTAAGTGAGACCGGTGTAGTAACCAGCGTGCCAGGTCCGGGCCTATGTCTCAGTTGGCTTATCTGAGTGGATTCGATCCACCCGGGAAGCCCTCCTTGAATAGGTTTGACCTATCATTTCTTCTACTACCGAGTAGAGTAATGGATTTCAATCCATGAAGACCTTCCGTAGGCCACAAAAGGAAAGGCAGATCAGGAGAATAAGGCCGAAGTGTGGCAACATTATTTGGGTTAAATTCACTACATTGCCCTATCTTAAAGCCCAAACCGACACCGTGGTTGCCCTACACCCCACCTAGGCCGAACCAACACCCCACCAAACCCTGAACATCAAAACATTTCCTTTTTCACAATAAAGTTTTTCCTACTCTTATTTTAGCCCCTGGCCAAAAATAAGAAAGTGTAAACCAAAACCTTTTGTTTGTTGTTATTTTCCTTCTTTTAAGCCTTTCCAATAAACAAATAAAACCCTCTCTCCTTCCTTTATTTCCTGGCCAATTAAACCTCACAATCCCAACATAAACACCCACAAAGGGCCAAAACCCTAACCCACCACTAGCCACTCATTCCTGCCCTATGTTTCCCTCACAATAACCCAAACCCATATGTCCAAAACCACCTCTAATATTACCCTGCCCTGTCCCCTTTTATTGGCCAAAAACAACCCCTCATTTTTACCCAAATAATAGCCACAAAACCCAGGAAACAACCACTACAAACTTAAAACCCAAAACCCCACAACCCCAGCCCCATTCATGATCTTTCTCCACTTTGGAGACAAGATTTAATGAAGGTTACCCCATGCTTTGGAAGTGGATGTTGCTAGGAAGCTTCCTCATGTTCACATTCAATGTATTATGTATTTTCCCCTTCCACTCTCCCTATATAACTCAGGCCCTATGGCCATTGTTACACATCTTTGAATATTGAAAAACCTTTTACTCTTTGGGTATTCATAAAATAGTGTGATGATATTTTAGCCAAATTCCTAATTCTATATCTTAAGAGTGGTTATCTTAAGTGTGAGTTTTAGGTTCTAAATATTTGATTAAATGTGTCATATCTTAATTAATTTCTAGATTCAACCCCAAGTTAGGATAAGAGTGTGTAATATCTCTTAAACACCAACTTGGTTTATCCATCATTATTTTCTACCCATTTCTCTCCCCACCATTTCTATCCTTAATCTCCTTTCTTTCCTCATATTAAAATTACCAAAAGAACTCCTTTATCATCTTCATATATTTCCAAGCCATTTCCCCACAAAACACCCTTCTTCCTGCCCAGAATTCTGCCAAATAATCAATTATCTTGATTGACAATTGATTATCAGTCACCGTTGAAACACCTGCAGTCTTCAATAGTCGATTGTCCACTTACGACAATCGATTATCACTTCATCCTGAAATCCTGCAGCCTCTAACAATCTATTATCACCGTTCTATCAGTCGCCTATCTGCCCCTCATGAAATTTCTTGGCTTGATAGTAAAATACAGATACTCAATTATCAACTTGAGATAATCGACTATCACAAGCTCCTGAAGTTAAAAGGCTGTCATGTTTTGCTTCCAATTTCTCCATATTTCCGCCCTCAAATTACTTACATGATAAGACCCCCGGTTCGAATATAACATCTGGTATCAAAGTTCATTGTTTCAACATCCCTAAGGGCCAAATACACTTCCATAATCCTTACTCCCTCACTTGGTTATTTTCAACCACAACCAACCCAAAACACCACCTCCAAATCCACCCTCCTTCTCCACTTTCTACTTACCTACCTTCATTCTCCCACTTCAAGCATGTCTCACTCCTCTCAAACTATCAGCATTGTTATACCCGAACTCCGGGATTAGGCTTAAGTTTAAGAACAAAGCTTCTTAAATTGCACGAGAGAGGGATAATCAATTATTTAGGTATGATAATCAACTAACAGGTGGGTCAGTTTCTCGGGGAAGATTTTAGGAGTTTCAGGAAGGGTGCATAGTCGATTGTCACTTTAGTGATAATCGATTGTGGGATTGTGTGGTTTAGGCCAAGAGGATTCAGAGGGGGAGGATAGTCGATTATCAATAGTTGATAATCGATTATATTGATTTTCTGATTCTACCAAAGAGGTTCAGGAGTGTTGGATAGTCGATTATCAGTGAAGGATAATCGATTATATTGATTTTCTGATTCTGCCAAAGAGGTTCAGGAGTGTTGGATAGTCAATTATCAGTGAAGGATAATTGATTATCAAGGTTACCCGAAGTTTCAATATGGGAGGAATATGGCTGGGATATGTAGAGGAGTTATGGGAAGGAACAGTAGGGTGTTTTGGGTTTTAATTGAGGAAAAAAGAAGGAGGTTAAAGGGAGAATGGAGGGATATGGGGTGGGAGAAATTCAGGGATAGATATTACCAAGTTGGGGTTAAGAGATATTACACACTCTTATCTTAACTTGGGGTTGAGTCTAATATTTAAATAAGATATGACACACTTATCTAAATAACTAGAACTTAAAACTCACACTCAAGAGAACCACTATTAAGATATAGATTTAGGAATTTAAAATAGCACACACAAACAAGTGTATTACTAAGTTGAAAAATAGGAATACAATGTGTGTTTACAATGCTCAGGGATGAGCTTATATATGCATAGAAACAGGAGACTACCAAGTCTCTTATTCACACAAACTAAAGGAATTAATGGCCACTTGTTGATGTTCCTTCGGTGGGGAAAAACACAGGGATGATTGTACTTGTAGGGTAGGATTCTTGGCCATAAATGCTAGGATGGAATATGTGAATATAATTCACAACTTGATTGGCTTTGGTGGGGCTGTTTTTGGGCAGGAGAAAAAGGTGGGATGGTTGGCTATTTGGATGCATTTTCTAGGCAGGATATGGGGGAAGCAAAGGGGGGTTGAAGGGTGTGGGTGTGGGTCAAAATGTCTTGGATTATTGTTATATCCGGTCCTGGCCCTATCATGCCCTCCCCCATGTCCCACACCCTCGCAAAAACCAAAGGACTTACATTCAAACATTATGATCCGTTTTAGTGAGAATTCCGAGTCCTTCAACCCGAGCGACCAGAATAACTTCGGACGCAAGGGTTCCGCAGACTGACTCCCACTCCGTCCAACCCAACTTCATTTCAAAATAAAGTTTTTATTATTCTTATTTTAGCCCCTGACTGAAAATAAGAGTGTGCAAACCAAAACCTTTTGTTTGTTGTTATTTTCCTTCTTTTAAGCCTTTTATTAATCAAATAAAACCCTCCCTTTATTCCATCCGTCCCCTGGCTAAAATACACTTCACAACCCCAACACAACACCCAAAAAGAGCCAAAATCCTGACCCACCACAAACCACTAATCCCTTCCCATGTTCCCCCACAAATAACCCAAACCCATATGTCCAAAACCACCCCTAATATTGCCCAGCCCTGTCCCCTTTTATTGGCCAAAAACAACCCCTCATGTTCACCCAAATAATAAACCAAAGCTCAAAACCCCCACAACCCCAGCCCCATCCCTGAATTTTATTCAACTTTGGAGACATGATTCAATGAGTGTTGCCCCATGCTTGGGAAGTGGATGTTGCTAGGAAGCTTCCTCATATTTACATTCAATGTATTATGTATTTCCACCTTCCCCTCTCCCTATATAATCAGGTCCTATGGCCATTGTAAACACAACTTTGAATATTAAAACTCCCTTTTACTCTTTGAGTATTTATAAAATAGTGTGATGCTATTTTAGCCAAATTCCTAATTCTATATCTTAAGAGTGGTTATCTTAAGTGTCAGTTTTAGGTTCTAGATATTTGATTAAGTGTGTCTGATGGGCCGATATCTGGTGGATGGCCCAATTGAACCAGTTAATAGATTTTGGGTCAAGTGCACAGGAAAAACTTAGGCCCGGGCCGGCCCACGAGACGAAGCCCGATCAACTCCAACCCAAAAACAGCTGGCAGAGCCAACCTAGAGGAGAAGACGGAGCCGAATGGCGAAAACGAAGCCTGGAAAAGTGGATCGCGCCAATGACGGAACGGACACCTTTTGATTATGTATTACCTTAATTGTCCAGAATCCATGTATAAATAGAAGGGACCCCAAAAGGGAGAACTCAAGCAAAATCAAGCTAATAGATTACACATAATTCTCGAGTTCTTATTCTTAATTCATTTCTTACGATCCGTTCCTCTGAATCAGATAGTCTGGTGGATTTATCGTCCATCAAATTGGTGCTCTTGTTGAGAGCTCGAGAATCATACTCAGAGAAAACCTTCCAGGAAGACGATGGTGCAGACACGCAGCAATGCCAATGCTAAACCAGAGCCCCCATCAGGGCGAAAACAGCGCTACCGGAGGCCGGCACCCTCCTATTAGTACAACAGAGGCGGAGGCCCTCATTCAATGGGTTGGGATCACGGCTGAGTAGTTCAAGGAGGTGTTGGCGGCACTGACGCCCAATCGCGAGGTTGTGGTAGAAGACGCGACGAGGGTACCCGTAGGCGAGAAGGCTGGACCTGCGGGTTCACAGGGAAAGAAGAAAAAGATGAGGCGATCCCAGAAGAAGAAGGCAACCAAGCCTAATGGGAAAGCCAGGATGGAAGATGCGCTGTCCAGGTTGGACGAGGAAGACGAGTCGTCCTCTTTTGAGCGGGCGTCCGCCTTTGATTGCTTGGGAGACCCCAAGGCCAAGAAGCCCCGAACCTCCACGTTCGATCGGCTGCAAGACACGCAGTCGGCTCGCAGGGGCGACCTGAGGGAGACGCTCAAGGAAAGGAGAGGAGAATCCACTGCAACCTCCAAGATCGGCTCGGAGGAGCGACGAAAGGCGGTCGAGGACAAGGAAGCAGTTGAGTTGTGGAGGATGTATGAGCGATTGGAGAAGCGGCTGGACGCCCAGAACCCCTATCGCCAGGCAGTCTTTAGTGATGTAACGCCCTTCTCCAGGAGGATAATGTCCTGCCCTCTCCCGGACAACTTTAAGACCCCACAGGTCAAAGCGTACAACAGGACGACCGATCCTCAGGATCACCTTGCTCGCTTTGGGGCAAACGTGGTCATGTATGCCTAATCTGAAGAGATTAAGTGTTGTTGCTTCCTGGCGACATTAGAAGGGTGTTAGAATAATAGACCAACGCTAGAGGGGGGTGAATAACGTTTGATCGTAGAAATCGCAGGAATTAAAAAATTCAAAAGAGATGTAAAGAGAAGAGTAAGAGGCACACCAAATTTACCCTGGTTCACCACAACTTGTGGCTAATCCTGCCTCCCGAGAGACTCTCTCGAGCTACACTACTATCTCGTTAAGCTTAATGGTGCTTAACAAACCCTTACAACTTGAGAGTTCGAGTCACACGAACCTCAACGAATCCTTCAAAGGAAACAACCCTTCATTTGAATCAATCGAGAGAGATACTTTCTCTCAACGTGTCTAGCAACACAAATACACTCAAGAACGAGACTCTCTTATAGAGTAGATGATGAGTAAACTAAGTACGCTCAAGAATAACTCAACCTTCACACAAAATGGCTCTAAAAGGCTATGGAAAAGAGTGTTGTTTGAATGCAATGAAAGTATGAATATTGTGAAGTGAATTGGTGTGTAAAGCAGACCCAAACACCCCTTTTTATAGTGCCAAAATAGGCTCCAACGGACCAATGCATTAAAGGGGTGATTGGCTTGATTTATGGGATTGAAGAAATTTGGGATCTACGGGATATTGGCTTCCCAGCGATGTATGGACCTTACCCATCGCTGGTAGGCCAATTTTCCTTCAGTTTTGAAGCCAACGGTCACCTACCCATCGATGGGTACATGCTTCCCATCGCTGGGTGGGAGGTTGACTTCCAAACATGGAAAGAATCAACCTTAAATGACATACAACGGTCATGCCTTCCCATCGATGGTTAAGACTTCCCATCGCTGGGTTCCCATCGATGGGTAAAGCTTCCCATCGCTAGGTAAGGGCATTCTGCCTTGTGATAATGTTGGACCAAGGCTTTAACAGCGATGGGTAGAACCTCCCATCGCTGTTTGGCATGGTTCTGGAAGTTGGTTTGGCTAAGGGGCCGCTTACCCATCAATGGGATGTTCTTCCCATCGCTGGGTGGGTGGTTAGCCAAAAACCTATGGTTTTTGCCTCAACCACGGCCTAGCCAACCGATGCAGAAACCGACCGAAAAATCCAAAGTTCTCCAAAATAAAAACCAAGTGTTTGAAACACTTATTTGATGTATTTGGCTAAGAAATCAAGTAAGTTACTTTAAAAACCACGTCATTTGAGTAAAAACCACGGCTAGCCAAGTTTACGCCGTTTTGCGTGGTTTTTGTCAAAGTGTTTTTGTTGGAGAACCGTTTAAACATGCCAAAGAGTGAAAGCAGATCATAAAATGATGAAAACCACTTGGTTGGTTCGGATGCCAAAAACCAAAACCGATAACCAAAAGCCGAACGCTGGTTTCTGAAAGCCGAACACTGGATGGCTTGGTTTTTGGTTTGGGTGAACACCAAGTGTTTTTAATGACTTAAATAAGTTTGAAAAACATTTTTATGATGTAAGAAATGCAATGGAAGATTTTAGCTTAAAGAGCCAAGGTGTAAAGATTGGGTCGGTCTTGATCACAATAAAGACCGACTCAATACTATGACTAAGGTCTTCGTTCTTGGTCTTCGTTTAGCTCTTGCTTTTATCTTTGTTCTTCACCTTGTATATTCAATGTTCGACTTGATCACGGCAGTTTGGAATTATCAAAACCTGTTACAAAAATGAACACGGCTTTAGTACGAACACGTGACAAGCCCGTGTTTCAACAAAGGGCAAGCTTGTGAATGGTTCCACAAGCTTCCCAAGGGATCGATAGACAAGTGGAGCGATCTGGCCCACAAGTTCTTGGAGCATTTCGCGTCCAGCCGGAGACAAAAACTCCCCTTCTCACATCTGCTTAACGTGAAAATCCGGAAGGGGGAGCAACTCCGGGAATACATCAATAGGTGGGAGAAGGAGGCTAGGGACGTCCAAGGAGCGGACGACCAGGCCTTGATCGCTATGCTCCAAGCGGCACTCCCCCAAGGGGATGTGCGCAAGGAGCTGCGACGGAACCCGCTCTCGACCTATCAGGAGATGCTGGCCAGAGCGAAGTACCTGGCGTTGGAAGAGGAAGATGACGAGCCACCCGTCCAGAAGGAAAAGAAAAGTGGACCATCAGTGGCAGAAGGAAAGAAGAGGAAAGACTACGGTAGGGGGCCTAACCCTATCGGATATCAGGCAAGCAGGCATCCTGTTCATGCAGTACAGTCCTTACCTGCCCCTCCCCGCAGTCGGGAAAGCTATGGCGTGCAAGACGCACCCAAATATTGCGAGTACCACCGTAACAGCACCCACAACACGTCAGAGTGCGTTACGTTAAAGAAGGAAATGGACCAATTGATCGCCAGAGGGCCGCCTCCTCGGCCGGAGCGACCATCGTCAGGTAATCGGACCTGGAGGAGACCAGTAGCCCCCGCCGCAGCGATCATAGCAGGGGAAAGTCAGGAGGACGAACGACGTCATCTAGGGAGAGATAGTGACGACCTGGATGAGGAAGAGCGGCAGGGCCGCCGGCACCTAGGGTGTCGGTTCATTATGGGAGGCAACACCGGTGGGGACTCGGCGTCCTCACGAAGGAAATGGAAGAATATGGTGCATCTGGCCGAGGTGCAAAGACCGCCGCTACCCAAGCGGAAGAGGAAGGAGCCACTGGTCTTCACGGATGAAGACTATCCACCAGTTCTTAGCCTTCATAGGGACGCGCTAGTGATAAGGGTGGAAATCAATAATGTGGTCGTCCATCGTACATTGGTCGATACTGGCAGTTCGGTCAAAATTATGTACAGCAACACTTTTAGGGAGCTTGGGTTGTCCCGGAGCGATCTGAAGCCGATCCGTACACCACTGTCAGGATTTACGGGAGACACTATTGAAGCAGAACGGACCATCACAGTGAAGGCTGAGGTAGGAGACGGCACCCACCGACTCTGGCTCGACATGGAATTCATGGTAGTGCAGCTCGATTGTGCACACCATTTGATTCTGGGGCGACCAGGGTTGGAGGACCTGGAGTGCGTAATCTCCCCCGTCCATCTGTGCCTGAAGTTCAACACCCCGGGGGGGTGAGGGTGGCTAAGGGGAATCAAAACATGTCTCAATCGTGCTATGTCAGGGCGACCAAGAGCCAGGCACGGGTCGATGAGAATGTGAGCACGATCTGTGCTGCAATCCAGAAGGAAGAGGGGCGACCTCGAGCCGAACCAGCGGAGGAAGTCAAAGAAGTCATCTTTGATCCGGCCGAGCCAGAGCAGAAGATAAAGGTAGGTAAGACTTTACCACCCAGATTAAAGGAGCAATTGTTAGAGGTCCTTCAAGCATTCAAGGTGCTATTCGCTTGGGGCCTAGAGGACATGCCTGGGGTTGACCCGAAGGTCATCTGCCATAGGTTGGCAGTGGACCCGACCCACAAGCCAATTAAGCAGAAGAAGCGTTTTCTTTCCTCAGAAAGGAGAGAGTTTGTCACCAAGCAGGTGGCAACCCTCCAGTCCATTGGACACATCCGGGAGGTCTGCTACCCGGAATGGTTGGCGAACGTAGTCCTCGCACCCAAAGGGAATACTTGGCGGATGTGCGTCGATTGCACCGACTTAAACAAAGCTTGCCCAATGGATCCTTTCCCTCTCCCCAACATTGATTAGTTGGTGGATGAGACGGCAGGATGTGAACTGATGAGCTTTATGGATGCATTCAGTGGATACCATCAGATCAAGATGGCTGCAGCGGATGAAGAGAAGACCGCTTTCATCACCCCCAATGGGGTGTATTGTTACAAGGTAATGCCCTTTGGCTTGAAGAATGCCGGCGCGACCTACGCACGGATGGTCAACAAACTGTTCGCGCCTGTGTTGGGGATGTGTATGGAAGCATATGTGGACGATATGATCGTCAAATTAAAGCAGATGGGGTTCCATGCCCAAGATCTGGAAAAGGTTTTTAAGATCATGAAGAAGTTCCAGCTCCGCCTTAACCCCAAGAAGTGTACATTTGGGGTCCAAGGGGGTAAGTTCCTAGGGCATATGGTCAGTCGAAGAGGGATTGAGCCCAACCCGGAGAAGGTGAAGGCAATTTTAGAGATGGAGTAGCCACAGAACGTGAAGGAGGTCCAGCAGCTTATGGGAAGGATCGCTGCTCTCAGTCGCTTCTTATCGAAGATACCTGATCAAGCGGCACCCTTCTTTCAGACCATCAAGAAAAGCAAAGGGTTTGTCTGGACCGAAGAATGTCAACGGTCCTTCGAAGGATTGAAGGCATACCTCCTCTCCCCACTAGTGCTTTCGAAGCCAGAGCCCGGAGAGACTCTATTCCTGTACTTGGGAATCTCTCCTCGAGCTGTGAGCTCGATGCTTGTGAGGGAGGAGGAGGGCACGCAGCGACCGGTGTACTATGTGGCCCGGGTGTTGCGGGGGGAAGAGCTAAGATATACAAACATGGAAAAAACCATCTTTGTGGTGGTATGCACGGTGAAGAAGCTCACCCCATATTTTCAGGCCCACCCGGTCCATGTGTTATCCCAGATTCCAATCGGAACCCTCCTCCGAAGTCCGAATGCCCGGTCACGAGTTAGCAAATGGGGAGTGTTCCTGGGATCTTTCCAGATAGAATTCAAGCCACGACCAGCGATCAAGGGGCATGCCTTGGCGGATTTTGTAGTAGAATGCATTGCAAGGGAAGTGGAATCCAACGGAGAAGAACCCGAAGGAAACTGGTGGACTATATACACCGATGGCTCGTCCGCGACTGATGCTTCGGGGGGAGGTGTCGTGGCAATATCACCGGAAGGATTCAAGGCCTACTACTCCGTAAGGTTCCGATTCAAGGTCTCGAACAACGAGGCTGAATGTGAGGCACTGCTTTGTGGTTTGAGGCTGGCAGCATCGTTAAAGGTTGAACGGATCCAGGTCCGGTGTGACTCCAAGCTGATAGTAGGACATGTCACGGGGGAGTTTGAGGCCAAGGATGAGCGAATGAAGAAGTACAGAGGCGTTGTTCTGGAAGTACTTAAGGCGTTCGGGGCATACCGGATGGAGCAGGTCCCTCGAGAAGAAAATGCCGAGGCGGACATCCTGTCAAAGCTTGGTCCGGACTTCCCAGATCATATCAGGGCGATGACCTAGGAAGAAGAATTACTCGAGCCAAGCATCAGTCCTAGACAGGTTCTAGTTGTGACACTCAAAGAGCCAGACTAGATCGATGAGATAACCATGTACATCCTTGATGGGTCGCTACCTACCGACCCGGTTGCTGCTAAGGTAGTCAGACGACGCGCACCTAGCTACACGCTGGAGTGCGGTCGTTTGTACAAGCAATCGTACAATGGTACATTGTTGAGGTGCTTAAGGATGGACGAAGCACAGAAACTAATGGAGAAAATCCACGAAGGGATATGCTCAGCTCACTAAGGAGCCTTCACAATGTCCAGAAAGATAACCTTGCAGGGGTATTTCTGGCCTACGATCATCAGGGATTGTTCTGAGTACGTACGTAAGTGCAAGGTCTGCCAGAAGTTTCAGAAGGTACCAGGTCGACCAGCGACGAATTACACCCCGATCAGCACTGCCATTCCCTTTGCGTGGTGGGGTATTGACCTAGTCGGCATCCTGCCCAGAGGAGCAGGGAACAATATGTACCTGGTGGTCGCAATCGACTACTTTACCAAATGGGTCGAGGCCGCCCCAGTACCGACCATCACTGAAGAGCAAATGAGGAAATTTGTGTCCAAGAAAATCTTGTGCCGCTTTGGGGTACCCCAGCAGATCATCACTGATAACGGAACCCAGTTCGAGGCTAAGGGGTTCAATGGGTTTCTACAGAGTTGGGGCATAAAGCACAATTACGCTGCGGTTGGGTACCCCTAGACCAATGGGCAGGTCGAGAACACCAACCGTACCATTGTGGATGGCCTGAAGAACAAGATAATGGAGTGTAAAGGCGCCTGGGTGGAGGAGTTGCCATACATCTTATGGACCTACAGAACTACTCCAAGAAAAGCTACAGGTGAAACTCCGTTCGCGCTCACATATGGGTTTGAGGCAAGGGCCCCGGCTGAGACCTTGTTGCTAAGCTATAGAGTGGAAACATTTGAGCCCAGGAGAATGAAGAGAACCTTAGGGCGGAACTGCATCTTATAGATGAGCGAAGAGAAAGGGCGTATATACGGGCAGAGAATTATCATCGGCAAGTTAAGTCGTACCATTACCAAAGGGTGCGACCAAGGCAGTTCGGAATAGGCGACTGGGTCCTACGAAAAAGGGAGGTCAGCCGGCCAACCGACGGAGGGATGTTTGCCAAGAATTTTGAAGGGCCATACATCAGAAAGGAAATGTTGGCCGATGGAACGTTTAGACTACAAACTCCAGCGGGAGGTGATGTCCCGCAGGTGTGGAATGCAGCCAATCTTATCAAATTTTATCAGTAGATTGTACTCCTGCCATGTTTACCTTTTGAATTTAATGAGTTCATCATTCTGGCACTTCTCTTCTTGAATTCCATCATTCAAAAAAAAGGAAGTGACCATAGGGATCGCTAAATTGAGTTACACACTAAGACGCCCACCAGGGGATGAAGTGCCGAACCCTGTTATCAGAGAGTGCTCGCTCCACCGTCGCCGAGGCGACCAGGGGACAGCGCGACTAACAAGAGGATGATGCCGTGGCGAGAAAGCCTAAGAAAACGGCTAAGTCTAGGACATAAGATCTGCTGGTCGCAGGAGCGACCTGAGGACGCACGACTAACAAGAGGATGACGCCGTGGCGAGAAAGCCTAAGAAAACGGCTAAGTCCAGGACATAAGATTTGCTGGTCGCAGGAGCGACCTGAGGACTTTGAAAACGTGGCGACGCCATAGAAGCGAAGATGCCCCAAAAATGGCTATGTCAAAAGAAGCAAGGTGTTCTCTAACTAAGGTTTGAGGAGGCCTAGACAGAAGAAGATGGGACCTGCAGGTGAGCAGGGAACATCGAAACACACTTATGAGAATATTTATTACATTTCAAGAATGATCTTTTACATCTACACATCCAATACAATTGAGAACAAAAAAAGGAGGAAGTCCAGAACTTTGTGCGGATGAAGCCTAGAAAGGATGAAGAAACCAGGGGAAAAGGCAAGTTTGAAGGGTAGTTCTGCGGCTATATAGGGCGACAGGACTCCGATCACCGGCCGTCCAGAGCGACCACCTTCCTTCTCCAACATGGAGCAAAGATGGTCACTCGTGGGCCGCAACAAAACCCCCCGTCTTTCTCCTGCAAGTAAGGGAAGAGGGGCGACTCTCTTTTCTGTGAGCCCCAATTGGCATCACCTAGATGAGGATGCAGACCCTGAGGCCGCACGAGCTACTCCGGATCGCCTGGGAGCCTTCCGGGGGGCGAGCGACCAGCAGGGTGTGGGGTGGAAGAACCCAGTTCTTCCCCCACCACCACCTCATCTTTAGGTCGCACCGGCGAGTTGGTGCGACTCTCGCTAGTCCATCGCTTTGGGCTTGTGTAATACGCTCCCTCATGCTCCAAAATAGGCAAGTGCTCATTCTGCACGCTCTCCCAATCCATGCATTGCAACGAATGGAGTGGGCATGGGGCGTCCTAGTCAATTCGCCCGTTGGGCAGACGGTTGGCTGAGAGAGCCTTGTACGCCTCGCTAAAATCATCATAGTGATTTGGCGGTATCGGCGGTGGTTTAACCGAGGGCCATTGCCGACGGGGCAACCAGCGACAGAATTCGTAGGGGTCTAGCCCCCCCAGTCGTTGGAGTTAACTGATTTGGGGGAAGAGGCAGGTTCCGGCGAAGAAGGAGCCTGCCCGTCGGAGAGATCCAGAGAAGTGGGGATTCCTTCAGACATGACAAAAATGGAGAGAAGAAAGTATTTGACGATGAAATTGAGTAAAGACTGGGGGGCTATAAATAGCCCTGGACGAAGAAACCGAAGGGACGGATGAGTCTCAAGGTAGCTGAATCGATAAAGTAACTTTGAGCCACGCGAAGGTCCAATCAGAGACTGTGAAGGGTAGTTGGCCAGTTGGGTGGCACGCTGGCCAATCCCGAAGCTGGGCCTGGATATGCAGTTGGGCCAAGGTCAAAAGTTGGGCCCAAACCATGTTAACGAGCTAAACTAAATTAAGGAGCATAGTAATGAAGTACAGAAAAAGGAAAGCGCATGATGGTCAAGACGAGTTAAATATCACATCCAACATGAGAATATTGCATCGAAACATCAAGGCATTCCGAAAAATCACAAGTCTTTACATTGCTGAAAAGCAGAATAAAAGCAGCAAGAAGAGGGGAGACAGGGGAGTTAGATGCTCGAACTGGGATTTTCGCCTGCCTTGGATGTTTGCGAAGCTGGCCCCCGGATTTTGGTCGCCCTGTCCATCTTCTTCTTCTTCTTCTTCTTCGTCGGAAGCGCTCGAGCTCCCTCCGTCCAGGTAAGAACTGGGGTCGAACTCAGCCAGGGAGCGACAGGGAGGAGGAAAGACGAGGTCGGGGAGAGAGAATCCTTTGGGAAGCTGGGCTAGCCTATCACAAAAGACTTGCTGGGCGCGGAAGAGGCTGCAGTTGAAGCACTTGGTCCCCTCCTTGACAATCCATTGAGCCCCGGGTTCAGTTTTGAGCCACTCAGCTGCCAGCCTGTCCATTCGCTCCAGAGCGACCAGCGTAAAGTCAGGAGAGGACTTAAAAGACTCGATCGCGTCCTTCACATGGCGGGCCCGGTCGCTCCTCTCCAACTCCAGCTGCTGGATCAGGTCAGTCTTCTCCCCCTCCAACTTGACCACGCGAGCGGAAACAGATTCCACCTCCAAAGACAAGGGGAGGCTTTACCTGCCTCAAGAGCAACGCAGCGGTCATGTTGGGAGGCTTTCTCTGCCTCAAGAGCAGCGCAGCGGCTCTCCTTCTCCTCCAACTCCCTCATAAGATGGGCGACCTCCTTGTGTAACTCCTTCTGCTTGGCTTCCGCTGCCTTCATCGCCTCATCCAAAGCAGCTTGGCGGCCCCGCTTCCTGCTGACAACCTCAATCATCCCCAGCGTAGCCTATACCAAGGCATAAAAGTTAGGAGTGTAAGGGGGAGGGGTGGTGAGAAGGAAATCAAGGTGAGTACCTGGCTAAGTCTCAAGAGGACCATGTTGTCAAGATCGTCCTCAGAACCGGCCGAGATGCGGGCCTGGTCTTCCGCGGGCAGGGTGATCAAGGTCTCCATCTGCACGTCCCCTAGACTTTGGGGAGGGGGAGGAATGCTGAGCCTCGTTGAGCGACCCTCAGTCGCCACCTCGTAGGTCACCGCGGGCGACGAATGAGGTCGCTCCAAGACAACACCTTGGGGTCGCCACCTGGCATCAGAGAGTGCAGAGGGGAATGAACCGCATTTGTACCCGTTTCTAGGGCCGCATCATCCTGGTCCTCCACCACGATTACAGCCGGCTCTTGAGAAGGACTATCCCCTCGGTGGGAGGAAGAGCGCTTGCCTTGGCCCCTCGCCTCTCTTTTCCTCTTCCTCTCTGCCGTGAAGCGACTGAGCAGGAGATCGCTGTCCATCTCTTCTTCTAGATCCTATAACTCAACTGAAAGCGAGGAAAATGGTTAGCCTGTGAATAAAGTAAACTAGAACATTTTGGCAAAAAAAGGGGTAAATTACCAAAAGGACCACAATCAAGACCACCCTCAGGAGTGCCCCTTGGCTGGTCGGGTTGATCGCCCCCGGGAACATCCCTCAACAGCTCAGGTTGGTGACGAAGTTCGTCTTGGACGAACTCAAACCCCATCTTGGCAAGAGACTCCTCGGTTACCACCTCCTTAATATTGACAGCCCCTCGGCCGCAGAGTTGGTGGGTCATGGACAAGAGGGTGGCGTCAGATGGGGGACAAGGGATGCGACGGAAAGAAGGGAGCCCTGAACCCGTCAAAGGAGATTCGGGCCCCGTCGAGACAAAGACGAAGAAGGGCTTCCAGTCTTTGGTCGACCCCTTATTGTCGCTGGTAAACAGTTTGCTAAACCTTTGGGAAAGACTGGCATAGGACGCCCAATCCTTGTGACCCTTGGTCAGCTTGAAAGTGAATAGGAAGTGGTCGAGAGTAGGTTTCACCCCTATATCCTTGCATCTAATTAGATAACCGGCAATGTACCGGTGGGAATTGGGAACCAACTGACAAGGGAGGAGGTCCACCTCATTAAGGAATTCAATCAACAACGGGTGGAGAGGAAATCGCAGCCCCTTCTTTAGGGACGCCAAATGGACTGTAAAGAACCCCGACGGAGCGTATAGGGCGGTCTGGGTGCTAGTAGGCCTTAGAACCTCAATAGAGGGTCCCACCATATCAGTGGCATCGGCGAACCCCCGGTCAGTAACGTGGCAATGGCACAATGCCATGATGCTCTCGTCCAGCCTAACCCTTGAGCCCCCCCATACTGGGGTCGAAGAAGGAAATTGCTTCCTCAATCGGCGTAGCTTTTGGCTGGGCATAGCCGGCGGGGACGAACGGGACGATTGAGTCTGGCTTGGGTCACGGCCAGAGGCCGATTGATCGGCATGACGAGAATTGGACGATGCGGAAGCTGAATCAGAATCAGAGACAATCATGGTGGCGAGAGAGGAAACTGACCTGGAGCAGAAGCAAAACGGGTCGGGTAACAGAGGAATCACGAACAGATGGTGATGGGAAAAAAGAAGATGGCGTTTAGCGGCGGTTTTAACTGACAGTGAGAAGGCGAATCAACAGGCTATGGTTACATCTTCGTGGAGATCGTGCCCAAACGTCACGCGAAACCCAAGGAACGGCCCGGATCCGCGCTGGGGCGCCCACGTGGACCTCGTAAACTCCCCATCCCTCGACGTGGCCCACACGAGGAATGAGGAGTTGGGGGGCTTGTGATGGGCCGATATCCGGTGGATGGCCCAATTGAAGCAGTTAATAGATTTTGGGTCAAGTGCACAGGAAAAACTTAGGCCCGGGCCGGCCCACGAGACAAAGCCCAATCAACTCCAGCCCAAAAACAGCTGGCGGAGCCAACCGAGAGGAGAAGACGGAGCCGAATGGTGAAAATGAAGCCAGGAAAAGTGGATCGCGCCAATGACGGAACGGACACCTGTTGATTATGTATTACCTTAATTGTCCAGAATCCATGTATAAATAGAAGGGACCCCGAAAGGGAGAACTCAAGCAAAATCGAGCTAATAGATTACACATAACTCTCGAGTTCTTATTCTTGATTCATTTCTTACGATCCGTTCCTCTGAATCGGATAGTCTGGCGGATTTATCGTCCATCAGTGTCATATCTTAATTAAATTCTAGATTCAAACCCCAAGTTAGGATAAGAGTGTGTAATATCTCTTAAATACCAACTTGGTTTATCCATCCCTGATTTTCTTCCATTTCATACCTCCCCATTTCTCCTCTTAATCTTACTGTTTTCTTCCATTAAAAAATACCCAAAAGAACTCCTTCATCATCCCCATATTTTCCCCGCCATTCCTCACCAAAACACCTCTTTTTCATTTCATGAAACTGCCCTATAATCGATTGTCACCCTTGGCTAAATGGATTATCATCTCACGTGAAAGATCTGCACCCATCAATAATCGATTTACACCATCTTGTAAATCGACTATTCCCCCTTTCTGAAAAATCTGCCAAAATCTCTTAAGAAACCGAACCCTCTAATAATCGATTATCCCTTCTGGACAATCGACTATAACCCCTCCTGCAAATTAAAGACACTTCGCTCCTCAACTTCAAGCTTATTATCAAAACACCCGGAGCTTAGATATAACATTTGGTATCAGAGCTTTGTGTTGAACATCTCTAAGGGATCATCTTTACATGCCTCCCTCATCTCTTTTGTTACTGTCAACCATACACTCTTCAAGCCATATATCCACCATGCCAAGCTCTTCTCAAAACATGTTTCAAGGTGAATTAGCTGCTGCCCAGGACACACTAAAGAAGGAAGTTGAGCTTATGATGAAACAAATCAAGAAGCTCACTAATTCGGTGGAGATTCCCACGTTTGAGGGGAGAAATGACCCGGAGAAGTTCTCAAAGTGGTTAGCAAAAATTGAAGATGTCTTTACACTCAAATACGTACCCGAAGACAAGAAGGTCAAGCTAGTGGTGGCAAAGTTTCAAAGACATGCCTCTACTTGGTGGGCTAGCGTTAATTCAAAACGAAAGCTCCAAGGAAAAGCGAAGGGGAGAACTTGGGAAAAGTTAAGAAAACTCTTAATTAAGAGTTTTTCTTCCAAAGATCATCCCCACCAGGTACTTGAAAATACTCCCCCTTTTTCACCCAATACTCTTTCTAAAGTCATACCACCTTCCCCACAACAAAAGCCACTCCATATCACTCTCTCTCCCAAAACCTTAACCTCCTCTAAACCCCGATCTTCACACGCTACCCAAATCATTCCTGAAGCCACCACCATCCTCAACACTCAAACTCCCTCTAAAGTCCCCTCTTTACCTTGCACCCATGCTGTCCAAAACATCTCTCACCCAACTCCTTCTCACCTACTCAAGATTCCAACTCAAACCACCTCTTTACCTTTCCTAGCTACTGCCCAAAATGATTCAAGCACCCTTTCAACACCCCTACCCCAATAGTCCTCACAGACCATCTCTTTTTCTTTCTTGGATAATGCCCAAATTAACCCCAAAACCCTCTCAATGCCCCTTCCTAAAACCTTTCTTAAACCCATGTCTATAACCCCTCCACAAACTGCCCAAAGCAAGCCCAGAACTACCACCACTTCCACAGCTCCAAACCCCCCACAAAACCATAGCCTCTCCATCAAATACCATGGTCATACCCCCACCAAAAACCAGCCCATATATTCCTAAGAATCCCCATTACTTTCATTGTCAAAAGATTGGTCATTATGAGAGTCTGAAGTCTTTGGTAGAAAGAGAAGAAAGTTCAGAATCTTTGGGACTTAAGGAAGCACAAGAAGGTGTGAAGTCTCCAGGACAATATGAAGATGAACTCCTGGTCATTAATAGGCCATTGAGTAGTTTGGCCCACTCTCTTACTCATTTGGCTAGCCAAAAGGAGGCTGGTCTTCTTATCACCAAGAACGGATGTTGTGTCAAAGTGATGCTCAAAGAAATGGTTGTGGTGCTACCCATCAATCCGGAGTCTTTCCCAAGATCATATTCAACCCACTGGCCAAATCAAGAAAAGCCATGGGTATTTGATCCCATTGTTTGTCTTAATGGATATGAAGACACTTGCTCAACCCTTATGAGGAAAAAGGAATTGACCAACATATATGTGCCAACTATCAGCCCCATATGCCATCCTAAAGAAGATAAAGACACTCATTTAGCTCCCCAAATGTTTAATGAGAAGACCCAAGGTGGATTCATGAGCCAAAATGCAGGAGCCTCACCTCGATTGTTATCTTCACTAACGGTACCTCGTACCAAATTTGTTGAGTTTTTACAGGGCCCTTGTGATGAAGGAATACAAGAAACTTTCGAGTTTTGTCATAAGACTTGTGAAAAGCTTATGAAAAGAAAGGATTTGAAAAGTTCCATCCACTTCCACTTTCAACCCGGAGACCTAGTGTGGGTCAATGTGCAAAGAGAGCGTTTCTCTGGCAAACGCAAGGCAAAGCTTCAACCCCGAGACGATGGTCCATTAGAAGTTGTAGCCAAGGTAAAAAACAATGCCTACGCAGTCACCCTCAGTAGAAGCGATGGAGTTTCTACCACGTTCAATAAGAGAGACCTCAGTCCATATGACGGTCTTGATTATCCGTTGAGTTTGAGGGCAAACTCTTTTGAAGACCGGGAGGATGTTATATCCGGGCCTGGCCCTATCATGCCCTCCCCCATGTCCCACACCCTCGCAAAAACCAAAGGACTTACGTTCAAACATTATGATCCGTTTTAGTGAGAATTCCGAGTCCTTCAACCCGAGCGGCCAGAATAACTTCGGATCCCAAGGGTTCCGCAGACTGACTCCCACTCTGTCCAACCCAACCCTAAATATCCAAAACTGCTTAATAATTAATTCATTTCAAAATAAAGTTTTTATTATTCTTATTTTAGCCCCTGGCTGAAAATAAGAGTGTGCAAACCAAAACCTTTTGTTTGTTGTTATTTTCCTTCTTTTAATCCTTTTATTAAACAAATAAAACCCTCCCCTTATTCCATCCGTTCCCTGGAGAAAATACACTTCATAACCCCAACACAACACCCAAAAAGAGCCAAAATCCTGACGCACCACAAACCACTAATCCCTGCCCATGTTCCCCCACAAATAACCCAAACCCATATGTCCAAAACCACCCCTAATATTGCCCAGCCCTGTCCCCTTTTATTGGCCAAAAACAACCCCTCATGTTCACCCAAATAATAGCCTTAAAACCCAGGAAACAACCACTGCAAACCAAAGCTCAGAACCCCCACAACCCCAGCCCCATCCCTGAATTTTATTCAACTTTGGAGACAGGATTCAATGAGTGTTGCCCCATGCTTGGGAAGTGGATGTTGCTAGGAAGCTTCCTCATGTTTACATTCAATGTATTATGTATTTCCACCTTCCTCTCTCCCTATATAATCAGGTCCTATGGCCATTGTAAAAACAACTTTGAATATTAAAACTCCCTTTTACTCTTTGAGTATTTATAAAATAGTGTGATGCCATTTTAGCCAAATTCCTAATTCTATATCTTAAGAGTGGTTATCTTAAGTGTGAGTTTTATTATCTAGATATTTGATTAAGTGATTCATATCTTAATTAAATTCTAGACTCAAACCCCAAGTTAGGATAAGAGTGTGTAATATCTTCTAAACACCAACTTGGTTTATCCATCCCTGATTTTCTTCCATTTCATACCTCCCCATTTCTCCTCTTAATCTTACTCTTTTCTTCCATTAAAAATACCCAAAAGAACTCCCTCATCATCCCCATATTTTCCCAGCCATTCCTCACCAAAACACCTCTTTTTCATTTCCTTAAACTGCCCTATAATCGATTGTCACCCTTGGCTAAATGGATTATCATCTCACGTGAAAGATCTGCATCCATCAATAATCGATTTACACCATCTTGCAAATCGACTATTACCCCTCTCTGAAAAATCTTCCAAAATCTCTCAAGAAACCGTACCCTCCAATAATCGATTATCCCTTCTGGACAATCGACTATAACCCCTCCTGCAAATTAAAGACACTTCGCTCCTCAACTTCAAGCTTATTATCAAAACACCCGGAGCTTAGATATAACAATTATTTTGGATATTTTGGGATTTGGCTTGGATGAGAGTGGCTGGGTTTTTAGTGGGAGTTGCTCAGGGAAATTATGGCTATGTGGTGGGTTTTAGGATTGATAAGTTCGGTCCAAAAGGGATCATAACATTTATCCATTATTCCATTAATTTTTTTAACGACTTTAGAGTTGTTGGTAGTCGCCCGGGGTATATCATCCTCCCCTTCTTCAAAAGAGTTTGTCCTCAAACTCGAAATTTCTTCAGGATCAAAGTACGGGCTGATGTCCTTGATGTTGAATGTGGCCGATACTCCATAGTCTCCTGGAAGGTTGATTTTGTAGGCATTGTCATTTACCTTCTCCAATATCTCAAAGGGTCCATCGGCTCTTGGTAACAGCTTCGACTTGCATTTCGTTGGGAAACGCTCTTTCCTAAGATGAATCCAAACAAGATCTCCTGGTTGAAAGTGGGCATCCTTCCTTCCTTTGTTGATGCGCGCGCTAATTCTCTCATTCATAGCTTCAATTCTGTCTCGAACTTTGTTGTGAAGGTCCTGAATTTCCTTCGATCTCTTGTCCGCTTCCCAACTATACTTGTTATCCGTTATGAAAGGATCAAGCTCTAGTGGGGTCAAGGGATTCGAACCATAGAGAATGGTGAAAGGGGATAGTCTGGTAGTCTTGTTCGGGGTTCGGTTGTAAGCAAACTCAGCGTGAGGTAGTAGCTCCTCCCATTGCTTGATATTTTTCTTTATGAGGGTTCGGAGGAGAGTTCCAAGGGTGCGGTTAGTGACCTCGGTTTGTCCATCGGTTTTGGGGTGGCTAGATGTACTAAACTTGAGTTTAGTACCCAACTTTCTCCATAGAGTCATCCAAAAATGACTAAGGAATTTGGTGTCTCTATCCGATACCATGCTTCGAGGAACGCCATGGAGTTTGACTATCTCTCGAAAGTAGATATCCTCAACTTGTGAAACATCATAAGTGGTAACACATGGCACGAAATGGGCCATTTTTGAGAATCGGTCCATGATGACCATAATCGAATCTTTGCCTCGTTGTGTCCTTGGTAGCCCGGTGATGAAATCCAAGCTAATATCTTCCCATGGTGCGTAAGGAATGGGTAGCGGCATGTGCTTTCCTTGGGGCAGCAAGTAACTCTTTGCTAGGTGGCATGTGTTGCAACGCTTGATGAAATGCTCTATGTCTCGCTCCATCTTCAGCCAAAAGTAGTGTTCTGTCATCATCATGTGAGTCTTATCGACCCCATAATGACCATCTAGGTCTCCTCCATGGATCTCGTCAATAAGGGTCTCGTGAACGCTACATTTTGGAATGCAAAGCTGGTTGCCATGGAAGAGATATCCGTCCTTGATGAGAAAGTCTCCATAGGGCCGAATGAGTCACTTAGAATAAGTGTCTTTGAAGTCTTCATCCTCCTTGTACTGCTCCTGCAAAAACTCAAAACCAACAAGTTTGGTACTAAGTACCGTTAGCAATAAATGTCTCCAAGATAGGGCATTGGTGCCCTGGTTCATGGTTCCGTTTTTGTGCTTGATGGTGAAGGTGAAGGTGTGGATATATTCAACCCAATTAGCATGGCGAGGTCGAAGTTTATGTTGCCTTTGGATATACTTGAGGGCCTCATGATCAGAATGTAGGATGAACTCCCTGCTAATGAGGTAATGACGCCAATGCTCAAGTGACCCCACAAACGCTTAGAACTCCTTGTCGTAAGTAGAGTACCTCCTTCTTGTATCATTTAGCTTTTCGCTAAAATAAGACACCGGATGTCCTTCTTGGCTTAGGACAGCCCCTATGCCAACTCCCGAGGCATCACACTCAACCTCGAACAATTTATCGAAACTAGGGAGGGCTAACACGGGGGCATGTGTTAATCGTTCCTTAATCATTTCGAAGGCTTGTTGGGCTTTGGAGTTCCACTCAAACTTCTGATTTTTGGTCAAATCGGTGATGGGTGCTGTGATAGTGCTGAAATCTTTCACAAATCTCTGGTAGAAAGAGGCAAGTCCGTGAAAACTCCGAACTTGTTGCATAGAGGTGGGGATCGGCCACTCCTTGATGGCTTGTGTCTTCTTTTCATCAACTTTTATGCCTTCACATGAGATAAAGTATCCCAAGAACTCCGTTTCTTGAGAGAAGAATTGGATCTTCTCGAGGTTCCTGTACAGCTTCTCCTCGTCCAACTTCTTAATCACCAAAGTGAGGTGATTAACATGCTCTTCCTCGCTCTTGCTATAAATCAGAACATCATCAAAGTATACAACGACAAAATGACCTATGAATGGCTTCAAGACTTGATTCATAAGTCTCATGAATGTACTTGGGGCAGTGGTTAACCCGAATGGCATGACCAACTATTCGTATAGCCCAAACTTCGTCTTGAATGCTGTTTTCCATTCTTCTCCTTCAAAGATGCGAATTTGATGGTAGCCACTCCTTAGATCAACTTTTGAAAAGATTTTCGAGCCATGCAGCTCGTCCAACATGTCCTCCAAACGTGGGATTGGGTACCAGTATTTGATAGTGATCTTATTGATAGATCGACTTTCACAACACATACGCCATGTTCCATACTTCTTAGGCACCAAGAGTGCCGGCACAGCGCATGGGCTAAGGCTTTCTCTCACGAAGCCCTTAGCTAGCAACTCATCAACTTGACGTTGAATCTCTTTTGTCTCCTCGGGATTCATCCTATACGTCGGTTTGTTGGGTAGGGCAGCCCCCGGAATAAGTTCATTCTTGTGTTGTATGTCCTGTTTAGGAGGGAGACCGTGTGGTACATCTTCGGGAAACAGATGGGCGTATTCTTCAAGGATTGGTTGAGCTAGAGGATGGGGCTAGTTTGGGGGAGTGTGGGGTTCGGCTTCTCCATCTTTGTTATACCCGAGACCCGGGGTATATTCAAGTTTCTATTTGAATATGGAATTATGGGATGGTGAAGAGGAAATGAGGGGGACGAAATATGGGGGTGGAACAAAGAGTTGTTTTTTTGGGTTTTTGATGAAAGAAAAGAATAAGTTCAAGAAGAAGAAATGGTGAGATATGAAATTGGCAGAGGTAAAGTGAAGGGATAAACCAAGTTGGTTGATAAGTCCGTTTCGTTCTTATCATTTAAATCATATTCTAAACGTTATTCCACGTAAATGATATTTAATCATCTCATAAAATGTGATTTTGATGGATAAAACTCTCATTTTCGTTCTAGGAGTCATAAATAGGGATTCCACATAAAATCATCATAAATTATCCATTTTGTGTTCAAATGCTTGAGAAAAAGGGAATAAATCATCAAAGGATCAAGATTCGGGCTTGAACGAGCTTCCGGGAAGATAAAATCGACGTTCGGGCCGAAAACCAGCGAAATTGGGCCAAGATCTCGCATCAGCCGCAAAGCCAAACGGACCCGGGCCTAAGGCGTCCAACTTGGATGCTTGGCCAAGTTGGACGCTTGGGAGTTGGACGCCTTGGCAGGATTGCAGATCAAGGAAGACACGTGGCAAAACCTGGTTGGCCGGAGCAGCTCAAGCGTCCCGATCCTGATGCTTGGACTTGGACGCTTTGACTTAGACCCCTCAGCCTCTGTCCTATAAATACAGCGCGATTCTCCCCATTCAATACATCACTTTCATCCCCTCTCTCGGGATTTGAGCTTATTATTACAATTCCAAATACTAGTTTATTATTATAGTAGTTTTAGAGTAATTTTTGGAGGAATTATACTCCCGATCTGTTCTGTTCTGCTTTTATGGAAGTTGTAAGTTTTCTTTATTTAATAAAATGATGTTTTAATTTATGTTTGCAAAGTATGAGTTAGGGTCCGGATCTTTGTGTCCGGACTAGTTTGGTTGTTTATTTGATGTTAAATTAATATTGGAATGGTTAGTCAATTGTTCTTGCCTTAATTAGTTAATTAATATCGGAAGATTTAATTAACTATTTATTGAGAAAATATTGTATGCCAAAAGGCTATGATATTCAAGTACAACAGATTAAGTACAAATCTAGAAATGGATGAGTAGTAATAGAAATATTATTATTCCAATTGTTAATTTAATATGATAGAATAGATCCAAATGATGTCCTGACCCTAGGTCCAGATCTACACTTATACTATGTAAAATTAATTTATTATTTTCACTCTACGCTTTTTATAATCATTCCGAGAAGAGTTTCATCAACCAATCCTAATCTTCGCCTAGTTAGAGTAATTAAACTAATTCCCTTCGTCCACTCCTCGAGAGATACGACACTCGGAGAGAAAACTAACCCTTTATTGGGAAGGTTTACTACCCGAAAAAACTACAATTGTCAAATGGCGCCGTTGCCGGGGAGTGGCACGGCATTAGTTTAATTTCTTCTTATTAGCTTGGGTGAAGATTGATTAGAACGATCTTCTCACTTCTTTTCACCAACCACCCGTAATAATTATTATGGAAAACCCCAGTGGTTATTACGGTCCGCCTTCTTTCTACCAATCACCCAACCGCCCTCCATACCAAACCCATTCACCTTACCACCCACATCAGAACCCAAATGATGATGACTACCAAGTCGACAATGGGTCTGACTACTATCCCTACCATGAGGAACCACCATGTGATACCCCGTCTAGAAACTTTGGATATTCTCCATACCAAGATTCTGATGAGGATAATTATTATGAACCTCATGGTGACCAAGATGACTATGACCAATTTGGGCCTATGTACGATGATCAATCTGATCCACTTGTCGAAGAGATCATAAGATTAGAACAGAAAACTTTCTATTTCGACGAAGTCTTATTTAATGAAGGCTCCTGGTACGAACCACCCTACTGCCGTGACTACACCCTGTTTGCTGAAGAACAAATCGAAGCAAACAAGGTGGCAATTCAAGAAAGAGCAAAACTTCTCGAATCAGTCCGGAAGGAAAAGGAGTTCGAAAGGAGATTATGCGAAGGATCGGAAATGATGCAGAAAATGTTGTACGACTTTCAAAGAGAGAGACTAGAAGCTGAGTCTAAAGCCGATAAATTAGTCAATGATCTCTGTATGGCTATTGAACTTAAACGCTCCCTCCAATCTCAAATAAGGGAGATTAATGTTCAAAAAGAGGCTCTAGAACCTAAGACCAACCCTGAACCCATCAACCAACAGGTTCCAGTTCTAGAAGATTCACCCAGTTTTACACCATCACAGAAACCCGAGAGCATAACAACTCTCGCTAGGGCTACTGTGGTGATGTTACCTAAATCCCTTCCTAGCCAAGTCACAACCAGCATAGTCGTACAGAAGGTGGAACCAACTAAGGGACCTGACTCAGAACCACCTATGCTTAGTCAAGAAAAGGAGGAGGAAGTTTTGCCTATAGCAATAAAAGACCACCTCCTTAATTGTGTTGAAGACACACCTCCAGAGGAACCTGTTCTGGAGGAGAAAGAGCCCACTACAAGCCCCCAAGATTCCGATGTCCACAAGTCTAAGGAGGAACCTATAGATGAAGAAAAGCCAACTCCGTCTATAGAAACCTATGCAACCAATGATTCATCTGATGATTCAGACCATACTTTCTTTGACTCCCTACTTGACGGGTATGACTATGTCTGCCTGAAGGATGGTTGGAAATTAAAGAGTTGGGATAAACTTCTGGTGAGTGACAACGAGGACTCTTCCTTGGGGGAGGGTACGATCATAATCATCAAACCACAAATGGATAGTCAGTCAATTGAAGATAAGGAAGAAATCAATTTCGCAATCAAAGCCAATGATGTGGATCAACTGAGGAGACTTCCGCCCCCACCCACTTATACAAAGTCTCCTCCATATATCCTGTTGCCACCCAGCCGCAGGGTTGGGTTAAGGATCCTGGACCTTGACCGAGCAACAAATCAAACAAGGTGGCACCAGAAGAGAGTCAGAAGGGCCAAACTTTATGACTCTCGGATCGGGAAGTCGCGGAAAAAGTGGGTGAGCGTCAAGCTACGGACGTTAAAGAAGCGCTTGAACGGGAGGCAACCCGTCATTCAGATAATTAAATTATTAAATATGCTTACTTGTTATTTACTTGCCGCACCATTTGGGGGCAAGATTTTACTTGTTTTACTTTTCTATTTCAAACAGATGGATGTTGCTTGGATGATCCTGCATGGAAACCGCCGCACATTACAGAATCAGGAAGAGCTCCCCTTGCACTCAGAAGAAGCGAAGAAAAAGTTTCTCACTTGGGGAAACACGAAGATGCTCCAGCCTACCATGGTGCTGGACCCTGCCTATCTGGATGAACTAGGGCACTGGCAGGACATTGATGAATTGCTGTACGACCCAAAATGGAGGATCCTGCTATTCCTGCATGCACCAGCCAGCCTGGAAGTCACCATCGAGTTTCTTTGCTCTCTCCGCTTCCTCAATGACGGAGAGGAAGTAAAGTCAGTAGTTGAAGTCACCTCCACCACCAAGGTCACGTTCACTCTGATGGGACGACTGCTGAACCTTACCGTGGCAGACTTAGGGTGGCTGATTGGTCTTTACACGCTTGATGAAACGCGAAGCCTGGCCTTCGCTAATCTGCCCGACCAGTTGGATCAAGAATTCGATGCTAAAAAGTTCTAGCAAGCTCATGGGCATGGTCGATTTCACAGTGGAGCAAGCTTAGCTAGGAATTGGGCACGACCGTCTTGGAGGATTTTGCACTATGCATTGGCTCATAGCTATTTCGGCCGCTCTCAAGAACCTGACGTGGTGTTTAATTCCAATATGCTATTTTTCTAGAGTCTGGAAGCTCGCGTTCTAGTCAATCTAGCAACTTTTGTGGCTCGATTCCTATTTGCTCAGTCAACTTGCAACCACCAGTTTGTCTTGTGTGGGCCAATGGTTACGCTTCTGGCCCGAGGATTATGTATGTCCGTTCCCGATGTTCTTCCAGAAGCTGCAAGCATGTTCCGACCACCGACACAGTATTTGGCCCATATTGTTTATAATAAGGAAGACAAGGAGGCACGTCCTAGAAGGCAGCATACGATTCCTATGACCCTTCGCGAGCTTTCGCAAGCTATGTTTGCATTTCAAGACTCTGTAGACTCTCGCTTAAGGAGCATGGAGACGCTCCTTGTCACGCAGCAGTGGCAGGTGGAGGAAATACTTGACTACGTCTGGGAACAGGGAACAAAGAAAGCCGAGCATGGGGCAGGTCCTAAACAAAGCAAACGTCAAGGATAGTGAGATCCTTAATTTTCCTATTACTGCATTCAGAACATTAATTTTGGATATTTATATGATCTTACGTTAGAATTCTTCTTTTCATGACTCTTAAAACCCTTTTGAGAATATTTTATGAATTATTTCATACTTACATGTTATGGTCATCTATTATTTTATAAGTATTGAGATAACTTAGCAATTGCATGTGAGCATTTCAACAATTAGCTCCAATACCAGTAACACTCTTAAACCACGAGGGCGTGGTTCCATTTAAGTGTGAGGAGGCAAGAGTTCTTTGTTGAAATGATCTTTTTAGGAATTGTTTTGTCTATATATTTTTAGGAAAAGATTTTTATAGAATAGTCATCAATTTTAATTGTTTGATTAATTAATCTTTAGTTATCACCCGTAAAAATTGGAAATTTTTAAACTTTTTATCAAACTTCTATTTCTACTCTGACCTTTTTGGGAATGTTTTCTAAAATGATTTGGGATAAATTCAAAATTGTCTAAGAGTTTTTAAGATCAATCAATTTTAAGTTTCTTTATTGAAAATCTTTTTGCAAATACTCATCTATCTTTTGGGCTCTGAGTATTTGTTGTTTCTTAAAAAGAGTTATTTTCAAAGTATAAGGGGCAATGTTTCAAAGCATACTTTGGTGAGATCGAGTTTCTTGTTTTAGCCAAAAAGCAGTTGGTTCTAAGTCAACTGATGAGGCGTGGTGAGTATGCCGAAAAGCACGTGGTTCTATATTGCGTGATGAGGCCTTTTGAGTGTTAGAGTCAAAAAGCATGCTGTTCTATGTCGTGTGATGAGACTTTCCAGAGTGAATATCCAAAAAGCTCGTGGCTCTATGTCACGGGATGAGGTTATAAATTTCTCTTGTGTCAATATGACAAAGTTATGCCAAAGAAAATTAAACCCTTATACTTTGATTAATACTTTTGCAAGAACATGTCTTCCAATTTAGCCATTAAAAAAATTATTTGATCTGTAAAGTACTCTTACAAATGTAGTTATCCCAAAGAAAGTTTGGAAAATTTTGGTTGTTTAGGTTGGTGTAAAAATATTGGTTTGACAAAATTCTTTTACATTTCGAACAATATGGGTGAGAATCTAAAGGTTTATTTATTCTTAACAAAAAGGTTGATGGCTATCTTATTTCTTCTTTCCTTCATAATATGTAGCTTAAACCTTGCCTCTGCAATTATTAATTTGCCTTCATACTTGTAATTATTCAATTTGTTGCTTGAGGGCAAGCAACGTTTAAGTGTGAGGAATTTGATAAGTCCGTTTCGTTCTTATCATTTACATCATATTCTAAACGTTGAAGACACGTGGCAAAACCTGGTTGGCCGGAGCAGCTCAAGCGTCCCGATCCTGATGCCTGGACTTGGACGCTTTGACTTGGACGCCTCGGCTTCTGTCCTATAAATACAGCGTGATTCTCCCCATTCAACACATCACTTTCATCCCCTCTCTCGGGATTTGAGCTTATTATTACAATTCCAAATACTAGTTTATTATTATAGTAGTTTTAGAGTAATTTTTGGAGGAATTCTACTCCCAATCTATTCTGTTCCGCTTTTATGGAAGTTGTAAGTTTTCTTTATTTAATAAAATGATGTTTTAATTTATGTTTGCGTAGTATGAGTTAGGGTCCGGATCTCTGGGTCTGGACTAGTTTGGTTGTTTATTTTATGTTAAATTAATATTGGAATGGTTAGTCAATTGTTCTTGCCTTAATTAGTTAATTAATATTGGAAGATTTAATTAACTATTTATTGAGAAAATATTGTATGCCAAAAGGCTATGATATTCAAGTACAATGGATTAAGTACAAATCTAGAAATGGATGAGTAGTAATAGAAATATTATTATTCCAATTGTTAATTTAATATGATAGAATAGATCCAAATGATGTCCTGACCCTAGGTCCAGATCTACACTTATACTATGTAAAATTAATTTATTATTTTCACTCTACGCTTTTTATAATCGTTCCGAGAAGACTTTCATAAACCAATCCTAATCTTCGCCTAGTTAGAGTAATTAAACTAATTCCCTTCGTCCACTCCTCGAGAGATACGACACTCGGAGAGAAAACTAACCCTTTATTGGGAATGTTTACTACCCGAAAAAACTACAATTGTCATTGGTGTTAAGAGATATAACACACTCTTATCTTCACTTGGGGTTTGAATCTAGAATTCAATCAAGATATGACACACTTAATTAAATATCTAGAACCTAAAACTCACACTTAAGAGAACCACTCTTAAGATATAGAATTAGGAATTTGGCTAAAATAGCATCACACTATTTTAAGAGAATACTCAAAAGAGTAAACAAGGTTTTTGAATTCAAATATGCTGCTTACAATGGCCATAAGGCCGAACTATATATGCACACTACAAAGGGGAAAGAATACATTAATAATGAAGAAGAAAGCAATAACAAAGAAGCTTCCTACTTCCTTCCCAAATCAGCATCCAAATGAGTGCATTGACGACTAGGATGAGGGTTTCCTTTGGCTGTTTTTTTGGGGTGTGTATGTCGGCCACATGTGAGGAAAGTCCAAGGTTGTGACAAAGCTTTATTTAGCATATTTTGGAAGGGTGTATTTCATCCATATGTAGCACAAATAGCTGGGAAACATTGTGGGGCTTAGTGGGATGTTATTTGGCTAAAAATGGGGTTGGTTTGTTCAGCCTATAGTGAAGGAAATCACAAGGAGATATTGGATGAATTTGGAGGATATTCTTTGGCTTGTTTTGAAGAGAGTATTTCGGCTATTAGTGAGCAAGGCAAGGGTGTGCTGTGAAAGGAAAGTATTTTGGGTTAAAATGAGTTATGGATTTTCGGCCTTATGCACACAAAATCAAGAAGGATAATTTGAAACTTAATATGAAGATATTCTAGGCTGTATTTGGTGGATTGTTTTCGGCCTTTTGTAGGTAAAAAGGTGAGGAAGGTACACTACATGTTTGGTTGTGAAATTAGTCAACAAAAGGACAAACTTTTACTATTCAACTTTAGACTCTTTTTGCTGATTTTGTCCCTTTGTGGTAAATGGTAATTTTGGTTGGATTTTAGGAACCAAATGGGGCTGGAATTTCATCCCTATGTAGGAACAAGAAGGGAAGTGTGTTATTTGATATTTAAGGCTTTAAAAAAAAGGAATAACAGTGGTCTTCTTATCTTCGGTCAAGGGACTTAAAATAAGTGGAGAAAGACTTTATTTGAAAGGAAATAAAAGACAAGGCATTTTGGATGTTTAGGGATGGGTTGGGGTTTTGGTGGAGTCCCCCAGGGGTATAACAATCTTCCAAAAGGATCAAGTCTTTAATCTCATGGAATTCGTGTTGCTCGGATTGGATCAAATTCTTCTTCATCACACTCAATGATTGCCATCACCTTCTTGTTGGGGCACTCGTTAGCATAATGAACTCGTCCTTGACATCGAAAGCAAATGGGTGCTTTCCTTGTCGAGTCTGCTCTAGGAGGAGGAGAGGAGGACGGGTTCTTTGGTGAGGGAGAGGGCAGGGTTCCGTGGGTAGTATGGGTAGTTTTGTTGGAATTGAAGGGTGTTTTGAATAGAGGATAGTTTGGCTTTTGGAAAGTGGGGTTGGGCCGTGTATAAGAGGAGTTACCTTTGGAAAGAAGGGCTTTGGATTTCTTTATTTATGCTTCAACCTTAAGGGCTAGTTTGGTAAGCTCTTCCAGGGATTCATAACTTTGCAACTCTACAATACTGGCTATTTGTAGGTTTAAGCCGAATAGGTATCGTACAAAGGTTTGCTCATCATCTTCTTGCAAGTCACACCTTAACAAGAGTTCCTCGAACTCGCGGGTGTATTCTTCAACTGATTTAGAACCTTGCTTAAGTTTTTGAAGCTTGGCAAAATTTTCACGAACATATTCAGCGGGCAAGAACTTCTTCTTTAAGAGAGACTTCATTTTGGCCCATGTAGCCAACGGCTCCTTGTGGTTTCTTCTCCTTTTGGTGCACGTATTAGTCCACCAAGTAGATGCATACTTTCGGAACTTCAAGGCCACTATCTTGACCTTCTTCTCATCAGAGACTTCTTTGAAATCGAAAACGCGTTCCACCGTCTTTAGCCATTCTAGAAACTTTTCCGGGTCGTTCTTTCCCTCAAAAGTTGGGATGTCAACTTTGAAACCAGACCCGTCATTAGTTTTGGCCTTGGTGGTGCTACTGGTGCTAGCATCATCCTCATGATCACTTCCTTGAAGGGTGTTGAGCTTTATCTTGGTGAGCTTAGCTACCTCTTTGACCAAGTACTCTACTTGGGCCTTTAAGGCGGCGTTGGATGCAACGAGCTCTTCATGGAACATGGGTTGAGATTCATTTGACATGGTTGAACTGGAAACAAAGGGGTGGTAGAAAAGGGGAAGAGGAAAGTCTGAGGGAAGTGCTTTGGTCCTTGGGGATGTGGAATAATGGGCTTTGATACCAAATGTTATACCCGAACTCCAGGATTAGGCTTAAGTTTAAGAACAAGGCTACTTAAATTGCAGGAGAGAGGGACAATTGATTATTCAGGTATGATAATCGACTAACAGGTGGTTCAGTTTCTCGGGGAAGATTTTGGGAGTTTCAGGAAGGGTGCATAGTCGATTGTCACTTTAGTGATAATCGATTGTGGGATTGTGTGGTTTAGGCCAAGAGGATTCAGAGGGGGAGGATAGTCGATTATCAATAGTTGATAATCGATTATATTGATTTTTTGATTCTGCCAAAGAGGTTCAGGAGTGTTGGATATTCGATTATCAGTGAAGGATAATCGATTATCAGGGTTGAGAGATATTACACACTCTTATCTTAACTTGGGGTTGAGTCTAGTATTTAAATAAGATATGACACACTTATCTAAATAACTAGAACCTAAAACTCCCCTTCTTCAAAAGAGTTTGTCCTCAAACTCTGAATTTCTTCAGGATCAAAGTACGGGCTGATGTCCTTGATGTTGAATGTGGTCGATACTCCATAGTCTCCTGGAAGGTTGATTTTGTAGGCATTGTCATTTACCTTCTCCAATATCTCAAAGGGTCCATCGGCTCTTGGTAACAGCTTCGACTTGCGTTTCGTTGGGAAACGCTCTTTCCTAAGATGAATCCAAACAAGATCTCATGGTTGAAAGTGGGCGTCCTTCCTTCCTTTGTTGATGCACGCGCTAATTCTCTCATTCATAGCTTCAATTCTGTCTTGAAATTTGTTGTGAAGGTCCTGAATTTCCTTCGATCTCTTGTCCGCTTCCCAACTATACTTGGTATTCGTTATGATAGGATCAAGCTCTAGTGGGGTCAAGGGATTCAAACCATAGACAATGGTGAAGGGGGATAGTCTGGTAGTCTTGTTCGGGGTTCGGTTGTAAGCAAACTCAGCGTGAGGTAGTAGCTCCTCCCATTGCTTGATATTTTTCTTTATGAGGGCTCGGAGGAGAGTTCCAAGGGTGCGGTTAGTGACCTCGGTTTGTCCATCGGTTTTGGGGTGGCTAGATGTACTAAACTTGAGTTTAGTACCCAACTTTCTCCATAGAGTCATCCAAAAATGACTAAGGAATTTGGTGTCTCTATCCGATACCATGCTTCGAGGAACGCCATCGAGTTTGACTATCTCTCGGAAGTAGATATCCGCAACTTGTGAAGCATCATAAGTGGTAACACATGGCACGAAATGGGCCGTTTTTGAGAATCGGTCCACGACGACCATGATCGAATCTTTGCCTCGTTGTGTCCTTGGTAGCCCGGTGATGAAATCCAAGCTAATATCTTCCCATGGTGCGTAAGGAATGGGTAGCGGCATGTGCTTTCCTTGGGGCAGCGAGTGACTCTTTGCTAGGTGGCATGTGTTGCAACGCTTGATAAAATGCTCTATGTCTCGCTCCATCTTCGGCTAGAAGTAGTGTTCTCTCATCATCATGTGAGTCTTATCGACCCCATAATGACCAGCTAGGCCTCCTCCATGGATCTTGTCAATAAGGGTCTCATGAACGCTACATTTCGGAATGCAAAGCTGTTGCCATGGAAGAGATATCTGTCCTTGATGAGAAAGTCTCCATAGGGCCGAATGAGACACATAGAATAAGTGTCTTTGAAGTCTTCATCCTCCTTGTACTGCTCCTGCAAAAACTCAAAACCAACAAGTTTGGTACTAAGTACCGTTAGCAATAAATTTCTCCAGGATAGGGCGTCGGCGCCCTTGTTCATGGTTCCGTTTTTGTGCTTGATGGTGAAGGTGAAGGTGTGGATATATTCAACCCAATTAGCATGGCGGGGTCGAAGTTTATGTTGCCCTTGGATATACTTGAGGGCCTCATGATCAGAATGTAGGATGAACTCCTTGCTAATGAGGTAAGCCAATGCTCAAGTGACCGCACCAACGTGTAGAACTCCTTGTCGTAGGTAGAGTACCGCCTCCTTGTATCATTTAGCTTTTCGCTAAAATAAGACACCGGATGTCCTTCTTGGCTTAGGACAGCCCCTATGCCAAGTCCCGAGGCATCACACTCAACCTCGAACAATTTATCGAAACTAGGGAGGGCTAACACGGGGGCATGTGTTAATCGTTCCTTAATCATTTCGAAGGCTTTTGGTTTTGGAGTTCCACTCGAAGTTCTGATTTTTGGTCAAATCGGTGATGGGTGCCGTTATTGTGCTGAAATCTTTCACGAATCTCCGGTAGAAAGAGGCAAGTCTGTTAAAACTCCGAACTTGTTGCATAGAGGTGGGGATCGGCCACTCCTTGATGGCTTGTGTCTTCTTTTCATCAACTTTTATGCCTTCACATGATATAAAGTATCCCAAGAACTCCGTTTCTTGAGAGAAGAATTGGCTCTTCTCGAGGTTCCCGTACAGCTTCTCCTCGTCCAACTTCTTAATCACCAAAGTGAGGTGATTGACATGCTCTTCCTTGCTCATGCTATAAATCAGAACATCGTCGAAGTATACAACGACAAAATGACCTATGAATGGCTTCAAGACTTGATTCATAAGTCTCATGAATGTACTTGGGGCAGTGGTTAACCCGAATGACATGACCAACTATTCGTATAGCCCAAAATTCGTCTTGAACGCTATTTTCCTTCGAAGATGCGAATTTGATGGTAGCCACTCCTTAGATCAACTTTTGAAAAGATTTTCGAGCCATGCAGCTCGTCCAACACGTCCTCCAAAGGTGGGATTGGGTACCAGTATTTGATAGTGATCTTGTTGATAGATCGACTATCACAACACATACACCATGTTCCATACTTCTTAGGAACCAAGAGTGCCGGGACAGCGCATGGGCTAAGGCTTTCTCTCACGAAGCCCTTAGCTAGCAACTCATCAACTCAAGAAGGACACCCGGTGTCTTATTTTAGCGAAAAGCTAAATGACACCCGGAGGCGGTACTCTACCTACGACAAGGAGTTCTACGCGTTGGTGCGATCACTTGAGGATTGGCGTCATTACCTCATTAGCTAGGAGTTCATCCTACATTCTGAGCATGAGGCCATCAAGTATATACAAGGGCAACATAAACTCTGACCCCGCCATGCTAAGTGGGTTGAATATATCCAAACCTTCACCTTCACCATCAAGCACAAAAATGGAACCATGAAGAAGGGCGCCGACGCCCTATCTCGGAGACATTTATTGCAGTGGATGAATTGCTAGCAAAAGGGTTCATTAGGGAAAGCCTAAGCCCTTGTGATGTTCTAGCTTTGTTGGTACTTGGAGGATGTGTTTTGATAGATTTGCCATTAACAAAATCACCATCAAGTATAGGTATCCCATACATAGGCTTCAAGACATGCTTGACGAGCTACACGGTTCTAAGGTCTTTTACAAATGGCTATCATCAAATCAGAATCTTTGAAGGAGATGAGCGGAAAACTTCTTTCAAGACTAAGTTTGGTCTTTATGAGTTGTTGGTTATACCCTTTGGTTTAACTAACGCTTCTAGAACGTTCATGGGGTTGATGAATCAAGTCTTGAAGCTGTTTATAGGTCATTTTGTCGTTTTCTAGTTTGACGACATTCTGATTTATAGCAAGAGCGAAGAAGAACATGTTAATAACCTCACCTTGGTGATTAAGAAGCTAGATGAAGAAAAGCTATAAGGGAACCTTGAGAAGAGCCAATTCTTTTCTTAAGAAACTGAGTTTTTGGGACATTCTATCTCAAATGAAGGGATTAAAGTTGACGAGAAGAAAACTCAAGCCATTACAGATTGGCCCATGCCAAACTCAATGCAACAAGTCTGGACTTTTCACGGCCTTGCTTCTTTCTGTAGAAGATTTGTGAAGGATTCAGTACCATCACTGCTCCTCTAACGGGTTTAACCAAACATCAAAATTTTGAGTGGAACCCAAGTGCACAACAAGCCTTTGAAACTATCAAGCATAAACTAACCCACATGTTGTACCCGAGACCCGGGGTCTAAACAAGTAGCTATTTTGGAGAAGGATTTATGGAGAAAGTGGATGAAGGAATTGAAGGGATGAAATATGGAGTATGGGAAAGAGTTCTTTTTGGTGTTTTTAATGAAAGAAAAGAATAAGTTCAAGAAGAAGAAATGGTGAGGAATGAAATAGGCAGAGGTAAAGTGAAGGGATAAACCAAGTTGGTGTTAAGAAATATTACACACTCTTCTCTTAACTTGGGGCTTTTATCTTCTTTTACACATTAATAATCACTACTAATGTATAAAATAGACTCCTAACACACACTCAAAAGTAGCATCACACTATTTTAAAGGAATTACTCAAAGAGTAAAACAAAGTTGTTATTTAATAATCTAAGATGATTTATTACAAAGGCCATAGGGCCGTATATATACATAACAAAGAGGGGATAAATTCAATAATAACAACAAAGGCAGCATCCTATCTCTTTCTCAGAAACCACCATGTGCTTATCAACCATTAGTGGACTTTCCTTGCCTGGATTAGGGAACATTTATCTCGTCCTTTAGTAAGGAAATGAAACGAAGTACTGGTGAGGATTATGAAGATATTATTGAGTTTGTTTTAAGGTGTATTTCGGCCATATATGGAAAGGAGGAAAGGTGGAGTCATTTTGGTCTCAAAAGACAAAACAAGTACTGTTCATTCAAAGAGTTTGCTGCTTTGTTTGTCCATTTGTGTGGTTGTGGGATTTGGGCTGAATTTTAGGGAAAAAAGGGGTGAGGAATTTCGGCCTTATGTTGAACAACAAAGGGAAACACTTTATTTGTCTCAATGAAGGCTTTTAAAGAAGAAAATAACAAACTAAGGTTTTGGAAGTTGTTCATTTAGTCATTTAGTCATTTTCGGCCTATATTCATCTTTAGTCATTTAAAGAAGAAAATAACAAACTAAGGGTCTGTATTCATGTTCCCAATCAAAACCACACAAATATTCAACATATTGGATTTATCTCTATGAGATTTATCCAGATTAAGATATTGGATATCAATACACATCTCATTTCGGCCCAAAGTCCAATAACTATTTATTTTAATCGAAACAAATTTGACTAATTGAATATTTATTCATTAAAAATTTTAGGGTATGTTTTGGGGCGTTACAAAGAATCTGCCCACGGACAAGGCAACAATAATGAACACGTCAGTGTTCATACTGAAGCATCTAGCTTTACCCCTCCCATCCAAAATGAACCTTTCAATCAACAAAATGTTTGGAATAACCCGAACGCTGATGGTCAACCCGACCTTGTGATTCCCACATTCCTGGCAAATGTATTACAACAGATAGCCAACGCACCAATATTTCAACCACCTCCACCACCGCCACCGCGAGTGATAACCTACAAAACATTAAGGGATAACGGTGCAGAATTATTCCTTGGGGATCGCATCGGTGAACCCCAAATTGCAAGGGACTGGATCGAGCAGACTGCTCGAGTGTTGGAGGATCTTAACGTACCCATTGGAAACTATCCCTGACTGGCGTCTCAGCTGCTTCGCAAGGAAGCCTACGAGTGGTGGAAGAGGACTGATGAGAGTGCAGGAACCCCTAAGCCATGGACATGGACACATTTCGAATGGGCATTCAAACAAGAATATATTCCAAAACATTTTAGTGAAGAAAAACGTAAGGAATTTGTCGATTTGCAACAGGGAGACATGACACTCCCCGAGTATCGTCAGAAGTTTACCAGTCTTGCTAAGTTTGCACCAACCTTGGTGAGTACCCCAACCGATCGCATCGAGGAGTTCAGGAAGAAACTTCGACCTGACCTTAGGTCGCGTGTGTCCGTCCTAACCACCGTGGATTTCGCGGAGGCCTATGATCTCATAGCCAGGGCAGACAGCGACTTGAGTGCTTGCATTGAGTATCTAAAGACAAATAATGTCAGTTCAAGCACTCACCGTCCCATCAGCTCTATCTCAAAAGGAAAAAGGCCCTTCCAGGAATCTAGCAATTCACACTTCTCAAAGAAGGGGAAATCGGTGCAGACGCACTCTATGGCGTCGGAAAACAAATCAAGAGGGTGGAAACACCCATTGTGCGATACATGTGGGAGACATCATCCAGGCGAGTGTTGGCTTGCCCAAGGATTATGTCTAGGTTGCGGCAAACCTGGACATTTTCGAAGGGATTGCCCCACTAATCCTGGCAAACCATTTCCGACAGCCCCAGTTGTCAGCCAATCAGCATCAGCATGACCTGCGCCAAGTCAACGATCAACGGCGCGATCTAATCCGGCCAAGAACCAGAGCCAGCAACAGGGACGAGCTCCTGCTCGTACTTATGCAATGAAGGCACGAGCTGAGGAAAACCCTGACGTCATTCAGGGTATGTTTTCCTTATTTGATTCTGTCATGCATGTGTTGATAGACCTTGGATCAACGTTATCTTATATCTGCGTGCCTATGCCTGACAAGGTTGACGTAATGAAAGAAAACTTAGAACAAACTATACTAGTGTCTAACCCGTTAGGACATAGTATGAGGTTAGATCATGTGTATCAAGACTGTCCATTGATTGTTGAAGGACATCAGTTCTCTGCCAATCTTGTCGAATTACCGTACAAAGAATTTGACATCATCCTCGGAATGGATTGGCTCACCGAACACCAAGCAATTATCGATTGCCGACGACGAATGATTCAACTAAAGTCTGGAGAGGGAAAGTCTATAGAGGTGAAAGAGAATCTAACACCTAGATCCACTGAATTCATCTCGTACATACACGCTAGGCGTCTCATTCAAAAGAAATATGAAGCTTATCTGTGTAACGTACGTGACACACGAAAAGAAACTCCTAAGTTGAAAAACATACCGACAGTATGTGGTTTTCCTGACGTATTTCCTGACGAACTTCCTTGTATACCATCTTTCAGAGAAGTAGAATTTTCCATCGATCTTGTTCCTGGAACAGGACCGATATCTGCAACTCCCTATCGCATGGCTCCTGCTGAAATGAAAGAGTTGAAGGCTCAACTACAAGAACTACTCGATAAAGGATTCATACGTCCGAGTGTTTCCCCTTGGGGAGCACCCGTCCTGTTTGTCAAAAAGAAAGATGGCTCGATGAGACTCTGCATCGATTACCGTCAATTGAACAAAGTCACAATCAAAAATCGATATCCTTTACCTCGTATCGATGACTTATTTGATCAGCTTAGAGGATCTACTGTATTCTCTAAGATTGACTTACGGTCAGGATACCATCAAATCCCTGTAAAGAAAGAGGACATCCCAAAGACTGCGTTCCGTACTCGTTATGGTCATTATGAGTTTACGGTAATGCCCTTTGGTTTGACCAATGCTCCAGCAGTATTCATGGATCTCATGAATAGTGTATTCCGACCTTATCTTGATCAATTCGTGGTTGTATTCATCGATGATATTCTTGTCTATTCGAAGAATCGAGAAGACCATGCGAAACATTTGGAGATAGTACTCAGCATACTACGGGAACATAAACTATATGCCAAACTGTCAAAGTGTGAATTTTGGCTTAATGAAGTTACGTTTTTGGGACATGTGATTTCTCAAGAAGGTGTTAAGGTAGACCCCAGTAAAATATCTGCCATCACCGAGTGGAAGGTTCCAAGGAATGTTCGTGAAGTGTGAAGCTTTCTTGGATTAGCTTGATACTATCGACGATTCGTTGAAGGCTTTTCCTCGATCGCAACTCCACTTAACAAACTTCTGAGAAAAGATGTGAAATTTGTATGGACCGATGCATGTCAGCAAAGCTTTGAGAAACTAAAGAAATGTCTGACAGAAGCACCTGTGCTGACCCAACAAGTACCAGGTGTAGACTACACAATCTTTAGTGACGCATCTCATAATGGCTTGGGATGTGTACTCATGCAAGACGGAAAAGTCGTGGCATACGCATCAAGACAGTTGAAACCTCACGAATGTAACTATCCTACTCACGATCTTGAGTTAGCAGCAGTTGTATTTGCTTTGAAAATATGGCGTCATTATCTCTTTGGAGAGATGACGTATATTCACACAGACCACAAAAGTCTAAAATACCTGCTATCTAAAAAAGAATTGAACCTGAGACAGAGAAGATGGTTGGAATTGATCAAAGACTATGACTGCTACATTGACTATCACCCTGGCAAGGCTAACGTAGTTGCTGACGCATTGAGCCGAAAGATGATAGCCGAACTCCGAGTTCAACCTACTCTTGAGAACGAAATTCATGCTGCACAAAAACGTGATGACTACTGTTTGAAGACTTGTGAACTTGTCTCTAAGGGGGAGAGACAAGATTTCACAGTAAATAATGGAATTTTATTCTACCGGAATCGCTTGGTAGTTCCTAGTGGTGAAGTGAGGGAACGTTTAATGCGTGAATCTCACGAAACCACTTATACCATGCATCCTGGTAGTAATAAAATGTTCCAAGATCTGAAGAAGACATATTGGTGGCCCACAATGAAGCGGAAAATTTCTGAATTTACAACACGATGTCTGACGTGTCAACAAGTCAAGGCTGAACACCAAGTGCCTAGTGGGTTGTTACATCCACCTACTATCCCTGAATGGAAGTGGGAACGAATTACGATGGACTTTGTGATTGGACTTCCATTATCAGCTAAGAAAAATGACGCTGTCTGGTAATTGTTGATCGATTAACCAAGTCATCTCATTTTATTCCTATTCGACGCGACATGTCCTTGAAGAAGTTAGCAGAGTTGTACATCCGTGAGATTGTAAGATTACATGGTGTACCTTTGTCTATCATTTCTGATTGTGACCCGCGATTCACATCGCAATTCTGGAAGAGTTTGCAGAAAGCCTTAGGTACTAAACTTAACTTTAGTACGGCATTTCATCCTCAAACTAATGGACAATCTGAAAGGACAATTCAAATTCTTGAAGATATGATGAGAGCATGTGTAATTCATTTTGGAAGCAACTGGGAACAATACTTACCGCTAATGGAGTTCGCGTATAACAACAGTTATCAAGCGAGTATCCAAATGGCCCCGTACGAAGCCTTATATGGGAGACACTGTAGAACCCCACTATGCTGGACAGAATTAAGCGAGCAAAAGCTTGAAGGACCTGATCTCGTTTGCGAAACTGAAGAGAAGGTTCGTCTAATCAGTGAAAAGACTACGGGTGGCTTCCGATCGACAGAAATCTTATGCCGACTTAAAACGTCGGGAGATCGAATATGATGTTGATGACAAGGTGTTTCTGAAAGTCTCACCGTGGAAGAAAGTGCTACGTTTCGGTAGGAAGGGAAAACTAAGTCCGAGATATATTGGACCCTATCGAATCACTGAACGTGTGGGTCCAGTAGCATATCGGTTAGAACTTCCACCAGAATTGAACAAGATACATGACGTATTCCATGTATCGATGTTGAAAAGATACCGTTCCGATCCATCGCATATCTTGACTGAGGGAATTGTAACTCTTGACGAACAATTGACTTATGAAGAGGAACCTGTACAAATTTTAGCACGAGAGGTCAAACAATTGAGAAACAAATCTGTACCCTTAGTCAAAGTGCTATGGAGGAATCACTCGACTGAAGAGGCAACATGGGAAACCGAAGAGTCAATGAGGATGCAATATCTGAATCTCTTCAATCAATGACTCAGGTAATTTCGAGGACGAAATTATTTTAAGGGGGAGAGAAATGTAACGCCCCAAAAATAGGCCTATCAGAGTTAATTAATTTATAATTAATTAATTACTGAGAAGGACCCAAAAATAAGTAAATTCTAAAGTTTGTCAATAAATAATGAAAATCATATCATTATGTAGAGTTTGACTGTCTGACCCCAACGGTTCAATCAGATTTCATTTTGGAGAAAGTTGGAACAAAAAGTGTACCCCAACTGGGACCAAAATTAGTCCCAATCAGGGACTACACACCAAACAGCGCCCTGTTCAATTACGCCGATTCTAAATCGTCGCTTAATCACGGAAGCTGCAACCCATGTCTTCTTCCTTCCTCACTTGGCTATTTAAAGACAACCCAACTCCCTCATTTCATCACCAAAACAACTCATTCTTCCTTCTATATTGTTCCTTGCTGAGAGTAGAGTGCAGTGGTGTTGTCATCTTTGTGTGAGGTCGCCGGAGCAGTGAGATAGAGTCGCCGGAAGTTTTGCCGGAAAATCTTCAAAACCTCCATTACACTTCGAGGTAAGCCTGTAGATATATCTAATTACTAGAATGTTCATATAGGTTGTTTTTACGTTCATAAATGGTCGTTTGGTTGAGTTTTGTGTTTGACATATTTGAAGAACCAAGAATCATAAACCTTGAATTTGATGTTAGAAATATGTTTTAATGATTCTAAAATGATCTATGAACCTTGGAGAACATTTCTATATAGTTTAATTGAAGTTTGGTAACTAAAATTGATATGTCTGAAAATGGACCGAAGGTAGAAGACGATGAACAGTGGCCGAAAATCGATTATTTACTTACTAAAAATCGATTAGAATTTTATTCAGATTAGTGGTTCGAAGTCAGTACCATTTAATCGATTATTTATATTGTAAAAATCGATTATTATGAATTAATTGATTATTTAAATTGTAAAAATCGATTATTATGAATTAATTGATTATTTAAATTTAAAAATCGATTATTATGAATTAATTCATTATTTAAATTGTAAAAATCGATTATTATGAATTAATTGATTATTTAAATTGTAAAAATCGATTATTATGAATTAATTGATTATTTAAATTGTAAAAATCGATTATTATGAATTAATTGATTATTTAAATTGTAAAAATCGATTATTATGAATTAATGGATTATTTAAATTGTAAAAATCGATTATTGGATTATTTAAATTGTAAAAATCTATTTTTTATGAACTAATCGATTATTTATAGTGGAAAAATCGATTATAATGAATTTATTGATTATTAAATTGTAAAAATCGATTATAATGAATTAATTGATTATTTAAATTGTAAAAATCAATTATTATGAATTAATGGATTATATAAAATTATATAAATCAATTTTTATAAATTAATTGATTATTTTAATTTATTTTCCTCAATTCCAGATGAAAATGTTCCTAAAAATATGCTCTAAAATCCTATTTTTGATACCAATTAATTATGCACAATATAAATATGATTTTGTACAATAAAAATGATATTTGTGGCATATAAACATTATGTGATGCATGACGGTAAGTTCGGGTGTTAACACTCGAGACTAGGCCGCTATTTGTTATTATGCATTATGACGATTGTTTGATTATTGATTATAATGAATTAATGATGATGAACGTTTTGAATGATGATCATGAATTGTTAAAGTGAAAATAATGAATTAGTGAATCGTATTGTTAAGGATATCTAGAACAACTCTAAGATATACCCACTTGTATATTGATGATGATTATTAAGGATATCTAGAAGAACTCTAAGATATACCTACTTAACCAATTCATATTTTGGGTTAAAACGTACGTACGGGATCCAAACCGGATATCACCCACCCGACAAATCATTGTTTGGTTGGTACGTAATCCACATGACTCATAGGGTGGATTATCGATTCTTGTGTTCTGCATTAAACTATTTATAGTTTAAGGGCCTGGTTAGAAATGTTGCCTTAGACTAGGAATAGCTAAGAGCTTGTTATAAAATGATTGGCCTTAGATTAGGAATAATTTAAGAGCATGGTTGAGATATTGATTATCAAATGACTTGGAATAAAATATTGAGAATATCATGAATGTTTGAATCATATATTGTGTGCATGATATCAAATGGTTGATTATGAATTGAGATTCAATTTATTTGGATGTTCGACGCTTTAGATATGCTTACTCAGCTTCACCGCTGAGCGTGTAGTGTGTTTTTATTTGCTACACGCAGGTAGGTAGAATGAATGATTGGCTGATTCCTGGCAGCAGAAGGGGCGAGACAGTCGTGGTGGATCATTGAACAAAATAAATAATTATGTTGTTATGAGACATGTTTAAAAGTCGCTTCCGCATTATTATTAAACACTCCGTATTTTCTACAATTATGTATGGAATATTATTTATAAATAAAAATGTTTGAAATGTTTTAAATTATCACGATTACCAAATCAATACTTTAGTCCGAAAGGGGCTGCAGACCTGGACGGATTAGGGTGTTACATGTAATGTCTTCTTTGACTTGTTTAATTTATTACTTGATCCCTCCCATAAACATGTTCCGTTTTGAATATTAAAAATTTAAGAGGGATATTTTTGTACTCCGTCCCCCATTTTGATTACAATGTTATGTTCTTTCTTCTCTTGATAACTTTTGTTTATTTATATGTTTCATTGATTATTTGATAAAATAAAATATTCCTGTCACCTTTTGTTTTTTAGAATTTTGGACATAGTTTTTGAATGTGTACTTGTAATTTTGATTTTTTATTGATGTACCAATTTGTAAATAAAATGATTTCAAAAATTGTGAAATTTTACATCGTAATTCCTATTTTGTAATCAAAATAGGAATGTAGGGAGTACTGACTTTTCAAAAATACTTCTGATGTGATAGGTAAAAGTAAGATGTGATGAATAGATATTTAGTAAATAGATATGATGTAATAGGTACGTTAAAATTAAGTAGGGGTAAAAATAATTTTTTAAGAGAAAAGAAGAGAGTTTTGTGCAGCAAGAAAAAAGAAAAGGGGAAGAAAGTGTTGGGACGGAGGAAGTATAACTTTCTTCTAAAAAAATAAATCGGGGAGGACATGGCCTTAAACTCTTCCTCTAATATGAAGCATTTGGAATTGCAAAAGCTATGCAATTTAGAAAAGGTCTAAACATCATGTCTATCGAAAGTCAGTGCCTTTTTCTAGTTCAGTAGTCCTTTTGGAAATGGCTGCAGATGAATAACTGAATACTAATTGAAACATGTTTGGAAAAGACTAGCTACTATATAATCACACTATATAATACACACATGTTTGAAACCAAGCAAAAAGAAAATATAATATACAAAGAAAGTCTGGGAAAAAAACCAAAGGGAGGATTCTCCCAACCTTGACATAACATCACACAGAGAAAGATAAGGTGAACCAAATAAGGCAGGAGATAAGACGCTAGCCGTTTTCTTTCGTGTGTATTCAACCTCTATCCGAAAATGAATGGGAAGAAGCAAAAAAAAAAAGAATTGCATAGAAGCCAAATATGTTGAAAGTTCAACATACGATCGAATGTACCTATTGCTTCTGGTTGCTAGTGCCTTTCTTTTTCAGCAGGCTACCAAATTTACCCAGCAAAGCTTTTTTCTTCTTCTGACTCTGCTGCTTTACAAGAGAAGTGTTGTCATGGTTTTCTGCTGCAGACAGCCCATTTTGGTGATCATCGTTCTCACCTGCCTCTGCCTCCTTAGACTCCAGCTCCTCCTCTTCCTGCTCCTCTGGGGAGAATTCTTTATCCTCAATCTTGCAGCTTTCCCACATTTTAAAATCTGCTTCAACTGAGCCGGCATCATCCTTCTCTTTCTTCACCTTTTCTTTAGCTGTTTCCTCCATGCCTCCCACTCCGTTTTCAGTTTCTTTGCCGGCGGCATCATCAGGTGTGGCAATCACTTTTTCAAACTCTTTTATTGCAAAATGCTCAGGTTGATGTAAGATCTCCTCTATCCTGGGATACTCTTCTCTTCCCCCATTTTGTTCAGAAAACTCAACAACCTTTGGAAGCACATCATAATCTTTTTCGCTGTCGGTAAGTTCTCCGTTTTCTTCGGCAGCTGACTTTTTAGTCATAGCTTCCTCAAGCAACTTGGACAGCTCCTCAACTTTCTTCAAAGATGCTGCTTCCCTACTTCGAAGTTCCTCATTCTCCTGTTTAATGCTTTGCATTTCGTTCTCTTGGTCCATCAAAGACTCCTTCAATTTCATGCTCTCAGCTTTTGCCTCACCAAGGACTTCCTTCAAATAGTTGACTTCAGACTCCGTTTCCTTAAGGGACTCCTTCAATTTATATTCTTCTTCATTGGCAAAGGAAGCTTCTTCTTGCATCTGTTTTAGCAATGTTTCCAGTCTTCTTATTTCGTTCTCCATTGAAGATTTCTTCTCCTCGGATCTTTGGACACTGTTAATAAAATTGATCTCTTTCTCATCCCACTCAGTCTTCAAATTCTGGTAATCAAGATTGGATTTCTCAGCGGCCACACTTAGAAGATCGATTTCTTGTTTTGCATCATCAAGCATGTTCTCGTACTTCTCATTCGTGGCTTTCAGAACCAGCTTCAGGTCCTCTATCTGAGATTCATAATTTTCATGCTCAACTTGGATAGACAAGAACCTTTCTTTGGCTTCCCTTGCCTCTGATGACATTTCATGCAAGGCCGATGCAAGACTCTCCATTGCTTTCTTGCTCCCTTCTTCTTCTTCCCTGTTGCGTTCCAATTCATCCAAAAGCTTGTTTTTCTCTTCCAACAGCTTTTGTACGCTGTTGGCTGCAAGTTTTTCATTGTTCAAAGCCTGAATCTTCTCCTCTTTTACAGTTTTGATCTCAGAGGTAAGAGATTCAACCTTTTTCCCCATATTGGAAGCCTTATCCTTGGCCATCTTAAGTTGACACTTGGATTCCTCAAGGTCTCCTCTCTGCCTGCCGATGGAGATCTCCAGTAGGCCAACCTTCTCTTTGAGGGATTCAATCTCAGATTCAGCCTCATGCAGCAAATCATTGCTGTCTTCCAGCTGTTTCATAATAGATGCCAAGGATTCTGAAGCAGAAGTCTCTTGCCTATGTGCTTCTGCAGCCAGTAGCTCCAAGTCCTCCACCTTCTTCTTCCATTTCTTCGCTAGAGTCTGTGCATAAGATTCAGCAGTTTTTGCAGACTCCAGCTCAACATTAAGTTGATCAAGGAGGGCCTCTTTTTCCATCAACTTCTCCTCGTAAATTTTTGCTTTCTCAACTTCCCTTTTCAGTGTCTCTATCTCAAGATCCAGCTCAGCAACCAGCTCATTCTTCTCATCCTCCTCTGTCTCTAACCTTGACTCAAGGGTGGATTTCAGCCGGGCCAACTCAGCCGAAAGTGTTTCCACTTTTTCCACATGTGCCTCAGCAATCCTAGTGGCCTCATCTGCATGGTTGAGAGCCTGGTTTTTGGTGTCACGAGTCATGGAAAGCTCTTCCTTAAGCTGCTGAAGTTCCTGTGTGGCAGACAGAAGAGCAGCATGGTCTACATCATGTTGGCTCCTCAAAGCTTCAACCTCTTTTTTCCATTCCTCTTCCTTTCTCTGAGCTGCTTCAATGCCTGCCTGTTCTATTTCAACGGCACGGAATTTTTCAATCTCAGAACTCTCTTCGGCCCGTTTTTGAGCCATCATAGCCTCTTTCAGCTTCTCACTTGCTTCCTCTTCCTTCCTCTGTGCTTCCTTCAAGCCATCAAGAGCCTGAGCCTTCTCCTTCTCGACTGAAGCTAACCTATCTTTGGTCTTCTTTAAATCTTCCTGAGCCACATTTAGCTCTGCCTGTAACTCTGATGATGGCTTCAAAATGCGAGTTGGCTTTTTCTGGGGCAAACCAACAACAAACAAGAGCACAATTTACCACATGATGGGTGAAATATGAATAATTTCCCCAATGTGGAATACCTTAACACAACCCGTCTAAAGGAAACAACAAAACATGTAAAGTGATAGAGGAATGAATCTGCGGCACTTACATCGGGAGGGAACTTGGGCAATCGCCGGTCCACAGAAGGCTTTGATGTAACAGATCTTGGAGACTTATCACAAGAAGACGAAAGCGAAGAGCGAGGGGCTTGCAATTTAGTTGCTGTATCAGCAGAACCAGATTTGGCAGCTCCTGCTGCTTTGCCCGCTTGACTGAGCCGGGGTGTTACAAGTGAAGGCTTGCTCTTTGGAGTTGCCGGTTGAGCAGATCTGATTCAAGATCAAGTAAATGTTTATACTTAGATCCGAAAAGAAAAGCATTGGCACAGTCTGGTTTCAATCAATAGCTAGATCAAACCAGATAGGCTCCTTCTATATATGAAAAGAAAGTGAATGGAACACAGCCAAATGTGGAAACTTTCATAACCAAACCCCAGACTGCAATCCAATCTAGCAAATCAAGAGAGAACCAGTTGCACTAACACAATTTGGGCAAATGGAGGAAAAACCAAACGACCCAGAGTCCCAGAATATAATTCAGTCAAGCATATCAAGAAACAACCAGTTGTATAAACACAATTTGAGGAAATTTATAATTTAAAACAAAAATGGTAAATGGCCCAAGTTTAATTCATTCAGCAAATCAAGAAAACCAAGCATAAACCATAATAAGAAAAAAGTGTGAGAAAAAATGCATCTTTTTTAAAAAGGGAAATCAAGAAATAGGAGGAAAATCACAGAACCCAGATCTAAGAATATCACTCACTTGGATTTGGTGGACATGATGAGCGTTCTTTCTTGAGCATAAATCTCGGTCACCGTTCTGTAAAGCCAACTCACTCACTAGTCTTCAAACAGAGCACGTAAATGAAAAAACGAACCGCAGAGGTTGGGAGAAGAGAGAGCCAGAGAGGAGAGTGTTCTTTTTCCCTTTTTCTCTTTTTTTCTTTTCTTCCTTTTAATGGAACTGCATAAATCGGTAGTTGTGTAGTACGGAGTAGTAGTTATCGCTGGAGTAGATGCAGAAACAGTTTAATCTACTGCCTAATGATTGAAAGAAGTTCCAAAATCATCCCATCATAAATCTAATCTACTGCCTTCCTTCAAGAAGACTTCTTTGAAGTTGCACTGCTCTCTAGTTTGTATGCTTTTACACGTAAATAATCCATTCCTTCAAAACTTTAATTTTCTTCTGGTAAAATCGTGACCTGCCTGGGATACTACTAGACGGCAAAATTTGACCCGATCCGTTACTAATCTGAAACCCGACCCGAAATTAGCGGGTTTTGAACATTAATTTTGCGACCCGAACCCGAAGACCCGTTAAATTTTCGGGTCAGAACGGGTCGGATCGGGTTTGACCCGACGGGTTATGCACTTAATTGTTTATTTTTATTAGTTATTTAGTTTTATATATTCATTTAAAATATGATATACCCATTAGGCTACTCAAAACTCAAAAGGCGTAATATATATATATAGTTCTCCCACTCTTCTACCCATTATATATATATATATATATATATATATATATATATATATATATATATATATATATATATATATATATATATATATATAGTTCTCCCACTCTTCTACCGTTCGTTGATATTAGATGCCAACTCAATCAAAATGGTGAGAAGACACCAGAACAATAGTGGAATTTTTAATCCCATTTCATCCTCTTCAGTTGCTCCTATGTGTAACTCAAATTTTAATTCTTTTCTTTTGTTTTGGTATGATGCAAGAATTTCAATTTTTTTATAACGTATATATATTTTTGGGTATGTTGAAAGAATCTTCAATTTTTTTCATCTAGTGCAGTTTTTTTGGTATGCTGCAAAAAGGTGATTTTTTTGGGTATATTGCAATTCTCTTTTGGTATGTTGCAAATAGAACTGCAAACTTTTATAATTTCGTTCTTTGTTTTGAATAATGCTCGGATCACATGATATCTAAATAGCAAAATTTTTAATTTTTAAATACGCCTCTTAACCCGTTGGGTCAACCCAAACCCGATAACTCTGGGTCATGAACAAGCACTCTTAGACCCGAACCCGAAGTGACCCAAACCCAAAATAACCCGAACCCGATTATACCGAACTCGAACCCAACCTGACCGACCGTTTTGCCAACTCACCAGATGGTGACACGAGACTAGGCACTTGAATTTGCTATCTTAGCCCCAAAATATTTGTCACATTTCACAAAATGAGGATAAATATTAAGTTTTTTTCAATTTATTTTATTTAAATATTTGTGTAAAAATAAAAATAAAATTTACATATTTAAAAGTTACATGAAATTTTTTTTAGAATAAGAGATATCAATAATATTTTATTTTATCAAATAATCAATGATAACTACAAATAAACAAAAGTTCCTTTGAGGAAGTGGAGTGCAATAATATCTTATTTTATTTTATCAAGTAGTCAATAATATTTTATTTTATCAAATAATCAATGATAACATTTTTTTTGACAGATGGAGTATTAGCCTATATGGTGTGGTAATGTCATTCCCACATCCTACATTAATTTTTATTTTTATTTTTATGTACTTCGGAGTATTACTTTTAAAACACTTTCATTTAGAATAATGCTAAGTTCACAAATAAAATATCGAAACGCGCCATGCTCCGCTTGATATTTTTCGAGGGTGACCCAAAGAACGAATCTCCTCGTTACTAAATACTGCTACAATGTTGGTCTAAGGCTTTTTGTAGAAATGGCCAAACCACTCTACTTTAATTTCTTTTTCATGTCTCAAAACTTGGTACTAACGAAGTAGAAGAGTCCATCACACGGTTGTTGAGAAGCTCCTGAAATTAGTCCGTGACATTATTACAAAAATCGTCACTCATTTGTACATTTCCTACATTAAAAAAGTCACAATCTTAAATTATAAAATTTCATAATCAAGAGCATTACATAAAAAATGGATTTACTAGAAAAAAGCTAACCTTTTATTGGGTCTTTGGGTTAACCCAACCTCTCGCAAACACTGCCTCTTCATGAGTCATCCATAGTTATATTTACTCTATTTGTTTTAAGTCTTTTATTATTTTCCTAAATTTTTAAATTTAATTTTACTGCATATTTATTTAATTCAAAGAGTCGAACTGTTAGGGGTGAACCGGAAGTCTTATCAAGTTGATGTTTTAAGGCTTGGAAATGTGAAGAAAATGGAGGTGTATAGGTTGGGAATGGGCTGGACGAAATATGGAGATGGTGAGGATTTCTTATTGGTGTTTTTGATCATTTGAAGAAGAGTAGGATATCAAGAGAGAAGGATGGGTTTAGGAAGAATGGGATAAATTCCAAATCAGGGATAACTGATAAGAGATAAACACACTCTTATCTTAATTTGGAGCCAAATTAATACTAAAGGATAAACTCACCTCTAGATTAACTTGGGTTTAACCTCTAGTATTTAATCAAGATATTACACACTCAATTAAATAACTAGAACCTAAATGATATACCCCCGGTCACTAACAACGCTCCTCAAGCCATTAAGCAAATCAGTGGAATAATATCTAAGTACTTTGATCCTCTTTGGAATGAATTTTTCACCCCAAAAGTAAGCAATCCAACCTTAGTCCTTTTGGACGCCCCCACCCCTTGAGAACCGAACCACAAAAGGCCCAAACATAGTCTCCAAAAATCCAAAAACCAACCCAAAAGTACCACCCTAAATGTTATATCTAAGCTCCGGGTTTGACGGTATTAAGTTCAAACTCAAGAAACGAAGCCTTTTGTTTCAGGATAAGAGGATAATCGATTGTCTATCTTAGATAATCGATTGTCAGATGGTGCAGCTTCTTGGATTTTTCAGGAGGGATTGACAGTCGATTATCGGTATGGTGATAATCGATTATAGAGGGCTGCAGATTTCTGGGGAAGAGTGATAGTCGATTATCTGAAAAGGATAATCGATTATTGATCCCTGTGGGTGTTTCAAAAGAGGACTGATAATCGATTGTCAAAAGGGGACAATCGATTGTTGAAGGTTGCAGGTGTTTCAACGGTGACTGATAATCGATTGTCACTAAGGTTAATCGATTATTTGGCAGAATTCGGGGCAGGAAGGGGGATGTTTTGTGTGGGGGGATGACTGGAAAAGAATGGAGATGATGAAGGAGTTCTTTTGGTATTTTTAATGTAAGGAAAGAAAAGAGATTAAGAATAGAAATGGTGGGAAAAGAAATGGATAGAGAATAATGATGGATAAACCAAGTTGGTGTTTAAGAGATATTACACACTCTTATCCTAACTTCGGGTTTGAATCTAGAATTTAATTAAGATATGACACACTTAATCAAATATCTAGAACCTAAAACTCACACTTAAGATAACCACTCTTAAGATATAGAATTAGGAATTTTGGCTAAAATAGCATCACACTATTTTAATAATACTCAAAGAGTAAAAGATTTTAATATTCAAAAGGTTGGTTTTACAATGGCCATATGGCCTGATTATATAGGCAGGGGGAAAGGGGATAACACACACTATACATTGAATGTGAACATGAGGAAGCTTCCTAGCAACATCCTCTCTCAAATCCCCTGAAATATCAGCCATATTTTGAGGTCCTTTTATTAGAATAAAATCAGGGATGGGTGTGGTTGTAGGGCCTCCAATGAAAAGAAAACCAGGGGGAATGAATGGCCTTCTTTTGGGCTGATTTTGGGGGATGTATTCAGCCAACTAGGGGGGCAATGGGAAAGGATAATGTGTGGTACTTTGGCTGCATATATGAGGATTTATTTGGTGGCTAAAGGGTTAAGAAAGTACCATGTTTCTCCTGGACTTTTATGGTTGTTTAGTGGGTTGTACTAGGGAACATAGTAGGGACCATGTTGGGTGAATGTTGGAAGATAAATGGGGCTGTTTTGGATTCCTATTGTGACCAGGGATTAAAATAGATAGAAGAGACTTTATTTTGGATATCAAAAGGAAATAAAATACTTTTGGATGTTTGGGGTTGGGTTGGACGGAAAAGGGGGTTGACCAGCGGAACCCTTAGGTCAAAAACGAAAGTTATTTTGGCCTTTCGGGCTAAAGGACATTGAATTCTCACTAAAATGGATCATAATGTTTGAACCTAAGTCCTTTGGTTTCCATGAGGGTGTGGGATATGGGGGAGGGTATGATAGGCTCGGGCCCAGATATATCACTAAAACCCCTTACCCCTAGCCGAACCCACACATCCCACAACTCCTTAAATCCATGCATAAAAGACCCAAAAACAACCCACCCTTTTCACCTTTGATTTGGCCGAACACAAGACACCAAACCCACCCCAAATTATTGTTGGGAAACGAGGCTTGGATAACGCAGCGGAAAACAAAAATTTATAGTCCAAAACTCGATTCCACCCAAGAACAACTTACGTAAATTACTAGCTATAGTAAGAAATTTACCTTAACGGTGAAAACTGAGAACGAAGAAACGGTCGGGGATGGTTTTGAGGAGATGAACGTAGCGCCAAACGTATGAAGCCTCCAATGTATCCACACGAACTTGCTCCGGAGTCCTAAATTAAACTTGTGCTAGCAAGTTTAATATAGGATAGTAAAAACTATAATATTACTACTTTAGGGAGTAATAAATATATAGTAAAAATATTTATCTTATAAATATTTTGTGTATATTTCTAACACTTTAGAAAGAATACTTTTTAACACAAAATAGAATTTTCTCTCTCTTTGTTGATATGGCCAAAAATAATGCTTATCAAATGGGGTGGGATTTATTTCATTTTATAATACTTAAAACTTAATGTAAACACCCATGAAGCTTCCTTGAGACATTAAGGTGTGATAATGAGGTTATCAAATATTATCTCTCTAACCACCATAACAAAACAAAATAGAATCCCTACATCAAATAATAATCAGATATATCAATTTGACATTAAAAATACTTTATGTATAAAACCAAAATGGACTTGTATTTTTCCCTTTGAAATTTAAAGCCATCCCATATTAAAATTCATTACATTTTATTTTGACATCAATAATTATCATATAATTAAAATGATGAAAAATAAAAAATTATATATATATATATATATATATATATATATATATATATATATACACACACATATATATATATACACATACATACATATATATATATATATATATATATATATATATATATATATATAAAATTATCACAACTATATATTTAATATTACTCCCACTAGTGTAATATACTACTCCCTTACAAGTCCTAAGTGTGTGACCCTATCCATAACACTGGCAATGATATTAATATAAATTAATACCATAGATAATAAGCTGTATCTAGCAACACATCATTACCCCTAGATTATGAAAAAGACGTTCATGTCATCAATACCATGTACGACACAAGAAGTTCTATAACTATTATCCTTCTGTCATAAATGTCATGATTTAACACAAGGCATGGGATGTGTATCCTTGTATAGTTAAATCAACTGTTACAGAATCTCAAGTAGACTGGTAGGGATCAGATATTTATCAGTCTCTAGATAGCGACATATCTAGGCATCGCCATGCACTTTCCCAAGTCCTACTATTCAGTGGGCCCATTGACATTATACTTCTATACAGTAGAAGGGACAGATCCTGTATCTGTTATTCACATCTCTAAATATGCTTAGCGGCATACCCAATGCATAACTATACGTCTACCAGTATTTCAAATAGCATTTGTTATGAATCAAAGCATACGGCCCCACATATCAGAGAATGTAATAACTTCAAGTCTAAGGATAGTTATAGCAAGGTCGATTTGAGAATACTGATAAACACATTACTGTAGATCCATGCAGTATTCTCAAGACGGGTCAATCCAGTCACACATTATCGATATAATATGCACCTACGTACAGATTAAGATATCACAATACCTATAGTCTTTGAGACGCAACTATCTCATCTCGTACGTACTAGTCTTGATGCGTTATGACGTCCGTATTATCATAAAGTGCGACTAGGGATATTCTAGACATAGCCTTCGTCAAGAAGTAACAGTCTCATAATCAGAACATCGTAGTCCTCATCTATGTTACTGAAGCACTATCGTCTATGGACTGAAGCTATGTTATGTTACACGAGATATAAAACATACTTCAAGGCCTTTCATTCATGATAAAGTGTACAGTTACATATGTATTTGATTGCCTCTAGGGCACCTAAATACAACAATTATTCCCCAACATGTACCAATAGTGGCCCCCATGTGTGCCCTAACTGTTATATCTAAGCTCTGGGTTTGTCGGTATTAAGCTCGGATTTGAGGGCAAGGCTCTTTAATCTGCAGGATTGGAGGATAATCGATTGTCTAGGTTGGGTAATCGATTGTCAAGGGGTTCAGTTTCTCATGAGAAACTCCCAGAATTTTCAGGGAGTGCTGATAGTCGATTATTAGACTATGATAATCGATTTCTGAGGGCTGCAGGTGTTTCAAATGAGGACTGATAATCGATTGTCAAAGGCGAAAATCGATTATTGAAGGCTGCAGATTTTAGGGAAAAAAGTGATAGTCGATTATCTGGAAAGGATAATCGATTTTTGATCCCTGCGGGTGTTTCCAATGGAACTGATAATCGATTGTGGGGAATGATAATCGATTATTTGGCAGAATTCTGGGCAGGAAGAAGGGTGGTTTTGTGGGGGAATGGACTGGAAATATATGGAGATGATGAAGGAGTTCTTTTGGTACTTTAATATGAGGAAAGAAAGGAGATTAAGGATAGAAATGGTGGGAAAAGAAATGGATAGAAAATAATGATGGATAAACCAAGTTGGTGTTTAAGAGATATTACACACTCTTATCCTAACTTGGGGTTTGAATCTAGAATTTAATTAAGATATGACATACTTAATCAAATATCTAGAACCTAAAACTCACACTTAAGATAACCACTTCTTAAGATATAGAATTAGGAATTTGGCTAAAATAGCATCACACTATTTTATAAATACTCAAAGAGTAAAAGGGAGTTTTAATATTCAAAGTTGATGTTTACAATGGCCATAGGGTCTGATTATATAGGCGGGGGGAAGGGGGAAAAAATACACAATACATTGAATGTAGACATAAGGAAACTTCCTAGCAACATCCTCCTCCAAAGCATGGGGTAACACTCATTGAATCCTGTCTCCTAAGTGGAATAAAATCAGGAATGGGTTGGGGTTGTGGGGTTTTGAGTTGTGGGTTTGTAGTGGTTGTTTCTTGGGGGTGTTGTGGCTATTATTTGGGCAAAATGGGGTGTTGTGTTTGGCAAACAAATGGGGACAGGGCTGGGTAATATTAGGGATGATTTTGGACTTATGGCTTTGGGTATTTGTGTGGGAACATGGGCAGGAAATATGGCTGGTGGTGGGTCATGGTTTTTTGGCTCTTTGTGGGTGTTTATGTTGGGATTGTGAAGTGTAATTGGCCAGGAAATAAAGGAAGGAGAGAGGGTTTTATTTGTTTATTGGAAAGGCTTAAAAGAAGGAAAATAACAACAAACAAAAGGTTTTGGTTCACACATTCTTATTTTTGGCTAGGGGCTAAAATAAGAGTAGGAAAACTTTATTTTGAAAAAGGAAATCTTTTGGATGTTCAGGGTTGGGTGGGGTGTTGGTTTGAGTGAAAGCCAAATAACCCCACTCAAGAGGAGACACCCAAATACCACCCGCCACTTCAAGCCAAATAAACCCTCCATCACACACCTCTTTTATTCTCCCAAAAACTGACCTAAGACATTCCCCTCAACCTCCACTTATTAACCACAACTAAGGGACAAAGAGCATCATCCATTATTCCTTTTTCCTCCCCCTAAATGGCCGAACACAATGGCCTATTTCCAGCCAAGGAACCTTCCCCCTTTTCCCTCATTATTGGCCGAAACAGCAAGCCCCCACAACCCTTCAAAGTCCCTAAATTCATTCCTTAAAATAAGTGGATGTTATTCCTTTGATTTGAGTGAAAGTAGCAAGGAAGCTTCCTTATGTTTTTCCCCTTTTATTTGTATAAATACGGCCCTAGGCCATGGAACTTGAATCATCGTTTGTAATCCATTACTATTAAAGAAATACACTTGTGTGTGTTCTTTTTAAATTCCTAAATCTATATCTTAAGAGTGGTTCTCTTGAGTTTGAGTTTTAGGTTCTAGTTATTTAAGTAAGTGTGTAATATCTTATTTGAATATTAGACTCAACCCCAAGTTAAGATAGGAGTGTGTAATATCTCCCAACACCAACTTGGTTTATCCCCCCTTTAAAGAAAAACCCAAAAGAATTCTATCTCTCCTCTCCTCTCCCATTCAGCCTCCACTCCTCCCACCAGCCATATATTCCCTTTTCTCTCCTCTCCTTAACAAAATACAAGCCTTCCCAATACCTTTTCTTTACTGCCCACACGTCCCTCTCTCCAAAACAGCCCCTTCCCTCTTCAAATCTCATACAAGCTCCACTAAAAACTCTCCACCTTTCATTACCCTCATTTGACCCTATTTCTTTCCCTTTCATCTCAAGTTGGAGCCAAACATTTGGTATCAGAGCTAAGTGTTGAACATCCCCAAGGGCCATTCACCATCCCTCCCAAGAAGTAAGCATTTTGAGCTAAAAACTCCCTCTCTCCCTAAACCCTACGGCCAAGCTAAACTTCCCTCCTCACCTTTTTCCCACTTCAACCATGTCAAATGAATCCCAACCCATGTCCCATGAAGAGCTTGTTGCCTCCAATGCAGCCTTGAAGGCCCAAGTTGAATACTTGGCCAAAGAAGTGGCTAAACTTACCAAGATAAAACTGAATGCACTACAAGGAAGTGATCATGAGGATGACGCTAGCACTAGTGGCATCAACAAAACTAGGGCTCTCGTCCATGAAGGTTCTGATTTCAAGGTGGACATTCTGACCTTTGAAGGAAAGAATGACCCGGATGAGTTCCTAGAATGGCTAGGGACGGTGGAACGTGTCTTCGATTTCAAAGCAGTTTCCGACGAGAAGAAGGTCAAGATAGTGGCCTTGAAGTTCTGCAAGTATGCATCCACTTGGTGGACCAATACTTACACCAAAAGAAGAAGAAACAGTAAGGAACCAGTGTCTACTTGGACTAAGATGAGGTCCCTCTTGATGAAGAAGTTTTTACCCGCTGAGTACATCCGTGAGAATTTTGCTAAGCTCCAAACGCTTAGGCAAGGTTCAAAGTCCGTGGAAGATTACAATCGAGAGTTCGAGGAACTCTTGTTAAGGTGTGATTTACAAGAAGACGATGAGCAACCTTTGTACGCTACCTTTTTGGCTTGAACCTACAAATAGCCAATACGGTGGAGTTACAAAACTACGAGACCCTCGAGGAGCTCACCAAGTTAGCCCTCAAAGTCGAAGCTCAAATCAAGAAGTCAAAGGCCCTTTTATCTAAAACACCTTCCCCCTACACACGGCCCAACTCATCCCTCCAAAAACCCATCTACTCACCCTCCAAAACACCCTTCAACTCCAATAAAACCACACCCACTGCCTATGGTTCAACCCCCCCTCCTCAACCGTACCACCCCAAAGAAACCCATCCTCATCTCTCCCTCCTAGGGCTAATCCCACCAAGAAAGCTCCTATCTGCTTTCGTTGTCAAGGACGAGGTCATTATGCTAACGAATTCCCTAACAAGAAAGTAATGGCAATCGTTGAGTGTGATGAAGAAGACCTTGACCCGACTTGGGTCATGGAAGAAGTTGAAGAAGCTGAAGAACAAGATGAGTATGTTGGCCCCGATGATGGCGAACTCTTGGTCATCCGAAGGACTTTGAGCACTCTAGCATGCCCCGAGGATCAACTACAATGGGAAAACATATTCCACACCCGTTGTACTATCCAAAAGAAGGTGTGTTCCCTCATCATTGATAGTGGAAGTTGCACCAATGTAGCTTCCAAAACCATGGTAGACAAGCTGCGTTTGAAGACGTCACCACACCCGAAACCATATACGATTCAATGGTTGAATCATGGCAAGGGTTTACGTGTTGACACACAAAGCCTCATTCCCTTAAGCATTGGCAGCTCGAACAAAGACGAAGTATGGTGTGATATCATCCCGATGGACGCTTGCCATATCCTCTTGGGACGACCATGGCTGTTTGATCACCGTGTGCAACATGATGGTTATGCCAACACTTATACATTTTTGATGAATAAGAAGAAGATCACCCTTACCCCTTTACTCCCTCCTGCAGCCACGGCCAAACCAACCAAAGAATAGCCCCCCAATCTTGTCTCCACTATCTTACAATTCGAGCAACACGAATTCCATGGGATTAAAGACTTGATCCTTTTGGAAGATGGTGAAGCCGAACCCCATACTCCCCCAAACCAGCCCCATCCTCTAGCTCAACCAATCATTGAAGAATACTCCCATGTGTTTCCCGAAGATGTACCACACGGCCTCCCTCCTAAACGGGACATACAACACAAGATTGACCTTATTCCGGGGGCTGCCCTACCCAACAAACCGGCATATAGGATGAATCCCGAGGAGACAAAAGAGATTCAACGTCAAGTTGATGAGTTGCTAGCTAAGGGCTTCGTGAGAGAAAGCCTTAGCCCATGCGCTGTCCCGGCACTCTTGGTGCCTAAGAAGAATGGAACATGGCGTATGTGTTGTGATAGTCGATCTATCAACAAGATCACTATCAAATACCGGTACCCAATCCCACGTTTGGAGGACATGTTGGACGAGCTGCATGGCTCAAAACGAAGTATGGGCTGTACGAATGGTTGGTCATGGCATTTGGGTTAACCAATGCCCCAAGTACATTCATGAGACTTATGAATCAAGTCTTGAAGCCATTCATATGTCATTTTGTCATCGTATACTTCGATGATATTCTGATTTATAGCAAGAGCGAGGAAGAGCATGTTAATCACCTCACTTTGGTGATTAAGAAGTTGGACGAAGAGAAGCTGTATGGGAACCTCGAAAAGAGCCAATTCTTCTCTCAAGAAACGGAGTTCTTGAGATACTTCATCTCTAGTGAAGGCATAAAAATTGATGAAAAGAAGACACAAGCCATCAGGGAGTGGCCGATCCCCACCTCTATGCAACAAGTTCGGAGTTTTCACGGACTTGCCTCTTTCTACCGGAGATTCGTGAAATATTTCAGCACCATCATGGCACCCATCACCGATTTGACCAAAAATCAAAAGTTCGAGTGGAACTCCAAAGCCCAACAAGCCTTTGAAACCATTAAGGAACGATTAACACATGCCCCCGTGTTAGCCCTTCCTAGTTTCGATAAACTATTCGAGGTTGAGTGTGACGCCTCGGGAGTTGGCATAGGGGTTGTCCTAAGCCAAGAAGGACACCCGGTGTCTTATTTTAGCGAAAAGCTGAATGACACCCGGAGGCGGTACTCTACCTACGACAAGGAGTTCTACGCGTTGGTGCGATCACTTGAGCATTGGCGTCATTACCTTATTAGCAAGGAGTTCATCCTACATTCTGATCATGAGGCCCTCAAGTATATCCAAGGGCAACATAAACTCCGACCCCGCCATGCTAAGTGGGTTGAATATATCCAAACCTTCACCTTCACCATCAAGCACAAAAACGGAACCATGAACAAGGGCGCCGACGCCCTATCCCGGAGACATTTATTGCTAACGGTACTTAGTACCAAACTTGTTAGTTTTGAGTTTTTGAAGGAGCTGTACAAGGAGAATGAAGACTTCAAAGACACTTATTCCAAGTGTCTCATTCGGCCCTATGGAGACTTTCTCATCAAGGATGGATATCTCCTCCATGGCAACCGGCTTTGCATTCCGAAATGTAGCGTTCGTGAGACCCTTATTGGCGAGATCCATGGAGGAGGCCTAGCTGGTTATTATGGGGTCGATAAGACTCACATGATGATGAGAGAACACTACTTCTGGCCAAAGATGATATATCCCAGAGCACCACAAATCGCCCTTAAGTCCTTTAGGAAATCAATGGAATAATGTCCAGATGTTATGACCCCCTCTGGAATGAAATCATCACCAAACCATGCACCCTAACCATACTTACCCTGAACCCATCACCTCCTTAATAATCAATCCCAACATTTTACAATCCATTCCCAGGAATCCAAAGAAAACCAAGCCACATTTTCCCTTTCCTTTTCTTTTACAATGCCGAAAATAAGTGTCCAAAAACACACCCAGCATGGTCCCCATTATGTTCCCCAATACACTCAAATTATAACCCAAAATGCCCAGGGATATTTTCATTTCACAATAATACATCCACTCCCCACAACAAACCTACAACAAAACTCCAAATGACACACCCCACACACCCCTTTTTCTCCCAACCCTGACCAAATTCAAATTCCCCAAAACCTCCACAAATACCCAGCCAAATGTACTACTTCATCTTACCCCCACGACTTGGCCCTCAACCTCAGCCCTCCCCACATTCATCCCTCCTTCCCCCAACATTTCCTGCAACTCAAGAACAGCCCAAAACCCCACCAAGCAACCCATATCCCTGATTTCATTCCACTCAAGAAACATAAGCACATGGGCATTATTTTGAGTGAATTGTATTTTCCCTTATTTCCTCCAATGTAATCCTATATATTCAGCAATAGGCTTGGGTGTAGAAGGACATTGCATTCCCTTTTAAATCAAAGTGATTCACTTGTGTGTTTCATTCCAAATTCCTAATCCTACATCTTAAGAATGGTTCTCTTAAGTGTGAGTTTTCGGTTCTAGTATTTTGAATAAGTGTGTGATATCTTATTTTAATGCTAGACTCAACCCCAAGTTAAGATAAGGGTGTGTGATATCCCTTAACACCAACTTGGCTTGATCCCTTTCCCAAAGCAATACTTCTTTTCCTGTACTGAGCTGCCAAATAATCGACTATCACTATTAGTAGTCGAATATCCATCCTGCGTGAAACACGTGCACCGTGCAATAGTCGATTATCACTCTTAGATAATCGATTATCCGCCTTCCCCAGAAACCTGCAACCTCCAATAATCGATTGACACTCCTCCAATAGTCGATTATCTTCCTTCTCAGAAAATTCCCCGAAAATTGTCCAAGAACCTGGAGCCCTCAACAATCGATTATCCACTTAGGACAATCGATTACCTTCCCCTCCCTGCAAATAAATAGATTGTAACTATAAAACCCCGAGCTTAGATACAACATTTGGTATCCAAGCCTAGTTGTTGAGCATCCCTTTGAGGCCATAAAACACACTTCCTCTTTTCTTTCCTGTCCATTCCTTTCCCTTCCTTTTCCTTACTATCATCATGTCTGTTGTACCCAAACTTAGGATAGATAAACAGGAACAGATTCACTTCAAGGTTCAGAGCTAAGGAATAATCGATTAACACAATTGATAAATCGATTAATAGGGATTAGCTCAACTGGAATTGTTCAGAGGAACCAGATAATCGATTGACACTACAAGACAATCGATTGTGTGATGTTGCAGGTTTTGAAGAAGAATCAGAAGGCTTCAATAGTCGATTATCAAACAATGATAATCGATTATTAGGGTGTAGCTCAACTGGAAACGTTCAGAGGAACCAGTTAGTCGATTGACACTACAAGATAATCGATTGTGTGATGTTGCAGATTTTTGAAGTGGAATCAGAAGGCTTCAATAGTCGATTATCAAGCAATGATAATCGATCATTTATGGGTTCAGTATCAGAAATAGAAGAAAAGAAGGGAAATGTTTTGTGGTTTTTGTATAAAGGATAAATCAAATAATATGTAAGAGATAAACAAACTCTTTATATATATTTGGGGCTATTATCTATTTTATACTATAATAATCACTATTAAAGTATTAAATAGACTCCTAACACACACTCAAAAGTGGCCAACTTTAGAGATATTTCATTAGGAAATGGATTGAACTAGCTTCACACCAATTCAGGGATTACTTCAAGAGTAATATTGATAATGAAAAATGAGATGATGTTTACAAGGCCTCATGGCCGAAATATATAATGCAAAAATAAGGGAAATTACACTTCACTTTCTTACAAATCATGTGATTAATATCCATGTGTTATTATTCTTAGTGGGCAGCACTCATTGACCAGGAAAAGGAGATTAAAAGGCTGGGATTTTGGCTTAGTATGGTTCATTAATTCCTGCCATGTGAGAAGGAAATCAAGGAAAATTGTAACTTTGACAATTAAGGATAATGTGACAAAGATCACTGATTTTGGTTCCTTGATGTTTTTATCTTTATCCTTGGTAAATGGAGTTGTGTTTATGGATATTTGGAGTGGGAAATTCGTCCATATGCTGAAGGATATGAATGGGATTGGGTTTTGAACAACAGGACAAAATCAGCACTATTCAATCAAGGAAAACTTTTTCCTGATTTTGTTTTTGTTTTGTGGAACATAATGTGGCCTGATTTTTGGGTAAAAGAGTTTGGAAATTCGTGGGTTTGAAGTGGGGAAGTGAAAGGGAGGTTTTATTTTAATTAAAAGGAACAGCAGAAGTAGAAATAATACACAAGGCTTGTCCTTCTGACCTCATTCTCATTCAGGGTTAAAAAGAAGAGAAAGGACTTTATTTTGTTTATTAAATGGAAATAAAAGACTTTGGATATTTGGAAAGGATATGGAAAGGCTTGATATCAAGAAGAGCTTTTGAGGAGCAGGGTTATGGTTTGGGTTTTAGGGTACGAAAGGTTAATGAGTTCAGCCCAAAAAGGATCATAACACCTAGATATTAACCCTTTGATTTGTTTTATGGTTTGTGGTGTAACCTCCGTGCTTGTAGGAGCATCTCGGAGTACATCATCCTCCCCTTCTTCAGAAGAGTTTGACCTCAAACTCGGAATATCTTCGGGTTCAAAGTACGGGCTGAGATCCGTGACATTGATTGTGGCCGAAACTCCATAGTCTCCAGGTAGGTCTATCTTGTATGCGTTGTCGTTGACCTTAGCTAAAACTTCGAACGGACCATGTCCTCGGAGCAGTAACTTGGACTTGCGTTTTGAGGGAAAACGCTCTTTTCTAAGGTGGATCCACACAAGATCTCCAGGCTGGAAATCCATCTTCTTGCGTCGCTTGTTGATCTTTTCACTGACACGCTCATTCATTTTCTCAATTTTTGCACGGACCTTGTTGTGAATATCTTGTATCTCCTGTGCTCGTTTCTCCGCTTCCCAACTGTACTTTGTATCTGTTAAAATTGGATTAAGATCAAGTGGGGTAAGGGGATTAACACCATAAACAGTAACAAATGGTGAAACACTTGTTGTTTTGCTTGGACTGCGGTTGTAAGCAAATTCGGCATGAGGAAGCAATTCCTCCCACTGTTTGATGTTCTTCTTGATGATGGCACGAAGGATGGTACCAAGTGTTCGGTTTGTTACTTCCGTCTGGCCATCGGTTTGCGGGTGGCTTGATGTACTAAACTTGAGTTTAGTACCCATTTTTCTCCACAAAGTCATCCAAAAATGACTTAAGAATTTGCTGTCTCGATCGGAAACCATGCTTCGGGGAATGCCATGAAGTTTGACAATATCCCTAAAGTATAAATCTGCAATTTGTGAAGCATCATGAGTTGTTAGGCATGGAACAAAGTGTGCCATCTTTGAAAATCGATCAACCACCACCATGATTGAATCCTTTCCTCGCTGCGTTCGTGGTAAACCGGTGATGAAATCTAGACTCACGTCTTCCCAGGGAGCTTGTGGGACGGGCAGCAGCATATGCATTCCTTGTGCGGCTTTGGAGTGGCTTTTGGCGAGTTGACAAGTAGTACAACGCCGAATGAAATGTTCGGTGTCTCTTTCCATCTTTGGCCAGTAATAATGCTCTTGAAGCATCATATAAGTTTTATCCATCCCAAAATGACCAGCTAAAGAACCGCTATGAATTTCTTCGATTATTGTTTCGCGCAAACTACATTTAGGGATACATAGTTGGTTGCCACGAAACAGAAAACCGTTTTTAATGAGGAAGTTACCAGAGGGCCGTGTGAGATAGTTATGGTATGCCTCCTTGAAATCTTCATCATCTTTGTACAATCCCTGCAACATTTCAAAGCCAACAAGTTTGGTACTAAGTACCGTTAGTAATAAATGTCGCCGGCGCCTTTGTTCAGGGTTCCGCTCTTGTGTTTTATGGAGAAGGTGAAGCTTTGGATGAATTCGACCCATTTGGCATGACGGGGTCGGAGTTTATGTTGCCCTTGGATGTACTTCAGCGCTTCATGATCAGAATGGAGTATAAACTCCTTGCTAATCAAATAATGCCTCCAATGCTCAAGAGATCGTACAAGAGCGTAAAACTCTTTGTCATAAGTTGAATATCTCCTTCGGGTGTCATTCAACTTCTCACTAAAATATGACACAGGGTGGCCTTCTTGGGATAATACTGCTCCTATGCCAACGCCGGAAGCGTCGCATTCAACTTCGAACAATTTATCAAAACTAGGCAAAGCTAACACCGGTGCATGTGTTAGTTTATGTTTGATAGTTTCGAAGGCCTGTTGTGCAGTTGGATTCCACTCAAACTTATGATGTTTGGTTAAATCCGTGAGAGGAGCTGTGATAGTACTGAAATCCTTGACAAAACTCCTATAGAAAGAAGCAAGGCCATAAAAACTCCTGACCGGTTGCATAGTGGTTGGTATGGGCCAATCTCGTATGGCCTGCGTTTTTCTCTCATCAACTTTGATCCCTTCATTTGAGATAAAATATCCCAAAAATTCAGTTTCTTGAGAGAAGAATTGGCTTTTCTCCAGGTTGCCATACAATTGTTCTTCATCAAGCTTCTTAATCATCAAAGTGAGGTGATTGATATGTTCTTCATTCTTGCTATAAATCAAGATGTCATCAAAATAGACAACGACAAAATGACCTATAAATGGCTTCAGGACCTGGTTCATCAATCTCATGAGCGTGCTCGGGGCGTTAGTTAAACCAAAAGGCATAACCAACCACTCGTAAAGACCAAACTTAGTCTTGAAAGCATTTTTCCATTCATCTCCTTCAAAAATCCTGATTTGATGATAACCACTTCTAAGATCAATTTTTGAGAAGACCTTAGAACCGTGTAGCTCGTCCAGCATATCTTCAAGTCTAGGTATGGGATGCCTATACTTTATGGTAATTTTGTTGATGGCACGGCTATCACAACACATCCTCCATGTACCATTCTTCTTTGGTACTAACAAGGCCGGGACAGCACAAGGACTTAGGCTCTCCCTAATGAATCCCTTTTCTAGCAACTCATCCACTTGACGTTGGATTTCTTTTGTCTCTTCAAGATTCATTCTATATGTCGGTTTGTTGGGCAAAGCAGCTCCGGGAATAAGGTCTATCTTGTGTTGGATGTCTCTTTTGGGAGGAAGACCGTGTGGTACGTCTTCAGGAAATACATGGGCATATTTTTCAAGGATTGGCTGGGCTAGAGGGTGGGGCTGTTTTGGAACAATATTGGGTTCAGTTTCTTCAAGATCAAGGAGGATGAGGTTTTTAAATTCATTGAACTCATGGTGTTCAGATTGGAGTATGGTGGAAATGAGAGTAGGATGATTTTCTTGGCTGTTTTGGACAGTGGAAGAGGAGGAGGGAAGTAAGGGTGTGAGGGTGATCTTCTTCTTATTCATTAGAAATGAATAAGTGTTTAGATAACCATCGTGCTGCACTTTGTTATCAAACAACCAAGGACGTCCCAGAAGGACATGGCATGCATCCATGGGTATGATGTCACACCAAATATCATCCTTGTAGGTTTTGCCAATGCTCAAGGAAATTAAACAGCGTGTATCAACTCGTAAACCTTTACCTTGATTCAACCATTGAATCGTGTAAGGTTTAGGATGAGGAAACAAGCTTAAGTTAAGCTTTTCCACCATGGTCTTGGCAGCAACATTAGAACAACTCCCACTATCAATGATTAGGGAGCATACCTTCTTTTGGATTGTACAACGAGTGTGAAATATGTTCTCTCGTTGTAGTTGTTCTTCGGGGCAGGGAATGGCACTTAAGGTCCTTCGGATGACCAAAAGTTCGCCGTCATCTGGGCCAACACATTCTTCTTCTTCTTCGGATTTCTCCTCTTCAACCAAAGAGTGGTCAAAGTCTTCATCATCATATTCAACAAGGGCCATCACCTTTTTGTTCGGGCACTCATTGGCATAGTGACCGGTACCCTGACAATGGTAACAAATGGGAGCTCTTTTGTTGGTTGAGGGGATGTTTTAGGTGTAAAGGGGGTGGAAGATGATTTGGAAGGAGGTGTGGTTTTGGAATTTTGGGGCAGACCCTGGGTAGTAGAGGTGGATTTTGGTGGAATGTAAGTTGGTTTTGAGTAAGAGGAAGTGGTTCGGGAGAAAATGGCTTTGGATTTCCTGATTTGAGATTCCACTTTAAGAGCTAATTTAGTGAGCTCTTCAAAAGTGTTGAAACCTTGTAATTCAACCGTGTTGGCTATTTGAGTATTTAAGCCAAAAAGATACCTTACGAAGGTTTGTTCTTCATTCTCCTGCAGATTGCACCTTAGCAAGAGTTCTTCAAATTCTCTTGTGTAATCCTCAACAGATTTTGAACCTTGTCTAAGCGTTTGAAGCCTAGCAAAATTCTCATGTACGTACTCAGTAGGTAGGAACTTTTTCTTCAAGAGAGTCTTCATCTTTTGCCAGGTATCAACCGGGGGTTTCTCATCTCGACTCCTCTTGGTTTTGATGTTGGACCACCAGGTAGATGCATATTTCCGAAACATCAAGGCTACAAGCTTGACCTTTTTCTCGTCGGATACTTCTTTGAAATCAAATACTCTTTCTACTATTTCCAGCCATTCTAGGAACTCATCCGGGTCATTCTTTCCTTCAAAAATGGGAATATCCACTTTGAAATCAGAACTGGACTTATCTTGAGCTTTAGTTCTTATGGTGGCACTGGAGCTAGCGTCTTCTTCATCATCACTGGATTGCAACATAGCTAGCTTTTGTTTAGTGAGCTAGGCTATTTGCTTGGCTAGATAATCAACTTGAGCTTGCAGGGCTGCATTTGAAGCTACAAGTTCTTCATGGGTCATGTTTTGAGTGGTATTTGACATGGTGTTTGATTGGGCTGATTTGTGGACTTTGTGTGATGTATTTGGGATCAAGAAAGGATTAGGAAAAGGTGAGGAACGTGTGTTTGGTCCTTTAGAGATGTTAACAACAAGCTCTGATACCAAATGTTGTACCCAAACTTAGGATAGATAAACAGGAACAGATTCACTTCAAGGTTCAGAGCTAAGGAATAATCGATTAACACAATTGATAAATCGATTAATAGGGATTAGCTCAACTGGAATTGTTCAGAGGAACCAGATAATCGATTGACACTACAAGACAATCGATTGTGTGATGTTGCAGGTTTTGAAGAAGAATCAGAAGGCTTCAATAGTCGATTATCAAACAATGATAATCGATTATTAGGGTGTAGCTCAACTGGAAACGTTCAGAGGAACCAGTTAGTCGATTGACACTACAAGATAATCGATTGTGTGATGTTGCAGATTTTTGAAGAGGAATCAGAAGGCTTCAATAGTCGATTATCAAGCAATGATAAACGATTATTTATGGGTTCAGGATCATAAATAGAAGAAAAGAAGGGAAATGTTTTGTGGTTTTTGTATAAAGGATAAACCAAATAATATGTAAGAGATAAACACACTCTTTATATATATTTGGGGCTATTATCTATTTTATACTATAATAATCACTATTAAAGTTCTAAATAGACTCCTAACACACACTCAAAAGTGGCCAACTTTAGAGATATTTCATTAGGAAATGGATTGAACTAGCTTCACACCAATTCAGGGATTACTTCAAGAGTAATATTGATAATGAAAAATGAGATGATGTTTACAAGGCCTCATGGCCGAAATATATAATGCAAAAATAAGGGAAATTACACTTCACTTTCTTACAAATCATGTGATTAATATCCATGTGTTATTATTCTTAGTGGGCAGCACTCATTGACCAGGAAAAGGAGATTAAAAGGCTGGGATTTTGGCTTAGTATGGTTCATTAATTCCTGCCATGTGAGAAGGAAATCAAGGAAAATTGTAACTTTGACAATTAAGGATAATGTGACAAAGTTTGCACTATTCAATCACTGATTTTGGTTCCTTGATGTTTTTATCTTTATCCTTGGTAAATGGAGTTGTGTTTATGGATATTTGGAGTGGGAAATTCGGCCATATGCTGAAGGATATGAATGGGATTGGGTTTTGAACAACAGGACAAAATCAGCACTATTCAATCAAGGAAAACTTTTTCTTGATTTTGTTTTTGTTTTGTGGAACATAATGTGGCCTGATTTTTGGGTAAAAGAGTTGGGAAATTCGTGGATTTGAAGTGGGGAAGTGAAAGGGAGATTTTATTTTAATTAAAAGGAACAGCAGAAGTAGAAATAATACACAAGGCTTGTCCTTCTGACCTCATTCTCGTTCAGGGTTAAAAAGAAGAGAAAGGACTTTATTTTGTTTATTAAATGGAAATAAAAGACTTTGGATATTTGGAAAGGATATGGAAAGGCTTGATATCAAGAAGAGCTTTTGAGGAGCAGGGTTATGGTTTGGGTTTTAGGGTACGAAAGGTTAATGAGTTCAGCCCAAAAAGGATCATAACACTTAGATATTAACCCTTTGATTTGTTTTATGGTTTGTGGTGTAACCTCCGTGCTTGTAGGAGCATCTCGGGGTACATCAATGTCAAACACTTCCAACACCCTCTCCAACGAAGAACTCCTAGCCTCCAATGCCGCTCTCAAGGCCCAAGTGGAGTACTTGGCCAAACAAGTTGCCCAACTCACGAAGCTCAAGATGAGCATGGTGAACACTCCAGAGGAAAGTGATGAAGAGGAGGAAATTCACCCTGAAGCTAACTTTAGTAACACTGCAAGAGAGGAGAATCACGAACGCGGAACTACCAATTTCAAGGTTGACATACCAACCTTTGAATGGAAGAACGATCCGGATGACTTTCTAGAGTGGCTAGAAACTGTTGAGCGTGTCTTTGACTTCAAAGATGTGCCCGAAGATAAGAAAGTCAAGATCGTGGCGTTGAAGTTCCGGAAGTATGCCTCCACGTGGTGGTCTTACCTCTCCACCAAAAGAAGGCGTGAAAATAAGGCCCCTGTGAAGACTTGGCTCAAAATGAGGAGCTTGTTGAAGAAGAAGTTCTTGCCCGAACAGTATGTACGAGACAACTTTGCCCGGCTTCAGCACCTAAGGCAAGGTCCTCGCTCAGTTGAAGACTATACTCGGGAGTTTGAAGAACTCTTGATGAGGTGTGACCTGCAGGAAAACGACTCACAAACATTGGTACGTTATCTATTTGGACTAAACACTCAAATAGCTAATGTAGTGGAGCTACAACCTTATGGTACTTTTGAAGAACTCTCTAAGTTGGCCCTCAAAGTTGAATCCCAACTTAAGAGAAACAAAACCTCATTTATTCGAACCTCCCCCTTTTCCAAACCCCCTCCATCTATCACAAAAATAACCCCGAACACTCCTACCCAAAACACCCATTCAAAACCCAACTCCACTCCGTCCACCTCTTCCAACCCACCCCCATTCAAAGCAGCCCAAACAAACACCCGAACCCCCAAATGCTTTCGTTGCCGAGGCATAGGACATTTTGCCAATGAATGTCCTAACAAGAAGATAATGGCCATTGTTGAATGCGAAGAAGAGGAAATTAGTCCCTCATGGGCTGAAGAAGATCTTGAAGACAAAGAGTGTGTTGGAGCCGACGAAGGCGAACTCTTAGTCATCCGAAGGACCTTGAGTAGCATAGCTAGTCCCGATGATCAATTACAACGGGAAAACATCTTCCATACCCGTTGTACTGTCCAAAAGAAAGTGTGTACTTTGATCGTGGATAGCGGAAGTTGTACCAATGTAGCTTCGAAAAAGTTGGTAGATAAGCTGAAGTTGAAGACCTCACCACACCCGAAGCCATACACGATTCAATGGTTGAACCATGGCAAGGGGTTACGTGTGGATTCCCGGAGTTTGGTATCATTAAGCATTGGACGAAGTTATTCCAGCGAGATGATAAGTCCGTTTTGTTCTTATCATTTACATCATATGCTAAACGTTCTTGCACGTAAATAGTATTTAATCATCTCATAAAATTTGTTTTCAATGAATAAAACTCTCATTTTTGTTCTAAGAGTCATAAAAAGGGATTCCACATGAAATCATCATAAATCATCCATTTTATGTTCAAATACTTGAGAAAAAGGAATAAATCATCAAGGGATCAAGATTTGGACTTGAACGAGCTTCCGGGAGGTCAAAAACAGTGTTTGGGGCCAAAACGGAGCGAAATTAAGCTGAAATCACAAACCAGTCGCGAAGCCCAACAAAGTAAGGTCCTAAGGCGTCCAACTTGGACGCTTGGCCAAGTTGGACGCTTCATGGGTTGGACGCTTCAGGTGAATTGCAGCCCAAGAATGACACGTGGCAAAACCTGGTTGGCCGAGACAACTCAGGCGTCCAGATCTGGACGCCTGGACTTGGACGCTTTGACTTGGACGCCTCGGCCTTTGTCCTATAAGTACATCGCGATTCTCCCCATTCAACACATCACTTTCATCCCCTCTCTCGGGATTTGAGCTTATTATTACAATTCAAAATACTGGTTTATTATTATAGTAGTTTTAGAGTAATTTTTGGAGGAATTCTACTCCCGATCTGTTCTGTTCCGCTTTTACGGAAGTTGTAAATTTTCTTTATTTAATAAAATGATGTTTTAATTTATGTTTGCGTAGTATGAGTTAGGGTTCGGATCTCTGGGTCTGGACTAGTTTGGTTGTTTATTTTTGATGTTAAATTAATATTGGAATGGTTAGTCAATTGTTCTTGCCTTATTTAGTTAATTAATATCGGAAGATTTAATTAACTATTTATTGAGAAAATATTGTATGCCAAAAGGCTATGATATTCAAGTACAACGGATTAAGTACAAATCTAGAAATGGATGAGTAGTAATAGAAATATTATTATTCCAATTGTTAATTTAATGTGATAGAATAGATCCAAATGATGTCCTGACCCTAGGTCCAGATCTACACTTATACTATGTAAAATTAATTTATTATTTTCATTCTACGTTCTTTATAATCGTTTCGAGAAGACTTTCATAAACCAATCCTAATCTTCGCCTAGTTAGAGATGGAGATGATGAAGGAGTTCTTTTGGTAATTTTAATGTAAGGAAGGAAAAGAGATTAAGGATAGAAATGGTGGGAAAAGAAATGGATAGAAAATAATGATGGATAAACCAAGTTGGTGTTTAAGAGATATTACACACTCTTATCCTAACTTGGGGTTTGAATCTACAATTTAATTAAGATATGACACACTTAATCAAATATCTAGAACCTAAAACTCGCACTTAAGATAACCACTCTTAAGATATAAAATTAGGAATTTGGCTAAAATAGCATCACACTATTTTAATAATACTCAAAGAGTAAAAGATTTTAATATTCAAAAGGTTGTGTTACAATGGCCATAAGGCCTGAGTTATATGGGCAGGGGAAGGGGGAGATAATTCACAATACATTGAATGTAATCTTAGGGAAGCTTCCTTGCAACTATCTCTTCCAAGGCATAGGGTATTGGCGACTCATTCCTGTCTCCTTAGTGGAATAAAATCAGGGATGGGGCTGGGGATTGTGGGGTTTTGGGTTTTAGGATTGTAGTGGTTGTTTTCCTAGGTTTTGTGGGTATTATTTGGGTAAGAATAGAGGGTTGTTTTTGGTCATTAAAAGGGGACAGGGCTGGGTATTATTTGTGGATATTTTGGAGTTATGGCTTTGGGTTATTGTGAGGGAGAACATGGGCAGGAAGTAGGGGCTGGAGGTGGGTCATGGTTTTGGCTCTTTGTGGGTGTTGTGTTGGGATTGTGAGGCTTATTTGGGCAGGGAATGAAAGGAAGGAAGAGAGGGTTTTACTGGTTTATTAAAATGCTTAAAAGAAGGAAAATAACAACAAACAAAAAGGTTTTGGTTTACACACTCTTATTTTCGGCCATGGCTAAAATAAGAGTAGGAAAAACTTTATTTTGAAAAGGAAATATTTTGGATGTTTAGGGAAGGTATGGGAAGTGTGGGCTCAGCCTAGGGTGGGTGTAGGACAACCATGGTGTTGGGTTGGGTTCTAAGGCAGGAAAATGGAGAAGTTTCATTCCAATTAATGTCACCACACTTGGGCTCTATTCCCCTGATTCGTCTATCCCTTGGCGGGCTACGAAGAGTCTTCGGGCATGCTCCCGGATATATATCACGGCAATAATCCAAATTAAGCTGGAGACTCTCAAGGAGAGCGCTCCGTTAGATTTGTTTATTTTACCAAGTTTAGATATAATGGCGCCAAGCTAATGACGTTAAATTAGCGCTTAACGGGAGGCAACTCGTCATAATAATAATAATAATAATAATAATAATAATAATAATAATAATAATAATAATAATAATAATAATAATAATAATAATAATAATAATAATAATAATAATAATAATAATAATGACCCACCATTACACCAATCAAGCCTTATCTGGTTCCCCTTAAAACTACCCACAGGAAACCTCCAAAACAACCCACCATCTCTTGCACAATTCTTTTCCCCATTGGTAGAAATAATCCGCCCATTCATCAATATAGTGGTCTTCATTCACATGCCAAATAACCCCACAATCCCAGGCACCCATCTCTAATTTCAGTCCATTAAGGAGACAAGAATAAATGGGTATTATCTGATGTACTCCTAGATGACTCCACCAAAACCCCAAACTCTCCCAAACATATCCAAAAGTCATCTTTCATTTCTTTTATTCAAAATAAAGTCTTTTCCATCCATTTTTAACCCCTGGTAAAAAACGAGATCAAAGGAAGGGAAAATAAGACCTTAGTTTCTTGTTTTCATCTTTTAAAGTCTTTGTTAGCCAAATAATGTCTTCCCCTCTTCTTCCTACATTAGGGACAAAATTCCAGCCCCTTTTTGTTCCTAAAATCCAGCCCAAATCCCACAACCACACAAATGTACAAACAAAGCAGTAAAGTCTTTGAGTGAACAGTACTTGTTTTGTCTTTTGAGACAAAAAATGACTCCACCATTCCTCCTTTTCATATAGGGCAGAATTTCCCACCTTTACAAGTCATAAAGGGAATAGTTTAACCTTGTCATATTCCCCTTAAAATCCAAAGCTATCTCCTTCCTTGAATTTACTCACTACCAGCCAAACCACACACCCAAAAAGGTCAAAGAATACTCCATCACAGCCATATAATCTCTTCTTTGATACATGGCCGAAATACAACCCAAAACAAACTCAATAATATCTTCATAATCCACACACAGTATTTCCTTTCATTTCCTTACTAAAGGCCGAGATAATGGCTCCCTAATCCAGCCAAGGAAAGTCCACTAAAGGTTGATAAGCACATGGTGGTTTGTGAGAAAGAGATTGGAAGCTGCCTTTGTTGTTATTATTGCATTTATCCCCTCTTTGCTATGTATATATACGGCCCTATGGCCTTTGTAATGAGGCAGCTCAGATTATTGAATAAAAAATTGTGTTACTCTTTGAGTAATTCCTTTAAAATAGTGTGATGCTATTTTAGCCAAATTTCCTAATGAAATATCTCTAAAGTTGGCTACTTTTGAGTGTGTGTTAGGAGTCTATTTTATACATTAGTAGTGATTATTATTGTGTGAAATAGATATCAGCCCCAAATATAATAAGAGTGTGTTTATCTCTTATTCATTATTTGGTTTATCCATCCTTGTTTTCTATCCATTTCATTCCTCTCCACTTTCTCTTCCTAAACCACATTCTACTCTTTCTTCATAAATCGAAATACCAAAAAGAATTCCTTCACCACCTCCATATTTCACCCAACCATTCCCAACACATACACCACCATCTTTTATCCATATTAGGATCCTTAAAACAGTGATAATCGATTATCCAATATAGATAATCGACTATCGGGCATCTCTGAACATTCTTGGTTTGGAAACAATTTCTTGTTAATCGATTATCAGTTAATGATAATCGACTATCACTAGCTTCTGAACTTTGGAGTTCAAAGTTGTTTCCTTCTTGCTTCCATTTCCTCCGTAAACCCGCCATCAAATTGATTACTTGACAAGACCCCGGGTCTCGGGTACAACATTATCCCATGTTTTTGAAATAGTTGCTGCCAGGAAGTTTCCTAATGTCTACATTCAATGTATTGTGTGTTTCTTCCCCCTTTCTCCTGCCTATATAACTCAGGCCTATGGCTATTGTAAGACATCTTTGAATATTGAAAAAAAACCTTTTACTCTTTGAGTATTCATAAAATAGTGTGATGCTATTTTAGCCAAATTCCTAATTCTATATCATAAGAGTGGTTATCTTAAGTGTGAGTTTTAGGTTCTAGATATTTGATTAAGTGTGTCATATCTTAATTAAATTCTAGATTCAAACCCGAAGTTAGGATAAGAGTGTGTAATATCTCTTAAACACCAACTTGGTTTATCCATCCCTGATTTTCTTCCATTTCATACATCCCCATTTCTCCTCTTAATCTTACTCTTTTCTTCCATTAAAAATACCCAAAAGAACTCCCTCATCATCCCCATATTTTCCCAGCCATTCCCCACACAAACACCATCATTTCGTTCCTAGAAATCTGTCAAAATAATCGATTAGCATTGTTAAAAATCGATTATCATTCCTTCGTTGAAACACCACCAGGCTTCATTAATCGATTATCACCCTCGGCAATCGTCTTTGGCCTTATTATAGGTGCGAGAAATTATTTGGGGGGAGGAATTCGGCCATGGGACAAAGGGATGTGAGGGGGATGGTTTTGAATGATTTTCACACCAAGACAAAAGACATGTTTAATCCTTGTCTCCTTATTTGGTCTTTTGTGTTTTGTAATGGATTGGGATGGATGGGGATGGATTCTAAGGCCAAAATGGGATGTATTTTCGTGGATTTGAAGTAGGAAAAGGTGGGGGAAGGATTTATTCAAAGTAGGGAACATTAGGAAAGAAAACAACACACACAAAGCAATTTTGTTTGTCCTTGTCTCTTGAATTTTCGGCCATGGCTTCAAAGGGAGGCGAAGGACTTTTTTTTGGTTATCAAAGGCAAATGAAATACTTTTGGATATGTGGGAGTGTGTTGGGATTGTAGGCATTTTTGGCCTAAGGGTTTTGGGCGAGAAGGGTCATGGTTCGGGCTTTAATGTGGGACGGGTCAATGAGTTCAACCCAAAATGGATCATAACACCTAGACATTAAAGACTTGACTTGTTGTAATAATTGTGGCGTGTGTGAAGGTGCATCCCGGGGTATATCATTCTCCCCTTCTTCAGAAGAGTTTGACCTCAAACTCGGAATATCTTCTGGCTCAAAGTAGGGACAGAGGTCGGCGATGTTGAACGTTCCGGAGACTCTATATTCTCCGGGTAGGTTGATCTTGTAAGTGTTGTCGTTGATCTTTTCTACTACTTCAAAGGGACCGTCCGCTCGGGGTCCTTGGACTTGCGTTTCATGGGGAAATGCTCTTTTCGGAGGTGAATCCAAACTAATACTCTGGGTTTGAATATGGAAGATTTCCTCCTCTTGTTGATGCGTGCACTCACCCTTTCATCGGTGGCTTCAATCTTCTCTCGTACCTTGGCATGAAGGTCTTGAATCCCCTTTGCTCTTTCCTCGGCTTCTGCACTGTATTTCTGTTTTATCATAGTAGGATCAAGTTCAAGTGGGGTAAGGGAGGTTGAGCCGTAAACAACCATGAATGGAGAAAATCCGGTTGTTTTGCTTGGTGTCCGGTTATATGCAAACTCTGCATGAGGTAGGAGCTCTTCCCATTGCTTTATATTCCTCTTGATAAGCAACCGTAGCAACGTACCGAGGGTTCGGTTCGTCACTTCTGTTTGACCATCGGTTTGAGGGTGGTGAGAGGTGCTAAACTTGAGCTTGGTTCCCATCTTTCTCAAAAATGTCATCCAAAAATGGCTAAGGATTTTGCTATCTCGATCGGATACCCTACTTCGGGGAATTCCATGTAACTTGACAATCTCGCAAAAATAAAGATCAGCAATTTGTGAAGCATCATGTGTGGTTAGACATGCTACGAAATGGGCCATCTTGGAGAACCGATCTATCACAACCATGATCGAGTGTTGTACTCAAACTCAAGAAATGATTCACTCACGATTCGGAAGTGTGAAATAATCGATTAGCAAGTTTAGTAAGTTGATTAATGGGGTTTGATTCAGAACTGGGAATGTTCTGAGGGACCAGATAGTCGATTGACACCACAAGACAATCGATTTACAAGGACTTACTCTGTTATACCCAAGCTCTGGGACTAGGCTTAAGTTTAAGAACAAACTCCTCAAGTTGCAGGGAAGGGGGAATAATCGATTATTCAAGTATGAAAATCGACTATTGGATGCTTCAGTTTCTGGGGAAAAATTGAAGGAGTTTCAGAGGCGATTGATAATCGATTGATAGGGAGGTGTTAATCGATTATTGTGGACTACAGATTTTCTGGGGATTCTGATAATTGACTATTGTAGAATGACAATCCATTACAGAAGGTTGTAGGGGTTTTACGAAGGATGGATATTCGACTATCAATAGTGATAATCGATTATTTGCTGGTTTAGTTTCTTGGATTTTCAGGAAGGGCTAATAGTCGATTATCAGTATGGTGATAATCGATTATTGAGGACTGCATGAGTTTCCACTCATGTATGATAATCGATTGCCGAGGGTGATAATCGATTAACGACGCCTGCTGGTGTTTTGACGGAGGAATGATAATCGATTTTTAACAATGCTAATCGATTATTTTGACAGATTTCTGGGAACGAAATGATGGTGTTTGTGTGGGGGATGGCTGGGAAAATATGGAGATGATGAAGGAGTTCTTTTGGTAATTTTAATGTAAGGAAGGAAAAGAGATTAAGGATAGAAATGGTGGGAAAAGAAATGGATAGAAAATAAGGATGGATAAACCAAGTTGGTGTTTAAGAGATATTACACACTCTTATCCTAACTTGGGGTTTGAATCTAGAATTTAATTAAGATATGACACACTTAATCAAATATCTAGAACCTAAAACTCACACTTAAGATAACCACTCTTAAGATATAGAATTAGGAATTTGGCTAAAATAGCATCACACTATTTTAATAATACTCAAAGAGTAAAAGATTTTAATATTCAAAAGGTTGTGTTACAATGGCCATAAGGCCTGAGTTATATAGGCAGGGGAAGGGGGAGATAATTCACAATACATTGAATGTAAGCTTAGGGAAGCTTCCTTGCAACTATAACTTCCAAGGCATGGGGTATTGGCGACTCATTCCTGTCTCCTTAGTGGAATAAAATGTTGGAAATGAGTTCAAACCTCCTTATTCTTTTTTCGATTATTTTTTGTTTCGATGAATGACAAACAGGATGATTAAATTCAATCGATATTCGAAAATTTATTCGGATCGAGAAAAGCAAAGAAGGGCATCAAGAAGTTTCGGCGATATTTCACGCTCACCCCTACGCAGTTTTTTGAAGTGAAGCGAAGACTCCGAAGATTTTTTATTTTTATTGAGTCTAGGAATTTTTGTAAGAATGACAATATCTTCTGCACAAAACAATTTAATTTCTGAGGGATAAAAATTATTTTTGAGTCAGTTGAAAAATCATTTTTTCTCTGTCTAAAATATTTTAGTGAGTCAGTTTCAAAATAAGTGTGTCAAAATTTCTTTAAAACATTTTTAAGATTACACAATTTTCTTTGGTGAGAAAAATATACTTTAAATATTTTTTTCGTGTATTGTTTGACACACAAAATAATTACCATAGGAGCGTGCCTTGTTATTCTTGTTGTCCCAAACAACGAGTTAGAAGCCAAAGTGCTTCCAATCGCACTTGGCTTGGGCCCTTTGTGTTTGCGCATTATTTTTCATTTTAATCGATTATATCCTTTAAGATAATCGATTAGATCCAGCGCAATTTCTCAGGTTTGAATTCTTAATCGATTATTTCTTTTAAGAAAATCGACTAGCTTGGACAGAACCTCCTAATCGATTTGTTGCTTCAATTTAATCGATTTATAAGCCTTTCGTTGGGCTGCTCAACCTTGATCAATAATCGATTATTTATCCTTCGTTAATCGATTAGTTCGTACCGAACCTCCTAATCGATTATTTGTCTTCATTTAATCGATTATGATTCAGTTTTCTTTTTAGGCTTTTCGCTTCTGTGTACAGTAATCGATTTAAACCTTTACTTTAATCGATTAATTTTATCTAGTGCATATTCTCAGCCTGCTTCAACGGCTTTATTTTCCTCAGCCTATTTAATCCCTCATTCTCCTTCATTTCAACACACACCTCTTGCACTCCAATATATTTCTTTGAGCTATATTCATCCTTTGCTTCATCTTCCTCATCAAAATATTATTTTTGAGAGTTAGAAATATTTTCTTTGAGTGCTAAAGAAGTTGTCATCCATAGAGCTTAAATCTTTCAAACACTACTTGCTCAATTGTGTGCGCTTTCATTCTTGTGTTGTATAACTCAATCTCTTTTGAGTGATTGTTCATAAGACTTGTGTGATTCAAGTCTTGTTGTTGTAAGATAGTGAGTCTTGTGTGATTCAAGTTCTCAAGTTGTACCGGTTTTTCAAGCACCCGTTGAAGCTTGAAGATTAGTAGGACTTTCGAGAGAGTCTCTCGGAGGACTGGACTAGCCACGAGGTGGTGAACCAGTATAAATCCCGGTGTTCTTCTTTCCCTTACTCTCTTTACTTATTCCTGCGAATTTTTTTTTACGTGAAAAACGCACATTCTTGAAAACAACTCTATTCACCCCCCCTCTAGAGTTGCACGTTTGTCTAACAATTGGTATCGGAGCAGGAAGTTCTTCGAATACGTTATTTTTTCAGGAACTAGAAGATCAAATGGCATCAAGAATGTTCAACGCAGAAGTGACCGAGGGACAATCAACCACGAGGCCACCATTGTTCGATGGAGCAAACTACTCGTATTGGAAGGAGAGGATGAGAATCTTTATCCAATCCAACGACTACAAGTTGTGGTTGATTGTGAAGAACAGCTGCGGAGTCCCGATGAAGAAAGTCGGTGAAGTCAATGTTCCCAAAACCGAAGAAGAGTTCACCGACGAAGATTGCAAAAAGATGGACCTCAACGCCAAGGCAATAAACATGATTTATTGTGGTGTTAACGCGGATGACTACCGCAAAATCTCAAGTTGTAAAACCGCAAAACAAATGTGGGAGATATTGGAGGTCACCTATGAAGGAACCGCGCAGGTTCGGGAGGCCAAAATCGACCATCTTACTCACGAGTACGAACTCTTCTCAATGAAGGAAAACAAGAAGATTAAGGAAATGTTTGAGAGGTTCTCTAACATCATTAATCCTCTCAATCTTCTTGGGAAGACCTACACCGACCGAGAGCTCGTGAGAAAGGTGCTGCGAAGCCTATCCCCCAAATGGCGTTCAAAGGTGGACGCAATCGAAGAAGGTCGTGACTTCCAAACAACGACCTATGATGCTCTTCGAGGTAATCTTATTACCTACGAAACCACCCAACTCTCAAAGGTGGTTGAAGAGAGGAACAAGAGGTCTATTGCTCTACCCGCAACAACATCAACCCACAACAACGTTGATGATGACAGCGACGACACCGACCTCGGACTCTTTGTCCGAAAATTCAAGAAGATGATGCTCAAGAAGGGAGCCAAGAAGAACACTCCACCCAAATGCTATGGGTGTGGTGAAATTGGACACATCAAACCAATGTGTCCGAAGCTCAAGAACGAGAAGGACAAGAGGGCACCGAAGAAGCAACGTGCCTACATCTCTTGGGAGAATGACAGCTCCGAGAGTGAAGACTCAGAAACGGAGGAAGTGGCCAACTTATGTCTAATGGCCATTAAAGATGGTGATACATCAAAAGAGGTAAGTGATCAAGAACCTTCTCCCAATGAGCCTTTAACTCTTAATGATGTTGTTTGCATTATAGAAGTAGGAATGTTCAAAAAGGCTTCCAAAGAAAATAATGAAGTTAAACAAAAAATCCTGATTTTTGAGAATGATATAAAAGAACTCAAAAATATAAATGATAAACTTAAACAAGAAATTATCTCTTTTGGAAAAAGACCACAAGAACCTTCAACTACTTCTTCTTCTACATGCTCTAGTTGTACTTCATTAAAAGCTAAAGTTGCTAGTTTAGAAAGTAAATTGGGAAAGTTCAATAATGCTTCAAACACCTTAGATAAAATACTCAAGCAAAAAGTTAGTAATGGTGAAGGACTTGGATATAAGAAAAACCAACCTAGAAAAACAACATTTGTTAAAGCTAGGGGGAATAAAAATGCTAGGATAAATAATCAAACTAGAAAAGCACATCCTAGCAAACCTAGAACTCATTACACTCAACCATATAGGATGAATAATCCAAATGTTATTTGCCACTATTGCAATAAGATAGGTCACATTGCACCCGTGTGCTTCACCAAAATTAGGCATTTTCAACAAACGCACACACATCGCACAAATGCTAACCAAAAAGGACCCAACAATACATGGGTACCTAAACCGTCTCCTTGATATCTTTTTGTAGGTGTGCTTGAAGGCTTCGAGTACCTCTTGGTATCTTGATAGCGGATGCTCCAAGCACATGACCGGAGACACATCTAAATTTAGAAGTTTAGAGTTTTTCAAAGGTGGCAATGTTATTTTTGGTGACAACAACAAAGGAAGGATCATTGGAAGTGGCACCGTCGGGATAGACAATGCTACAACCGTTGAGAACGTTCTTCGTGTTGAGGGCCTCAAGCACAATCTTCTTAGCATTAGTCAATTGTGCGATAGAGGTAACCGTGTCATCTTTGATTCTAGTAAATGCATTGTAGAACGCTTGTGTGACAATAGGACTATTCTTTGTGGTAGTAGAGTAGATAACATTTACATGTTTGATCTTGAAAATTCCCCGTCTATCTTAGCTAAGTGCCTCATTACCAAAGAGGAAGAAACGTGGCTATGGCATCGTCGGATAGCTCACGTTAATATGGATCATCTTAATAAGTTGGTTTCCAAAGACCTAGTAATTGGTGTTCCTAAACTTAAGTTTGAGAAGAATTTAATTTGTGATGCATGTCAAAAGGGGAAGCAAGTAAGGGCCTCGTTTAAGTCAAAGAACGTTATTTCTACGACTAGGCCAATACAACTTTTGCACATGGACCTTTTTGGGCCTTCAAGGACTATGAGTTTAGGAGGTAATTACTTTGGCTTTGTTATCGTTGATGACTATTCGAGGTTTACATGGACACTCTTTCTTGCTCATAAGTATGATGCACTTAATGCTTTTAAGAAATTCATTAAGTTGGTTCAAAATGAAAAAGATTGTCACATTTCATCCATAAGAAGTGATCATGGGGGAGAATTCGATCAAGATGGCTTTGATGCCTTATGTGACGAATTAGGCATTGAGCATAACTTCTCAGCCCCCCGTACACCACAACAAAATGGCGTGGTTGAACGGAAAAATAGGTCTCTTGAAGAGATGGCTAGAACTATGCTCAATGAGGCAAACCTTCCTAAATACTTTTGGGCGGATGCCGTGAGTACCGCGTGCTACGTGTTAAATCGAGCCATCATTAGACCGATACTCAAGAAAACGCCCTATGAACTTTACAAAGGAAGAAAGCCTAACCTCTCCTATTTTCATGTCTTTGGATGTAAAGTTTTCATTCATAATAATGGAAAAGATAACTTGGGAAAATTTGATGCTAAGTCGGATGAAGGAATTTTCTTAGGTTATTCTCTTCGTAGTAAGGCATATAGAGTGTTCAACAAGCGTACTAATACTGTAGAGGAGTCTATTCATGTTGTCTTTGATGAATTTGATGCTCGCTTGGCGAGAAAAGGTATTGTTGATAATGTTGCAGGCTCTTATGATGATGAAGAAGAAATCGTTAAGGAAAAGGAACCGAAAGAAGAGAAAACGCAGGAACAAACGGAGCTTCCTAAGGAATGGAGAACATTGAAGAACCACCCGATTGACAATGTCATTGGTGATCTAACGCAGGGAGTTTCTACTCGTAATTCTCTTAGGAACACAATTAATCACATGGCCTTTGTTTCACAAATTGAACCAACAACCGTTTTGGATGCTATTAATGATGAACATTGGTCTATGGCAATGCAAGAGGAGCTTAACCAATTTAAACACAATGATGTTTGAGAATTGGTACCTAGACCTAATGATCATTCCGTTATTGGCACAAAATGGGTGTTTCGTAACAAATTCGATGAAAATGGTATAATCACTAGAAACAAAGCTAGGCTTGTAGCTAAAGGCTACAATCAAGAAGAAGGCATTGATTATGAAGAAACTTATGCACCGGTTGCACGTTTAGAAGCTATTCGTTTATTACTTGCATTTGCATCTACGATGGATTTTAAGCTTTATCAAATGGATGTTAAAAGTGCCTTCCTTAATGGTATCATTCAAGAGGAAGTGTATGTCGAACAACCCCCGGGTTTTGAAGACTATGAGTTTCCCGAACATGTCTTCAAACTCAAAAAGGTGCTTTACGGTCTCAAACAAGCACCTCGTGCTTGGTATGAACGGTTAAGCAAATTTCTTTTGGATCATGAGTTCAAACGGGGTCAAGTCGACACTACACTTTTCATCAAGAAAGATAACCAAGACATCCTTTTGGTTCAAGTTTACGTAGATGATATCATATTCGGTGCTACTAACGAGGTTTTGTGCAGGGATTTTTCCGATATGATGCAAAGTAAATTTGAGATGTCGATGATGGGAGAATTAAAGTTCTTCCTTGGGCTACAAATTAGACAATGCAAAGAAGGGACATTCGTGTGTCAAACGAAATATTGTAGGGAATTGCTTAAGAGATTCGATGTTACCGAATCCAAATCCATTGACACACCAATGAGCACCTCTTGCTATCTCGACAAGGATGAAAAAGGTAAAGAGGTGGACATCAAACGCTACCGAGGTATGATCGGCTCTTTACTTTATCTTACCGCGAGTAGACCGGATATCATGTACTCCGTTTCTTTATGCGCTAGGTATCAATCTTGTCCTAAAGAGTCGCACTTGGTTGCGATCAAAAGGATAATGCGATATCTCGCGGGCACGTTGAACGTAGGTCTTTGGTATCCCAAAGGTTCGACATGTCATCTTGTTGGCTATTCCGACTCGGATTTTGCAGGTTGCAAACTCGATAGGAAAAGTACCAGCGGTACTTGCCACTTATTCGGTCATTCGTTAATCTCGTGGTTTAGTAAGAAACAGGTTAGTGTTGCACTTTCCACCAGCGAAGCGGAATATGTCGCTGCGGGAAGCTGTTGTGCCCAAATTTTTTGGCTAAAACAACAACTAGTGGATTTCGGCCTCATACTTGATCACATCCCTGTTAGGTGTGACAATATGAGCGCTATCAGTCTTACGAAGAACCCTGTTCTTCACTCGAGGACTAAGCACAAAGAAATTAGGCATCACTTCATACGAGATCATGTCCAAAAGGGAGATGTCACAATTGAGTTTGTTGAAACGAAACATCAATTGGCAGACATTTTCACGAAACCCCTTAGTAGGGAGAGCTTCTTCCACATTCGGAACGAACTTGGAATTTTGGATATCTCTATGAACTAATCCATTCCTTTTATTGACTATACTAATTTGAGCGTCGGAGGCGCGATAAATTCTTTTTGCAGGGCTTTTATTGTAGATATCTCTTCCCTTGGTATTCAACCGAATTGGACTTGATTTTTTTTACAAAGCTGTAATCGATTATTCCTCTAAGAGAAATCGATTAGTCGCCTCTGTCTCTCTTAATCGATTACTCGTTTCTTTTTAATCGATTAAAATGCAAAAATGTCTCTAGCGCTGATTCACCTTTTAATCGATTGATTTTGCTCCATTAATCGATTAGACTCATCTGTTCATATTAATCGATTAACCATCTCTGTTTAATTGATTAATATCTTGAAAAGAGACGTCTGGTTCTGCTTACTTCTAATCGATTAATAAGCTTAACTTAATCGATTAGCCTCGGCTGTGTTCCCTAATTGATTAAATACTTGTGATTAATCGATTAATAGTCGATTTTTGCCTTATATCACACCCAGTCTTCGTCTTCTTCGCCATTCCTTCTTTTCGAAACAGAGAAACCCTAGCTTCTTCCCTTCTCAATTTTTCTCAATCTTCATCATAAAATTCTCAAATTTCTTCCATTTTTTTGCCAAATTTCATCAATTTCAAAAAGGAAGAATGCCAAGGTGTAAGAACGCTTCCTCGGGTCAAGAAACAGCGGCAGAGGAGAATGAGAGGCCATGGCGGCGTGAAGGGAGCAAGTACATTCACATTCAAACGGGTCTCGCCTTCAACACTGGGGCTTCAGTTGAGAGGTTCCACAACATCTTCCTCACGAAGGAGATCGTCTCTCCCAAGATCGTGAACAAGGACCTCTTCAAATCGGCGACCTATGCCCCGAGTAAGTCTATATTCCTTCAGCAAGGCTTGCTTCGTTTCATTCATTTGACGTATGAATTTTTCTGTCCAAATCTTATACGTCAATTTTATGCAAATCTTCGTACCACTAAGGGAAGTTCGTCATCTCTCATTTCCTATGTTGACGGCAAAATCGTTTTCATTGACAGTGCCAGTTTGACTTCTTTGTTTGGCCTTCGTCGCGGTGATATTACCGAAAACTTGGATGAAACATTCCAAGATGAGGTAATATGGCGACAACTCGGGTTAGATCATCGTGACCTCAAGTTTAGAAACTCTAGCAACCCGAGTGTCATTAATCTCACTTTAATTCAACGCGTCCAACAATACATCTTCTCATATGTTTTGTTGCCCCGTGATTCGAACCATGGCGTTGTCAACAAGGACGATATTCGTTTGTTTCACGTCCTGTTGAACGATGTCAAATTTGATTGGGTTCACTTCTTTATCGTTGCACTTAGCGATGGCACTCGTTTTTCCCATCTCCGTTTTGCCATCCCCATTATGCATATCCTTGCTCATTGCAAAATAGACTTTACTCGGGACACTCAGGTGCCGGTCAAGAAGACGTGTTTCATCACTGAAGCCAAGTTTTCCCGGATCGTGTATCGAGACGAGGGCGATGCTGCACCAAATCTGGACCTGATAGTCGCCGAAGAAGAAGAAGAAAGCCAAAACGAGAATCAAGCTGAGTCATCTCAAGCCGGAGGTAGTCGAGCTACGGAGCGCGTCACTCGTCAACGGAGGACTCGTCTGAGAGAAGAAGCACCGGAACCATCTTGGGTGAAGAAGATCTTCGATACTCTCATGTGCATCCGAGATGACGTTCGCCAGCTCAACGAGAGGATGACTCGTCTTGAGCAATCTCGCTCCTACCGTGGCCCGCATCACAGCTTCAGCGGAGGAGCTCGTCCGGCGAACTCTCTTTGATTATTTTCTCTTCTATCTTAACTTTTTATGATACATTGTTATTTGCTATTGTTGTTATAACTCTTTTGGTGAATGATGTTGTTGCTAATATGGTTCTCTTTTAGAACATATTGTCCCTTTGTGGCAATTTGGGTTAGAAGTTCTTTTGAAAACTCTTACAAATTTTTTTTCCCTTCAAAATCCCGGCATCAATTAAGGGGGAAGGTTGTCGGTAGATAATGCCAAAAGGGGGAAGGAAGGATCGTTGAGAAAACTTGTTTTTCAAAATTGTTTTTCCGCTTATTACTCCGATTTTTTTTTTGCTGCACTTCTCTAACCTTGCAGGGGGAATCAATTAAGGGAAGTAATTTTTTAACTCTTTCTTTGCTTTTTCTCAATTATGTTTGTCATTATCAAAAAGGGGGAAATTGTTGGACATGAGTTCAAACCTCCTTATTATTTTTTTGGATTATTTTTTGTTTTGATGAATGACAAACAGGATGAATAAATTCAATCGATATTCGAAAATTTATTCGGATCGAGAAAAGAAAAGAAGGGCATCAAGAAGTTTCGGCGATATTTCACGCTCACCCCTACGCAGTTTTTTGAAGTGAAGCGAAGACTCCGAAGATTTTTTATTTTTATTGAGTCTAGGAATTTTTGTAAGAATGACAATATCTTCTGCACAAAACAATTTAATTTCTGAGGGATAAAAATTATTTTTGAGTCAGTTGAAAAATCATTTTTTCTCTGTCTAAAATATTTTAGTAAGTCAGTTTCAAAATAAGTGTGTCAAAATTTCTTTAAAACATTTTTAATATTACACAATTTTCTTTGGTGAGAAAAATATACTTTAAATATTTTTTTCGTGTATTGTTTGACACACAAAATAATTACCATATGAGCGTGCCTTGTTATTCTCGTTGTCCCAAACAACGAGTTAGAAGCCAAAGTGCTTCCAATCGCACTTGGCTTGGGCCCTTTGTGTTTGCGCATTATTTTTCATTTTAATCGATTATATCCTTTAAGATAATCGATTAGATCCAGCGCAATTTCTCAGGTTTGAATTCTTAATCGATTATTTCTTTTAAGAAAATCGATTAGCTTGGACAGAACCTCCTAATCGATTTGTTGCTTCAATTTAATCGATTTATAAGCCTTTCGTTGGGCTGCTCAACCTTGATCAATAATCGATTATTTATCCTTCGTTAATCGATTAGTTCGTACCGAACCTCCTAATCGATTATTTGTCTTCATTTAATCGATTATGATTCAGTTTTCTTTTCAGGCTTTTCACTTCTGTGTACAGTAATCGATTTAAACCTTTACTTTAATCGATTAATTTTATCTAGTGCATATTCTCAGCCTGCTTCAACGGCTTTATTTTCCTCAGCCTATTTAATCCCTCATTCTCCTTCATTTCAACACACACCTCTTGCACTCCAATATATTTCTTTGAGCTATATTCATCCTTTGCTTCATCTTCCTAATCAAAATATTATTTTTGAGAGTTAGAAATATTTTCTTTGAGTGCTAAAGAAGTTGTCATCCATAGAGCTTAAGTCTTTCAAACACTACTTGCTCAATTGTGTGAGCTTTCATTCTTGTGTTGTATAACTCAATCTCTTTTGAGTGATTGTTCATAAGACTTGTGTGATTCAAGTCTTGTTGTTGTAAGATAGTGAGGCTAGTGTATTCAAGTTCTCAAGTTCTACCGGTTTTTCAAGCACCCGTTGAAGCTTGAAGATTAGTAGGACTTTCGAGAGAGTCTCTCGGAGGACTGGACTAGCCACAAGGTGGTGAACCAGTATAAATCCCGATGTTCTTCTTTCCCTTACTCTCTTTACTTATTCATGCGAAATTTGTTTTACGTGAAAAACGCACATTCTTGAAAACAACTCTATTCACCCCCCCTATAGAGTTGCACATTTGTCTAACATAAAATCATAGATGGGGCTGGGGATTGTGGGGTTTTGGGTTTTAGGATTGTAGTGGTTGTTTTCCTAGGTTTTGTGGGTATTATTTGGGTAAGAATGGAGGGTTGTTTTTGGTCATTAAAAGGGGACATGGCTGGGTATTATTTGTGGATATTTTGGAGTTATGGCTTTCGGTTATTGTGAGAGAGAACATGGGCAGGAAGTAGGGGCTGGAGGTGGGTCATGGTTTTGGCTCTTTGTGGGTGTTGTGTTGGGATTGTGAGGCTTATTTGGGCAGGGAATGAAATGAAGGAAGAGAGGGTTTTACTGGTTTATTAAAAGGCTTAAAAGAAGGAAAATAGCAACAAACAAAAAGGTTTTGGTTTACACACTCTTATTTTCGGCCATGGCTAAAATAAGAGTAGGAAAAACTTTATTTTGAAAAGGAAATATTTTGGATGTTTAGGGAAGGTATGGGAAGTGTGGGCTCAGCCTAGGGTGGGTGTAGGACAACCATGGTGTTGGGTTGGGTTCTAAGGCAGGAAAATGGAGAAGTTTCATTCCAATTAACGTCACCACACTTGGGCTCTATTCCCCTGATTCGTCTATCCCTTGGCGGGCTACGGAGAGTCTTCGGGCATGCTCCCGGATATATATCATTGTTATGCCCGAACTCCGGGAATAAGCTTTAAGTTTGGGACAAAGCTTTTTAAACTGCAGGAGCAAGGAATAATTGATTATCAATTTATGATAATCGACTAACAAGAGGTTCATTTTCTTGGGAAGGAACTTTGGGAGTTCAGGGAAGGGAAATAGTCGATTGTCACTTTAGCAACAATCGATTGTGGGATTGTGTAGTTTTAAGTCAAGAAGGTTCAGGAGGGTGGGATAGTCGATTATCAATAGTTGATAATCGATTATTTGGGGTTTCAGATTCTGCCAAGGAAGTTCAGGGGTGTTGGATAGTCGATTATCAGTGAAAGATATTCGATTATCAGGGTTACCCGAGGTTTCAATATGGAAGGAAAATGGCTGGACTATGTAGGGAAGTTATGGGAAGGAATGATAGGGTGTTTTATATGTTAAGGGAAGAAAAGAGGGGGATTTCAGAATGAGAAATGGAGGGATATGGGGTGGAGGAAATCAGGGATAGATATTACCAAGTTGGGGTTAAGAGATATTACACACTCTTATCTTAACTTGGGGTTGAGTCTAGTATTTAAATAAGATATGACACACTTATCTAAATAACTAGAACCTAAAACTCACACTCAAGAGAACCACTCTTAAGATATAGATTTAGGAATTTAAGCACACACAAACAAGTGTATTACTAAGTTGGAAATTGGGAATACAATGTGTGTTTACAATGCTCAGGGATGAGCTTATATAGGTATAGAAAAGGGAGACTACCAAGTCTCTTATTCACACAAATTAAAGAAATTAATGGCCACTTGTTGATGTTCCTTTAGTGGGAAAAACACAGGGATTATTGTACTTGTAGGGTAGGATTTTGGCTATTAGTGGTGGGAGGGAATATGTGAATATAATTCACAATTGATTGGCTTAGGTGGGGTTGTTTTGGGCAGGAGAAAAAGGGTGGGGTAGCAGGTTTTTTTGGGGGTATTTCCTGGGCTGGATATGGGGTAAAAACATGGGGAATTGAAGGGTGTGGGTGTGGGTCAAGGTGTCTTGGATTTTATGGCTGTTTGTTTAGCCAAGTTGAGGTTTAAAGGAGTGGTATTGGCAGGGTTGTGTCATGAGGTTTTTGGCCAGGGATGAAGGAAAAATAAATGTAGTTTTGGGTTTATTATTTTGGATATTTTGGGGTTTGGATTGGATGAGAATGGCTGGGCCTTTTAAGTTGGAGTTGGGCTCAGGGAAATTATGGCTATGTGGCGGGTTTTAGGATTGATAAGTTCGGTCCAAAAAGAATCATAACACTTAGCCATTATTCCGTTAATTTGTTTAACGACTTTAGAGTCGCTGGTAGTCGCCCGGGGTATATCATCCTTCCCTTCTTCGAAAGAGTTTGTCCTCAAACTTGGAATTTCTTCACGCTCAAAGTACGGGCTGATGTCCTTGATATTGAAAGTAGCCGATACTCCATAATCTCCCGGAAGTTTAATCTTGTAGGCATTGTCATTGATTTTCTCTATGATTTCAAATGGGCCATCGGCTCTTGGCAGCAAATTTGACTTGCGTTTTGTGGGGAAACGCTCTTTCCGAAGGTGAATCCAAACTAGGTCTCCTGGTTCGAAGTGGACGTTCTTCCTTCCTCTGTTGATGCGTGCACTTACCTTCTCGTTTATAGCTTCAATCTTCTCTCGAACCCTTGCGTGAAGGTCTTGGATTTCCTTTGACCGCTTGTCCGCTTCCCAACTGTATTTGGTTTCCGTGATGATCGGATCAAGTTCAAGTGGGGTCAAGGGGTTCAAACCATAGACCACCGTGAATGGGGATAGTCCAGTAGTCTTGTTCGGGGTTCGGTTGTAGGCAAACTCGGCTTGTGGAAGAAGCTCCTCCCACTGCTTGATGTTCTTCTTGATGAGGGCTCGTAAGAGTGTTCCCAGGGTGCGGTTGGTGACCTCAGTTTGGCCATCGGTTTGTGGGTGGCTTGACGTACTAAACTTCAGTTTAGTACCCAATTTTCTCCAAAGAGTCATCCAAAAATGACTAAGGAATTTGGTGTCTCTGTCCGATACCATGCTTCGAGGAACGCCATGGAGTTTGACTATCTCTCGAAAGTAGATATCCGCAACTTGTGAAGCATCATAAGTGGTAACACATGGCACGAAATGCGCCATCTTTGAGAAACGGTCCACGACAACCATGATCGAATCTTTACCCCGCTGCGTCCTCGGTAGCCTGGTGATGAAATCCAAGCTAATATCTTCCCATGGTGCACAAGGAACGGGTAGCGGCATGTGCTTTCCTTGGGGCAGTGAGTGACTCTTTGCTAGGTGGCATGTGTTGCAACGCTTGATAAAATGCTCAACGTCTCGTTCCATCTTTGGCCAGTGGTAATGCTCCTTCATCATCATGTGAGTCTTGTCGACTCCATAATGACTAGCTAGGCCTCCTCCGTGGACTTCTTCAATGAGGGTTTCGCGCATAAAGCTTTTCGGGACGCACAGTTGGTTACCACGAAAGAGATAACCGTCTTTGACAAGAAAATCTCCATATGGCCGAATGAGGCACTTAGAATAAGTGTCCTTGAAGTCTTCATCTTCCTTGTACAGCTCCTGCAAAAACTCAAAACCAACAAGTTTGGTACTAAGTACCGTTAGGAATAAATGCCTCCGGGACAAGGCATCGGCACCCTTGTTCATGGTTCCGTTTTTGTGTTTGATGCTGAAGGTGAAGGTTTGGATATACTCGACCCATTTAGCATGCCGGGGTCGGAGTTTATGTTGCCCTTGGATGTACTTTAGAGCCTCATGGTCGGAATTTAAGATGAATTCCTTGCTCACGAGATAATGGCGCCAATGCTCAAGTGACCGCACCAATGCGTAGAACTCCTTGTCGTATGTGGAATACCTCCTTCTTGTGTCGTTTAGCTTCTCGCTAAAGTACGACACCGGGTGCCCTTCTTGGGATAGGACAGCTCCGATTCCAACTCCTGAGGCATCACACTCGACCTCGAATAGTTTGTCAAAACTAGGAAGGGCTAACACGGGGGCATGTGTTAATCGCTCCTTGATTGTTTCAAAGGCCTGTTGGGCCTTGGAGTTCCACTCGAATTTCTGATTTTTCGTCAAATCTGTGATAGGTGTCGTGATGGTGCTAAAATCCTTCACAAATCTCCGGTAGAAAGAGGCAAGACCATGAAAACTCCGAACTTGTTGCATAGTGGTGGGGGTCGGCCATTCTCTAATGGCTTGTGTCTTCTTTTCGTCCACCCGTATGCCTTCACTTGAGATAAAGTATCCCAAGAACTCCGTTTCTTGCGAAAAAGATATGGCTCTTTTCGAGGTTGCCGTAGAGTTTCTCCTTGTCCAACTTCTTCATCACCAAAGTGAGGTGATTAGCATGATCTTCTTCATTTTTGCTATCAATTAGAATGTCGTCAAAGTAGACAACGACAAAATGACCTATAAACGGCTTCAAGACCTGATTCATAAGCCGCATGAACGTGCTCGGGGCATTGGTTAATCCAAATGGCATAACCAACCATTCGTATAACCCAAACTTTGTCTTGAACGCTGTCTTCCACTCGTCTCCTTCAAAGATTCGAATTTGATGATATCCACTCCTAAGATCAATTTTTGAAAAGATCTTGGAGCCATGCAACTCATCCAACATGTCTTCCAAACGGGGAATCGGGTACCGATACTTGATAGTGGTTTTATTGAGAGACCGACTATCGCAACACATACGCCACGTTCCATTCTTCTTTGGCACCAAAAGTGCCGGAACAGCGCACGGGCTAAGGCTTTCTCTCACGAAGCCTTTAGCTAGCAGCTCATCAACTTGGCGTTGAATCTCCTTCGTTTCTTCGGGGTTCATCCTATAGGCCGGTTTGTTGGGTAGGGCAGCCCCCGGGATGAGATCAATCTTGTGTTGTATGTCCCGTTTGGGGGGGTAAACCATGGGGAACATCTTCAGGAAATACTTGGGTATAGTCTCGCAAAATTGGCTCGACCAAGGGATGGGGTGGTTTGAGAGGTGTGAAGGGTTCGGCTTCCCCATCTTCCAACAGGATTAAATCTTTAACCCCATCAAATTCATGCTGCTCAGATTGTAAGATGGTGGATATAAGGACGGGGGGTTGTTCTGGTGTAGTTTTGGCCGTAGAAGAGGGGGGGTGGTGGTAATGGGGTTAGGGTAATCTTCCTCTTATTCATCAAGAATGAATAAGTGTTGGCGTAACCGTCATGTTGCACACGATGATCAAATAACCAAGGTCGTCCCAAAAGTATGTGGCACGCATCCATAGGGATGATATCACACCATACGTCATCCTTGTATGCTTTGCCAATGCTCAAAGAAATGAGGCTCTGCGTATCAACTCGTAAGCCCTTGCCATGATTCAGCCATTGAATCGTGTATGGCTTTGGATGCGGTGATGTTTTTAAGTGCAGCTTGTCCACCATAGTTTTGGAAGCCACGTTAGTGCAACTCCCGCTATCAATGATAAGAGAACACACCTTCCTTTGTACGGTGCAACGAGTGTGAAAAATGTTCTCCCGTTGCAATTGTTCTTCGGGACATGCTATGGTACTCAAAGTCCTTCGAATGACCAGGAGCTCTCCTTCATCGGGGCCAATGCATTCATCTTGCTCTTCGATTTCTTCCATGTTTTCTTCAGCCCAAGTTGGATCAAATTCTTCTTCATCACACTCAACGATTGCCATCACCTTTTTGTTGGGGCACTCGTTAGCATAATGACCTCTTCCTTGACATCGAAAGCAAATGGGTGCTTTCCTCATTGAGTCTGTTCTAGGAGGAAGAGAGGAGGAGGGGTTCTTAGGTAAGGGAGAGGGGAGGGATCTGTGGTCAGTGGGTGAGGTTTTGGTGGAGTTGAAAGGTGCTTTGGATGGAGAATAGTTTGGCTTTTGGAAAGTGGTGTTGGGCCGTATGTAAGAGGGGTTACCTTTGGAGAGAAGGGCTTTGGATTTCTTTATTTGTGCTTCAACTTTAAGGGCTAATTTGGTAAGCTCTTCCAGGGACTCATAGCTTTGTAGCTCTACCGTATTGGCTATTTGTAGGTTTAAGCCGAATAGGTATCGTACAAAGGTTTGCTCATCATCTTCTTGCAAGTCACACCTTAGCAAGAGTTCCTCGAACTCGCGGGTGTATTCTTCAACCGATTTAGAACCTTGCTTAAGCGTTTGAAGCTTGGCAAAATTCTCACGAACATATTCAGCGGGTAAGAACTTCTTCTTTAAGAGAGACTTCATTTTGGCCCATGTAGCCACCGGCTCCTTGTGGTTTCTTCTCCTTTTGGTGCACGTGTTAGTCCACCAAGTAGATGCATACTTGCGGAACTTCAAGGCCACTATCTTGACCTTCTTCTCATCGGAGACTTCTTTGAAATCGAAAACGCGCTCCACCGTCTCTAGCCATTCTAGAAACTCGTCCGGGTCGTTCTTTCCCTCAAAAGTTGGGACATCAACTTTGAAGTCAGACCCGTCATTAGTTTTGGCCTTGTTGGTGCTGCTGGTGCTTGCATCATCCTCATGATCACTACTTTGAAGGGCGTTGAGCTTTATCTTGGTGAGCTTAGCTACCTCCTTGGCCAAGTACTCTACTTGGGCTTTTAAGGCGGCGTTGGATGCAACGAGCTCCTCATGGGACATGTGTTGAGATTCATTCGACATGGTTGAATTGGCGTCAATGGGTGGTTGGAAAGGAAATGGGTAAGGTTGAGGGAAGTGTTTTGGTCCTTGGGGATGTGGAACAATGGGCTTTGATACCAAATGTTATGCCCGAACTCCGGGAATAAGCTTTAAGTTTGGGACAAAGCTTTTTAAACTGCAGGAGCAAGGAATAATCGATTATCAATTTATGATAATCGACTAACAAGAGGTTCATTTTCTTGGGAAGGAACTTTGGGAGTTCAGGGAAGGGAAATAGTCGATTGTCACTTTAGCAACAATCGATTGTGGGATTGTGTAGTTTTAAGTCAAGAAGGTTCAGGAGGGTGGGATAGTCGATTATCAATAGTTGATAATCGATTATTTGGGGTTTCAGATTCTGCCAAGGAAGTTCAGGGGTGTTGGATAGTCGATTATCAGTGAAAGATATTCGATTATCAGGGTTACCCGAGGTTTCAATATGGAAGGAAAATGGCTGGACTATGTAGGGAAGTTATGGGAAGGAATGATAGGGTGTTTTATATGTTAAGGGAAGAAAAGAGGGGGATTTCAGAATGAGAAATGGAGGGATATGGGGTGGAGGAAATCAGGGATAGATATTACCAAGTTGGGGTTAAGAGATATTACACACTCTTATCTTAACTTGGGGTTGAGTCTAGTATTTAAATAAGATATGACACACTTATCTAAATAACTAGAACCTAAAACTCACACTCAAGAGAACCACTCTTAAGATATAGATTTAGGAATTTAAGCACACACAAACAAGTGTATTACTAAGTTGGAAATTGGGAATACAATGTGTGTTTACAATGCTCAGGGATGAGCTTATATAGGTATAGAAAAGGGAGACTACCAAGTCTCTTATTCACACAAATTAAAGAAATTAATGGCCACTTGTTGATGTTCCTTTAGTGGGAAAAACACAGGGATTATTGTACTTGTAGGGTAGGATTTTGGCTATTAGTGGTGGGAGGGAATATGTGAATATAATTCACAATTGATTGGCTTAGGTGGGGTTGTTTTGGGCAGGAGAAAAAGGGTGGGGTAGCAGGTTTTTTTGGGGTATTTCCTGGGCTGGATATGGGGTAAAAACATGGGGAATTGAAGGGTGTGGGTGTGGGTCAAGGTGTCTTGGATTTTATGGCTGTTTGTTTAGCCAAGTTGAGGTTTAAAGGAGTGGTATTGGCAGGGTTGTGTCATGAGGTTTTTGGCCAGGGATGAAGGAAAAATAAATGTAGTTTTGGGTTTATTATTTTGGATATTTTGGGGTTTGGATTGGATGAGAATGGCTGGGCCTTTTAAGTTGGAGTTGGGCTCAGGGAAATTATGGCTATGTGGCGGGTTTTAGGATTGATAAGTTCGGTCCAAAAGGAATCATAACACTTAGCCATTATTCCGTTAATTTGTTTAACGACTTTAGAGTCGTTGGTAGTCGCCCGGGGTATATCAATCATCCTTCCCTTCTTCGAAAGAGTTTGCCCTCAAACTCGGCTTTTCTTCACGCTCATCTTCGGGGTTTGGATGTGGTAATCTATCTTTATCTCTAGAACACCTTGAGGACGTGTTCTCTCTCACACCTGTGCCTTTGTGAATGACCTGCAAATTAAACAAAAAAGTGTTGGCATTAAAAACCGTTAGTGTCGGTTTGCCCCCGAGGCTTTCCTTTTCACAGAAGTGGTCGGGCAGGGGGTCTTTAGAGAGGCCCAACAGCTGGTTTTGCTCAAGCAAAGAATCATATGGTGACTCTTTAGATTCGTGGTAGGCAAACATGGCAAGGATGGGGCGGTGTTTCGGGCAGCTTGTTGGATGGTATTATTGGGGAAAGAGTGATTCTCCTAGTATTCAAGAAGAATGAATACGAGTTGGTAAAGCCATCATAGGAAACTCGCCGATCATATAACCATGGTCTCCCGAGTAGGAGATGACAAGCTTTCATGGGAATCACATCGCACCAAACCGTATCGTGGTAAGACGGTCCTACACGAAATGAAACCAAACTTCGTGTCTTCACACGTGCTCCTTCATCTAGATTCAACCAATGAATCTCATATGGATCGGGATGCGGCAACATCTCTAGATTGAGTCTTTCCACCGTTGTTTTTGAGACGAGGTTGGCACTACTCCCGCTATCAATGATCATCAAACAAATCTTTTCGTTTATGGTGCAAGGATTATGAAAAATACTCTCCCTGGGTGAGTGATCATTTCTGGAAGCCTCTAGGTTCTTGGTCTTTTGAACGACCAATAGCCCTCCTTCGTCCGGGCCAATTATCTCTTCTTCTTCTTCTCTTTCTTCATTAACCCAAGATGGGTTAATCTCTTCGTCATCCATCTCGATGATAGCCATGAGCTTTTTATTGGGACACTCACTAGCATAGTGATTGATCCCTTGGCAACGAAAACATTTTTAAATTCGGCTATTTGACGAACTTGGTTTTGAAGGGGTGGATGGGTTTGGCAGGGAAGTGGTGCGAATGGGCCTGGAGTTTTGGAATGAAGTGGGCGTGGGCTTTTGGGAATCTTGTGCGGTGGCGTGTGGACTGTTTGGAGAAGAGTTGTTTGGGTGTTGATACGGGGTAGATGTTCGGTTCAAATGGGCCTTACCTTTCTTGAGTTGGGCTTCCACTTTCAACGCTAACTTAGTTAGCTCTTCAAGACTTTCGAACGTTTGCAGCTCCACGGTGTTGGCTATTTGGGTGTTTAGGCCAAATAGGTACCTCAAAAACGTTTGTGAATCGTTCTCTTGAAGGTCACACCTCATCAAGAGTTCCTCGAACTCTCGGTTGTACTCCTCTACGGACTGGTTGCCTTGCCTCAAGTGTTGAAGCCTAGCAAAATTCTCCCTCACATAGTGAGTGGGGATAAATTTCTTCTTCAAAAGGGCCATCATCTTTGTCCACGTTTTCACGACGGGTTTTCCTTCTCTTCTGCATTTGGTGGTAGTGTTAGCCCACCACGTGGAAGCATAGCCTCTAAACTTCAAGGCTATCAACTTGACCTTCTTGTCTTCCGGAACTTCGGCATAGTCAAAGGCGCGTTCAACCATTTCTAACCATTCGATGAAATCATCGGGGTCGTCCTTGCCATCAAAGGTTGGGATTTCAACCTTGAAATTAGAGGAAGACTTCTCTTGGTTGTTTCTCCTTATGGTGGGAGAACTCCTGATTGGATGTCTTCTTCTTGCTCATCTTCACTTTCCTCTGGAGTTTGGACCATGCTCATTTTCAACTTGGTGAGTTGAGCCACTTGTTTGGCCAAATACTCAACTTGAGCTTTGAGTTTGGCATTGGATGCAACCAAATCTTCCCTAGTAATGTTTTGGGGGGTGTGAGACATGTTTTGGCTGAAATGAGGATGAAGGAAAGGAGAAAGAGTGGAAGTGTGTTCTTGGTCCTTTGGGATGTAGGAACAAGAAGCTCTGATACCAGATGTTATATCTCGGCTCCGGGTGTAACGATATTAAGCTCAAACTCAAGAAATAATGTCCTCCGATTCTCAAGATAGGAGGATAATCGATTATCTAGTCTAGATAATCGATTATTTGCTGGTTCAGTTTCTTGGATTTTCAGGAAGGGCTAATAGTCGATTATCAGTATGGTGATAATCGATTATTGAGGACTGCATGAGTTTCCACTCATGTATGATAATCGATTGCCGAGGGTGATAATCGATTAACGACGCCTGGTGGTGTTTTGACGGAGGAATGATAATCGATTTTTAACAATGCTAATCGATTATTTTGACATATTTCTGGGAACGAAATGATGGTGTTATATCTAAGCTCAGGGTTTTATAGTTTCAGACTCTTTATTTGCAGAGAAAGGAAGATAATCGATTGTCCTAAGTGGATAATCGATTATTGAAGGCTTCAGGTTCTGGGTAGTTTTCTGGGAATTCTCTGAGAAGGGCGATAATCGATTGATGGGGGAGTGACAATCGATTGTTGAGAATTGCAGGTTTCTGGGAAAAGCTAATAATCGATTGTCCTAAGTGGATAATCGATTGTTGAAGGCTTCAGGTTCTTAGCAGTTTTTTCTGGGAATTCTCTGAGAAGGACGATAATCGATTGACGGAGGAGTGGTAATCGATTATTGTGAGTTGCAGGTTTTTGGGAAAAGCTGATAATCGATTATCTGAAAGTGATAATCGACTATTGAAGACTGCGGGTGTTTTTACGAAGGATAGATAATCGACTTCTACTACTGATAATCGATTACTCGACAGTTCGAGACAGGAAAAAAGGTATTTCTTTGGGGAGGGGAACAAGCCAAGTTGGTGTTAAGAGATGTTACTCACCCTTATCTTAACTTGAGGTTGAATCCAGCATTAAAATAAGATATAACACACTTATTTAAATAACTAGAACCTAAAACTCACACTCAAGAGAACCACTCTTAAGATATAGGATTAGGAATTTGGAATGAAACACACAAATGAATCACTTTGATTAAAAGGGGAATACAATGTGTTTCTACACCCAGGCCTATTGCTAAATATATAGGATTACATTGGAGGGAAAGAGGGAAAATACAACTCACTCAAAATAATGCCCATGTGCTTATGTTTCTTAAGTGGAATGAAATCAGGGATATGGGTTGTTTGGTGGGGTTTTGGGCTGTTTCTGAGTTGCAGGAAATGTTGGGGGGAAGGAGGGATGAATGTGGGGAGGGCTGAGGTTGAGGGCCAAGGGGTGGGGGTAAGATGAAGTGGTACATTTGGCTGGGTATTTGTGGAGGTTTTGGGGGAATTTGAATTTTGTCAGGGTTGGGAGACAAAGGGGTGTGTGTGGGGTGTGTCATTTGGACTTTTGTTGTAGGTTTGTTGTGGGGATTGGATGTATTATTGTGAAGGAAAATATCCCTGGGCATTTTGGTTTATAATTTGAGTGTATTGGGGAACATAATTGGGATCATGCTGGGTGTGTTTTTGGACACTTATTTTCGGCATTGTAAAATAGGAAGAAAGGGAAATTGTGGCTTGGTTTTCTTTGGATTCCTGGGAATGGATTGTGAAGTGCTGGGATTGGTTATTAATGTGGTGATGGGTTGAGGGTAAATATGGTTAGGGTGCATGGTTTGATGATGATTTCATTCCAGAGGGGGTCATAACACTTGGACATTATTCCACTGATTTCCTTAAGGACTTGAGGGTGATTTGTGGTGCTCTAGGATATATCATCCTCCCCGTCTTCAGAAAAGTTTGTCCTCAAACTTGGAAGTTCTTTAGGGTCAAAATATGGACTGAGATCCTTAACATTGAATGTAGCAGAAACTCCGTAATCTCCAGGCAAATTGACTTTGTAGGCGTTGTCGTTGATCTTCTCTAAAATCTCGAATGGGCCGTCGGCTCTTGGTAGTAACTTGGACTTACGTTTGGCGGGAAAACGCTCTTTCCTTAGGTGAATCCAAACCAAGTCACCGGGCTGAAAACTTGTGAATTTTCTTCCTTTGTTGATCCTGTTACTAACTTTCTCATTTACCGCTTCAATCTTCTCTCGAACCTTTTCATGGAGTTCTTGAATTTCCTTGGACCGTTGATCAGCTGCCCAACTGTATTGCTCTTTTCCTACGATGGGATCAAGCTCAAGTGGGGTGAGGGGGTTCGAACCATAGACCACCATGAACGGGGATAGCCCCGTGGTCTTGTTTGGGGTTCGGTTATAGGCAAACTCGGCGTGCGGCAGTAGCTCTTCCCATTGCTTGATGTTTCGTTTGATTAGAACTCGAAGGAGAGTTCCAAGCGTTCTGTTGGTGACCTCGGTTTGTCCGTCAGTTTGCGGATGGCTAGTAGTGCTGAATTTGAGCTTTGTGCCTAGCTTTCTCCACAATGTCATCCAAAAATGGCTAAGGAATTTGGGATCCCTATCAGAAACCATGCTGCGAGGTATGCCATGGAGTTTAACGACCTCTCGGAAGTAGAGATCGGCTACTTGGGAAGCATCGTATGTAGTAACGCAGGGAATGAAATGGGCCATCTTTGAGAATCTATCCACAACCACCATTATGGAATCCTTGCTTCGTTGAGTTCGGGGCAGCCCAGTAATGAAGTCTAGGCTAACATCTTCCCACGGGGCGTACGGGACGGGTAAGGGTAAGTGCATTCCTTGGGGTAGGGCTTGGGACTTTGCAAGTTGACAAGTGTGACATCTCTTGATGAAGTGCTCGACGTCTCTCTCCATTTTGGGCCAGAATTAATGCTCTTTAATCATCAAATAAGTCTTGTTGATTCCGAAGTGATCGGCTAGTCCACCACCGTGGACCTCGTCTATCAGGGTTTCACGAACGCTGCTCCTCGGGATGCACAGTTGATTACCACGAAAGAGGGAACCATCTTTGATTAGGTAATCTTCATGAGGCCGAAATAAGCATTGGGCATACATTTCCTTGAAATCTTCATCATCCTTGTAGAGTTCCTGCAAAAATTCAAAACCAAGAAGTTTGGTACTAAGTACCGTTAGTAATAAGTGTCTCCGAGACAACGCATCCGCGCCTTTGTTCATGGACCCGTTCTTGTGCCTGATGGTGAATGTAAAGGTTTGAATGTATTCAACCCATTTGGCATGACGGGGTCGAAGCTTGTGCTGCCCTTGAATGTACTTCAACGCCTCATGGTCGGAGTGAAGGATGAATTCCTTACTCACGAGATAGTGTTGCCAATGCTCAAGAGACCGTACCAACGCATAGAATTCTTTGTCGTAGGTAGAATAGCGTCTTCGTGTGTCATTGAGCTTCTCACTGAAGTAGGAAACCGGGTGTCCCTCTTGAGTTAGGACAGCCCCAATGCCAACTCCCGATGCATCACACTCCACCTCGAACAACTTCTCGAAACTGGGCAGGGCCAATACGGGGGCATGCGTTAAGCGATCCTTGATTGCTTCGAAGGCTTGTTGGGCTCTCGAGTTCCACTCAAACTTCGGATTCTTTGTCAAGTCCGTGAGGGGGGCAGTGAAAGTACTAAAGTCCTTCACAAATCGCCGATAGAAGGATGCAAGGCCATGGAAGCTCCTAACTTGCTGCATTGTTGTGGGAATGGGCCAATCTCGTATGGCGTGTGTTTTCTTCTCATCGACTTTGATCCCTTCACTTGAGATAAAGTATCCCAAAAACTCGGTTTCTTGAGAAAAGAATTGACTCTTCTCAAGGTTTCCATATAACTTCTCTTCTTCCAATTTCTTAATCACCAAAGTGAGGTGATTAGCATGATCTTTCTCGTTCCGGCTGTAGACCAAAATGTCGTCAAAGTACACTACGACAAAGTGACCTATAAATAGCTTCAACACTTGATTCATTAGTCTCATGAATGTGCTTGGTGCATTGGTTAATCCAAATGGCATAACTAGCCACTCGTATAACCCGAACTTTGTCTTGAATGCTCTTTTCCATTCATCTCCCTCAAAGATTCGAATTTGATGATAACCACTTCGGAGATCAATCTTCGAGAAGATATTGGATCCATGAAGTTCATCCAACATGTCCTCAAGCCTAGGTATGGGGTACCTATACTTGATGGTAATCTTGTTAAGGGCTCGACTATCACAACACATACGCCAAGTACCATTTTTCTTTGGCACCAAGAGAGCCGGAACAGCACAGGGGCTCAGGCTTTCTCTCACGAATCCTTTGGCTAGTAACTCATCAACTTGCCGTTGGACCTCCTTGGTTTCCTCAGGGTTCATTCGGTACGCAGGCTTGTTTGGTTGGGCAGCTCCATGAATGAGATCAATCTTGTGTTGAATGTCTCGTTTTGGTGGTAGGCCGTGAGGCACATCTTCGGGAAAGACATTGGAGAATTGCTCAACGATAGGCTTGGCTAACGGGTGGGGTGGTGCTGAGGTTGTGGCAGAATCGGAGGCTTCGTTTTCAAAGAGAATCAGTTCTTTTTGGGGTTCATATTCATGGTGTTCGGCTTGCAATATAGTGGAAATGAGAACGGGGGGTTTCTTCTTCGGATGGGGGGGTAGCTGTGGGGTTAGAGGGGGGGCAAGGATGTGAGGGTAACCTTCTTCTTGATGATGAGGAATGAATATGTGTTGGCATATCCATCATGGAACACCTTCCGATCAAATAACTAAGGTCGTCCCAATAGAACATGGCAGGCATCCATTGGGATGATATCACACCATATCTCATCGGAATAACTTCGTCCAATGCTTAATTATACCAAACTCCGGGAATCCACACGTAATCCCTTGCCATCGTTCAACCACTGAATCGTGTATGGCCTCGGGTGTGGTGAGGTCTTCAACTTCAACTTATCTACCAACGTTTTTGAAGCGACATTGGTGCAACTTCCGCTATCCACGATCAAAGTACATACCTTCTTTTGAATAGTACAACGGGCATGGAAAATGTTTTCCCGCTGTAGTTGGTCATCGGGACTAGCTATGTTACTCAAGGCCCTTCGGATGACCAAGAGTTCTCCTTCGTCCGCTCCAACACACTCTTCTTCTTCAAGCTCTTCTTCAGCCCACGAAGGACTGATCTCTTCTTCTTCGCATTCAACAATGGCCATTATCTTCTTGTTGGGACATTCATTGGCAAAATGCCCTATGCCTTGGCAACGAAAACATTTGGGATAGAGTTGTTTGGGTTTGTTTGGGTTTTTTTGAATGGGGGTGGATGGGTGGACGTAGACGGGATAGAGTTGGGTTTTGAATGGGTATTTTGAGCAGGGGTGTTTGGAGTTATCTTTGAGGTAGTTGGAGGGGTTTTGGAAAAGGGTGAAGTACGGACAAATGAGGTTTTGTTTCTCTTAAGTTGGGACTCAACTTTGAGAGCCAGCTTAGAAAGCTCTTCAAAGGTATCATAAGGTTGCAGCTCTACTACATTAGCTATTTGAGTGTTTAATCCAAATAGGTAACGTACCAATGTTTGTGAATCGTTTTCGTGAAGATCACATCTCATCAAAAGTTCTTCAAACTCCCGAGTATAGTCCTCAACTGAGCGGGGGCCTTGCCTTAGGTGTTGAAGTTTGGAAAAGTTGTCCCGTACATATTGTTCGGGTAGGAACTTCTTCTTCAACAAGCTCCTCATCTTGAGCCAAGTCTTCACAGGGGCCTTATTCTCTCGCCTTCTTTTGGTGGATAGGTTGGACCACCAAGTGGAAGCATACTTCCGAAACTTCAATGCCACGATCTTGACCTTTTTTTCTTCGGGCACATCTTTGAAATCAAAGACGCGCTCAACAGTTTCCAGCCACTCTAGAAAGTCATCCGGATCGTTCTTCCCTTCAAAGGTTGGTATGTCCACCTTGAAATCGGTAGCTCCTCGTTCATGATTCTCCTCTCTAGTGGTGTTACTAGAGTTAGCTTCGGGGTGAACTTCTTTGTCTTCTTCACTTTCCTCCGGGGTATTCACCATGCTCATCTTGAGCTTAGTGAGTTGGGCAACTTGCTTGGCCAAGTACTCAACTTGGGCCTTGAGAGCAGCATTGGAAGCTAGGAGTTCTTCGTTGGACAGGTTGTTGGAAGTGTTTGACATGATGATAGTAAGGGAGAGAGAGTAAAGGAAATGGAAAGGAAAGAAAAGGGGAAGTTTGTTGTATGGCCTCAGGGAATGCTTAACAACAAGCTTTGATACCAAATGTTATATCTAAGCTCAGGGTTTTATAGTTTCAGACTCTTTATTTGCAGAGAAAGGAAGATAATCGATTGTCCTAAGTGGATAATCGATTATTGAAGGCTTCAGGTTCTAGGTAGTTTTCTGGGAATTCTCTGAGAAGGGCGATAATCGATTGATGGGGGAGTGACAATCGATTATTGAGAATTGCAGGTTTCTGGGAAAAGCTAATAATCGATTGTCTTAAGTGGATAATCGATTGTTGAAGGCTTCAGGTTCTTGGCAGTTTTTTCTGGGAATTCTCTGAGAAGGACGATAATCGATTGACGGAGGAGTGGTAATCGATTATTGTGAGTTGCAGGTTTCTGGGAAAAGCTGATAATCGATTATCTGAAAGTGATAATCGACTATTGAAGACTGCGGGTGTTTTTACGAAGGATAGATAATCGACTTCTACTACTGATAATCGATTACTCGACAGTTCGAGACAGGAAAAAAGGTATTTCTTTGGGGAGGGGAACAAGACAAGTTGGTGTTAAGAGATGTTACTCACCCTTATCTTAACTTGAGGTTGAATCTAGCATTAAAATAAGATATAACACACTTATTTAAATAACTAGAACCTAAAACTCACACTCAAGAGAACCACTCTTAAGATATAGGATTAGGAATTTGGAATGAAACACACAAGTGAATCACTTTGATTAAAAGGGGAATACAATGTGTTTCTACACCCAGGCCTATTGCTGAATACATAGGATTACATTGGAGGGAAAGAGGGAAAATACAACTCACTCAAAATAATGCCCATGTGCTTATGTTTCTTAAGTGGAATGAAATCAGGGATATGGGTTGTTTGGTGGGTTTTGGGCTGTTTCTGAGTTGCAGGAAATGTTGGGGGAAAGGAGGGATGAATGTGGGGAGGGCTGAGGTTGAGGGCCAAGGGGTGGGGGTAAGATGAAGTGGTACATTTGGCTGGGTATTTGTGGAGGTTTTGGGGGAATTTGAATTTGGTCAGGGTTGGGAGACAAAGGGGTGTGTGTGGGGTGTGTCATTTGGACTTTTGTTGTAGGTTTGTTGTGGGGATTGGATGTATTATTGTGAAGGAAAATATCCCTGGGCATTTTGGTTTATAATTTGAGTGTATTGGGGAACATAATGGGGACCATGCTGGGTGTGTTTTTGGACACTTATTTTCGGCATTGTGAAATAGGAAGAAAGGGAAATTGTGGCTTGGTTTTCTTTGGATTCCTGGGAATGGATTGTGAAGTGCTGGGATTGGTTATTAATGTGGTGATGGGTTGAGGGTAAGTATGGTTAGGGTGCATGGTTTGATGATGATTTCATTCCAGAGGGGGTCATAACACTTGGACATTATTCCACTGATTTCCTTAAGGACTTGAGGGTCATTTGTGGTGCTCTAGGATATATCAGATGGTGTTTGTGTGGGGGATGGCTGAGAAAATATGGAGATGATGAAGGAGTTCTTCTGGTAATTTTAATGTAAGGAAGGAAAAGAGATTAAGGATAGAAATGGTGGGAAAAGAAATGGATAGAAAATAATGATGGATAAACCAAGTTGGTGTTTAAGAGATATTACACACTCTTATCCTAACTTGGGGTTTGAATCTAGAATTTAATTAATATATGACACACTTAATCAAATATCTAGAACCTAAAACTCGCACTTAAGATAACCACTCTTAAGATATAAAATTAGGAATTTGGCTAAAATAGCATCACACTATTTTAATAATACTCAAAGAGTAAAAGATTTTAATATTCAAAAGGCTGTGTTACAATGGCCATAAGGCCTGAGTTATATAGGCAGGGGAAGGAGGAGATAATTCACAATACATTGAATGTAAGCTTAGGGAAGCTTCCTTGCAACTATCTCTTCCAAGGCATGGGGTATTGGCGACTCATTCCTGTCTCCTTAGTGGAATAAAATCAGGGATGGGGCTGGGGATTGTGGGGTTTTGGGTTTTAGGATTGTAGTGGTTGTTTTCCTAGGTTTTGTGGGTATTATTTGGGTAAGAATGGAGGGTTGTTTTTGGTCATTAAAAGGGGACAGGGCTGGGTATTATTTGTGGATATTTTGGAGTTATGGCTTTGGGTTATTGTGAGGGAGAACATGGGCAGGAAGTAGGGGCTGGAGGTGGGTCATGGTTTTGGCTCTTTGTGGGTGTTGTGTTGGGATTGTGAGGCTTATTTGGGCAGGGAATGAAAGGAAGGAAGAGAGGGTTTTACTGGTTTATTAAAAGGCTTAAAAGAAGGAAAATAACAACAAACAAAAAGGTTTTGGTTTACACACTCTTATTTTCGGCCATGGCTAAAATAAGAGTAGGAAAAACTTTATTTTGAAAAGGAAATATTTTGGATGTTTAGGGAAGGTATGGGAAGTGTGGGCTCAGCCTAGGGTGGGTGTAGGACAACCATGGTGTTGGGTTGGGTTCTAAGGCAAGAAAATGGAGAAGTTTCAACCCAATTAATGTCACCACACTTGGGCTCTATTCCCCTGATCCGTCTATCCCTTGGCGGGCTACGGAGAGTCTTCGGGCATGCTCCCGGATATATATCACGGTGATAATCCAAATTAAGCTGGAGACTCTCAAGGAGAGCGCTCCGTTAGATTTGTTTATTTTACCAAGTTTAGATATAATGGCGCCAAGCTAATGATGTTAAATTAGCGCTTAACGGGAGGCAACTCGTCATAATAATAATAATAATAATAATAATAATAATAATAATAATAATAATAATAATAATAATAATAATAATAATAATAATAATAATAATAATAATAATAATAATAATAATAATAATAATAGTAATAGTAATAGTAATAGTAATAATAATAATAATAATAATAATAATAATAATAATAATAATAATAATAATAATAATAATAATAATAATAATAATAATAATAATAATAATAATTAAATTAGCAATAGTTCTTGTTCACACTTTCACATACTGTGCACCTATCGTTTTTTTCCATTGTTTTTTTGTTTCTTTTCATTGATAATCGACTATCTGCCATCCCTGAAACTCCTGGGTTTAATAGCACCATTCAATGATAACCAGCCCAAAAACTACATTATTCCCTTCCCCTCTCCCATTCACTCCTGGCCAAAAATCCCTTCCCAAAACCCATACCATAATACAATCTATGTTCCCCATTATGTCCATCAACTTGGATACACAAACAGTGACTATAATCCAAGACATAATGACCCACCATTACACCAATCAAGCCTTATCTGGTTCCCCTTAAAACTACCCACAGGAAACCTCCAAAACAACCCACCATCTCTTGCACAATTCTTTTCCCCATTGGTAGAAATAATCCGCCCATTCATCAATCTAGTGGTCTTCATTCACATGCCAAACAACCCCACAATCCCAGGCACCCATCTCTAATTTCAGTCCATTAAGGAGACAAGAATAAATGGGTATTATCCCATGTTTTTGAAATAGTTGCTGCCAGGAAGTTTCCTAATGTCTACATTCAATGTATTGTGTGTTTCTACCCCCTTTCCCCTGCCTATATAACTCAGGCCTATGGCTATTGTAAGACATCTTTGAATATTGAAAAAAAACCTTTTACTCTTTGAGTATTCATAAAATAGTGTGATGCTATTTTAGCCAAATTCCTAATTCTATATCTTAAGAGTGGTTATCTTAAGTGTGAGTTTTAGGTTCTAGATATTTGATTAAGTGTGTCATATCTTAATTAAATTCTAGATTCAAACCCGAAGTTAGGATAAGAGTGTGTAATATCTCTTAAACACCAACTTGGTTTATCCATCCCTGATTTTCTTCCATTTCATACCTCCCCATTTCTCCTCTTAATCTTACTCTTTTCCTCCATTAAAAATACCCAAAAAGAACTCCCTCATCATCCCCATATTTTCCCAGCCATTCCCCACACAAACACCATCATTTCGTTCCTAGAAATCTGTCAAAATAATCGATTAGCATTGTTAAAAATCGATTATCATTCCTTCGTTGAGACACCACCAGGCGTCATTAATCGATTATCACCGTCGGCAATCGTCTTTGGCCTTATTATAGGTGCGAGAAATTATTTGGGGGGAGGAATTCGGCCATGGGACAAAGGGATGTGAGGGGGATGGTTTTGAATGATTTTCACACCAAGACAAAAGACATGTTTAATCCTTGTCTCCTTATTTGGTCTTTTGTGTTTTGTAATGGATTGGGATGGATGGGGATGGATTCTAAGGCCAAAAGGGGATGTATTTACGTGGGTTTGAAGTAGGAAAAGGTGGGGGAAGGATTTATTCAAAGTAGGGAACATTAGGAAAGAAAACAACACACACAAAGCAATTTTGTTTGTCCTTGTCTCTTGAATTTTCGGCCATGGCTTCAAAGGGAGGAAGGACTTTTTTTTGTTATCAAAGGCAAATGAAATACTTTTGGATATGTGGGAGTGTGTTGGGATTCTAGGCATTTTTGGCCTAGGGGTTTTGGGCGAGAAGGGTCATGGTTCGGGCTTTAATGTGGGACGGGTCAATGAGTTCAACCCAAAATGGATCATAACACCTAGACATTAAAGACTTGACTTGTTGTAATAATTGTGGCGTGTGTGAAGGTGCATCCCGGGGTATATCATTCTCCCCTTCTTCAGAAGAGTTTGACCTCAAACTCGGAATATCTTCTGGCTCAAAGTAGGGACAGAGGTCGGTGATGTTGAACAATCCGGAGACTCCATATTCTCCGGGTAGGTTGATCTTGTAGGTGTTGTCATTGATCTTTTCTACTACTTCAAAGGGACCATCCGCTCGGGGTCCTTGGACTTGCATTTCATGGGGAAATGCTCTTTTTGGAGGTGAATCCAAACTAATACTCTGGGTTTGAATATGGCAGATTTCCTCCTCTTGTGGATGCGTGCACTCACCCTTTCATCGGTGGCTTCAATCTTCTCTCGTACCTTGGCATGAAGGTCTTGAATCCCCTTTGCTCTTTCCTCGGCTTCTGCACTGTATTTCTGTTTTATCATAGTAGGATCAAGTTCAAGTGGGGTAAGGGAGGTTGAGCCGTAAACAACCATGAATGGAGAAAATCCGGTTGTTTTGCTTGGTGTCCGGTTATATGCAAACTCTGCATGAGGTAGGAGCTCTTCCCATTGCTTTATATTCCTCTTGATAAGCACCCGTAGCAACGTACCGAGGGACCAGATAGTCGATTGACACCACAAGACAATCGATTTACAAGGACTTACTCTGTTATACCCGAGCTCCGGGACTAGGCTTAAGTTTAAGAACAAACTCCTCAAGTTGCAGGGAAGGGGGAATAATCGATTATTCAAGTATGAAAATCGACTATTGGATGCTTCAGTTTCTGGGGAAAAATTGAAGGAGTTTCAGAGGCGATTGATAATCGATTGATAGGGAGGTGTTAATCGATTATTGTGGACTGCAGATTTTCTGGGGATTCTGATAATCGACTATTGTAGAATGACAATCGATTACAGAAGGTTGCAGGGGTTTTACGAAGGATGGATATTCGACTATCAATAGTGATAATCGATTATTTGGTGGCTCGGGAAAAGGGAAAGAACTATTTTTTGGGGAATGGGAACAAACTAAGTTGGTGTTAAGAGATACCACACACCATTATCTTAACTTGGGGTTGAGTCTAGCATTCAAATAAGATATTACACACTTATTTAAATAACTAGAACCTGAAACTCACACTCAAGAGAACCACTCTTAAGATATAGGATTAGGAATTTGAAATGAAACACACAAGTGAATCACTCTAATTGAAAATGGAATACAATATGCTATTACAATGGCCTATGGCCGAGATATATATAAGCACACCAAGGGGAGAGGGAAACTTCCTGGTACATTCACTTATTTGGGGAATAATGTCCACTTATTTTAATGGAATGAAAACAAAGAGGAAGGGTGAGGTTGTGGGGGAAGGTGTTTCGGCCTGGTGGGGGGGAGTAAGGGGTGGAAAATGAGACTCACTTATTTGGCTGGAAATGGGGATTCTTTTATGGTGGGTTTTGGTGGGTTATGCACGGCCAAGGTGGGGAAGCAAGGAAGGAGGGATATGGCAGGCCTTTTGGCTCCTCATGAGTTGGGTTTTCTTGATGAATTATGAACCAATATATGCTGAATTGTCCTTGGCCTGTTATGGTTGTTTATTCAGCTTGGTTGGGGGAACACAAGGGGACCACTGCTAGTACATATTGGGGAAATAATGGGTTTGGTTTTGGCTCCTAGTTTTCGGCCATTCCAGGGAAAAGAAAAAGGGTTTGTGGTTTTAGCATGTGGTTTGAAATGTGATGAGGTGTGGGTTTGGCCAGGGTCAAAAAAGGGAAAGGACTTGGGTTTAATTTGGATATTTGGGGGGAGGTGGTTTTGGGTGGTATTTTCAGCCATCAAGGTGGGGGAAGGTCCAACAGGACCAGGGTCGTGTTGTATGGTTTATGGGTGATGTATTGAAAATCGGAACTGGATACTTTCTGAGGATGAGGATAATCGATTATCAAGTTATTGAAAATCGATTATGAGAAGTTATGTACTTTGAAGAAGAATCTGCAGACTACAATAGTCGATTATCAATTAAGGATAATCGATTATTTAGGGGTTCAGAATCAGGATTAGAAGAAAAGTAGGGGAAATGTTTTGTGGTTTTTGTATAAGGATAAACCAAACAATATATAAGAGATAAACACACTCTATATGTATATTTGGGGCTGTTATCTATTTTATACAATAATAATCACTATTAAAGTATTAAATAGACTCCTAACACACACTCAAAAAGTGGCCAACTTTAGAGATATTTCATTAGGAAATGGGTTGAACTAGCTTAGACACAAAGCTCAAACCTTTGCAAATCGACTTCTCAAGATGCTCCAAACACCCCCTCCATCTCCATAAGGAACTAAAGGGAATAAGGACGTACTCACCGTCACATTATTACGAGGAGTAAGGCTAAAATCCTTGAGCAAGGAAGGAAATTTAATCCTATCGGCTGGGTTGAAGAAGAAGACTTGTTAGATCCCCAAGAATCACATGAGGACGAGGTTATCAAATTCTTCAAACTTTGTTGTCCTAACAAGATAGAAGATCCTAAACCCCTCAGCAAACCTCTAACCAAAACTCAAAAAAAGAAAATGAAGAAGAAAACGAAGCAGTCTCAATTTTCTGACTATGGTTTCGAAGAAGAGATAGAATATGCTTATTGATTGACATGCTGTAATTTTTATTTCTCTAACCCCTCTCTTGAATTATCTACATATTGTTTGTTACTGCCTATTGGTTTCCAAGCCTATGTTTTGGAGTTGCAGCTTATCCGTTTTAGAGCACTGGTTTCTCATCTCTTCACAAATACCATTACCTAAGGGTAATTTCACAGCTGTGTTGGGATGCTCCTGCTGCTGGGTAGCAGGTAAAAGGTACTACCACAAAGCTAGGATATATTGCACATGTTGATGGAGGATGTTTTGAGGAACAGGGACCTGCATTAGTACTTTGGTTTTTACTTTGGAAGGTCCATATAGTCTCCTCCTTTTGGGTTTTTACTCTCTGACTTTTTATTTCCTTGAGATGTGGATGTGGCAGAATTTCTGGATGCTAATGTTTACAAGCAGAAGGATCCGAATGCAAGACCAGAGTTTGGGCCATGCTTCTATTTGGTTCTTGCTGGTAGTGAGCTTTAATTTTGTGTTGTTTAACAGTTTATGGGTTGTCTTGTTTCTCTTTTGTTTTGGTCTGTTCCTTTCTTTAGTGTTTTGGATTTTTGTGCTTTGGGGATGGCCACCCCCCTTTTGTACCTTTCTCCTTTTTTAATGAATAAAAACCTCTTGTTATAATATACTCCATCCGTCCAACAATAAAGTTCTCATTCACTATTCACAGGGTCAAACTTTATTCATTTTGTTGGCCTATTTTTGTGTCTTATTTGATAAAATAATATAGTCATGTCACCTCTAGTTTTGTAGATCTTTTCATGTAGTTTTTAAATATGTAATTTTTATTTTTTAATTTCATACGATTTTTCATATAAAATGATTTGAAAATAATTTCAGTCAAACATCGTAACGCGCAATGGGAACTTTATTTATGGACGGAGGGAGTATATATATATATATATATATATATATATATATATATATATATATATATATATATATATATATATATATATATATATATAATATATATATATATATATATATATATATATATATATATATATATATATATATATATATATATATATATATATATATATATATATATATATATATATATATATATATATATATATATATATATATATATATATATATATATATATATATATATATATATATATATATATATATATATATATATATATATATATATATATATATATATATATATATATATATATATAGACACACACACACACACACATACATACATAGATATATATATATATATATATATCTGAATAGGAAAATATTATTAAAGGAAAATAAAGGAACAAGGGGGGTGCCAGCCCGACAATAGGCCAAAAGGAAATCCAATCAACAAGGGAGTACAAGAAGAGCTGCCAAACTACAAAACTTAAAAAGAGAAGCTGCCAATAACTAAAGGAAAAGAGGAGCTGGATTAAAAGACCTCCAGCTACACCCATATCTGCATCCCAAAAAAAACTTGCAATGTAGGTCATCCTGTAGTTTATCAACCCAAATATCACAGCCAGGAGTACCGTCCAAATTCCATCCATTACAGCTTAACAAGGAAAAAAGTACAAAAGCCTCTATGTATGACCCTCATAGTAGGATGATGAATATGCTACTCCAAATATGATAAACCTGTCTAATCCTTATGCATATTCCAAAGCAGAATGCCTAATTTCCAATAAAACATTGAGAGCCCTTTTCTTTAAACCCCTGGAATGAAGCATAGTTAAACCATCTTCTTTAGGTCCTCCCTTGAGCTACTAAAGACAGCAAGCATCAAATGAAACTAGTGGCTAGAAACAAACCACTCGTTATGTTTTCCTGGATGCATTAAAAGAAAAAAGACTAAACACTAACCAATTTAACTTTGTGACTCTTCAGCCTGTTCCCCGGTAAGAAAATCTGCCACAAGCTGTTCATTAGCTTTGGAACAAGAAATGAAAACTGGGTATTTAGAATCTTCAAATTGAACTAGGGTCACTTTTTCCATGCTTTTCACCGTCTCCCGTGTTTCTCTTATTGTCTTACCCTTCATGTTTTGGAAGAGTCCCATTTTCAGTTTATCCAGTAGTGATGTCCTCGCCAAAGCCTCTTGAACCTGTCTTTCCACTGCCCTGAAGATTGTTTCGAAGTAGGCCTCAAAGGCTGGTTGAAATAACTGTTGGATCTTCTTTTCTTCTTCTTCAGCTTCCTTAATCTCTTCTGGCCCAGCATTTAACCCTTGTTCTGTGAGGCTAGCCATTCGTGAAACCTGTGTAACATCTTGATCCAGAAGATTTGAGGATATGGAAGGGAACCTCAAGTGTCCTTCCTCTACCCTCTCCACCCGAAGCATTTGGTCTGTCAAATCTTGTGAGATTGAAGCTTCTGCTCTCCAGGGAGAGTATATTACCTCTGCAGATACAGTCCCTACTAGAGATTTTAAAGCTTCATTCAATGCTTTTACAAACAGCTTAATTCCTTCTGATTTCCTACCTACTGGGATGCAAATAGAAGACAGCTCCCTTTCGGATCCTGCACTGATTCGAACGAAACATCCAAATTTGTTTGAATCCCAGTGGGACTTTGCAGTTACTCCCCCTTCAAATTTTGTAATTACCCATCCCTCTCTAGCCAAAGGTGGGTGGCTTAGTGATTCATAAATCCAGAGACCAAAGGAGCGTGATAAAGAAAAAGATCTAGACATACCATTCTTAGATTCGGAAATTGTAAGATTGTCTGAGACCTGGAATGTGAATACCTTGCTTTCAATCGAAATTGAGATGCTCGAATCGAGTTTGAAAGGCCCTTGGTAACGATATGATCTCTCCCCAAACCCATTTTTGGATCGCCATCTTGCTCTGAAATTCCTTGAATCATCTCTCCACCCCAGCGTTTGTGATCCTCTCGCTTGGAAATTCAAGTTCCGATGGAGCGTTTTCTAGAACCCTATATATATATATATATATATATATATATATATATATATATATATATATATATATATATATATATATATATATATATATATATATATATAGGGATTGACTCTAGTGAGATGACACCTTATGATGAGATGACATGCTACGGTCAGATGACGCAAAGCTCACTATGAGCCACTACAAAGCTCACCAAAGACAACTGTAAAGCGCGCTCACCAAAGTATAAAGCAAAGCTCACCATATTTTTTCAACGCTTTGAATTTTTTTTGAAAAAATAAAATCAAAGGAAGGGGTGATGACTAGATTTTGACCGTTGACCGGGACCTTTGACCACCGCCTACTACCTGCCACCGCCGGTCGCCGGCCGCCGCCGCCGGTCTCCGACCGCCGCCGCTGCACCGCCGCCTCTGACCGGTGGTTGACCGGTGTTGTTATTTTATTTTTTATTAATTTTTAAATTTTCAAAATTTAAAAGAGGTGAGTTTTGATGTTCAAAATGGTGAGCTTTGCTTCATTTCTAGGTGAGCTTTGCATTGTCCATTGGTGAGCTTTGTAGTGTTGTGTGGTGAGCTTGGCGTCATCTCACTGAAGCATGTCATCTCACCGTAAGGTGTCATCTCACTGGATTCAAGACCATATATATATATATATATATATATATATATATATATATATATATATATATATATATATATATATATATATATATATATATATTATATATATATATATATATATATATATATATATATATATATATATATATATATATATATATATATATGAAAATGCTCTCTCTCTCTAGAGACGGTGATAACCTGACGGTTTCCGGCGAACAACTGGTGAGGTCCAAGCTCGTCTCTGATCTTTTCAAACAATCACCTAAAACTTGTTCTCAAGCTAATAAGAGTATGTTCAAGGGATGCCCGTCCATAACCTTCTCTCAAGAAGATGTCGACGGACTAACACCTCGCTTCAGGTATGCTTTGATTGGGAATTTATGAGAAGACCCCCCTCTTTGTTGTTAAGAATTTCGTGACTCGTTTGGGTTTCTCTGGGGGGTTCACAGTAGGCGAACTCTTTTCCAACAGCTTCCTCATCAATTTCGAGCAAGATGAATGTTGAAACACGGGTTTGTCACATTTTTGTACTAAAGCCGTGTTCGTCTTTTTGACAGGTTTTGATAATGCCAAACCGCCGAGAACGAGACAAGTCATTGAATATACAAGGCGAAGAACGAAGATAAGAACAAGAGCTAAAATAAGACCAAGAACGAAGACCGTAGTCTTAGTATTGTTGAGTCGGTCACAATTGTGATCAAGACCGACCCAAACCTCACGCCTTGGCTCTTTAGGATAAAATATATTTTTGCATTTATAATATCATAAAAATGTTTTTCAAACTTATTTAAGACATTAAAAACACTTGGTGTTTGCCCAAACCAAAAACCAAGCCATCCGGCGTTCGGCTTTCAGAAACCGGCGTTCGGCACCCGGTTTTCGGTGTTGGTTTTTGGCGTCCGAACCAACCAAGTGGTTTTCAAATTTTTATGATTGGTTTTTACTTCTGGGCACATTTAAATAGTTTTCCATCAAAAACACTTCAAAAACCACCTTTCGTTTTTTGTCGTTTGATAAAAACCATGCGAAACGGCATAAACTTGGCTAGCTGTGGTTTTTACTTAAATGAAGTGGTTTTCGAGTCCTTTTGTGTGGGAATTGTTTTTTAATGCATTTAAATGGTTCTCCAATCAAAACATCATGAAAACGACCTTTCGGTTTTGTCTTTTGGTAAAAACCACTCGTGTACGGCATTGACTTGGTCAACCATGGTTTTTACCTTAACGACGTGGTTTTCAACTTACAAAGCTTGTTTTGACATCAAAATACATTAAATAAGTGTTTTATATACTTAATTTTTACTTTGGAGAACTTTGCATTTTTCGGTCGGGTTTTAGCGCCGGTGAGCTAGGCCATGGTTTTGGGCTAGCCATCTACCCAGTGATGATAGATATCACCCATCCATGGGTAAGTGATCCCGGGATTCCAGAATCATGCCACCCAGCGATGGGAGATATTACCCAGCGATTGGTAAGCAGCCTTCAGCCCAACCAACTTCCAGAACCATGCCAAACAGCGATGGGAAGTTCTACCCATCGCTGTTAAAGCCTTGGTCCAACATCAACACAAGGCAGAACGACCTTACCCAGCGATGGGGAACTTATCCCATCGATGGGAACCCAGCGATGGTAAGGCTAAACCATCGATGGGAAGGCATGACCGTTGGAAGTCATTTAAGGTTGATTCTTTCCTTGTTTGGAAGTCAACCTCCCACCCAGCGATGGGAAGCTTGTACCCATCGATGGGTAGGTGACCATTGGCTTCAAAACTGAAGGAAAATTGGCTTACCAGCGATGGGTGAGTCCAAACATCGATGGGAAGCCAATATCCTGCAGATTCCAAATTTATTCAATCCCATAAATCAAGCCAATCACCCCTTTAATGTATTGGTCCGTTGGAGCCTATTTTGGAACTATAAAAAGGGGTGTTTGGGTCTGCTTTACACATCAATTCACTTCACAATATTCATATTATCATTGCATCCAAACCACATTATTTTCCATAGCTTTCTAGAGCCAACTTGTGTGAAGTTTGAGTTGTTCTTGAGCGTATATATTTTACTCAATATCTACTCTTAAAGAGAGTCTTGTTCTTGAGTGTTTAGTGTTGTATACACGTTAAGGGAAGCTTGTTTCCCTTGGTTGTACGAAGGAAAGGTATTTTCCTTCGGGTTGAAGTCTTGGAGTGCGGTATCTCCGAGCAAGTGTATTGAGGCTCGTGGGACTCGAGTTCTCAGGTTGTAACGGTTTGTTAAGCACCCATAAGCTTAACGGAAGTATTGTAGCTCGAGAGAGTCTCTTGGGAGACAGGATTAGCCACACGTTGTGGTGAACCAGTATAAATCTTGGTGTGCTCCCTTTACGCTTTCTACGCTCTTTACTTTTCACGTTCTTAATTTTTTATTCCTGCGATTTCTACGACCAAACGCTATTCACCCCCCCTCTAGCGTTGGTCACTTATTCTAACAATTGGTATCGGAGCCTAACTCGCGTCGAAACTTAACCATTTGAGAGTAAAGCGATCATGGGTTCCTCTTCTAGAAATCTGTATGCAGGAATAGGTGAAGGGCAATCAACCACACGACCACCTCTTTTTGATGGAACCAATTATACATATTGGAAAGAACGAATGATCATCTATATTCGTTCCAAAAACTTCCAATTATGGTTGGTTATCAAAAACGGGGAAGAGGTGCCGATGAAGAAAGTCGGAGACAAGTTGATCCCCAAGGCCGAAGATGAATTTGATGTTGAGGACATCAAAAAGGTCGAGAATTATGCAAAGGCAATAAACATGCTTTATTGTGCCGTAAACCCTGATGACTACCGTAAAATCTCCTGCTGCTCAACCGCCAAGGAGATGTGGGATAAACTTGAAGTGACGTACGAAGGAACGGACCAAGTACGTGAAGCCAAGATCGACTTCCTCACCCAAGAGTATGAGATGTTTAGGATGAAGGAGCACGAGAAGATTGAGGACATGTTCGACCGATTTTCCAAGATAGTCAACGATCTCCATGCATTGAAGAAGACGTACACCGACAGAGATCTTGTACGAAAGATCCTATGGAGCTTGACATCCGAATGGCAATCCAAGGCCGATGCCATCTATGAGTCAATCAGCACGTCAAATGTCACCATCGACGGTTTAAGAGGTAATTTAAAAACTTATGAATCTACTATACTTAACCCGTCTTTGAATGACCAAAGGAAAGGCATAACATTAAAAGCCTTCAAAGAACCAACGATGAATAACTCAAGCGACGATGATGAAGTCAAGCTTGCCATGAAGAAGTTTTGCAAACTCCTAAGGAAGAAAGAAAAGGTTGAGGATGGCCATGTGTGCTATGGATGTGGTGAAGCCGAGCACATCAAGAACAAATGCCCAAGAAGCGGAAGGAATGCTTGTCACTTCAAAAAGCAAAGAGCATACATCTCTTGGGGTGGCGACTCCGGTGATGAGTCAAACGAGCAAGAGGAAGACGAAGAAGCAAATCTTTGCTCATAGCCCAAGAAGAGGATGAAGCCGCCAACCTCTGTCTCATGGCACACGAAAAACCAAACCGACGATGTTCAAGAGGTATGTACCATTTCTTCCGACTCTTACACCTTTGAAGAAATGCAAGAAGCACTTCATGAACTTTATGATCAATTTGTTAGCGCTTCCAAAACCAACAAATCGTTAAAGAAACGCCTCTCCACTCTTGAAAATGACTTTGAAAAGCTGGAAAAAGATAATGAGAAGTTAAAACAAGAAAATAAATTTTATGGCAAAAGAAGCGTCGACAAACCAGAAAGTTCCTCAAACAAATGTGAATCTTGTAAAGCTTTAAAGGAACAAGTCACAAAACTTGAGAGTACGGTTAAGAAATTTAATACTCCACACAAAGATCTTAATTTACTCCTTGACACCATGCATTTTTCTAAAGAAGGAATAGGCTTTAATAAAAATGGAGCTAAGGACAAAGAAAACGTTGAGCAATCACCTAGACAACCGCCTAAGGTTCAACGTAAGAAACTTAAAAATCTGAATAATAGAAAACTTAGTCAATTTAAGAACACTAGACAACCTAGACAAAAACCTAAGAATGAAAATGTTCATGGTAGACAACCTAAAAAAAATTATCAAAATAATTTTGTGCATAATAATAATTTTTCTCAAAATAGAAGAAACAATATGAGAACACCTAGAAATGATCTTTTTTAAAATATGCATAAACCATCCTTTTCTCAAAATAGGACAAACATGGTTAGGCCTCCTAGCTATTATCAACCTGGGCATATGTTTAACCCAAACGTAGTATATGCCACTATTGCAATAGGATAGGACATATAGCTCCTCTATGTTTCACCAGACATAGGCACTTCACCTATAATGAAACACACAACATATTTGGTGCTAATGAAAAGAAATCCTTTGGAAAAGGATATTCGAATCATAAACAATCTCCACAGGACAATAAACAAAAGAAACCTTATTATTTCTACTACTTTGACGAAAAGAAGAATGTCCACATTCCGTTGCCGGAACCGACACAAATCACACCGAGATATTTTCACTCCATTTAGGTAGACTGGAACCCGCCAACCACGAGACGATGGGTTGGCCAAGGTAACTCCTAAACGATCATCTAATCGTGTGTGTGTGTGTGTGGGCTCGTAAGGAAACGAATTTTGGGTGTGTGTGGGCAATAAAGGTTAACTAACCCACAAGGACCCATAGACATACTTTGGGTACCAAAGTATTGCTTTTTGCAGGTACGTATCAATGTGAGGAACTCAGGGGGAACCAGCGATATGTGGTTTATCCCATCGCTAGGAAGGAAGTATTTTCTAACCAGCAGCTCTCTTCCCATCGATGGGAACTTCTTCCCATCGCTGGGTGTTTGACACTTTTTTTTAAAAAAAAATTTTAACGGATTTCAGTAGCTGTCTTCCCATGGATGGGAGAACCTTACCATCGCTCGGAAGCCTATTGCAGTTCAAAAATCATAGCCGTTGGGCACCTCATTCAATGCCCAACAACCATATTTTTGAACACCAAGGGCCCAAATTCTCTTTTCCTGTAAATATCAACCATCCTTGGTCATTTTTAACACACAATTTACATTCCTTTGCATACTTTAAGCCTCTACTCACTTTCTAAACGCTTCAATAATAGCCAGAGGAAAGTCGAGGACGAAAACCGAGGCTTCAAAGAAGAAGGCCAACACCGACGCCACAACCTCTTCTTTATTAAATATGATTGTATTTTTATCTGTTGTATTCTGCATTTCCCTTTTAATGAATAAAAGTTTACCTTCAATTCTTTTTGCTAATGTCAAAAGGGGGAAGATATAAAGGTTATGCATTAATTGAGGGGGAATGTTTTTTTTCTCAAACACTTTGTTAAAAATCAAATTATATTTATTAAGGGGGAACATTTTTTTAAAATAATCCTCCTATGCATAACCTTGTCTTGTTTCCCATTATCAAAAAGGGGGAAATTGTTGAAACACGGGTTTGTCACGTTTTTGTACTAAAGCTGTGTTCGTCTTTTTGACAGGTTTTGATAATGCCAAACCGCCGAGAACGAAGATAAGAACAAGAGCGAAGAACGAAGATAAGAACAAGAGCTAAAAGAAGACCAAGAACGAAGACCGTAGTCTTAGTATTGTTGAGCCGGTCACAATTGTGATTCCCTTTATGCCAAGTATAAAACAAGCCATTAGAAGGTACATCTTCAAGGCAATTAGAAGATTTGAAGTTCTGCAAATCAGTCATATAGTAAGCTCCCTGACTCATAAAATTAACCCTCTCATCGGAAGCCAGAACACAATTGAAGTCCCCCAGCAGAGCCCACAACTTAGTCATATTATCAGCAAAAGAGGAGAGTTAATGACAGTGTAAAGGCCATAAATGAATGATAAGAAAAAATCCTTCTGAGTTGTTAGGCACCCGACTGCATAGTGGATGTATTGATCACTAATACTTAGCACATCGCAAATAAAAAAGGAGGGGTTCCATAAGACCAAAATACAGCTACCAGGAAATAACTCAAAATTAGTGGCATATTTCTAGCCTGGAACTTTGGCATTCACAAACATTTCCAACTTGGTTTCTGAAATTTTTGTTTCCAAAATGCAGGCAAAATGGACACCAAGTTCAAAAAGATATTTACACAAAAGGTTTTGTTTAGAGGACCTTGTTAGTCCTCTAATGTTGCAGCAGAAGATCTTAATCTAGGGGGAGGGGCAGTCCCCTTTCTGTTAGAATAATAGACCAACGCTAGAGGGGGGGGTGAATAGCGTTTGATCGTAGAAATCGCAGGAATTAAAAAATTCAAAAGAGATGTAAAGAGAAGAGTAAGAGGCACACCAAATTTACCCTGGTTCACCACAACTTGTGGCTAATCCAGCCTCCCGAGAGACTCTCTCGAGCTACACTACTATCTCGTTAAGCTTAACGGTGCTTAACAAACCCTTACAACTTGAGAGTTCGAGTCACACGAACCTCAACGAATCCTTCAAAGGAAACAACCCTTCCTTTGAATCAACCGAGAGAGATACTTTCTCTCAACGTGTCTAGCAGCACAAATACACTCAAGAACGAGACTCTCTTATAGAGTAGATGATGAGTAAACTAAGTACGCTCAAGAACAAATCAACTTCACACAAAATGGCTCTAAAAAGCTATTGAAAAGAGTGTTGTTTGAATGTAATGAAAGTATGAATATTGTGAAGTGAATTGGTGAGAAAAGCATACCCAAACACCCCTTTTTATAGTACCAAAAGAGGCTCCAACGGACCAATACATTAAAGGGGTGATTGGCTTGATTTATGGGATTGAATAAATTTGGGATCTGCAGGATATTGGCTTCCCAGCGATGTATGGACCTTACCCATCGCTGGTAGGCCAATTTTCCTTCAGTTTTGAAGCCAACGGTCACCTACCCATCGATGGGTACATGCTTCCCATCGCTGGGTGGGAGGTTGACTTCCAAACATGCAAAGAATTAACCTTAAATGACTTACAACGGTCATGCCTTCCCATTGATGGTTAAGCCTTCCCATCGCTGGGTTCCCATCGATGGGTAATGCTTCCCATCGCTGGGTAAGGGCATTCTGCCTTGTGATAATGTTGGACCAAGGCTTTAACAGCGATGGGCAGAACCTCCCATCGCTGTTTGACATGGTTCTGGAAGTTGGTTTGGCTAAGGGGCCGCTTACCCATCGATGGGATGTTCTTCCCATCGCTGGGTCGGTGGTTAGCCAAAAACCTATGGTTTTTGCCTTAACCACGGCCTAGCCAACCGATGCAAAAACGGACCGAATAATCCAAAGTTCTCCAAAATAAAAACCAAGTGTTTGAAACACTTATTTGATGTATTTGGCTAAGAAATCAAGTGAGTTACTTTAAAAACCACATCATTTGAGTAAGAACCACGGCTAGCCAAGTTTACGCCGTTTTCCGTGGTTTTTGTCAAACGACTAAAAACGAAATATGGTTTTCAAAGTGTTTTTGTTGGAGAACCGTTTAAACATGCCAAAGAGTGAAAGCATATCATAAAATGCTGAAAACCGCTTGGTTGGTTTGGATGCCAAAAACCAAAGCCGATAACCGAAAGCCGAACGCTGGTTTCTGAAAGCCGAACACTGGATGGCTTGGTTTTTGGTTTGGGCGAACACCAAGTGTTTTTAATGACTTAAACAAGTTTGAAAAAAAATTTTATGATGTAAGAAATGCAATGAGAGATTTTAGCCTAAGGAGCCAAGGTGTAAAGATTGGGTCGGTCTTGATCACAATAAAGACCTACTCAATACTATGACTAAGGTCTTCGTTCTTGGTCTCCGTTTAGCTCTTGCTCTTATCTTGGTTCTTCGCCTTGTATATTCAATGTTCGACTTGATCACGGCGGTTTGGCATTATCAAAACCTGTTACAAAAACGAACACGGCTTTAGTACGAAAACGTGACAAGCCCGTGTTTCAACAATTTCCCCCTTTTTGATAATGGCAAACGAGACGAGGTTATGCATAGGAGGATTATTTTAAAAAAAATGTTCCCCCTTAATAGATTCCATTTTACAAAGTAAAAAAAATTCCCCCTCAATTTATGCATAACCTTAATATCTTCCCCCTTTTGACATTAACAAAAAGAATTAAAAGTAAACTTTTGAATTTTAAAAGTAAACTTTTATTCATTAAAAAAGGGAAATGCGGAATACAACGGAATGGAAATAAAAAATACAATCATAGTAAGAAGAGAAAAGAATAGTCTAAGCATCGGTGTCCTCGTCGTCATCATCGTCGTCCTCGACATCCATGGGATCGCCGTCGACTGCATCTTCAAAGTCGGCTTCGTCGAGGGAGGAGGACGGAGCATAGGAGTTATCCCCCCTCGTCCTCGCCTTCATAGTTTTTGCCAAGGAAGGTGGTGTCAAAGGGCGGCGGGACGTAGTTGATGCCACGGAAGAACACCGTCATGTCGTGGTGTTGGCGTTGCAACGTCCAGTCCATCCGCTCAATTGACTACCCCATGCCATCCATTGTGAGGGTTAGCCGATTCAGAGTATCGGCTATGGATTGCAAAGAGGCCTTGGCGGGAGCGGGGGCTCGTGCATGACTTGGGCCTGTGTCGTCCATGTCTCCGGACTTCTTCTGGAAGGTGCTGTCTTGAATGATCCAAATCTTCGTCATCTTCGTATCCGGGCCGGCGATGGAGATGTCGGCGGAGATGATGAGGTCCATGACGAGGAAGGCGTATGGCAAGCTCCGCTCCGTGGTGATGGAGGCGCAATCCGCCATGTGGATCATCACGAATTTCGCCCAATTGATGGAGGCGCCGTGGATGATGGCGTGAATCGCCTTCAAGTCCTCGTTGAAGAGCGAGGTATGGCTGATGTCCCGGGGGCGGAGAATTTGGGTGATGATGTAGAGGAGGAGGCGCTTGTCCGGTGGGGCCGAGTGGATCGTCGATGCGCTGCTGTGGCGGATCAAGTTGAGGATCCAATTGTCGCCACCATAAGTCGCGATGTCGTCACCGCGGATGGGCAGCCCTGCGACCCGAGCAAAGGTAGGTAAATCAATCTCTACGTCGTAGAGATTGATGCTGCTGCAAATGGTGTCCCCGTCACGGCGGAGATTGGAGTAGAAGGCCCGGACAAAGGCGGGATTGAAGCTCGAGCGTCTCCTGGAGACGAACGACCACAGACCCGACGCTTGAAGCTGATTGTCGAGGTCGTGGTACCCCTTTTGTTGAAGGTACAACTCGGGCAGCACCCTAGGCGGAGAAATGGGACGCTTGGCAAAGTGCGTGAGAAACCGGTTGAGTTCCTCCTCCGACCCGAACTCAAGATACGAGCCGTCTAGGTAGGGAAACGGCGGGGGCGCTGAGGTCGTAGCTTCGGCGTTGCCCTTCTTCTTGGAAACCTTTGTCTTCTTTCCTCCGGCCATGATTGAAGCAAAAAGATGAAAATTTATGTAAAAGAGGAGATTTTGATGTGAAAAATGTGTGTTAAAATGAGTAGAGATGAAGGATATATATAGGAAAGGGTGAGAAATTCGTTTGAATTTGAAAAAAGTGACTATTGGGCAATAAATTCGGTGACCAACGGTTAAAAAATTTGAATTTGCAGCAGGCTTCCCAGCGATGGGTGGAACTTCCCATCGATGGGAAGGTCGACACTGGAAAGCGAAGAAGAAAACAATGGCTGCCTTCCCAGCGATGGTGAAACTCACCCATCGATGGGAAGGGGGCTACTGGAAATCCGATAAAACGCTTAAAAAAAGTGTCAAACACCCAGCGATGGGAGAAAGTTCCCATCGATGGGTAGGGAGGTTCTGGAAAAAATTTTGAAACTGAAATCATTCACCCAGTGATGGGATGAGATACCCATCGATGGGTAAGGTGTTTCTGGAAATCCGTTAAAAGTTTTAAAAAAAATAGAGTCAATTACACATCGATGGGAGAAAGTACCCATCGATGGTAAGAGAGGTTCCGAAAAAAAGAAACACTTCCCTCCCAGCAATGGTACAGCCCACCCATCGCTGGTTCCCCCTGATTTCCAAAATTCTTCACTTCGAGCCGTCCCTGCAAAAAAGAGTTAGAAAACCCTCCGACGCTCAAGTTAGTAAACGTTCACACAAGGATAAAGAAGTGATAAAATGCACAAATTAGATCATCGTGGAGTCAAGGATTCCGAGTTCACTACGAATGCGGAAGAACGACTCTTTCTCTAAAGGTTTTGTGAAAATGTTGGCTAATTGGTTGTGTGTTTCAACAAACTCAATTTCGACATCACCTTTGAGAACATGATCTCTAATGAAATGGGGCCTAATGTCAATGTGTTTCGTCCTTGAATGAAGAACGGGGTTCTTCGTCAAGCTTATGGCGCTAGTATTATCACAACGGAGTGGAACGTGACTGATACTAAGGCCATAATCCACGAGTTGCTGCTTCATCCAAAGGATTTGAGCACAGCAACTACCGGCGGCAACATATTCCGCTTCGGTTGTGGATAACGCAACACTGACTTGTTTCTTACTAAACCATGAAACTAAAGAGCTACCAAGTAAGTGGTAAGTCCCACTTGTACTTTTACGGTCCAATTTGCAACCGGCAAAGTCCGAGTCGGAATAACCAATGAGATGACACGAAGAGCCTTTTGGATACCACAGTCCAACGTTAACCGTGCCAACAAGGTATTTCATGATCCGTTTTACCGCTGTTAAGTGCGATTCCTTCGGACATGATTGATACCTTGCGCAAAGGCATACGCTAAACATGATATCCGGCCTACTAGCGGTAAGATAGAGAAGGGATCCGATCATACCTCGATACTTTTTGAATTCTACTTCCTTACCTTTCTCGTCTTTGTCTAGATGGTCGGACGTGCTCATCGGGGTCGCCATGGCTTTGGTGTTGGTGTTGTCCATTTCAAACCATTTTAGGAGCTCCTTGCAATATTTAGTTTGACAAATTAACGTGCCATCATTCATTTGCTTGACATGGAGTCCCAAAAAGAATGTGAGCTCACCCATCATCAACATTTCGAACTCGCTTGTCATTAACGTCGAGAATTCCTTGCACAAAGACTCGTTAGTAGCACCGAATATAATATTGTCTACATAAACTTGAACCAAAAGGATGTTATTGTTTTTACTCTTGATAAAAAGTGTAGTGTCAACCTTTCCCCTTTGGAAACCACTATCCAAAAGAAATTTACTCAACCGTTCGTACCAAGCACGGGGTGCTTGTTTAAGACCGTAGAGCGCTTTCTTGAGTTTGAAGACATGGTCCGGAAACTCAAAGTCTTCAAACCCCAGGGGCTGGTCAACATACACTTCCTCTTGAATAAAACCATTGAGGAAGGCACTCTTAACATCAATTTGATAAAGTTTAAAATCCACAGATGAAGCAAAAGTAAGAAGTAAACGAATAGCTTCTAAATGTGCTACGGGTGCATAAGTTTCTTCAAAATCAATGCCTTCTTCTTGATTGTAGCCTTTAGCTACGAGCCTAGCTTTGTTTCTAGTGATTATTCCATTTTCATCAAGTTTGTTACGGAACACCCATTTCGTTCCAATAATCATACGATCATCGGGCCTTGGCACCAATTCCCAAACGTCATTCCGTTTGAATTGGTTTAGCTCCTCTTGCATGGCCAAGGTCCAATGTTCATCGTTTATTGCTTCGGAAATGGTTGTAGGTTCAGTTTGAGAAACAAAAGCCATGTGTCCTACGGTGTCCCTAAGTGAGTTACGAGTACTTACCCCGCGGTTGATGCTACCAATTACCTGGTCAAGCGGATGGTTCTTTTTGTTCTCCATGCAATGGGAAACTCGGTTGCTTCTTCTTCGTGTTCCTCTTGTTCTTCTTCTTCCTCTTGATTTTCTTCTTCACCTTGGTTAGTTTCTTGAGGTATCTCCCCAATTTGCGGCTGCGTGTTGGTATATATTCCCGTGTTGTCTTCATCGTCATCAACGTGTATTCTCTCTAATGAATCTGCAAGATCATCACAAATATCCTTTCTCGCCATGCAAGGATTATCTTCGGAAAATACAACGTGAGGAGACTCCTCAATAGTCAAGGTACGTTTATTGAAGACTCTATAGGCCTTGCTACGAAATGAGTAACCCAGAAAAATTCCTTCATCCGACTTGTCATCAAATTTGCCTAAATTGTCTTTGCCATTCTTGTGAATAAAACATTTGCAACCAAAGACTCGAAGATGGTAAAGGTTTGGCTTTCTCCCTTTGTATAGTTCATAGGGCGTTTTCATGAGTATCGGTCGAATGACGGCTCGGTTTAACACGTAGCTCGCGGTACTCACGGCATCCACCCAAAAATACTTAGGGATTTTTGCCTCATTGATCATAGTTCTAGCCATCTCTTCGAGACATCTATTTTTACGTTCCACCACTCCATTTTGTTGTGGTGTACGTGGGGCTGAGAAGTTATGATCAATGCCAAGTTCGTCACACAAATCTAAAAACAGATTTCGTTCGAACTCTCCCCCATGGTCGCTTCTTATGGCTACTATGGTTGTTTCTTTTTCATTTTGAACTTTCTTCAAGAAATTTTTGAAAACGTGAAATGCCTCACTTTTGTGAGTTAGAAACAAGGTCCATGTAAACCTAGAGTAGTCATCGACAATCACAAACGCAAAGTAATTGCCACCAAAACTCTTCGTTCTAGAAGGACCAAAGAGATCCATGTGCAAAAGTTGAAGCGGTCTAGACGTTGAAACAACGTTTTTAGACTTAAACGAAGCCCGAACTTGCTTCCCCTTTTGACATGCATCACATATGGTGTCTTTTTCAAACTTAAGTTTTGGGATGCCAATTACTAAGTCTTGTGAAACCAATTTGTTCAAAAGGTTCATGTTCATATGAGCTACCCTTCGGTGCCATAGCCAAGTGTCTTCCTCTTTACTCATGAGGCACTTAGCAAAGCCGGAAGGAGATTTGTCTAAGTTAACCATATAAATGTTATCGATTCTATCACCACGTAGAATGACCTTATTGTCACTAAGGCGTTCTACAGTGCATGATTTTGAATCAAAGGTCACACGGTTTCCCTTGTCACATAATTGACTTATGCTCAAGAGATTGTGTTTAAGACCTTTGACTAGCAAGACATTATCTATATAGGAGTCTTCGGACTTACTTACTGAACCGACCCCAATAATTTTTCCCTTGCTATTATCTCCAAAGACTACGTTTCCTTGTTTAGTGGGTTTGATTTGTAAGAACTTGGATGCATCTCCGGTCATGTGCTTGGAGCATCCGCTATCAAGGTACCAAAGTACACTTGACGCCTTCAAGCATACCTAAAAAGATGATTTAAAAAGATTTAGGTACCCAAGTCTTTTTGGGTCCTTGAGTGTTAGGTGCAAAGTGGTAGTGTGATTCATTTTGTGCCCAATGCCTATGCCTAGTAAAGCAAACGGGAGCTATATGTCCTACCCTATTGCAATAATGGCAAACTACGTTTGGGTTGTGCATCTTCCTAGGTTGATAGTAGTTGCTAGGGGGGCCTAACTATATTCATCCTGTTTTGAGAAAACATTGGTTTTTGAAAATTTTCCCTTCTAGGTGTCCTAGAATTATTTTGTCTATTTGAAAAATTATTTTTATGCACAAAATCATTTTGATAACTTTTCCTAGGTTGTCTAGCATGCATATTTTCATTCCTAGGTTTTTGTCTAGGTTGCTAGTGTCCTTAGGTTGACTAGATTTTCTATTATCCTGATTTTTAACTTTCTTGCGTTGAGCCTTAGTAGGTTGTCTAGGTGTATGCTCAACGTTTTTATCCTTAGATCCATTTTTATCAAAACCTATTCCTTCCTTAGAAAAATGCCTAGTGTCTAGAAGTAAATTAAGATCCTTGTGTGGTGTATTAAACTTCTTAACCGTACTCTCAAGTTTTGCAACTTTTTCTTTTAAAGCTTTGCAAGATTCACATTCACTTGAAAAGCTTTCCGGTTTGTCAGCGCTTCTTTGGCCATAAAATTTATTTTCTTGTTTTAGCTTTTCATTATCTTTTTCTAGTTTTTCAACATCATTTTCAAGAGTTAAAAGATGTTTCTTTAATTATTTGTTAATTCTAGAGGGGGGGTTAATAGCGTTTGATCGTAGAAATCGCAGGAATTAAAAAATTCAAAAGAGATGTAAAGAGAAGAGTAAGAGGCACACCAAATTTACCCTGGTTCACCACAACTTGTGGCTAATCCAGCCTCCCAAGAGACTCTCTCGAGCTACACTACTATCTCGTTAAGCTTAACGGTGCTTAACAAACCCTTACAACTTGAGAGTTCGAGTCACACGAAGCTCAACGAATCCTTCAAAGGAAACAGCCCTTCCTTTGAATCAACCGAGAGAGATACTTACTCTCAACGTGTCTAGCAGCACAAATACACTCAAGAACGAGACTCTCTTATAGAGTAGATGATGAGTAAACTAAGTACGCTCAAGAACAACTCAACCTTCACACAAAATGGCTCTAAAAAGCTATGGAAAAGAGTGTTGTTTGAATGCAATGAAAGTATGAATATTGTGAAGTGAATTGGTGAGAAAAGCAGACCCAAACACCCCTTTTTATAGTACCAAAATAGGCTCCAACGGACCAATACATGTTAGAATAAAGGCCCAACGCTAGAGGGGGGGTGAATAGCGTTTAAAACAAAATCACAGGAAATTAAAACGAGAGCGTTAAAGTAAAGAGCGTAAGGAAGGAGCACACCGAATTTTATCCTGGTTTACCACAACGTGTGGCTAATTCAGCCCCCCGAGAAACTCTCTCGAGCTACACTAACTTCGTTAAGCTTAAGGGTGCTTAACAAACCGATACAACTTGAGAACCCGAGTCACACGAGCCTCAACACCTTTGCTCGGAGATACCACACTCCAAGACTTCTCACGAAGGAACAAGGAACTTCCTTTGAGTTTACAACAAGGGAACAACCTCCCTTAAAGTGTATGAAAACACTTAAACACTCAAGAGTAAAACTCTCACAAAGAGTAGATATGAGTGAACTAGTAAACGCTCAAGAACACGACAATTTCTTCAAGAATTGGCTCTCAAGTAGCTAAGAAAAATAGGAATGCTTATGCAATGAGGGAGTATTGAAATGGTGAAGAATTGTGTGTAAAATGAGAGGATTTGGGTGCCATTTTATAGCCCAAAATGGGATAAACCCGTTGCTAGAGTTTCCAACAGGATGAAGACAAATTTTTCAGGGACACAGGCTGATAGTCGATTATCCAAGCTTGATAATCAATTATCAAAAGATTCCTTGTCCAAAAATTTAAAAATCTATCCATTGGAGGACAACAGTAACCCAGATAATCGATTGTCAACAAGTGATAATCGATTATTGGTCCTCTCAGAAGATTCTGGGTTTTGGCTGCAAAGACTAATAATCGATTATTGCATAGCTGATAATCGATTATTGCGTGCTTCAGAACTTTGGAAGTTCAAAGCTGCAGGGGCTGATAGTCAATTGTCACTAAGGTGATAATCGATTATCACCTAGCTAAAGTCTAGCAAGCTAAAACCCGTTTTGAAAAACCGAGGTCCAAAAACGAAGTGTTCCCAAAAGTAAAAACCAGGTTTGGAAAATATTGTATATGGTATAAAATAGTGAAAACAAGACTTGTTTGGTAAAAACCAAGTCTCCAATGTCGTACAATACGTGCGTACGGTTTTGACTATTTTTCACGAGTTAGACCGATTGACCAAGATACAAAAGTGGTTTTTGTAAAATAATTATTTGGGAACATTTTAAAAATGCTCAGAGGTAAAAAACAGGGTTTAGAGTATTGAAAACCACGGAGTTGGTTCGGGCGCCGAAAGCCGAACGCCGAAAGCCGAACGCCGACTTAGGTGGTTTCGGTTCTGAGCAAGGACCAGGGATTTTAACAATAAAAGAAATCATCAAAAATGTTTGTTTTGATGCACAAAAAATATTTTATGATTTGTAAAAATTGTTTTGACTTTTTGAGAACCGAGACTTGAATTTATTGTCGGTTTTGATCACAAAAGACCGACTCGACTAAGTCTTCAATTTTTGATCTTGTCCTTGAGTCTTTTAGGTCTTGTTCCAAGCCATTCTTCACGCCTTGAGTTATCCAACGAAACTCTTTATATCCACGGTGGTTTGGCAATTATCAAAACCTGTCAGAAATGAACACGATTTTAGTTTATCGTACAAAGTGTGTTCCAACAATTTCCCCCTTTTTGATAATGGCAAACAAGACGGGGATATGCATAGGGTTTTGATCTTTTAAAAAAAATTCCCCTTTAAAAAATTCCCCCTTAATATATGCATAGCCCTTATTTTCCCCCTTTTGACATTAACAAAAAGATTTTTGATAACAAAAACCATAAAGATTTTTATTAATTAAGGGAAATAGCAGAGTACATGACGGAAGCAAATTTAAAAAGCATAAAAAGAATAAAGAAGAGAAGGGAATAGAGCTAGAGCTCTAGAAGTCCGATGAAAGATCATTGATAAGTTGGTCTTCGTCAATGTCTTCTTCTTCATCGTCTTCATCTTCATCATCATCTTCGGCTTCCTCTTCTTCTTCCTCTTCCTCATCGTCCACCTCGTCATCTCTACCAACGTTTTGAGTCCCACTCTGTTCACCTCTGAAATTCGGTGGAGGAACGTAAGGGACCATTTGAGCGTACGAGTAATTGACAAAGTCAAAATACCCGTGAAGTTCACTGCTCAAGGTATTGACGTTGTGTGCCATTTGGGAGACGTTGGTGTCAATCCGAGAGAGAGTGGCGGTCAAGGCTGCCATTTGCTCGGCGAGAGAAGGATTGGTCGAAGTGGTGGCGGTTGAGGCAGTGGCTTTTGGTTGGTGGCGTGGACGAGGCTGTCGAAACGGAGTCTCGTCGGTGCCCGAGTGGAAGGAGGATTAATCAATCTCCCAATGCTTTGTCCCCTTTATCTTTGGCCCAACATCGGTTTTGATCTTATGCTCTTCAAGAATCGCCATGACGAGGAGGGCGTAGGGGAGCGGCCGATTGTCGGAGGTGGCGGTGAACATGTGAGTCATCACAAATTTATACCAATTGAGATTGGCGTTGTGAATCATCGCATGAATTGTCTTCGTGTCCTCCTGGGAGAGAGTGGTGTGATTGAACTTCCTAGGCTTGAGAATCCGTGTCAAAACATAAAAAATGAATCGAAACACGGGACTCGTGGAAGCAATCGTAGGGCGCCGCTATTGGGGAGTGGGGACGAAGTGTCGGATGCCCACTTCCTCTAAGAGAGCGGTCTCATTGAACCGCACTCCTTCTTCTCCGACGTAGAGCCCGAGATCTTGTCTGTCCCGACGAAGCCCGGTGAGGATTTGAATGTTTTCCTCATTCAAATAGATGTCCACCCCGTTTACGTTAGAGATCAACGCTCCGTCCTCATCCTTTTTCAAGTTCGAGTAGAAAGCTCGAACAAGAAAGGGGTGATAATTGGCCTTCTTGATGTAGAGGAGGTCGAGGAAGTTTCCACGTTCGAGGATAACCCGTGCCTCCCGTGGAATGGAGTCATGAATGAAGCGGGCGGTGGAGAATCGGGGAGGGAGAATTTCCCGGTGCTCAAATTTCTCCGAGAACCGCGTCGCCTCTGCGCGGTCGTTGAACCATAAGAAAGATCCGTCGAGGTATTGGTGCGCCGGTGGTGGAGGAGCCGAGGAGGAAGCAACGTTCTTCCCGGTGCAAGATCGTTTTTTTTGACCTCCTGCCATTTCAACAAAGAGGGAGAGGGAGAGCAAGACAAAAAGAAGAAAATTTGCAGGGATTTTGCAAGAACACTGAAGAATAATTGCAAGAAGGATGAAATATTGATGAATATATGAAGGAATTGTGATTTGAGTGAGTAAAAAATGAAAGGATATCACCAATATATAGTGGAAGAGGCCTGAGATGCGTTTGGGAAGTCAAAAAGGTGCCTTGAATGCAGTTCTAACGTCTCTGTAACGGTCAGATTTTTGAAAAATCACCGTTGATAATCGATTTACACTCCTTGTAAATCGATTATCTGAGTCTTCATATTCTTCGCCAAAGAAACTGCAGGCTTCAATAATCGATTTCTGCCTGGTTGTAAATCGATTGTTAGTGTTTGCGCCTGAGTTGCCTTTAACTTCTGCAGACTTAAATAATCGATTAGCTTAATGCTGATAATCGATTGTTGGTTCCTTCAGTTTCTTTGCTCCAACTTCTGCGGGCTGTGATAGTCGATTATCACAGGCTTGTCAATCGATTTACACCAAGTCTGGTAAAAAAAATCGATTTACTTTGTTCCCCCTGACTTTGACACCTGAAAATAAGATTAGAAGAAGAGCCCTGCAAAAAAGAGTTAAAAACGTCTCCGACGTTCAAGTTAGTAAGGATCAAAAATGATATTTAATGTACAACTTAGATCATCGTGGAGTCAAGGATTCCGAGTTCACTACGAATGCGGAAGAACGACTCTTTCTCTAAAGGTTTTGTGAAAATGTCGGCTAATTGGTTGTGTGTTTCAACGAACTCAATTTCGACATCACCTTTGAGAACATGATCTCTGTTAGACAAAAGTGCAACTCTAGAGGGGGGGTGAATAGAGTTGTTTTCAAGAATGTACGTTTTTCGTAAAAATTATCGCAGGAAAAAGTAAGGAGAGTAAGGGAAAGAAGAACACCGGGATTTATACTGGTTCACCACCTCGTGGCTAGTCCAGTCCTCCGAGAGACTCTCTCGAAAGTCCTACTATTCTTCAAGCTTCAACGGGTGCTTGAAAAACCGGTACAACTTGAGAACTTGAATCACACAAGCCTCACTTTCTTACAACAACAAGACTTGAGTCACACAAGTCTTAAGAACAACACTCAAATGAAATTGAGTTTACAACACAAGAATGAAAGCTCACACAATTGAGCAAAGTAGTGTTGAAAGATTTAAGCTCTATGGATGACAACTTCTATAGCACTCAAAGAAAAAATTATTTCTAACTCTCAAAAATAATATTTTGATGAGGAAGATGAAGCAAAGGATGAATAGCTCAAAGAAATATATTGGAGTGCAAGAGGTGTATGGAAATGAAGGAGAATGAGGGATTAAATAGGCTGAGGAAAATAAAGCCGTTGAAGAAAGCTGATGTTCTGTACCAGAGAGAATTAATCGATTAAATTAGGAATTTTAATCGATTACAGTGTACAGAAGCGAAAAGCCTGAAACGAAGGCTGAATAATAATCGATTAAATTAAGGCAAATAATCGATTAATAGGCTCTGTCCGAACTAATCGATTAATTGCTGAGAAATAATCGATTATTGTTCAAAAATGAGCAGCCTGCTGAAAAGCTTAAAAATCGATTAAAATGGAGCAAATAATCGATTAGGAGGCTTTGTCCAAGCTAATCGATTATTTTAAGAGAAAAAATCGATTAAGAATTCAAACCTGAGAAATTGCGCTGGATCTAATCTATTATTTTAGAGTAAATAATCGATTAACATGAAAATAATGCGCAAACACAAAGGGCCCAAGCCAAGTGCGATTGGGAGCATTTTGGCTTCTAACTCGTTGTTTGAGACAACGAGAATAAGAAACGCTCCTACTATTAAATCTCCCTTATTCAATGAATTAGAGTAGGGGAGAAAAAAAAAAGAGTCCAAAAATTATTTTGTGTGTCAAACAATACACGAGAAAATATTTAAAGTATATTTTTCTCACCAAGAAAAATTGTATAACTTTAAAAATTGATGTTTTTAAAAGAAATTTTGACACACTCATTTTGAAACTGGCTCACTAAAATATTTTGGACAGAGAAAAAAAATGATTTTTCAACTGACTCAAAAATAATTTTTATCCCTTAGAAATTAAATTGTTTTGTGCAAAAGATATTGTCATCCTTACAAAAAATCCTAGACTCAATAAAAATTAAAAAGTCTTCGGAGTCTTCACATCACTTCAAAAAACTGCATTGGGGGACCGTTGATTTTTATCCCGTAACTTTCTTGATACGCCTCTTTTCTTTTCTCGGTACGAAAATTGAATTTTCGATCATCGTTTGAATTTCATCATCCTGTTTGTCATTTATCAAAACAAAAATATTCCAGAGAAAATAATAAAGGGGTTTGAACTCATGTCCAACAATCTCTAATAAAATGATGCCTAATGTCAATATGTTTCGTCCTTGAGTGAAGAACCGGATTCTTCGTCAAGCTTATGGCGCTAGTATTATCACATCGAAGAGGGACGTGATCGATACTAAGGCCATAATCCACAAGTTGTTGCTTCATCCAAAGGATTTGAGCACAACAACTACCGGCGGCAACATATTCCGCTTCGGTTGTGGATAACACAACACTGAGATCTCATTATGCTCGATGCCTAGTTTGTCACAAAACTCGGTAAAGAGATCTCGTTCGAACTCTCCACCATGATCGCTTCGTATGGCTACGGTGGTTAAGCCTTTTTCATTTTGAACCTTTTTGAGAAAAGTTTTGAAAACATGAAATGCCTCACTTTTATGAGTTAGAAATAATGTCCATGTGAATCGAGAGTAGTCATCAACAATCACAAAGGCGAAATAGTTTCCCCCAAAACTTTTTGTTCTTGATGGTCCAAAGAGATCCATGTGCAAAAGTTGTAGGCGCCTTGTTGTAGACACAACATTTTTCGATTTAAATGAGGCCCTTACTTGCTTGCCCTTTTGACATGAATCACAAATGGTGTCCTTCTCAAACTTGAGTTTTGGAAGGCCAACTACTAGGTCTTGTGAAACCAATTTATTCAAAAGATTCATGTTGACATGAGCTACTCTACGATGACATAGCCACATATCGTCCTCCTTACTCATGAGACATTTTGCAAAGTCGGAGGGAGATTCATCTAAGTTAACCATGTAAATGTTATCAATTCTATCACCACGAAGAATCATCTTATCGTCACTAAGACGTTCTACCGTACATGATTTGGAATCGAAGGTCACACGATTTCCCTTGTCACACAATTGACTTATGCTCAAGAGATTGTGTTTAAGACCCTTAACCAACAAAACATTATCAATAGAGGAGTTTTCGTTTTTACCAACCGAACCAATGCCGATTATCTTGCCTTTGCTATTATCGCCAAAGACAACGTTTCCTCCTTTAGTTGGTTTGATTTGCAAAAACTTGGATGCATCTCCGGTCATGTGCTTGGAGCATCCGCTATCAAGGTACCAAATTACACTTGATGCCTTCAAGCACACCTACAAACCAATTTAAAAAGTTTTAGGTACCCAATTCCTTTTGGGTCCTTGGGCGTTAGGTGCACGTTGGTAGTGTGATTGGTTTTGAGTGCAATGCCTATGCCTAGTGAAACAAACCGGGGCTATATGTCCTACCCTATTGCAATAATGGAAAATAACATTTGGATTATGCATTCTCCTAGGTTGATAATAGTTACTAGGTTTTCTATATTGCTTGACCCTAGTTTGAGAAAAGTTTTGTTTATGCATATTTGGAAAATGGTTTCTAGATTCTCTAACTTGATCATTGTTTATCGTAGTGTTCTTTCTAGGTGGTCTAGTGTTCCTATTTGATGTAGGTTGTCTATTATTGTTCATTTTAGTTTTCCTAGGTTGAGCCTTAGGTTGTTTAGGTGGTTGCTCAACTTTTTCCTTATTGGTTTCATTTTCAAAACCTAAGCCATGTTTAGTAAGTTGCAAATTGTCAAGAACATCATTAAGGTTTTTATGAGAAACACCAAACTTCTTCAAAGTTCCTTCAAGTTTTGCAACTTGATCCTTAAGTGATATACAAGAACTACATTTTGAACTTTCCGGTTTGTCGGCGCTTCTCTTTCCGAAAAATTTATTTTCTTCTTTAAGTTTTTCATTATCTTTTGATAGTTTATCAACTTCCTTCTCCATGGAAGTAAGTTGTTTCTTCAAATCCTTGTTAATTTTAGAAGCGTTGACATATTCATCATAAAGTTCATTAAAAGCTTCTTGTACATCATCAAAAGTATAGGAATCTTTAGAAGTGGTATATACCACTTCCGGTGGTTCCTCGTGTGCCATGAGGCAAAGGTTGGCGCTTTCATTCTCTTCGCCTTCCGATGACTCATCGCCGGAATCACCTCCCCATGAAATGTAAGCTCGGTGCTTCTTAAACGGTTTCTTCTCCTTCTCATTTTTGGCATTTGGGCATTTTGGCTTGATGTACCCAACTTCTCCACACCCATAGCATTTGGGTGGTCCTCCATGCGTTTTGCCCTTTCGTTCATACTCTTTTCGCATGAACTTGTGGAACTTTTTGATGACGAGCCTGAACTCGTTGTCCTCATCGCTTGATTCCTCCATGGCGGGTTCTTGGCTTGAGGTAGCCTTGAGTGCTATCCCCTTCTTCTTTTGTTCACCTAAAGAAGGGAATAGAATGGTGGACTCATAGGTTTTGAGGTTACCTCTAAGTCCGTCAATGGTGACGTTGGTGATGCCGATGGACTCTTGAATGGCATCGGCTTTGGAGCGCCACTCCGGTGTGAGACTTCGCAAGATTTTTCTCACAAGCTCCTTGTCCGTGTACGTCTTCTTGAGAGCATGAAGATCATTGACGATTTTGGAGAATCGTTCAAACATCTCATCGATTTTGTCGTTTTCCTTCATACGAAACAATTCATATTCATGGGTTAGAAAATCAATTTTAGCTTCTCGGACTTGATCCGTACCTTCGTAGGTGATTTCTAGTTTGTCCCACATTTCCTTTGCAGTGGTGCAACAAGAAATCTTCCGGTAGTCATCCGGGTTAAAAGCACAATAGATGATGTTGATGGCCTTGACATTGTTTTCCACCTTCTTGATGTCTTGTGCATCATATTCATCCTCGGTCTTAGGGACGTTGGTTTCCTCGACCTTCTTCATTGGCACGTTCTCACCATTTTTGATAATTCTCCAAAGGAGAAAGTTGGTGGATTGGATGTAAATTCTCATCCGCTCCTTCCAATAGGTGTAGTTTGTTCCGTCAAACAATGGAGGCCTCGTGGTGGATTGCCCTTCACCTAAACCTGCGTATGAACTTTGAGTAGAAGCCATTGATCGTTTCTCTCAAACAGTTAAGTGTTTCAGAGAGTATGGCTCCGATACCAATTGTTAGAATAAAGGCCCAACGCTAGAGGGGGGGTGAATAGCGTTTAAAACAAAATCGCAGGAAATTAAAACGAGAGCGTTAAAGTAAAGAGCGTAAGGAAGGAGCACACCGAATTTTATCCTTACGTGTGGCTAATCCAGCCCCCCGAGAGACTCTCTCGAGCTACACTAACTTCGTTAAGCTTAAGGGTGCTTAACAAACCGATACAACTTGAGAACCCGAGTCACACGAGCCTCAACACCTTTGCTCGGAGATACCGCACTCCAAGACTTCTCACGAAGGAACAAGGAACTTCCTTCGAGTTTACAACAAGGGAACAACCTCCCTTAAAGTGTATGAAAACACTTAAACACTCAGGAATAAAACTCTTACAAAGAATAGATATGAGTGAACTAGTAAACGCTCAAGAACACGACAATTTCTTCAAGAATTGGCTCTCAAATAGCTAAGAAAAATAGGAATGCTTATGCAATGAGGGAGTATTGAAATGTTGAAGAATTGTGTGTAAAATGAGAGGATTTGGGTGCCTTTTATAGCCCAAAATGGGATAAACCCGTTGCTAGAGTTTCCAACAGGATGAAGACAAATTTTTCAGGGACACAGGCTGATAGTCGATTATCCAAGCTTGATAATTGATTATCAAAAGATTCCTTGTCCAAAAATTTAAAAATCTATCCGTTGGAGGACAACGGTAACCCAGATAATCGATTGTCAACAAGTGATAATCGATTATTGGTCCTCTTAGAAGATTCTGGGTTTTGGCTGCAAAGACTGATAATTGATTATTGCATAGCTGATAATCGATTATTGCGTGCTTCAGAACTTTGGAAGTTCAAAGCTGCAGGGGCTGATAGTCGATTGTCACTAAGGTGATAATCGATTATCACCCAGCTAAAGTCTAGCCAGCTGAAACCCGTTTTGAAAAACCGAGATCCAAAAACGAAGTGTTCCCAAAAGTAAAAACCAGGTTTGAAAAATATTGTATATGGTATAAAATAGTGAAAACAAGATTTGTTTGGTAAAAACCAAGTCTCCAAGGTCGTACAATACGTGCGTACGGTTTTGACCATTTTTCACGAGTTAGACCGATTGACCAAGATACAAAAGTGGTTTTTATAAAATAATTATTTGGGATCATTTTAAAAATGCTCAGAGGTAAAAGCAGGGTTTAGAGTATTGAAAACCACGGAGTTGGTTCGGGCGCCAAAAACCGAACGCCGAAAGCCGAACGCTGACTTATGTGGTTTCGATTCTCAGCAAGGACCAGGGATTTTAACAATAAAAGAAATCATCAAAAATGTTTGTTTTGATGCACAAAAAATATTTTATGATTTGTAAAAATTGTTTTGACTTTTTGAGAACCGAGACTTGAATTTATTGTCGGTTTTGATCACAAAAGACCGACTCGACTAAGTCTTCAATTTTTGATCCTGTCCTTGAGTCTTTTAGGTCTTGTTCCAAGCCATTCTTCACGCCTTGAGTTATTCAACGAAACTCTTTATATCCATGGCGGTTTGGCAATTATCAAAACCCGTCAGAAATGAACACGATTTTAGTTTATCGTACAAAGTGTGTTCCAACCATACATTAAAGGGGTGATTGGCTCTATTTATGGGATTGAATAAATTTGGGATCTGCAGGATATTGGCTTCCCAGCGATGTATGGACCTTACCCTGTTGTATTTAGGTTCCCTAGCGGCAATCAAATACCTATGTAACTGTACACTTTATCATGAATGAAAGGCCTTGAAGTATGCTTTGATTCATAACTAATGCTATCTGAAATACTGGTAGACGTGCAGTTACGCGTTGGGTATGCCGCTAAGCATATTTAGAGATGTGAATAACAGATACATGATCTGTCCCTTCTACTGTATAGAAGTATAATGTCAATGGGCCCACTGAATAGTAGGACTTGGGAAAGTGCATGGCCATGCCCAGATATGTCGCTATCTAGAGACTGATAAATATCGGATCCCTGCCAGTCTACTTGAGATTCAGTAACAGCTGATTTAACTATACAAGGATACACATCCCATGCCTTGTGTTAAATCATGACATATAGGGCAGAAGGATAATAGTTATAAAACGTCTTGTGTCGTAGAAGGTATTGATGAGATGAACGTCTTTTTCATAATCTGGGGATAATAATGTGTTGCTAGATACCGCTTATTATCTATTGTATTAATTTATATTAATATCATTGCCAGTGTTATGGATACCTAAAGGGTCACACACTTAGGACTTGTAAGGGAGTAGTATACTACACTAGTGGGAGTAATATTAAATATATAGTTGTGATAATTTTATATATATATATATGTATTTCGAAAAATACATATGTATTTTAAAATTATATTTTGTTTGTGTCATTTTAATTATATGATAATTATATTTTGACAAAACAAATTTTATTATATATATATATATATATATATATATATATATATATATACACACACACACATACATACATACATACATATATATATATATATATATATATATATATATATATATATATATATATATATATATATATATATGTATATATATATATATATATATATATATATATATATATATATATCTAGCGCCGATATATATATATATATATATATATATATATATATATATATATATATATATATATATATATATATATATATATATATATATATATATATATATATATATATATATATATATATATATATATATATATATATATATATATATATATATATATATATATATATATATATATATATATATATATATATATATATATATATATATTACTTTTATTTTCATCATTTTAATTATATGATAATTATTGATGTCAAAATAAAATATGATATATTGAAATGGCCGAAAATTTCAAGAGAAAGATACAAAACATATTTTGATTTTTTACCTAATGATATATTTGATTTATATAATCAAATATTTGATTAGTAAAGAATACTTGTATTGTTGTGTTGGTTGGGAACAATACATTAAGCCAAATTTGTTTTTGTCCCTAAGAAATTTCCTAGTAATTCCTTAATGCAATATATTATAAAATGAGAAATATCCCTCCCCATTTTCTTGTGTAATTTTCGGCCACATAGAGAGAGAGGAGAAAATTATTATTTTGTGTTACAAGTTATTTTTCTAAAGTGTTAGAAATATACACAAAATATTATAAACAAATATTTATAAGATAAATATTTTACTATATATTTATTACTCCCAAAGTAGTATTATTATAGTTTTTACTATCCTATATTAAACTTGCTAGCACAAGTTTAATCTTGGACTCCGGAGCAAGTTCGTGTGGATACGTTGGAGGCTTCATACGTTTGGCGCTACGTTCATCTCCTCTAAACCATCCCCGACCGTTCCTCCATTCTCCGTTTTCACCATTAAGGTAAATTTGTTACTATAGCTAGTAATTTACGTAAGTTGTTCTTGGGTGGAATCGAGTTTTGGACTATAAATTTTTGTTTTCCGCTGCGTTATCCAAGCCTCGTTTCCCAATAGTGGTATCGGAGCCGGCTTACGAAGTTACTAGTTTAGTAGTTTTTACCGTTATTGTTTTTGTAGATTAGTCAATAAATTTTGGAGACAAAAATTTATCCCATTAAAATTTAATTAGGTGGCCCTATTTAGATACTGGACCTAATATAATTTTGTTTAGTAATTTTCGGAATTACTGTTTGGGGTATTTTTATATTATTCTTATTAAGTAGTTTATGTGTAGAATACTTGTTATTTGTGCCATAAATACTTAATATTTATCAAAACTAGATTTTATATTTTCTGGAAGTATTTGACATGTCAATATAACTCATAAATTTTAAAATATATTTTTGGAATTAATTTCCTATTTTTCTATTTTTAAATTCGTTTATTGAATAGAAAATGGGAAAACTTATTTTTGACGATCAAAAATTAATTTTAATTCATAATAAGTTGCGACCAGAGATTTTAAGCTTTTATAAAAATTTTCATAATTTTTAAACACGTAAAAGTATTTATTTTGTATTTTTGAAGTAATTGGATCGGTACTATTCACTAGTCCGATTTTTAATTAATTTAAATTGCAAAATTAATATTTTAAATTCTAGGAAAATCATATTCTGGTTCTGGAACTTATTTTTGACTTGGAAAATAAATTTTGATATTTTTGGAATTTCGAAATATATTTTCACAATATAATTTCGGTTTTCTATCTTTGAAAAATGGTTTTCAAAATTTTAAATTTTATTCAATCTGGAATTTTAGGATTTCCATATTAATAAAGTTTACTGGGAGTCTCCAATAATTATTTGCTAATTTAGAAAACATATATATATTTAATTCGAAATAAAAGCCCTTTTTCGAATTTAAATATATATAAATACGGTAAATATAAAATATTTTATTTTCTGGAATTTAGAAAATCAAATTTCTAACATTCTGGAAATTTAAAGTATTTTATGATTTTTAATTAAATTACTTGCTAGTTTAATTAATTTATTGTTGATAGTTTATTCCGTGGAATAGAATAAACTAGGTCTGGGGCGAGCGCGGTTCGCCCGGTGTATGCTTTAATATCTATGATGTGATGCTTGTATGTATTATTGCATGGTGGATGATTGTGGCTTAGTTATATTTGTTGTAATTTTAAATACGGCCTGCGTGTCGTGCCTCATCTCTATACTCTGGATGTAATTCTCTTCTTTAGCTCAAATATTCTTTTCTCTCGAAAATTATAAGAAGACAAGAAGACGAAGTCCGTTCGTGATAGAGAATCCTAAGGAAGACGTGATGGGCCGGAGATAGAGATCTCTTGATCAAGGCGCTATCGTTTGTTTTTCTTTAGGAGCCACAATCATTTCACGTTTACTTATTATGCATGTGATGTATGATTGAATGTATGCATGTATGTGATTTTCGCTAGTGCATACGCGCGGTGTATGCCATAGGAAAGACTGCGTTATAAATCCCTCATAATTTTAAGTCTGTGCCACCCCGACGCCCCGTCACTCGTCAAACCCAATTTAGATCGGTAACGGACTCACCCAAGTGAGACGCCCGGTTTATGTTGGTTAGGCGCGAAACCCGTAACTAGGGTACTGACTCGCCCTGGGTTAGTCTTAACTAAGTCTTGGTCATAAGGATGAGAGACTTAGGGCACTGCGGTAGGATCAACAAATAAAATCAGATCATCCAACCAGAGTTGTAAATTGTTACAATTGGAATTTATTCCTACGAGAAATAATTTAACTGTAGGGCAAGATGCAAAGCACAACTATAGTTAAATGAAATATGGATCTGGCCCAATTAAGAATTTTATTTAAAAGAATCCACCGAACCAAGAGTTGTAATAACGATTGCAATTTGAATGAATTCCTACCTAAATAATTTAACTGTAGGGCAAGATGCAAAGCACAACTATAGTTAAATAAAATATGGATCTTGGCCCGCTAGGGTATTCTTCAAATAGAAACCCCAAGTCAATAGCTTCCGTACCTGAGGGTAGTTGACTTGTTAGAAATAGTGGGAGAGTATTTAATAAAGACCTATTAGATACTTAATTCATGATAATAACTATCTTCGCAAAATTCTGTAGATGGCAAACAACAACACAAACAACCTCGCCCTGCGTTCCATTCTGGATAAAGATAAATTGAACGGAACAAACTTTGTTGACTGGCAACGCAATCTCTGCATTGTTCTCCGCATGGATGAGAAAGAGTATGTGCTCGAAAAGCCCATTCCTCCTGCCCCTCCCGCTAACGCCCCGAAAGCGGTCAAAGATGCCTACGAGAAACACGTTAAGGATGACAACCAGGTTAGCTATGTCATGCTGGCTACCATGATAACCGAGCTGCAAAAACAGCACGAGGAAATGAAGGCCCATGAGATGATCGTGGCCTTGCGGCAGCTATACCAGGGGCAATCCAGGCATGAACGTTTTCTCGTGAGTAAGGCTCTCTTTAGTTGCAAGCTCTCTTCAGGGAACCCGGTCGGTCCGCACGTTCTCAAAATGATTGGTTACATAACCAATCTGGAGAAACTTGGGTTCTCCTTGCAGAAGGAGTTGGAAACGGACCTGATCCTGCAGTCGCTCCCTGAGCTGTATAAGGGTTTTGTCATGAACTACATGATGCATGATCTTGACAAACCCCTTCCGGAGCTTCTTAAAATGCTCCAGACTGCAGAGGAGAACCTTACTAAGGGCAAGGGTGCTTCCGTCCTTATGGTCCAAGGCGGAAAGGGGAAGCCGAAGAAGGGGATTAAGATTAAGGCTAGGACGGTCGGAAAGCCTAAATCGAAGTCCACTTCATCTGCAACCCAGAAACCCATAGGAGGAGTTGCAAAGGGCAAATGTCATCACTGTGGTAAGGCAGGCCAGTGGAGAAGAAACTGCAAGACATACCTCGCAACCAAGAAGAAGGAAGGTACGACCATTTCTTCTGAGGTGTATGTTATAGAAGTTAACATGTCTATATCTTCATCATGGGTACTAGATACTGAATGTGGGTCTCATATCTGTACTACCATGCAGGGACTGAAGCAGAGTAGACGGTTAGCTCGAGGCCAGATTGAACTCCGAGTCGGCAATGGTGCACCTGTTGCAGCTTTGGCAATCAGAACTTATAGTTTAGTCTTGCCTAGTGGTCTAATGTTGGAATTAAACGATTGCTTGTACGTTCCTGCAATTAGCAGAAACATTATTTTTGTTTCATGTCTTGATAAGAGTGGTTTCATCATTTCTATTAAAGACAAGTCCTTTCCGTTTACAGAAAGAATGTTTTCTATGCTAATGCCAACATGACCAATGGGTTATATGTCCTTGACTTGGACATGCCTGTCTATAACATATCAGCCAAGAGGAACAAACCGAACGGTTTGAACCAAACATACCTATGGCATTGTAGGTTAGGCCATATAAACGAGAAACGCATATCCAAGCTACATCGGTCGGGAATGCTGGAGTCATTTGATCTTGAATCATATGACACATGTGAATCTTGTTTATTGGGTAAGATGACCAAATCTCCTTTCACCGGACACGGTGAAAGAGCTGGTGATCTTCTGGCACTCATTCATAGTGATGTGTGCGGGCCTTTCAATACAACTGCACGAGGTGGTTATTCATACTTCATCACTTTTACTGATGACCTCAGTAGATATGGCTGTGTATCTCATGAAACACAAGTCAGAATCCTTTGAAATGTTCAAAGAATTCAGGAATGAAGTTGAAAAACAACTTGGCAAAAGTATTAAAACACTACGATCCGATCGAGGTGGAGAATACTTAAGTGGTGAGTTCGAGGACTATCTTAGAGAGCATGGGATTTTATCCCAACTCACACCTCCTGGGACTCCACAATGGAATGGTGTCTCTGAAAGGAGGAATCGAACCCTGCTTGACATGGTTCGTTCTATGATGGGTCATTCGACTCTACCAGAATCATTCTGGGGGTATGCGCTGAGCACTGCAATATATACTCTTAACCGAGTTCCAACCAAGGCGGTTGAAGGAACACCATACCAGCTATGGACGGGCAAATGCCCGGTTCTGTCACACTTAAAGATTTGGGGCTGTGAGGCTTATGTCAAACGTCTTTTGACGAATGGCAAGCTTGACGCCAAGTCTGATAAGTGTTTCTTCGTGGGATACCCAAAGGAAACTCGAGGGTATTCATTCTATCACCCTATCGATAAGAAGGTATTCGTTGCTCGCAATGGTGTCTTCCTCGAGAAGGAATTTCTCTCCATCGCAACTAGCGGGAGAAAGATAGAGCTCGAAGAAATTCGAGACGACGAAGAAACTACCGCGCCGGTTCTGGAACATGAGCTAGAGGAACAAACTGTTGTACCTCAAAATGCTCAAGATACACAAGAACCCCGTAGGTCTAACCGGTTACGCACCAAACCTGAAAGGTATGGATTCCTCCTAACCTTTGAGGGTGACGTAATGCTTATCGACCAGGATGAGCCGGAGACCTACCTCGAGGCAATCAGTTGTCCCGAGGCTGAGGAATGGCGTCAAGCCATGCAGTCTGAAATGGATTCCATGTACACCAACCAAGTATGGACTTTGGTTGATGCACCCGAAGAGATCAAACCCATTGGGTGCAAATGGGTCTTCAAAAAGAAGACTGACATGGATGGTAAGGTGCAAACCTTCAAGGCACGATTGGTAGCAAAAGGATATCGTCAAATACATGGTATCGACTATGACGAAACTTTTTCTCCAGTTGTCATGATTAAATCCATTCGGATCTTACTTGCTATCGCAGCATACCATGATTACGAAATCTGGCAGATGGACGTCAAAACGGCTTTCCTTAATGGAAACCTCCTTGAGGATGTCTTTATGACACAACCTGAAGGGTTTTGCGCTCCTGAAGAATCTACCAAGGTATGGAAGTTGCAGCGATCAATCTACGGATTGAAGCAAGCCTCACGGAGTTGGAACATCCGCTTTCACGAAACTGTCATCGGCTTTGGTTTTGAAAGAAATTCGGATGAATCTTGTGTATACAAGAAGGTCAGTGGGAGTGCTGTAGTCTTCCTTGCTCTGTATGTTGATGACATACTGCTCATAGGAAACGATATTCCTACTTTGACCACCGTCAAAACGTGGTTGAGTAAGAGTTTCTCTATGAAGGACTTGGGAGATGCCAGTTATGCACTTGGCATACGGATCTATAGAGATAGATCACGGAAGCTGTTAGGTCTTAGTCAAAGTACATACATACACAAGGTCCTTGCTAGATTCAGCATGTCTGAGTCGAAACGAGGAAGTTTGCCTATGGCCCAAGGCACGAGTCTTTCCAAGACTCAGGGTGCTTCCACTCCGGAGGAAGTAGAACGCATGAGAAATGTTCCTTATGCGTCGGCCATTGGATCCATCATGTATGCGATGGTATGTACGAGACCTGATGTCGCCTTTGCTCTGAGTGTCACGAGTAGATACCAGTCCAACCCTGGCGAAAGCCATTGGACGGCTGTGAAGAACATCCTTAAATACTTCCGTAGGACTAAGGATGCCTTCCTGGTATATGGCGGAAAAGAAGAGCTCAGTATTGTTGGATATACTGATGCCAGCTTCCAAACTGATAGAGATGACTTCAAGTCGCAGGCAGGGTATGTGTTTTGTTTGAATGGCGGAGCTGTTACCTAGAAGAGTTACAAGCAAGATACTACCGCTGATTCCACTACAGAAGCAGAGTACATGGCTACAGCCGAGGCAGCCAAGGAAGGTGTGTGGCTCAAGAATTTTATTACTGAGCTTGGAGTGGTTCCTAGCATTAAGAACCCTATACCGTTGTTTTGCCACAACAATGGGGCAATTGCACAAGCGAAAGAACCTCAGTCTCACCAGAAGACCAAACACATCGTTAGACGTTATCACATCATACGAGAAATCGTTGCACGTGGGGACGTTGAGATTTGCAAGATAGGTACAAACGACAATATCGCGGATTCGTTGACGAAGGCTTTGGGAAAGCCTAAACACGAGAGTCATACGTGGTCCATGGGCATTCGAGAAATGCTTGATTGGCCTTAGGGCAAGTGGGAGATTGTTGTATTTAGGTGCCCTAGCGGCAATCAAATACCTATGTAACTATACACTTTATCATGAATGAAAGGCCTTGAAGTATGTTTTATATCTCGTGTAACATAACATAGCTTCAGTCCATAGACGATAGCGCTTCAGTAACATAGATGAGGACTACGATATTCTGATTATGAGACTGTTACTTCTTGACGAAGGCTATGTCTAGAATATCCCTAGTCGCACTTTATGATAATACGGACGTCATAACGTATCAAGACTAGTGCGTATGAGATGAGATAGTTGCGTCTCATAGACTATAGGTATTGTGATATCTTAATCTGTACGTAGGTGCATATTATATTGATAATATGTGACTGGATTGACCCATCTTGAGAATACTGCATGGATCTACAGTAATGTGTTTATCAGTATTCTCAAATCGACCTTGCTATAACTATCCTCAGACTTGAAGTTATTACATTCTCTGATATGTGGGGCCGTATGCTTTGATTCATAACTAATGCTATCTGAAATACTGGTAGACGTGCAGTTACGCGTTGGGTATGCCGCTAAGCATATTTAGAGATGTGAATAACAGATACATGATCTGTCCCTTCTACTGTATAGAAGTATAATGTCAATGGGCCCACTAAATAGTAGGACTTGGGAAAGTGCATGGCCATGCCCAGATATGTCGCTATCTAGAGACTGATAAATATCGGATCCCTGCCAGTCTACTTGAGATTCAGTAACAGCTGATTTAACTATACAAGGATACACATCCCATGCCTTGTGTTAAATCATGACATATAGGGCAGAAGGATAATAGTTATAAAACGTCTTGTGTCGTAGAAGGTATTGATGAGATGAACGTCTTTTTCATAATCTGGGGATAATAATGTGTTGCTAGATACCGCTTATTATCTATGGTATTAATTTATATTAATATCATTGCCAGTGTTATGGATACCAAAAAAGTCACACACTTAGGACTTGTAAGGGAGTAGTATACTACACTAGTGGGAGTAATATTAAATATATAGTTGTGATAATTTTATATATATATGTATTTCGAAAAATACATATGTATTTTAAAATTATATTTTGTTTGTGTCATTTTAATTATATGATAATTATATTTTGACAAAACAAATTTTATTATATATATATATATATATATATATATATCTAGCGCCGATATATATATATATATATATATATATATATATATATATATATATATATATATATATATATATATATATATATATATATATATATATAATATATATATATATATATATATATATATATATATATATATATATATATATATATATATATATATATATTATATATATATATATATATATATATATATATATATATATATATATATATATATATATATATATATATATATATATATATATATATATTACTTTTATTTTCATCATTTTAATTATATGATAATTATTGATGTCAAAATAAAATATGATATATTGAAATGGCCGAAAATTTCAAGAGAAAGATACAAAACATATTTTGATTTTTTACCTAATGATATATTTGATTTATATAATCAAATATTTGATTAGTAAAGAATATTTGTATTGTTGTGTTGGTTGGGAACAATACATTAAGCCAAATTTGTTTTTGTCCCTAAGTAATTTCCTAGCAATTCCTTAATGCAATATATTATAAAATGAGAAATATCCCTCCCCATTTTCTTGTGTAATTTTTGGCCACATAGAGAGAGAGAGGAGAAAATTATTATTTTGTGTTACAAGTTATTTTTCTAAAGTGTTAGAAATATACACAAAATATTATAAACAAATATTTATAAGATAAATATTTTACTATATATTTATTACTCCCAAAGTAGTATTATTATAGTTTTTACTATCCTATATTAAACTTGCTAGCACAAGTTTAATCTTGGACTCCGAAGCAAGTTCGTGTGGATACGTTGGAGGCTTCATACGTTTGGCGCTACGTTCATCTCCTCTAAACCATCCCCGACCGTTCCTCCATTCTCCGTTTTCACCGTTAAGGTAAATTTCTTACTATAGCTAGTAATTTACGTAAGTTGTTCTTGGGTGGAATCGAGTTTTGGACTATAAATTTTTGTTTTCCGCTGCGTTATCCAAGCCTCGTTTCCCAACATACCCATCACTGGTAGGCCAATTTTCCTTCAGTTTTGAAGCCAACGGTCACCTACCCATCGATGGGTACATGCTTCCCATCGCTGGGTGGGAGGTTGACTTCCAAACATGGAAAGAATCAACCTTAAATGACTTACAACGGTCATGCCTTCCCATCGATGGTTAAGCCTTCCCATCGCTGGGTTCCCATCGATGGGTAATGCTTCCCATCGCTGGGTAAGGGCATTCTGCCTTGTGATAATCTTGGACCAAGGCTTTAACAGCGATGGGTAGAACCTCCCATCGCTGTTTGACATGGTTCTGGAAGTTGGTTTGGCTAAGGGGCCGCTTACCCATCGATGGGATGTTTTTCCCATCGCTGGGTGGGTGGTTAGCCAAAAACCTATGGTTTTTGCCTTAACCACGGCCTAGCCAACCGATGCAAAAACGGACCTAATAATCCAAAGTTCTCCAAAATAAAAACCAAGTGTTTGAAACACTTATTTGATGTATTTGGCTAAGAAATCAAGTGAGTTATTTTAAAAACCACGTCATTTGAGTAAGAACCACGGCTAGCCAAGTTTACGCCGTTTTCCGTGGTTTTTGTCAAATGACTAAAAACGAAAGATGGTTTTCAAAGTTTTTTGTTGGAAAACCGTTTAAACATGCCAAAGAGTGAAAGCAGATCATAAAATGCTGAAAACCACTTGGTTGGTTCGGATGCCAAAAACCAAAGCCGATAACCGAAAGCCGAACGCTGGTTTCTGAAAGCCGAACACTGGATGGCTTGGTTTTTGGTTTGGGCGAACACCAAGTGTTTTTAATGACTTAAACAAGTTTGAAAAACATTTTTATGATGTAAGAAATGCAATGAGAGATTTTAGCCTAAGGAGCCAAGGTGTAAAGATTGGGTCGGTCTTGATCACAATAAAGACCGACTCAATACTATGACTAAGGTCTTCGTTCTTGGTCTCCGTTTAGCTCTTGCTCTTATCTTCGTTCTTCGCCTTGTATATTCAATGTTCGACTTTGTTAGACAAATGTGCAACTCTAGAGGGGGGGTGAATAGAGTTGTATTCAAGAATGTGCGTTTTTCGCGTGTGTGAAATAATAAAATCGCAGGAATAAATAAAGAGAGTAAGGGAAAGAAGAACACCGAGATTTATACTGGTTCACCACCTCGTGGCTAGTCCAGTCCTCCGAGAGACTCTCTCGAAAGTCCTACTAATCTTCAAGCTTCAACGGGTGCTTGAAAAATCAGTACAACTTGAGAACTTGAATCACACAAGCCTCACTTTCTTACAACAACAAGACTTGAGTCACACAAGTCTTAAGAACAACACTCAAATGAGATTGAGTTTACAACACAAGAATGAAAGCTCACACAATTGAGCAAAGTAGTGTTGAAGAATTAAAGCTCTATGGATGACAACTTCTTTAGCACTCAAAGAAAATATTTCTAACTCTCAAAAATAATATTTTGATGAGGAAGATGAAGCAAAGGATGAATATAGCTCAAAGAATATATTGGAGTGCAAGAGATGTATTTTTAATGAGGGAGGATGAGTGTTTTTATAGGGGAAAAAGAAATAAATCCGTTGGAAGTAGGGATGAAGTGTTTTTGACAGATTGGACCATTGAGGATCGATCCAGGGCAAAGGGATCGATCGTCAATTTTATCACCGTAAACTTCTTGATACCCTTCTTTGCTTTTCTCGATACGAAAAATAAATTTTCGAATATCGATTTAATCATCCTGTTTGTCATTTATCAAAACAAAAAAATATTCCGAACAATAATAAAGGGGTTTGAACTCATGTCCAACAGACTTGATCACGGCGGTTTGGCATTATCAAAACCTGTTACAAAAACGAACACGGCTTTAGTACGAAAACGTGACAAGCCCGTGTTTCAACACTTTCCACCTTTCTTGGCTTCTTGTCTCTTTCCAACCATGTTACCATCAGCAGTTTTCTTCTTCTTCAGTCCCAAATCAGCATCCCCAACCCCTTTTCTATTAGGCCCATGAGTCAACACACCAATCCCAGTAGGCTGTTCCTTAGCATGTTCAACAGGTTAAATTAAAGAAGAGGGAATAAGACCACCTTTGGATTTAGAATAAACCCCTGATTTACTACCAGTAGCTACCTATTCTTTCCCATAAGAAGGTTTGTTACCCTTTTAGGCATCATTAGCTTCCAGATCAATCAGGTCTTTCTTCTTCCTCATCTCCAGAGATCTGCAATAGAAAGGCCCATGGTTCCATGTTTTACAATGAAAACAATATTTGGGGTCCTCTCCAAACTCCACAGTTTGGGTATAAAGTTTACCCATACAAGCAACCTCAAAAAAAGTCACAGGCTCTTTGGAAAAGTCAACCTCAACAAGGACTTTGCAAAACCCACTCTTGCCCAGTTGTTTTGTAACCAAGTCAGTCCTCATGTGTTTCCCTACCTTTGAAGCCAGCATTCCAATACCCTCCTCTTACCACATTTGCATAGGCACATTATGAAGTTGAATCCAGACAAGGAGAGTAGTAAACTCAGCAAAATCAAACATAAATCCATGAGAGGGAATCTTGATCCTGAATTCCTTGCCGTAAGCCTTGCATCTTTCCATACCCAACACCTCATACCTATCTCTGTCATTTTCAAATTTGAGCTCAACCCGGCCTTTACAATGTGGGATAATTCTGCATGGAACATTCCAACTCTTGACAATGGCATCCACGGCCTTAAGCCCTGGGAAGCGTCCTGTAAAGCATCCCACAACAAAAAAGCCTCAAATATCTTCCACAGGCTTAATAATATCATCCGGGATATGAAGGACACCTTCACCCACCTCATAATGTTTTAAGATCATACCTTGGTCAGGGTCTTTGTTCTGCTTGAAGAGGTCAGCAAAAGTGACCGTTTTGATGCTTCCAGAAACTGTTTCTAGTTGAGGTATTTCATTGAGCACCTGGGGCTTTTCAAGTACAGTAGTCTTCTCTAGTGCGACAGGCGTAACCTCAACCCCTTCAACGTGATGTGGAGAGGTTTCAGAGGTGGAGGAAGATGTCTGAGCTTTCTCCTTTCCCATAATGTCCACAGCAATATCCGTACCCAAGCTTACCTCCTCTGTAATTGCAGGAACCTTGTCCTTCTTCTTTGGACTCTTTTTGTTGGTCTTCTTAGCACTCTGAGATTTTCCGGAGCCCATGTCTTAGGAGGGAACTCAAGAAGACAGGCCAAAAGTCATGGGGAAGAAGATGAACAGTACGTCAAAGATATGATCGCCAGTAGATGAGGAACACAAATCCAAACTCAAAGTGGGGAGTAACCTAATAAGGAAGCTCACATGAACTTGGCTTTGGTGACGGGCTACTGTAGCATCGCGTCTCTAGAGAGAAGTCTTAGTCGAATTGGGTTATTTATCCTACATAGAGGAGGTGGATCTAGAGGTTCTTAGGGGAGGTCCGATTCTAAATGTAGTCTAGCAACATAGCCTAATTTAGATGTTTTCTCCTAACCTACTGAAGGATGATGTTTTCAATATACTTCAATCAAAGAGTTTAGACTGAGATGACAACAGAGGTTTCTATACTTCTCAATGAAAAAAATTTAGTTATCTAGTCACTGCAGTTATCTTAGAGTTCTTTGGAACCAATAAGGCTATTAAACAAATTAATGCTAAAGGTATTACTCTTATTCCTAAAATTGTCAACCCTTTCTTGCTGATTATAGACCCATTACTTGCTGCAATGGGGTTTACAAAGTGATTGTTAAACTAATTAGTAGTAGAGTGAAGGTGGTATTACCACATATTGTAAATTCAAACCAAGGTGCATTTTCTCAAGGAAGATAACTTCTTCACAATGTATTTCCATGCCAAGAATTAGCTAGGGGCTATAGTAGGAAAATATGGATGCATGATAAACCTAGACATAAGGAACGCTTATGATTCAGTAAGTTGGAGTGTGGTCTTGAAGATCTTATATGGTTTGAAATTCCTTGAAACCTTCATTAAATGGATCCAATTTGTATTACTACCCCCATATTTTATATATGTGTTAAAGCAGAAAGCCATGATTTCTTTAGTTATAAAAAGGGCTTAGACTAGGAGACCTTATATCTTCTTTGACCTATGTATCAATTATGGAGTATTTGAGGTGATTACTACATGAAGTAGCTAACCAAAAAGGCTGCAAGTATCATCCCATGTGTGCTTAAATAAAAATCATTAGAATTATCTTTGCTGATGATTGAATTGTAGCCAGCTTAGAAACTCTATCAATTATATTATGAAGGCTTTAGATATCTTTAAGCTTACCACATGCCTCGAGATTAATCTCAACAAATCTTAGGTGGTTTTTGGGGAAGTCAGCACTCAGAAACAAGAGTCACTACATAATATTACACATATGACCAATGGTAAATTCCCTTTTACTTATTTTGGGGGTCCAGTTACTGCCTCTAGATTGAAGTATGTTGATTGCGAAACACATATTGATAAACTGACTACTAAGATTTACTTATTTGGAAAAATTTTGTGTGTAAAATGTCTTTATTACCCTAAAAAATAATATCTTCCACCCCATTAGGATTAATCTATTGTACACCAAAATTTGTACCTCATTTTGTACCCCAAAGACATGCACCGATATTTTGTGCTAGTGTGCTGTTAGCATGATGATTTAAATTGGCAAAAAATGTTAGTGCAATTTTTTTAAATTTAACTAACATTTTCTACACGTGTGAATCATTAAAATGTCGATGCATTTCTTTGAGGTATAACTCGGGGTATACTTTTGATGTACCCCTAGCATGGTTGATCTCATTAACACAAATCCTTATCCATTCCAACATCACCCCCACATACTCTTATTCTCCACCACCGTACTCTCCTCTTCACTGCATCTTCTTTAAAAAAACATTTTCATCTTCTTCGTCTCCTCATCACTTCATCTTCTTCAATTTTTTTCTTTGTCTTCTCTTTCATCAAAAATTTAACAAATTTTCCCCTTCATCTAAACTTCTTCAAATCATCTTCTTCTTCACAAGTTTTGCTTCAAGTTTTCTTCATCTTTTCCAAATCTTCTTCTTCAAATCATTTTTATTTGAATCTTCATCTTTTTTTGAGTATTCTTTTTCTTTCAATCTTATGGTCATCGAGTTTTCTTCTTCGCTAGATATTAAGGAATGAGTCTTGTTTTCACCAAATCTGAAGGTTGTATAGGTTTTGTGCACCAAGATGGAGGGTCACCGGCCGGTGGAATTTGATTCACAGAGGAAAATGACTAAGGCAAGGTCTTGACCGTTGATTTTTTGTGCTAGCAGTGTTGAGTTCAAGAAGGACGAATATGGATTTGGGGTGGGATGCGAATTTGGGTGTTGTCGGTGTTGGGCTAGGACGAACGGTGATTGGGTAGTTGCTACGATGATTTAGATGTGTTGACAAAGGAGTTCGGTGGCAGGGAGGAGGATAGATGAGTGAATGAGGGGTAAGGGTTAAGTCAACTATGTTTTAACTTTACCTAAAACTACGTGCCTAGTCAAAGCAAGAATATTAAAGTTGGATATAGAGAGTATTAAATCCTCATCCTTTTGGGACTACAACCCTGAGTTGTATTCTTGTAATAATTAGAGACTCATGATTAAGGTGAGGGACAGTTTCAAAAATATGGAGTGCAGAGGAAAGTATAGCATGAGAGAAGGATATGATTGGTTATAAGTTGGGGTGTTCATCGGTCCAGGACCAGACCGGACCGAAGATCGAAATTGGAAAAATATAGGACCGAGGACTGGACCGATTCCCAGTCGGTCTTGGACCGGTCCGGACCGAAATCTCTTAGACCGAACTGAAATAGACCGATAAGACCGAATTTTTTTCAGTTGAATTTTTTAAATCTAATTAGGACTGAGTTATAGATGTAGAATGTCAGGAAAGGATACTTAGCCTGAGCTGGTATAGTAGGAAGCCTAAAACACAATGTAAAAGCCAGTTTCCTTATTTAGCATTTGGTTTAAATATATATAATAAAAGGGAATAACCAATTAACCATGCCCTAAACTCCCCTAAAGCTATAAAACAAGGGTTGACTTCACAGCAAAAGCAAGCCTACTTTACAGAGAATGAGACGAGGGAGACGGCGAGTGGCGACAGCAAAAGGGCGAATCTGCGATCGGAAATTGAGTATTTCAGGAAAGGGAGTCGACGCTGGGAAGTGGGCTCGAGAGTACGATTGACGAGTGACGACTGCGACTCAGGCTGTCGAACAACACACACAATGAGGCTGAGGCACACCGCAAGCAGCACAGGGTCACAGTCTCACAGACTCACAGGAAGGTCTTTACGGATAAGGTTGGGCATTTGAGTGGTGATTTTTTAACAGGACATATAAAATTAGAAAGGGAGGTTATCGGTCTTTTTAAGTCTGGACCGATTGGTAATCAGGTAAAGACCGGACCGGACCGAAACCCAAAATTAAAAATACTTCAGACCGAAGACCGACCCGAAATCCTATCGGTTCGGGTTCAGTCTGGACCGATCGGTCCGGTTCGGTCGATTTTTCCGGTCCATACCTATAAATGAACACCCCTAGTTATAAGGGGTGAGTAGGGGTGTTCATCGGTCCAAGACTAGACCGAACCAGACCGGACTAGAGACCGAATTGATTAAAATCACAGACCGAAGATCGGAACTAAATCTATTCGGGTTAGGACTGAACCGGACCGAAATAATTAGGACTGAACCGGTCCAGACCGATTGGACCAAATAAAAATGTATTTTTTAAGTACTTTTATCAATTGAATACATTTTAGGTTTTGATGGTTTGTCTTTCAAAAAATATTTTAGGCTTTTTATTTTGTAGCGTACAAATAGGAAAAAAAATACACAAGCTAAAAATAGATACGTAACATGGACTACTTCTATGTAGAATAATAAAAACTAATGCGAAACTTTTTTTTGAACCTTTTTATAAATTTCTTTACAAAAACTTTTTTTAATTAAATTAATTAAAATATCTATTCAAGTAAAGCATCAAAGTGTATTATGGAACTTAAAAAGTAGAACTTACATACTTAGGTCTTTTAGGTTCAATAGGATTATTAGGTTTATTCAGTCCAATCAGTCCGGACCTAAATCATTTTGGATTTGAACTGGACCAGACCGGAACCCAAACTTCTAAATTTTTTGGACCAAAGACCAACCTGAAATCTATTCGGTCGAGGTTTGGTCTGGACCAAACGATCCGATTCGGTCAGGTTTTTTTGGTCCAGATCTAAATGTGAACAGCCCTAGGGGTGAGCCAAAAGGTGTATTGGGATTATTAGGTGTGGAACAAACTCACCCCACCCAAAGTATAGTTTATTACTAGGCTACTTGTGCATGTGAGATTGCTCACCAAGATTCGTATGAGGAAGTGGGCTAACATTAGTACTGAATACAACATGTTTGGTACTGCGGATGAAGACAACAAGCATTTGTTCTGCAAATGTGAATTTTCTAAGAGGGTCTGTAACTCATTGCTACAGAGATATACTCCCTCCGTCCTAAAACTTTCTTCCCGTTGCGCAAAACGAAGAAAAATCTTAAGTTTTTTCAATCTATTTTATTTAAATATTGGTATAGAAATAAAAAATAAAACATACATATTTAAAAACTACATCAAATGTTCAACAAAACAAGTGGTGACAAGAATATTTTATTTTATCATATAGGCCATGAAAAAACACAAATAAATATAAATTCCCATGAAGTTGGAATAATGCTCTTGGAAGAAAGTTTTAGGACGGAGGGAGTAACATACATTACCTGTAAGACCCCAACCTGCATAACCCAGATGCAAAGGTAAGCGAACAAGGTTGCTACGAATCTTGTATCCAAACACATAGTATTTTCAAAACATTTTGAAAACATCTTAACAGTTCTTATGATAAAATCCAACATTGGAATATAAATTTCAAACAATGCAGAAACTTAGTTCACTAATACAAACAACTTGGGACATATGCCCAAAAACATAATAAATTATTCATAAGTAGTAATTAGTTTGAAGTCTCCAAACAAGTCAACCCACATATCTTTTTCTTCACTGCCTTCGAAGATTTGCTCTAGGTGCATCATCTCCTTGATTACCTACGTGTAGCAAACAAACAAAACTACACGCTCAGCAATGACACTGAGTGAGAAATATTTAACGTCAAAGTAATCAATCCAGCGAATCCACAATTCATAAAAATTATGTGACAACATACAAGAAAACATTCATACCACACATATGATTCAACACATTACTTACTTGGCACTTGCCCATTGCCATACTCAGAAAAACTGTGGATTCTTCGAGGTTGGTGGATCACAAAAGACCTGTTGCTAACTTGTCCTAAGCTAAAGACTACTTAATTTGGGAGTCATGATTGTTCCCACTAGATCAGTGGGCCATGCTTAACGTAATAGGAGTTCTCCGTTGGGTGGGTGGATTCCCCACCTGGTGGATCACGAGGCAGTTCAAGGATACTCGTACGTACGTTTTTACCTGGTTAGTCATTGGGCCCAGCAGGCTCCACATGCCTTACTTTCATGCTCCGTAATTAGTTAACGTGCCTGAGGGATCGTGTTGCATGCATAATGGGGTATTTAAATACCCTAGGATTTCATGCTCCGTAATTAGTTAATGTACCTCGATAAAAATACATTTTTTGGGTCAACTTGCTTCGAATTCAGATGAATTTGCACCATTGGATCTGTCTCGTCAAACTCTACACAATAGTATAATTTTTATAGTTTATTAAAAATTATTTCTAAATAACTTTGGTTCCGTCTCAATAATTAATTAATTATTTTTTATGAATTAATTCTGATAGACCATGTTTCGGGGTGTTTGAGTTCTCTCCCCCTTAAAAGAATTATGTTCTCGAAATAACCTGAGTCATTAGTTGCTAAATAGATGAGGATATTGGATTTGCATGGACACCTCGGTTTCCTAGGTGGCCTCTTCCATGGAGTGGTTCCTCCAGAGCACCTTGACTTAAGGAGACAAACTTGTTCCTCAGTTCCTTTACTTCACGCGCTAATATCTGAACGGGTTCTGCTTCGTAGGACAAATTAAGGCTGACTGTTCCTTTAGGCAGGACATGTGAAGGGTCGAAGCGGTATCTCCTCAGCATGGACACATGAAATAACAATTTTTCCTATCACATCTGCAACAATTGGAAAAATTTAATTTTTCGTATCACACGGTGAAATTGCATTCAAAAAATATTTTTACCGATGAGAAGTTTGTCATTTAAACAGGACTGTGCTTGAATGCTCAAAAAAGATTTTAAGTCGAAGTTTAATTTGGGAAAGTCCTTTTTGCTCAAAGTTTTCACTTCGGTCTTTGTGTAAAAAACTAACAAAGATTTATGGGTAGTTGTTTTGCATGAAAGGTAATTATCGTGAACAAAAACATTTCGAATTCTAAAAACGCCATCTTCCACGATCTAGTTTTCAAAACGCTCCTTTTCAGGTTTTATAATATGAGCATGTATCCTCGTCCCCTATAAAAAACGAAAAGAATCAGTCCCCATCATTGTAAATACGAGAATATAGTAAAAAAAAATAGAAAAAACAATTTACATGTTCGTCATGGAAGATGACTTTCATGGAATCACCTCCCTTTGCCCAAGCAGGAACGTTGTAAACGCGTATAGCTCATAACTTTAGCATCCATGTCGTGCGAGTGTTATCAATTTTGTCAAGAAAGTTCTACATCACGGTTTGTAGTTTTCTGGACATCTCAAAAGAAACAGTTGTGCAATATGTTATCTTTACGAGTATTTGAAGGAAAGTATTAAAGAATGGTGTGTATGCTTCCATAATATGGTACTCTCTCTGTCCCATTTTAAATTGTTTGTTTCCCTTTTTTTCTCTATCCCAAAATAAGTTGTTTGTTCCTTGTTATCGTAAATTTTTAAGAATAAAATACCTAAATTACACCTAAAATAAGTCACTCTTCTCCACCTTATCTTCTCATTCATCGTCACCACACCTAAAAATAATGACAATTTCAAAAAATCAACTCTATTTTTTCTGTTCCTTAAATATGTCCCAAAGTCAAAACGGTCAATTTAAAATAAGACGAATGAAGTAATATATATACTCGGGCTTAGAAAACAAGTCAAACTACCACATTTAATACACTTTAAAGATTTTTTAAATCTATTCAATAAGATAGGAATGAGACATAAAGTTAAAGTAGAGTACATGAACCGAGGTACTTTCCATCATGCCAAAGCCGATCTATATGCCTACATCTCTACGTTTTTTTGGACAATTTTAAAGCCCCAAATTCGGCACATTAACAGAAGCCCACTCGGCCCAAATAAAATGGCAGGAACACTTTATTTTAGCCTCTTACCATTGTATATATACAAATACAGGTATAGAGATAATACAATTTTTTTCGTTTATTAATCATTCCATATATGACACTAACCTATGATTCAAAATTCATAAAAAAGCAACTCATTCGGTGGCTCAAAATGCAATAACGGTTGTAGTTCATTAGTTTTATTTACCAAGAAAAGCATCTCCACACACTCCGAAACATCACATTTCACAGAAGTTCATATTTCCAAAATCAAGTACTAGTGTGTGCATATATATATGTGTGTGTGTCTATATATATATATATATATATATATATATATATATATATATATATATATATATATATATAGGGATTGACTCCAGTGAAATGACACCTTATGGTGAGATGACATGTTACGGTCAGATAACGCAAAGCTCACCACGAGCCACTGCAAAGCTCACCATATCTCTTTGTGTGTGTGTCTATATATATATATATATATATATATATATATATATATATATATATATATATATATATATATATATATATATACACACACACACAGTAAGTCTAAAATGACATCAGTGCTACTGGTGTCATTTGCTTACACCAGTTCGTTTGGGGTACCTACAGTGCTCCGTTTGTCAAAACGATGGTTCCTACCCCCCTAACCCTCCCCTAAACCCCCACTCCAGCCCCACCCTTGCCCCCACCCGGCCCCCCCCCCCTCCCGCCCCTCCCTACCCTGGCAGCACACTACTGCCAGGGTAGGGAGGGGGCGGGAGGGGGGGGCCGGGGTGGGGGCAAGAGTGGGGCTGGAGTGGAGGGTTTAGGGGGAGGGTTAGGGAGGTAGGAACCGTCGTTTTGACAAACGGAGCAACGTAGGTACCCCAAACGAACTAGTGTAAGCAACTGGTGTATAAGTAACTGGTGTCATTTTAGACGCTCCTATGTATGTATGTATGTATGTACGTACGTACGTACGTATGTACATACGTAGTATGTATATGGATTGACTCCAATGAGATGACATCTTACGGTGAGATGACATGCTTCGGTCAGATGACACAAAGCTCACCACTGGTTACTGCAAAGCTCACCAAAAACAACTACAAAGCTCACCAAACTGTAAGGCAAAGCTCACCATATTTTTTGAAAAATAAAATCAAAGGAAGGGGTGTTGACTAGATTTTGACCGTTGACTGCCAGCATTGACCGCCACCTGCAGCGGCCTGCCGCCACCACCGACTGCCGCCGACCGCCGGCGGCGGTGGCCGCCACTGGTCGCCGGTCGCTGCCGGTCACCGCTGCTCCACCGCGTGTTGCCACCGTTGACCGGTGGTTGACCGGTGTTACTATTTTATTTTTATTTAATTTTTTAATTTTTAAAATTTAAAAAAAAAGTGAATTTTGATGTTCATAGTACTGAGCTTTGCTTTATTTCCAGGTGAGCTTTACATTGTCTATTGGTGAGCTTTGTAGTGTAGTGTGGTGAACTTTGCGTCATCTTACCGAAACATGTCATCTCACCATAAGGTGTCATCTTACTAGAGTCAATCCCACATATATATATATATATATATATATATATATATATATATATATATATATATATATATATATATATATATATATATATATATATATATATATATATATATTATATATATATATATATATATATATATATATATATAATATATATATATATATATATATATATATATATATATATATATATTATATATATATATATATATATATATATATATATATATATATATATATATATATATATATATATTATATATATATATATATATATATATATATATATATATATATATATACACACACGTTCTGGTGAGAATGCGATCTTATGAAAGAAATAAAAATGAATCTGGTTTTATATATATATATATATATAGACACACACACACACTGCTCCGCTAAGAAGTTATCAAACAGCAATGTGAGCACCAGTATTCATGAATTGACAAACAAAAGATCAAATCATCCATCAAACATTTTGAGAGACAAACGCCTCTTACACAGTTGCCTCTTCTGGATCAACCTCTGAAGGAATGGGTGGTGGCATCTTTCTGCCACCTCTCAGCCGGGAAGAGATATTTTCAATGACAGAATTCAGTTTCCGTATCTTTTCATCCAAAGTTTCCCTGTTTCTCTGTATTTTTATGACCAAATGGAAATGCAAAATTAGAAACTGTTTTATTCATGGAAATGGCCAATTAAAGTGTAAGAGCCGCTGTGCAAGTGTTAACTACCTCTAAGCCATCGTCGTAGTATATTGGTCGCGTTGCCTTTGGAAATTCAGACTCATGCTCATCAAAGAAAGATCTTCGTATCTAGAAATGTCATATATGAAGAATGAAAACTACAACATTAAGCATTTATGCTAAAAATGAATCAAGACATCGCATCAGTCAGGTGTAAGTAAGGTATACTAACTACAAAGAGCTTGTTCTCTTCATCTTACTGTTTTTACTTGGTACTTATTCTTATTGGAATCACATCAATTCAGAAACAACTTTAAAAAAAACTACAATAAGATCAGAACTTAATCGAATTAGATTAGAGCCAATCAGATAAGTTGGAGAGAAAGCCCTAACACACCCTAGAGATACAAATGAATTTAACAACAAACCACAACACCCTAGAGAACAAGCCCTAACACACCCTATAGACCCAAAGGTGATGTTTGTTTTTACCGGAGACAAATGATTAATGTGAGAGATAGGTTCAAAGAAATGCCTGGTAATGGGGAAAGTTACACCATTCAAAAGGGTTATGAAAGGCTCAAAGGTTCTCTGCCTACTGTGAAATGGAGTAGGTGGGTTTGTAACAAGTTAACCCCACAGAAGGTAAGGTTTACAATGTGGCTGGCTTTACATGGGAAGCTGTTAACTAAGGATAAACTGAAAAGGTGGAAACCTATTGACTCTACTTGCAGCCTTTGTTTAGAAGAAGGAGAGACCAGTGATCACCTATTCTGTGGTTGCAAATACACCGGGATCGGAAATGATCAGGGACACTGAAGGCAGATATGGCAACTTGATGGCAGCTTCTAACCTGTTGGAGCAAGGAAACAAACTGCAGCAAGTGAAGCGGAGGAGGGAAAGAGCTGAGAGACTGGCTGTATGGACAATCCTCATCTACCACATATGGAGAGCAAGGAACATGCTGGTCCAGGGGAAGAAGATGACACAAGAACAGAGTAAGGAATAGATGTTTTTCTATATTGAGAGCTATCTTAATTACAAGATGTAATAGGTATTATTGTTGCTCCTCTGGAGTTGTAGAACTTGTGTGATTTGTGTTTAGTGAAATTTGCACTAAATAGTACTAAAACATATGTCCTTTCCCAGTGTAGTATCTAAACTTTTTTATTTCCTAAATAGCATTTGAAAAATGTCTAGTGGCGGGAACAATGTCCAATGATGGTGAACATTTAGTTTGAACAATGTTCAGTGGCGCTGGACATTTATTTGAACAATGACGAGTGGGCATTGAACAGTGATACTACATTGGAAAATAAAAATATATGATACTACATTGGGAAAGTCACTATGTTTTCGTACTACTAAGGTAAATTCCTCTTGTGTTTTTAATGAAGAGTTTTTTCAGTTAAAAAACCCCAGTTTTGTCCCATGAGAGTAGGGTCTGGGGAGGGTGTGTGTCCGCAGACCTTTCCCCTACTCGAAAGTAGAGAGACTGTTTCCAAAGAGACCCTCGGCTCAAGCTGCAAAGATAAAAAAGATCGCAGGAGGTATATAAAGTAGAGAAACCGCAGATAAATCACAAAATACATAGAGGCATAGAACAAAATGGGGAGAACGAAAGGAAAAAACTACAAGTAGAGAGCATCAAACATACAAGGCATATAAAACACACAATAGTACATAAACTACAGCCTAGCCTAAAACGCCTACCCAATCACTCTTATCCTAGCTCTCCAAACACTCCTATCTAAGGCCATATCCTCTCTAAGGGCAAAAAGTCTTATGCCCTATTTAATCACTACCTTCCAATTCTTTCTAGATCCACCCCTTCCCCTACTCCCACCAACCAACACAACTCTCTCGCTTCTCAACACTGGGGCGTCAGCATTCCGCCTCCTCACATGTCCAAACCACCTCAACCTAGACAAAAGACAAGACAAAAAACACAGATTGACAATGCACAAGATCACTGTCCTTCTTACCTGCTTAAGTTTTACTCCGTAATTGGACTACATTCCATATCATTACACTTTTCCTTAAAGGGAGCTATGTTCAGTTATCTTTCTACATTAAACTTATGAACAAAAAATTGCTGCCCATATGTTGTATGTCTATTTCGACAATTTTCCCTCGCATTTCTTTTTTTACAATGTTTTTTACTAACTTCAAAGAGAATATGATCAATTTGCCCATTTCTTTCAGTGGTATTTTTGCCCTTTATCATCTTTTTTTAATGTCATTCATCATCATTAACAGCACCTTAATCGCAAGTAGTTAGGTTTGATGGAATTAAATCTAGTGTCAAACAATTGTACAAATTTAACCCTGTAAATATGTTTGTATAGCCAATTAGTTGGGGTCGCTGGCAAGGTTTTCCACCAAACGCTCTTCCAGTCACAGCCTTCAAAAGAAGGATTAATGACATGAAAATTTTAAAACTGCTATCATCATATGTTGCTTCCACAAGGAAAATATAATGTGACAACGATGACCCAATGTTATTTTAATTTCAACCTGCAAACTATGGGGCAGGTTTCATTGGAAGATTGATATTCTAATAATTTTGATTTGATTTGTGATCTGTATTCCTTTGTATTGATTCGTATTCGAAAAAATTGAATCCCAATGTGAATAGGAATGGTATTTGTTATTCTTTACGTTCACGAATACGGAATACGAATATGGATATATCAATATTCAATTCGCTCCCTGAACAAATATATTCAAAATGATTGGTCAATATTGTAAATATTAAAAAATTTGATAGGCAATTCACTATTACTCAAAAATCGAATGTATGTTTATATTTTCATCTTCAATATGAAAATTGGGCAAGGTTCCCATGACATTGCCCGGCAATGTCATGGGATGACCCGGGGGCGCTCCGGTACCCCGTTCGTAAAATTGACGGTTCCTATCCCCCTAACCCCCCCAATAAACCCCCCCCACCCCGCCCTGACCCGAATACACCCCCCGCCCCGGATACACCCCCCACCCCCTGCAATTGCACTCCACAAGTTGATTTTGACTTTGGAGTCAAAATTTGACTCCAAAGTCAAAATCAACTTGTGGGGTGCAATTGCAGGGGTGGGGGGTGTTCGGGTCAGGACGGGGTGGGGGGTTTACCGGGGGTTAGGGGGTAAGAACCGTCAATTTTACGAACGGGGCACCGGAGCGCCCCCGGGTCATCATGGGAACCTTGGTGATGTAAATTAGAGTTCATCATCAATAGCAAATACCAAACTATAGCCATACAATGAGTTTTTTGAAAAAATAATTAAATATAATTTGCATTTTTTAAGAAAAAAATTAAATGTTTATAAGACATTTTAGAATTTAAACAAGCTGAATATTTTAAATCAAACAAAATATTTTAAAACGAACCAAATATCTTGTGTATGATAAACGAATTGAATACGAATCTATAAAAATATTCAAAGCGAATACAATTACCATCCAAAACTAATGAATACGAATAATATTCATCAATACTCAATTCGGTTTGGTTCGTTTACAACCCTATTGGTGTACGTCCTAGTCCTACCAAAGACACTACTATAAGAGATGGTAAATTTTGGAGAGGAAGATTGCCACCATTATTCATCTTTTCAAAAACAAGGAAAGATAGCTTGCTAGTTGCTACTATGTGTGTTTTATTTTGAGCAAATTCTAATAGTATTCTAATTAGGGGTAGGGAATAAATCTTGCTGCATCACAATCCCAATAGTATCAATCTTGAACCAAACAATCTTGATGGTGGCTAGTCAGCATTTTATCTTGGTAAGAAGTAAGAACTTAGTCAGGCGTGTGTTTTTAAAACAAGTGGAGATCCCGACAAGAAAAAAATTACATTTTGAATATCTTACAAGAATTTTTACAAATGTTTGTACATCACTTATATCTTTCACTTGGATTGTTTTCATATAAAACTCACAATAGGATTGGAAGTTTTTATTTTACCTTTATTGGAAGTCGCGAAACAATCGAAGCAACTAAATTGACAAAATCGAGGCGACAAAATAGGGATTTTCAAGGTTCCGATTCTTTTCTTTTTACGATCGATGATTCCCTGCAATTGTGCGATTGCACGATCCAAAGGATTTTTGCGATTTTGAGAGCAAGTTGGATCGGAAATCCCCTGGCAATCTCCGGAATTGTACAATCGTACGATCCAAATCGCGATTTTAACTACTATGTTTCAAATTGTTTTGTATGTATGACAGTGTACACCAGTACAGTTACATTTAAGTTTTCTTATTTTAAATTGTGACTTAATTCTAGCAATGATATTACAATTTATATGGGTGATATTTAATTATCATTTCAAGTTATTTTTATAGTTTGTTAGTTCATTTTTAAACTCGCATGTATTTTGTAGGGCTTCCTTTGTGAGTGATTCTTTTAGTTTTTGACAAAAACTTCATATAACATATGAAATATCATTGTCTGGATTTATCGAGTATCCCGATTAGGATGTAGACCTAATCAGAATTTTATAGTCAGGATCCCTGCTTCCAATAATACGGATCATTTTCATCCCTCCTCTAATACTAATGGTTATGGTGTATTAGTACATTGAATGAAAATAATAATGACCGAGAATTCGGTGGTGTTAACTTAGTTTTTCTTGCACATGGGGGGCATTGAACAAAACATGACACGCCCAACTCCTATTCATAATTCCGGCTAAATAGATAGAAAACTTTACACCATGAAAATACTGGACAAGCAAATGAACACCTTATGAAGTGTTTGAAGTTTTGGTACACCAAAAGTGTTTCTATCCTAGAAATCAAGTAGTCCAGTAGCCCATGATAAAAATAGTGTGATTTTTTGGTCAAACCTACATAGAGGCCAAAGAGAAATGTATAATCACCTGTGGGGAGAAAACATAGCCAAGTGCTCCAAAAATTGCACCTCCCAAGAGAAACCCTGAAATGAATTCACCTCCACCGCCACCTCTATTTTCACTAAATGAAAAAAAAAAGATTTTGATAATATATACATGTGAAGACAGTAGGATAAAATGACTCTAGCTGCAACACTACATAGGCTATTTATTTTCTAAAGAACACATATAAACAGACATTTGATTGCATAAGGATTGCGGGTAATATAAGAAATCAAGATGTCATACTCCACCCATCCAAAAGTAAGAATTCACTTTGACCAGTCACAGAGTTTAAAAAAATATTTAAATATGAAATAAGTGATTGGAATTAATTTTAAAGTGAGAGAAATAATGATGGCCACATATTCCTTACCAAAAAAGGAAAAGGGCTCTTATATTGGGAACGACCAAAAAAAGAAAGTGTTTAGTTTATCTTGGGACGGAGGTAGTAATAAACTAAGATTAATCCTAATAAGCAATCACTTGACTGTACAGAGAAGGCTGAAGGATACAATTATTCTGAACACTGCACTAGTAGGAGAAGGCTGAAGGATACCATTAGCATGAACACTGCACTAAAAAGAAGTTAACTGCATGTACAAGAAGTCCTTTCTATCATCTATGACCAGCAGACGTTAAGTAAAGTAGAAAAAATGGTTAACAATATTAGATTCTCACATAATAGAAAACATGGGGGATATTACTAGCGAAGCATTATTTCTAAAAAGAATATAAAGAACAAAAGTAATACATAGATCTGAACGTGTATACTGATATTTAAATGAAAACTGAGCAAAGCATACAATTTTCTTGTGACTAAGTACTTTTTCACTATTCTTGCATAAAACAGAAGCAGCTACAATATTCTCTATGATAAAGTGGCAAAACACCAAGATAAGCACCAAATCACCAATAAAAGTATAAGACTGAAACCCCTGATACCAAATAGCTGAAATGAAATTACCTAGATTGCAAGTTTAAAGTATTTGAATGAAAATTTCAAATTCTTTCACCAATTGAAAAAATCTTTAACAATTCTAGGTTTGTTGTTGTAAACTCTGCAATACAAACACAGCGTAACTTAGGTGACTATGTCATAGGAAAAAAATTGTCCTACTTAATAAAATAAGAGTTACACTGAACAACTTAATACGCTCATTCCACTCCATGCAACAATCAGAAATCTTTCAATCTATATGTGCTGCGTAAACTAACTATACGATCGACATACTTATAGAGTGCACGAACAGATAAGTTATTGGTTCTCCGATGAATCGATTTTCTTGGAATTCTCAAAGATGGTGTCTTCTCCAGCGAAGCGGACTTAGCAGACCAAGCTCCACGAGTTTTGACCTGAGCTGGACCTATAAGATGAGAATCATTATTACTTAATTTGTATTATATAATAATACACCCTTAGTACCAAAATAAAAGTCCGATTCGTTATTCATAGCGTCAAAATTTTTTCCATTTTTTTATTTGATAAAGTAATATAGTCATGACACCTCTTGTCTTATAGATCTTTTGACGTAGTATTTAAACATATAATTTCTACACCAATTTTGAAATAAGTTGAAGTAAAAATAACATTAGTATCCTAAAAAATAACATTAGTATCGTAAACCGAACTAACCTTTTCATTGTGGGACATGGGTAGTACTAAATTGTATCTATGAAATATTGTGTTACCATTGAGTTTGTGTATTATTCTAAAAAGCTAGTATACGAAACATAGTAAACAATCAGAGACTTATCACATCAACACCTTCTACGTCAACACCACATATAAAAGTGGTTTCTACCATTTACTACTCTAAATAATTAAAAATGGCTGGTTTAAAAATAACATATTCTTCCTCCATCCAACAATTAAATTGATGTTTTGACTTCGGGGGGTTCAAGAAAAGTGTTGAAAAATAAAGTGTATGATTGGAATTGATTTAGAAGAAAGAGATGTTGCGAGCTTCCACATTGGACTATTGGAGTATACACTAGGAGGTTCGAATCTCAGGTTCATAGAAAACTACAAAAGTGCAAAAATCATATGTCTAACCAATAAATTATATTCATCAAAGGTTTAGCCAGACCTACACGTCTTATAAATCATACTTCAAATTCCATATTTACCAGATAGGGTCATAAAAAATCCTGTGAGAACTCAGTAATGTGGGATGGGAATGGGATTCATTAATCATACAATAGGTATGGTCTGATAGACAACTAGGTTGTCGTTTGTACACAAATCCATATTTTATAATTACATCGCAAAAGAGGTTAAAGTCTTAAAGAGCTTTAATAATGCTGAAAGCTAAACAATCTTAAAGCAAATAACAATTAATGAGGTCCCAATCTGCTACGAAAGTTTCTCTCACTTCGCCAGAAATAGTAACGAGAATCACTCCATGCCGCTTAATTAAAGTTTTAAGGAACTGAAACAACAGCTGAACAAACGAAAGAAATACAGCTGAAAAGAGATATAGAAGAAATGGAACTGCATGGAGTTACCTGAAATAGGAGAAAAGGCTAAGCCAGTCGCCATGGGAGCTAACAATCGGATCTGAGTTCGAACTATAGAGTGAGATTTGGGAGCGTACAAAGAAATTTCCTCAGTGCTTTTGCCTCGAATCCATCGCGTTAAGCATAATTCTGAGAAAAAAAATTAAATTCTTTTTACATATTAGTCCCTATATAATAAATATCAATAATTTAGTTCCTAATTATTACATTTTTTCATAAATAGTTTTTTGTTAACATTTTTATTAAAAACATGAAATTGTATGTTCACATTTCTCTCTCTTCAATTAAGCTTCATTTCTTCTCTCTTACTCATTCTCAACCCATTGCTGAGTTTGAAGCTCAAAACCCAAAACCGAAACGATTTCTCCCCTCTCAATTGTTCATCTTTCTAGTGGAATCCAAATTTGAAATCAATAACTTTCATGAATGAATTTTATGGGCTAGTCTTAGAAAATTGCAAAGAAAACATACCTTAAAATTCATTCATGAAATTTACTGATTTTGATTTTGGATTTCACCAGGAAGACGAACAATTGAAAGAGGAGAGATGATTTTGGTTTTGGGTTCAAAGCTTCTAACTTAGCGATGGGTTTGAGAAATGAGTGCGGGAGGAGAGAAAAGTTTAATTGAAGAGAGAGAAGAGTGTGAATTTACCATTTTGTCCATGTTTTTAATTTAAATGTTAACAAAAGATCATTTGTGAAAAACAATATAATAATAGGGGACTAAATTATTGACATTTGATATGTAGGGACTAAATATGTAAAACGAACTATAACTGGGGACATTTTATGGAATCTACTCAAAAAAATATATAAACCTTATTAATCTAGAGAAATATTATATAATTTTTTAAAACTATCTACCATTTATTTCATTTTATTATTTTTCAAAAAATTTATAAATTTTAAATTTAAAACTTTGGAAATTGTTGTTTTAATTTTTCAATAATTAATATAACTTTCATTTATTTACATTCAAATACCGTTTATTTTGGAAAAAAACTTTCCATTTTTAAATCAGTATTATATAATATGCACTTTACCATTTTATTTTTTTAATTTACACAATAATTTTATTATTTCTCAAAAACAATAAGCTTAATGAGGAACACACGTATGAAAAATTTATTTTAAAACATAACTATAGCTATTCAAAAGCAATGACCATATTGAAGAAGAAGGTTACTATTATAATTTTTCGAAGAAGAAATTTAAATTATTTTTTATTTTTCTAAACTAATAAAATAATTATTTATATTAAAATACTTAAATGGTAAAATTCATATTTGTATAATACTTAGAAAATTAAAAGTTTTATGGAAATTTAATTGTCATTAAATGTAATAATAATGAAATTTAATTCATTTATATAAATATTAAATAATAGATGACAAAATGTTATATTTAAAATTAAAATTTATTTTTATTTTGAAAATAATAAAAAGAAATAAATGCTAGAAATTTTAAAATTTTGTATTATAATATTGTTTTAAGTTTAAGATACAAGTTGGATGGAGGGTGTAATAATCTTACAATACGTCGAAGTGCATTACGCTGAAGAGTTTTTGTCACTGTGAGCCCCAATCGGCCTAATTGGTGATATCGCCCGACAAAGATGAAGGGCCAGGGGAAAGAGGAGCTACTCCAGGTTGCTTAGGAGACTCCCGAGGAGGGGAGGGGCCAGCCCATAGTTGCCAAGAGGGACCCGGCTCTTCCCCCGCAACAACAGCTTGACCCAGCTCTGGCGAGTTGGTGCGGCTCTCGCAGGTCCATTGTTCCAGACCCAAGTGGTATTCCACATCTTGCTCCAAGAGGGGCAGATGCTCGTCCTGCACATTCTTCCAAGCCGCATAATGCCTCTCGTGGATGGGGCAGGGAGCGTCCCAATCTATCTCCCTAGAAAGGAGTCGATTGGCCATAAACACCTTGTTGGCCTTGCTAAAGTCATCATACGGATTCAGAAGAATTGACGGCGGCTTCACCATGGGCCAAATGCGGCAAGGGAGATGGCGGCAGAGTTCATAAGGGTCCAGTCCCCCTAGTCGTTTGAATTGACAAACTATGGGGAAGAGACGAGCTCCAGTGAAGAAGGAGAAGGATCGCCGGAGAGATTTAGAGAAGTGGATGCCTCTCCAGACATGACAAGGAGAGATATGAAACTATCAAGGGTTAAAGATGAAAATGCGTGAAGGGTGAATTGACAAGAGGTGCAAGGTAGGTTATAAAGGACTTAAGGCGTAGAAACCGAAGGGTGTGAATGGGTCAACATCCAGGGCAGCTAGAAGCTAGATCGATAGAGTGGATTAGAGCGGTGGGATGCCCCAATCTCCCAGTCAGACTGGTATGAATGGCTAGCTGGGTGGTGCACTTAGCCATTTGATGGGTTGGGTTCGCCGCGTAGGTGGGCTTAAAGGAGAGATTGGGCCCCAAGGTTGGGCCCGACCCCGACTTAAGCAAACCAAGAGAAGAAAGGAAAAAGTGCGAGATAAAGCGAGTAAACCAAACATAAGCAGTACGCGAAAAGTTAAGAGAACAAGTCAAATCTGACATAATGGCAAAGCCTTAATACTTAAGAGTTTTACAAAAGTTCAAAATAAAATACAAGCAACAGATTGAAAGGGGTCGATCACGCGCTGGTGCTTGGGTCTCCGCTTGCCTTGTTCGCCGCTTGGGTAGCTTCCCCTCTTTGATCGCCTTGGTCACTCGGTCCAGTTTCTTCATTTTCTTTCTTGGAGTCGCCAGAATATACTGCTCCATGTAGGGAGTGGGATCAAACTCCTCAATGTCATCACAAGGAAGGGGAAGACCAAATTCAGGGAGGGAAGTCTCCTTGGGGAGTAGGGCTAGCTTGCTACGAAAGACCCTTTGGGCCTGGGAGAGGCCCGACCGATAGGAGACCTTCGACTGTTCGACCAGCCAGTCTTCCCCAGGACGGGTCGTGACCCACACGGTGACCATCTTGTCCATCTTCTCCATAGGGGTCGCGTGGAACTCTAGAGAAGCCTTGAAGGTCTCAACTGCCTCCTCTAGGCGGCGGACCAGATCGCCCTTCTCGGCCTCTAGCTCGGCCACCCGGGTAGAGATCGACTTCACTTCGGAAGATAGTGAAGTTTTTTCCTCCTCCAGGTGAGTGGCGCAATCCTGTAGGTCGTGATTCTCCCTCCCGAGTTTGGAACTGCGGTACCCTTCCTCTAGCAGTTCCTTTGCGAGGAAGTCGACCTCGTCCCGCAGCCTTTCTTCTCGGTCTCAGCCGCCTCCTTCACCTCATCCAAGGCGAACTGGTGGGCGATCGCTCAATGAGCTTTTTTTAGGAAATTTAAAAAATAAACTCCAAATTCCGAACTATTCAAAAATTAAAATGTTCTTTTTATTTATTGTACAGATTTTATACAGAAAAAAAAGAAAAGACCTTAAAACGTATAAGACTTCAAAATTAACAAATTCACGCCAAACGGGTTGACCCTATTCATTTAATAACGCGTCAACCGACTATTCTCATATATTATATTTTAAAGAAGAAATATTTAGCTATATATATATATATATATATATATATATATATATATATATATATATATATATATATATATATATATATATATATATATATATATATATATAATATATATATATATATATATATATATATATATATATATATATATATATATATATATATATATATATATACTGAGCATCTAGGGAGGCATACACCAAAGTAGGAAAATTGGCGATACGAGGCAAACATAGTGAATGGAAAAAGAAACGGTCAAAGTGAGTACCTGGCCGAACTTTAGGAGGATCATGTCGGCTAGGTCGGGACTAGAGCTGGCGGAAAGACGGGCCTGGTCGGCGGAAGGGAGCGTGATCGTTGTCTCCACGGGGAACTCCTCTAAGCTAGAGGAGGGACGGTGGGGGATGCTGAACTTTGTCGAGCCACCTTCCGTCTCTATCTCAAAAGTCATGGCACGCAAGAGGGGAGGTCGCTTCGAAGAGTCACCTATGGTCGCTCCCAATAGATTCCCCCCAAGAACCTTTGCGCATGATGAGGAGTTGACCATCATCGTCCCCAACTTTGCCGCGGGAGTTGGTTCTCCTTGATCCTCCACGCTGATCACCACTTGATCGAGCACGAAGCAATCCTCATGGCTCGAGGACGGACGATGCTCATCGCCATGATCGACTGGAAAGTATATGAGGATAGTGTGCAAATGGTAACAGACAAGGAGATTAATATAAAAGAAACTTAGCCGAGGGGGGCTTACTGAAGCGGCCCGAATCAGCGTTCCTCCCACGGAGATCCCTTAACAAGGTCCGCTGGTGGTGATGATCGTCCCTGACAAACTCAAACCCGAGTTTTACGAGAGACTCCTCGGTAACCACCATCCTAATCTCGACAGCCCCTCGTGGCAGAGCTTTTTCGTGTCAGCCAAAAGTTTGGTCGTCGCCGACGGTGCCTTGACGTGACGAAACGAATGATGCCTAGAGCCGGTAAATGGAGACTCGAGTCCGGTAGAGACGAAGACGAAGAAGGTTTCCAGTCCTTGGTGGACCCCTTCTTGTCACTAGAAAAAACTTGCTCGTCTGTTGGGAGACGCAAGCGTAGGAGGCCCAATCCTTATGGCCCTTAGCGAGCTTGAATGTAAACAAGAAGTGATCAGGACTTGGAGTCACCCTAGCCTCCTGACACTTGACCAAGTAGCTTGCTATATATCAATGTGAATTGGGGACTATTTGGCAAGGGAGGAGATCCACTTCATTCAGGAAATCCACCAGAAGAGGATGCAAAGAAAATCGCAACCCTCTCTTGAAGGAAGCGAGATGGACCGTGAAGAACCCTGGGGGAGCGTCCATAGCGGTCTCGAACTTGCTGGGCCGTCGGACCTCAATGGCGGAGCTAACCATATCAGTAGCATTGGCGAACCCTTGGCCCGAGATCTGGCAATGGCATAAAGCCATGATGTTCTCCTCTAGTTCAACCCTAGGGCCCCGTAACACGGGTTCTGGAGGAGAGAACTGTTTCCTCAATCGGTGCTGTTTCTGGCTGGACATAGCTGCCGATGACAGCTGAGGCGGGGTGGATGGGTCTTGATTTTGGCCGAAATGGGACGATTGATCGGCCTGAAGGGAACTAGAAGACGGAGATGGTGAATCAGAATCCAAAGACGACATGATGATGAGCGAAGGACAGACCTGGAAATGTAGAAAGCGGGTCGAGGTGCAACCGAAGTTGGATAGATGAACGATGAGATGAAGGAGGCGTCCAACGGCAGTTTTATCACACCATTGAGGAAGGTGAGAAGACAGGTTATGATTGCCTTTGGGCAATCAAGCCAACCGCCACACGGATATCAAGGGACGGCTTGGATCCATTGAAGGAAGGCACATGTGGACCTCGATAACTCCCCATCTTTTGACGTGGCCCGCCTAAGGAATGAGGAGTTGGGAGGCTTGTGATGGGTCGATACCCGCCAGACGGCCCAGACTATGTATCCAAACGTGTTCGAGGCCCGCGGGTGTTTTAAGGTAGCATTGAGCCGACCCAAAGCTTTGGGCCCGAGCTGCCCCGAACTGAAGAGCCAGGTAGATTCCAACTGTAAGTTCGTGGGGGGTGCATCGGATAACAACAAACACAAGCTATGCAAACAAAACAATCAACTATGTTGTAGAGGAGATGCTGCAGCACTGTCCAGTAACATATGACGGGCAGTGTGCTATAACACTTCTCTGTCACAAGCACACACACAAAATATGAAGTAAAAACAGTAAGCAAGACACCAGAATTGTTCACGCAGTTCGGAGCAAATTCTCCTACGTCTGCAAGGCCCACGTCCGTGTAATAGCCCTTCCACTAAATCACCGTAAGAATTACACAATCAATCACAACAGAACCTTCTAATGTATTGATTTGTCTACTTACGAATGACTTGACGACAAACTCGGTTTGCGTCTATCTCCACGTCTAGTTACACCTTCTCAAAGAGACGTAGATTCCAATACACCTTCAAATAAAGACTCTCCTTGATCTACAAAAATCTGCAGACTATTCAGAAGCTCATAAATCAAGATTGAACCGTTGGAATTCGATCTCCACCGTTCAGATTGAAGATCCAGGAGTCCTTAAACGCTTCCCAAAATTTCAGCACGATCGGACAAGATTTGATACTCCAACAGTCGAGAAAACCAGGGCAGTATTTTCTGCAAAAAATCAACAACAATGTGTATATTGTAACTTCGATAACAGAAGATCCGTAACTCCGATTGACCTGAAAGTTTAACACGTTGAAGCTCTATGTGTTGAGAACACCCTCTGAAAATTTCAGAAAAATCCAACGGTCGGATCTTCGGAGATGATCAAATCTGTGCGGGCTGTCCAGAGAATTTACAGTCTCAAAATCTGCACCTTGTGTTTTTCTTTTGATCGAATTTGCTACTGGTTTTTAGTAGTTTTGCACGCTCAAAACCCTAAGAGAGGGTGAAAGTAATATATAGAGCATATTAACCTTGTTAGAGTGTGCTTAGGAGTCTCAACCATGCCTTCCTCAAGAATAGTAAACCAAGTAGGATTAGACTTCTTTCTTCAAGCTCTTTCCTCTTTCTCTTTCTTCACATGCTAGAACTCTAAGTCTAAATAAAATATCTAAAATAATTCTAGATAAATCTATTCGTTTATCAAAAAATAATGCCAACACAATATGGAACTAACAATCTCCCCCTTTGGCAATTTTTTGACAAAAACGAATCTCAGCTGTTTTGAACCTCTTCTCCCCCTTTTTTGCATAAAAAATGCCAAAGGTTTTATTAAGAATATTGGGGCAAAAAGAGAAGAGTAACATTCAAGCGAGCTTGAGTATTACAATAACGAATATTAAAATAGACCTAGACTTTGTCACATCCACCTGTGCCACACTTGAGCGACTCCCCCACAGACGATGCATCTGAAAAAGTAACAATCTGCAAGAAAAACATATATACAACCAGCAAAACATCTATGCTCTAAGGTATTTCACGCTAGAGATGAAACACCTCTTAAAGCATCCTCTAAATTAGGTAGAGATGGGTGTGCACAGACCCAAGCGGGATCTGAGTATACCAAACCGATTCCCATCAAATGATCTTTTACACATGCCCAATACCCGTTTTTTCATAGTCATAAACTTCTCACTCTCATGACTAAAACGTGTCACTTCAACACACTTATGAGATGATTCAGTACTCTTAATAGCACAACGATCTATTTTCTTTTCTTCTTGATGCAAACTTGTGTAGGATCGTTTTCAGGAACTTCCCAGTGGGTCACCCATCCTGGGACTACTCCCGTTCCAGCACACTTAACTACAGAGTTCTGAAGTTAAAGAGGTGCCAAATGCTTCCTAAAACCAATGGGTGATAGGAAGGTGGACACTTTGTATTTAATCACATCTCTCTGTAGCCCCAAGCCAAGATAGATTCCTATAGGGCACCCCCTATAGTTCACTACGGCAGTGCGGAGCCCCACTACTGAGCGGTGGATGGACAGGAGGGGCTTCGCAAGATACACGACTCGTGTACCTCGTCAGGTTGGGCTGTCAGTACCCGATACCGTGACTAGCACAGTAGCGAATCCCTAAGGGTGATCGATGGTCCCCCATAAGACCAACAGAAATAAATGTAAGGATATGACTTTATATACCTATATTCACAAGCTCCCATGCAGTCACAAAATGTGTTAAAACCATTTTGATGGGTTTATGAACCCATGCCTAGAGTACACTAGGTAGAGAGTAATCGAACAAGCCGAGTATGAGTATGCTTTGATTATAATATTGATTTTGGTAAAGGATTCTGATGCCTCCCCTTGAAATAGAAGGGGGCTTATATACGAGTTACATGTCTCCAATTGTTTGTCACGTAGCTATTGTCTACAACAAGGCCCATGTAAGACCCATTAGGTACAGGTCCATGACGGGGTATAGGGAATATATGTTCTAATACATGCATTGAGATATTGTATGAGTGCATTATTCATTGAGATGTCCATTAGTGGTCCCACGGATGTAGGAATCCAAAGCATCTCGTGATTTCATGCCTAAGTCCTGTGACGTTAGAGGTTGGGTGTGAGTCCCGCAGAGGCTGAGTGCGTGTTTTACTTATGCTCGAGCCCTTCTTGTCGGAGTAGAATGATAAAGCCGAGTCTATGCTAGCAGGCAGAGGCCGAGCGTAGCTATATGGTGGACCTTATTCTTTCGATTTGAAGCACTTGAAGGGTCTGCTTCTTACTCAAAAGAGTAAGAATAATAATAACAAAGCTTGGAGGTGTCAGAATAAAGGCCCAATGCCAGAAGGGAGGTGAATAACATTTAAAAAAAATTACAGGAATTTGAAACGAAGTGAAAGAAAGTAAAGAGCGTAAGGAAAGAGCACATTGTGTTTTATACTGGTTCACCACAACTTGTGGCTAATCCAATCTCCCGAGAGACTCTCTTGAAAGTCCTACTAAATCCGTTAAGCTTAAAGGTGCTCAACAAATCGATACAACTTGAGAACTCAAGTCACATGAGCCTCAACGCCACTTGCTCGGAGATACCACACTCCAAGACTTCACACAAAAGAACAAAAACTTCCTTTGAACTACAACAAGGGAAAAAACCTCCCTTTAAGTGTATAAAAATACTTAAGCACTCAAGAACAATACTCTCTTATAGAATAAATATGAGTAAACAAATGAACACTTAAAAAAACAACAATTTCTTCAAAAATTGGCTCTCAAAGATCAATGAAATATGAAAGATGAGAATGAAATGAAGGAGAATTGATAGTTGAAGAATTGTGTGTAAAATAAGAGATTTGGTGCCATTTTTGTAACGCCCCGAAAATAGGCCTATCAGAATTAATTAATTGATAATTAATTAATTACTGAGAAGGACCTAAAAATATGTGAATTTTAAAGTTGGTCAATAAATAATAAAAATTTTATCATTATGTAGAGTTTGACTGTCTAATTCCAACGGTTCAATCGGATTTTCAATTCGGAAAAAGTTGGACCAAAAAGTATTTCCCGACTGGGACCAAATTAGTCCCAATCAAGGACTTGCGTCTGGGAATCCTAGCAATCGCCGCTCCCTCCACCGAGACGCCAGAACAGGGAAACGGATGTCACCAAACATGTGTCTTCTTCCTCTCCACTCCACTATATAAACCTTTCTAAACTTCACCATTTTTCACCATTCTTCTTCCAAGAGATACCTAAGAGTGTAGAGAGTGAAGTAGTGCTGTCAAGAGAGCTTCCCGTCGCCGGAGATAGGCACAATCCTCACCGGAAGTTTCGCCGGAAAAACTTCAAAACCTCCATTATGCTTCGAGGTAAGACCGTAGATATATCTAATGACTAGAATGTTCGTATAGATCGTTTCTACGTTCATAAACGGTCATTTGTTTGAGTTTTGTGTTTGACATGCTTGAAGAACCAAGAATCATAAACTATTAAATTGATGTTAAAACTATGAATTAATGATGCCAAAATGATCTTTGAACCTTGGAGAACATTTCTATATAGTTTAATCGAAGTTTGGAACCTAAAAATGGAATTCCCGAAATTGAAGTTGCGAGGTAGAAGACGATGAACAGTGGCTGAAAAGCCACTGTCTGGATCGATCCAGGGGCTTGGATCGATCCCCTGGGAGTAAATTTTCATGGTATGGATCGATCCAGAGGGCTGGATGTAACACCCCACCCTGGATGACCCGAGTCATCCAGACCAGAGTGCTGGTAAAACCGGGTTACTTTGTAAAATATGATTTATCTGAAATTTACTCTTTTTGATAACTTAAGAGAATTAAAAAAAAACATTTTCCGCGTAAGTTTAAAGTAAAAACATCCACAGTTAATACAACCTTGGGTTCAAGCCAAAAAAAACAATGTAAATTAAGTTCGTTGTTTTATTCATTATTAAATATTAAATAAGAACTCCTTCGGCACGGCCTCCACGTCCAAGCTTTCCCCCTCAGCAGTTGTTTTCTTTGCTAGTACCTGCGTGCAGTTAAACACTACACGCTCAGCATAAGCTGAATGGCAAATAACCAATAGACATATATAACATGTAAATATATTTTGGGCCTTTTAAGTTTTTCAATTTAATTCAAAAAGAAAAAAAACTTTTCGCATAATTAAAAATCGTCGAGAAATAATTTCACTTTGAATAGTTACTTGGGGACATTTAGAAAACTTTTGACTACTAGGTTAACCACAGATTAGGAACTAAGCCGTGACTAGGCTGGAACACCGCACTAGTCGATTCGTAGTTTTACTTCGGATACCTCCTCGTGACCTCGGGTCCGGTAATCAGAAGTGAACCCTAGACCCACGGGGTCATCGTTGGGTTCTCGTGCGCACGTTGTGGTATGATTATTTATAGACTCATCCACATGGACACGGTCCGGCCTTGAAATGTAGTTTGGTTTACATACTAGAACGTGACAATACCTGGTCGTTAAAATAAACTTTGAACCTTTACTTAGTCCACTAATTGTTTGATTAATCTAGTAAAGTCGTTTACATAAATCGTGTGATTTATCTCTTAATCATTCTAAAAATCATCATAGGATGTTGTCCCCTTTTCATTTTCTAAAACATCATGCGACTTGATCAATTAGACATTCAAACCGGGAAAAAAGATTGCAAGTCTATTCATTCAACAATCATATACCAATATTTTTAAGGAAACAAACATACCAAATTTTTTTTATAGTTACGGTCACTTACGACATGAAACAAAAACAATTAAATGGAGTCGACAAAAGTTTATTACGGAGTATGACATAAACAAAGTTTCATTTTTGTTTATAAAGCCAAACTGTTTGTTTTAAACCTTCGACCAAACTGAAGTTTGATAAATCATAATCATTGATAATGAATAATCATTATAAAACCTTCGGCCCTTACTATTTAAAAGCAAAACTGTTTTTTTTCAAGAAACAAACTGTTTTTTTAAAAACCTACTGCCGAAAGATAAGTCATCCTACTAATAATTTTTATTTTTGTTATCAATTATTTTTTTCCCTACCTTCGGTTAAAACTTTCTTTTTATAGAAAAGATAATAGTGGTACTAATGATAACAATAATAACAACAATGATAATAATAATGATAATAAAGAATAAAACCTTTGCCTTCGGTTATACAAAAGTATAATCACCATACTAATCAACTTTTTTTTGTTATCATTTTTTTCTTAACTTTCGGTTATACGGAGTATATATTTTTATATGTAGAAAAAATAATGATGGTACTAATACTAATAACGAATATAATAACAATGACAATAAAGAATAAAAACTTCATTTATGCCATTACCGAAAGTGTGCAAATGTATAACTACATTTTTTTGGAAGCCAAGTGAAATTTATATTTGACATGTATATTTTTTTATTATTATAATGACTAGTATCGTTCTCTTTTAATTTATTATCTCAAAGAGTAAATTCATGTTAATAAAAAAGAAAGGAAATGCACAAAAATATATTAACATGAAATATATATCTAAAGGTTAGGGTCAACGGCACACCTTAAGTGTCGGTTTTGACAAAACAATAGTTGGACAAATCTTGGCGGGATAATTCCGTGATGCGTCCCCCGCATATCTCTTTCTTCCTTTCCAGCAACACCACAACCCCGCTCCTACTAGCTCACTCCCTCTCCCTCTACTAAATTTATGTTTTCACACTTTTAATAATACAAGAAAAAAGAGTCAATTTTTAATTAGTGCAAAGGGCCAAGGAGAGAAAGAATCACATTAATGCATCATAGAAATTAAAATCATATATTTCCGTTAATGTAAATTAATCTGGCGGAGAAGAATCATGATTTTTTTATATTAATTTTTTTTTAAATAAAAGCAGTTTTATTCGCATAAATAAAAAAAGGTGGAAGGAACAAGTCTCCAACTCACCCAAGAAGTAAAGTAAATAAAATAAAAGAGAAGGGGGAGGGAACATAACTCCCACTCACCCACTAAATAAAGAAAGCAAAAATGCTAGAACAAAGGTCCATAAAAGGATAAAAGATGAAGGCCCGAAGGCTAAACAAAGAAGTCCCCAAAGGACAGGAAATGTGGCCCGGAAAATGTAGGCCTAAAGACATCATCTAAGGTGGTCCATGGAAGTCTTGAGATAAGCCCATATCATGGCTTCTTTCAGCGCTGGGTATCGTGCATAATCCACCTTCTTGAAATCAGCGTTTCGATCTTTACAAACAAGATCCAAAGCACGCTTCTTCAAGACCTTCATCGGATGATAATCCTCGTCATTTTTAGTGACCGGGATAATAAAATCTTGCTCATCAACAGGGTAGAAATGAAGCTCTCCATAAAGCTCAATAGCACGATTGGCCGGGGAGGAGTCTGAGACAGCGTGCGCCGTGGCCTCCGGGGTGGCCTCAACATGTGTCGTGTCACCCTTAGCAGCCTGAAGAGAGCGTAGCTTCCTCATTTCCTCAGCAGCCCATTCCACAGCAAATTTTAAATCGGGATGACGGGCATAGGCGCCCGACACAAATGTTTGATTTCTAACCAAGACCTCCCATGCACGGATTTGCAAAGCAACCAAGTTCATATAATCAGCATCATCCTTAGTTGCAGGAATGATACAACCATTTGCGTCCACCGGGAAGCCATGCGCACCATAGGATTGGGGATCCGGGCTTTGGGCTTTGGAAGTTGGACTGGTGGGGATTGGAAATTCGGTTGAGGGAATTGGATTCGGATTTGTGGGGGTTGGGCTTGGGAAAATTGGGTTCGGGGTAGGGGGGAGGAGAATTTGGGTGGGTATTGGGGGTTGGGAGTTTTGGGTTTTGGGTTTGGAAGGGCCGGAGAAGGGATATGGGTTTTGGGTTTTGGGGCGGGTGGGTTTTGGGCCAGAGAAGGAGTAGGGGTTTTAGGCTTTGGGGCGGGTGGGCTTTGGGCTAGGGGGTTGATTTGGGCTGGGGTGTTGGTATTTGGGACGGGTGAGTTTTGGGCTGGGGTTTTGGGTTTTGGGGCAGGCGGGTTCTGGGCCGAGGGATTGATGGCGGGTGGGTTTTGGATCGGGGGGTTGGGGGCGGGTGGGTCTTGGGCCGGAGGGGTTGGGGATTGGGGAGGGGCTTGGGTTATGGATTGTTGGGCTTTAGGAACAAAAGTTTGGGCCTTGGGAGTGGATAAGGAATCTTTAGGCTTAGGTAAAAGGGGTTTGGGATTTGGATTATTGGGCTTGAGGGATTGAAGTGGGTTCGGGTAAGGCTTCGGGTTGGGCTTCGGGTTTTGGGGTTCAGAATCCTTTAGCTTGCATCTGTCCAGAGAATGGCCTTGCCGCCAGCAGTAATCACAATAATACGGAACTTTCTCGTACACCACTGGCTGAACAAAACCATAATCCTCTTCACCCATAACTTCCGAAGTGCCCACAAAAATTTCCTTAGGCCGAGAAGAATTATATATTTGTTAAATAAATGCAGGGGAGAAGAATAATAAAATCACCAATGTTTTTGTCGTATATTTTTTGAATTCAGGGGGTGAGAAGAATTATATATTTGTAATAATTTAGTAAACCTAGATTTTATGTGTGTGTGTGTGTGTGTTTGTATGTGTGTGTGTGAAATTTAAATGGTATATAACATAAAAAACTTAAGTTGTTTAAATATTTGATATTGTATAATAAAAAACAATTTAAATGGACATTCAATTTAAAATGTTGTCATTTGAATGTAATGATTTTGTGCATGTTTATACTCTTTTGAATTTCAAATGAGAAGCTTGCTTCATGCACATATCTTAATATGGTTACACTAGAGGAATAACCTTCAATCGCTTGAGTCAATTGATCGTGTGACATGTGTAGAGGTTCATAATAAAGATAAATATCCTAGATTTTATGAGTTCGTAACTCGATTATTGATGCATGATCCATGTAGCATAAATGATCCTAGATCTCTATATATAGAGAATGATAAATTTATGAAACATTTTCCCAAAAGATTTATTCATAAGACATCGTTTGATTGGAATAACTACCTGATATACAAAAGAAGAACCTTAGAGGTCACCATAATATAATGAAAAAGAATATCGAGTTGGATAATCGAATTGTTGTGACATACAACCCACAACTCTTGATGAGGTTTCAAGATCAAACAACATTGAACATTGAAATAAATCTAATTCAATCATATATCTTTTTAAATATGTAAATAAAGATCTAAATAAAGTAATTGTTGCAGTTACCCAATCTAACTTTGGCATTGTTGATATTATGGTGTATTATGAAACAAATAAGTATTCTGATTGTCATTACGTATCTGCATATGAAGCCTCTTGGATAATCCTCTCTTTTGATATACAACAAAGGTAGTGATCATTACTGAGATTGAATTTTTATAGCCCAAGGCTAAAATTCGTAACCTTTAGACACCAACAAAAACTAAAAGATGTTGTCAAAGAAATTATTGATAAAGCCTCAATGTTTGAAGCTTGGATGATTTTCAATACAAAATATAATGCGAGATAAAATTTGACGTATGCAAAGAGTTTCGAGAATATTTTATGTACAACCACAAAGTGTGGAAATAGTTCAAAGGCAACAACGACCGTCAATAGGCAGACTACAATACGTGCTTACAGAAACTAGAGAGTTATACTACTTGAGAAGTATTAAATGTCCAACAAGGATGTACAAATTATAAACGCTTGAGGACAGTTAACAATGTTCTACATAATGCATTCAAGGAATAATGTGAAGCATTGAGGTTATTAACCGATGATAAAGAATTTATTGAAGGTATGAAAGAGGTTGTTAAGTCAAGATGTGGGAATCTGCTGAAAAAGTTGTTCGTCACATTATTAGTGACAAGTACCATGAGTCACCCACTAATTTTTTTCGGAAAAATGAGAGATGTAATGAGATTTTTTAGCAATAACTTCATAAATGAACCATTCGGAGGGAAAACAGCTATAATTGGAGGTGATTTTATCCAAATTCTTTCAGGTCTACTCATAGCGTAGAGAGAGGAAATTGTGGGTGCTACCACCAATTCTCACAAATGTGATTGTAATGTAAAGTTTATAGGTTAGCTAAGAATATGAGATTGCATTTATCTACACGCTCTTGCACTTATAGGGGCACATAATCTTTTTCTGTATTGATAAGCAAAGTCAAAGATGGAAAACTTGGACAAGTGATCGATGAAACTGCTGACGTTGAAATCCCGCTTGAATTCTTGATGCTTGACACAAGTTACCCCCTCAAGAGTATATATTGGACTTTACTTATCCAAACCTATTAGAGAACATGAAAAATTATTCTTTTTTGAGGATAGTGCATTATTAGCACCCACAAACGAATTTCTTAAATGACAAATGAATTTTTCATATCCCTTATTCTAAGAGGTAAAAAAGAGTACTTACGTTCTCATTCTTCATGCCAAACATATTTAGATGTAGTTGTTGAAGACGATTAGATAACAGTTCAATTGTTCTTAATGAAATCAAATGTTAGGGGATTCAAACCATAAAATAGTTTTTAAAAGGGGGTACCGATTATGTTATTGAAGAACATTGACCAAATATATGGATTGTGTATTGGTAAAAGATTAATCATTAAAGAGATGTGAAAGAACATTATCAATGTAATTGATGTTTCGAGAAATCGCGTTGGAGAAAAAGGTTTACATACCCTGAATAAAATTTGGTATCATCTGATAGAATTCTCAATATAATAGTCTTATGTTTTGCTATGACTATAAACAAAAGTCAATGTCAAACATTGTCCTTTGCTATATTATTTTTAACCAATTCGGGATTTACTCATGGTTAGCTTTATGTTACTGTTTCACGAGTAAAGAAAAAGACATGATTAAAAATATTGGTTCTAGATGAAAATAAAAACGCTTACAACGATACAAAAAATGTTGTGTACACTAAAGTCTTTCAAAAAATTTGAAATTAAAAAAGATTTTTTCGAGTACACTTTCAATTTCTCAAATATTATATTCTACTTTGTCATTGTTTTCCATTGATTAAAATATGTGACAGAAATATATTTACTTGATTTTGGAATAAATATTTCATTGAAAAATTTCAAAATCGACATCAGTTTTGTTCGACCCCGTGCATTGCACGGGTCAAAATACTAGTATATATCTAGAGGTTAGGGTCAACGGCACACCTTAAGTGTCGGTTTTGACAAAACAATAGTTGGACAAATCTTGGCGGGATAATTCCGTGATGCGTCCCCCACATATCTCTTTCTTCCTTTCCAGCAACACCACAACCCCGCTCCTACTAGCTCACTCCCTCTCCCTCTACTTAGCTATGAATATATATTTTTTCCAAAATGATTATGTGTTCTCCCTTCCTAAGGAACCCTATTTATAGGGTGGGGAGAAGGTGCTAGAAAGTGATGGGAAGATGGATGGTTGTTAAATAAATAAAATATTTTTTAAATATTTTTTTAATTAAATTATTAAAAGCAAATTATTAATCCTCTTAATGAGGTGAATCCATTGTGGCGTGAGAAATGGAGGGAAAACAAAAGGTTTTTTTCTTGCTCTGTTGGTTTAGTACTACGTGTCCGATTTTCCAAGTTTCAATTTTCCAATTTTTTTGAAAAAAATAAAATTTATAACGTTGGATTCCATATTTTTGACACATCACTTTAGCATAATTTGTTTGTCAAGAAAATAGGTTCACTTGAACAAACTATATTATTTGCAAAGTAGAGAACCAAACTATTCTTTTTATTCCCTTTCACTTTATTCTATTTTTTTCCATCTCTACTAGTACTTAATTGTTTAAATTAAATCCTCGATTGTTTCTAAATAAACAATAGTAACATTTTTTTTAAATTTAAATTTTATTATTATTAATATTTTTCGTACATTTTTATTTTATATATTTTTTTAATTTCTTTGTACTAGAAAGTTAAAATTTCTAGACTGGTTTTCAGGGCGTTACACTGGATCGATCCCCCGAATTTCTGATCCGAAAATTTGTCTGAAAATGTTATTTTTTGAGCTCTAAAATCCTATTTTTGATAACAATTGATTATGATCATTATAAAAATGATTTTTCACATTAAAAGTAATATTTTTAACAAATAAAATGTTATGTGATGCATGACGGTAAGTTAGGGTGTTAACATCCGAAGCTAGGCCGCTAATTGTTATTGAATTGATGAATGGTTATAGTAATGATTATTGATTGATGATTATGATGAATAAATCTTAATAAATATTTTGATTAAAAATGATAATTATGAATGATTAAATCATAATGAATATATTGATGAATATGAAAATAATATATTGTTAAGGGTATCTAGAAGACCTCTAAGATATACCCATATTAATGTCGATTTGAAAGGTATCTAGAAGACCTCTAAGATATACCTATTTAAGTTAGGCCTTGCGGGTATGAACCCCGGTGGCTAGGGTTAAAACGTACGTACGGGATCCAAGAACCAAATTTGAGTACCTACTCGTTTGGGGGTACTACCCACCCAACAGTGAACACTACGCTGTTGGTTTCTGGTTGGCCTTAAGTGAAGGTAAGTTTAAGATTTTCAAAACCCTTTTATCTTAAACTAGGCCTAGCTTAAGGATTATTTAGGAGTACTTTATATTGGAATATAGTTTAATAATTTAAACTAGAATTCATTTAAGGGTTGACAAATATTAAAGTGATTGGCCTTAGACTAAGTATAGTATAAGGATATTGTTGAATATTGAATATGGATAAATATTGAATTGAATATTGTGGTTATTATGAATGACGGATAAAATGTGAAAATAATATAATGAATGTTGAATATTGACTTATGATTATTGAGTACCTGAACTGAACATTATGTGCATGATATCAAATGGGTTTGATTATGAATTTAGATTCAGTTTATATGGATGTTCGACGCATTAGATATGCTTACTCAGCTTAAACGCTGAGCGTGTAGTATGTTTTATTTGCTACACGCAGGTAAACAAAAAGAATGAAGAAATGATTTCCTGGAGGCAGATGGGACGAGAAGGTCGGACGGATGTGTGTTTTGCATTTAAATTACTGTTGAAAAGACATAAATTAATTATGTTTGTATTAAGTTTTATTAAGCTTCCGCAACATTAAATTACTCAGTTACTATTTTGAATTATTTATTATGAAATAAAGTTTTAAATATTTGAAATATTTTGAATGTTTACGAATACCAAGTTTATACTTTAGTCCGAAAAGGGCTGCAGACCTGGACGGATTAGGGTGTTACAATTTGGTATCGGAGCAAATGGTTTTAAATCCGATCTTCGGATAAAAACTTGGATTTAAAAATATATAGATATATATATTATATACATATATATTTTGGCTATATATAAAAAAATTTGTCAATCACATCCACGACTCTCGCATCCCTCTACTCCAAGAAGGTAATAAAAATCTAAGTAATAAATGTGTGTGTATTGAATTTCATAGATGTCAACTGTTAATTCAGAAATGATATCAAGTGTTGATTGAAGTCGCACTTTCGTACATGGTAAAAGACGAAAGAACAAACGAAATATATATGACTCCCTGATACGCTATCAACGTGCCCATCGCTTTGCGAAAATAATGAAATGTAACACCCCAATCCGTATAACCCGGAATTACACGAATTAAGGTGAAACAAGAGTTAAATAAAAATTTCGCTTGACATTCGAAAATGACAATTACTTATAAATATTAAATTTACACACTCTGGATCGCGGCCCATTTAAAAATATTTTCAGAGTAATGCGGAAGTACAATAATAATCAAATCATGACACATTTTAAAATCTGATGATCAAACATTTGCCTGCCATCCTTGCATCTTCTCTGACTCAATGCCCTCCGGGAATGGTTCCATCATTGTCTTCTTGTTACCTACGTGTAGTCAACGAAAAATACAAACTACACGCTCAGCGAAACCGCTGAGTGGTACCACGCTAGAATTGTAGAATGATTCACAGACATATACATATACATATGTATACGTCCACAAAATGTATAGTAACGTTCATGATATGGCACATATTATCATATGGTCAATTTGATGAATCATGATGATAAATATTTAATGATAAATTACATGATGGCACATTTAATCAATTTGCTTGTGAGGATGATTACATGATACCTATGTAATCAATATACTTTTTCTTGATAATGATTACATGACACCTATGTAATCAATGTAATTGTACTTGATGATGGTAACATGATGCATGATCCTATAACTTGCAAGGACACCCTTGCGCTATGAGATTCGCCCATTTGGTACGACGAACTCACGCGGCCTTAGTCTCACAAATGAAGAGAGACTAGAAAAATAGGGGTGGTACTCGAAACCTGAATACCATGTACGTACACTAAGCCCGGAACGGGTGATATCGGACTGCTAAGTCCCGCACATCACGCTATAAGAGACGCAATTACGCATGATCTCTTACGCATGCATATGATATGATATGCTACAATACGTGTGATGATATGAGTCATATGATATGAACAATTTGTAAACAATATGAATGGATAAATATACTTTATTTTATTTGGGTGAAATCTGATAAAAATATCATTTAATTAAGCTACGGGGCTCGGAACGGTGGACCGTTTAACTCACTAATTCAACATTCCAACGCCGAACTTTCTCTGCAATACCTTCCGGATGTTCCTAATAATTGTTAGAGAGTTTATGGTAAGTATTTGGGATGAAATAATATGAATTTTGGTGAAGAAAAACATGCCAACCCGAGGAGCTCGCCACCACTGGCGCAGTCCCGGTATTTTGGCCATATCTTCTTTGTTACTTAACGAAATCGCGAGCCGTTTGTTGGGTTGGATTCTTAACGTCCGGGGCTACAACTTTGGTATAATAAACATTTTTAGAAAATGAACGGAAAATTTCAGAATTGACTCACAAGTGGACTGATTGTCTTATGCTCAGGATTTTGGACACTTGAATGGTTTTCTTGCTTCTTCTTTTTCTTCCTTAACATACTACCATGGAGTTGGAGTTTTCTTTTCTTCTTATTGTTGCTGCCAAAAGAGAGAGGGAGAGATGGAGAGGAGAAGATGAATGATGGTGTGTGATGAAGATGATGGTGAAGTGGAAGTTTGACAAAATGGAGGAGAGTTTTGGAGTATTATATGGTAATTGAGGAGTTAGTGATTTGGGTGGCTAATTGAAGATTTGAGGAGAGATATGGGCGGCGTAATTTAAGACCTTTGTGGAATTAAAATATTCTCCCACTCCGTAACTGATAAACGGGCTAAAACGGTACGCGCTTTTTCGCCCAAATTGTTCCAAATTGAAAACGGATTGTGTTTTTGGAATCAGACTGTCAAAACTAGAATTTTGATGCAATCGAAATATTTTTCTGAGAACTTTTATTTTTCTCAGTGTTCAGGTCTGTCTCAGTCATAAATCAATTTAATAATATGAATGAGATATAAATATATGGATTAAATCCAAATGATAAATTTGGTGTTGTCAAGTGTCAAAATTATGATTTCTAATCTTATTAAATCACTTTTTGGTGGTCCCAAAGTGGTGAAATACAAAGTCTAGAGGGGGGGGGTGAATAGACTTTGTTACAGATTTAAAATCCTTTTCGTTTCTTTTGAAAACGTGAAAATAAGTGTTAATCTAGAGTCCTTGTGAACTTTAGATTGTGTGCGGAATTTGGTGGGTAGAGTGAGCAGTAATCAATATGGATGGGTTAGTTTTCACGGTTAATCTAATTGCAAGTAAGAATAAAGATAAAAGAGAGAGACACGCAAACTTTAACGAGGTTCGAAGGTGGGGTAATCCTTCTACGTCCTCAAAATCCACTATGTAGTTGGTTGTTGAATAATGAACCAACAATTACACTTGTGTGAATTTCTGCACGGTATATCTTCACAAGACCAATGTTTCTACTGCACTCGTGCTGGCTTTGTTGTTCCTTCGAAGGTCAAGCTTCTTCAACAACTGCAAGGTCCGAACAATAGGACTTGCAAGATCAACTTTGTAAGAGAGTTGACCTACCCCCTTTTAATCAATAAGTTTGATCAAAAGTAATGTCCTTCAACGTGGTGTGGTGCTTGAGGCAAGGAAACCTTCAAGTGTTTACACTATAGCTCTTTGGAAGGAAGGAGTTTGCTTCTGGATAAGGAGTTTAGAAATCTCTCTTTATCAAGCTTTTTGGGCTAACTGTGAAATGAGATAGCTTTGTTGTAAGAGATTGCTTCGTTGTGTTGTTGTATCTCATTGTTTTCTCCAGTCTTCCAAGGATACTATTTATAGCTGGATTGGATAATCTATTCGTTGAATCATAATAGACTATCTGTTGCATTTGCTGGCTTCAATTTTGAATGAAGATTGTGATTTGAAGATTCCTCATTGGAATGGGTGTTTGGACATACCCATTTGTTAAAGGAGAGATTCCTTTTTCCATAGAGTCCGTCTTCTAGCTGCTGTTCAAGTATTCTGGACTGTAGAACTTTACTCTGTTTGTCTTCTAGTGCTTGTATAGGAATTCTGGACAGGTTCTTCAATTCTTAGAGGTTCAGACTTTGTCTTCCAGTCATTTGTTCTTGAATCAGCATAATTATCTTCAATCTCGCCGTTGAAAATCAAGAGATTGATTTTTCCTTACCGATGGGTAGAATTTCTTCATTCAAGACTTAGATAATCTTCTAAGTCTTTTCTCACTTGTCCGCTTTTTGAGAATTCTGGTCTTTCTTGAGGCATCCGGTTCTTAGCTGACAAATCCGGAGGAGTCATTCTCAGACTTCCGGGTGAGAAAGAGATCTGCGCTAGTCTTCCGATTTGGGTGACTTAGCCTTCAGCAGGTTATAGCGAGACATCCGGTTCTTATATACTCTTCCGGATCAGAGGATTTTCATCTGCTTGAGAAATTCTTACTTGTCTCTAGCATTTCTGATCAAGATATCCAATTTCCATATCACTGAATTTGATTAAGTCTTCAGGCATCAAAACGCTTTAAGAAATATCACAACCTTATTGAAAATCTCAAGAACTTGGTTTTAACAATATTTCTAAAAAGGAAAAATTACATTGAATATTGGGGGAGACCTAAAGTCCCTATTACATTCTAAATCCATCATCATCAAAATCTATGATATTTTTCCCAACACTTTTGAATTGAGTTTATTTTATGGGTCAAAGTTACAAATTTTACTATTTAAAATTGACATAACTTGAAATCTATAAATCAGATTGGTTCTTAAAATGTACCGTTGGATTCGTCTCTTCGAGACATATCCATAAAAATAAGTTTTTAACAAAAAGTAATTATTTTGAAAGTTCATTTATTTTTGGTCAAACGTATAAATATTCCTTATCGGACATAATTTACTTTTGTTTTATAATAAATTTTAGGCCATATTTTGTGGCGTTACATTTCTTCCCCCCTTAAAGAAATTTCGTCCCCGAAATTTCCCTAGGTGAGAAGTCATTTAAATGATGATGTACAGAATCATGAATTTCCATTGGTTTTGTAAAACACTAATTTTGAGAATTTGTTTTCTCTTTCTTTTGTTGAGTGTCATGAGTATGACATTTTCTCTTTTGAGAAAGGATATACGCGGATGATAGATGTAACGTCTTTGGATTTCTTTCATGACGACTTGCGTCGAATATATACTCTTAGACTTGCTCTTGTCGTGGTGTAGGAGTTTTCAGAAGTTCTTATATGGGTTGCGTTTCGTGAATGAGGAGTAATTTACAAAATGTTTCGTGAATGTGGGGTAACTTGCAAAATTTTCCGTTTTTTTTGAAATTCTTCTAGAATCATCCTCAGACGAGTTTGTCTGGAATGTTGGTTTCACAAATTACGCTTCGTTTCTTACAAGCTGGAACGAATTATTTTGAGGTTTGACGTTTTTTTATTACATAACGGTAATTTGGGAAATGACTATTACCATAGTCATCATTCTAGGTTTCTTAGATGAATATGTAATTATAGTTTCAAAACTTGAACTTTCATTAGCGATCCTTAATGGAGTTATTCTGACTAACGTAATGTCAACAATCTGATTTCACATGGGTTATGCATGCCTATAACCGTAAACATGCATATCACACTTATGTATAACAATAATATATGTTTTTATCACATTGTAATGATTGGATGAACGTATTGGATAACACTTGTTATTTTGTCACTGTTTGTATTATCAATATGATATGTAGTCATTCTTGAATACTGATTTTCTTATTGATAATTCCAGAATTGCCTTGGAATTTCCAACTTTCTCAATAATTATGATAGAGCTTCGTGCTCGAAAATTGTAATATTAGTGTATTCGTCATATCACTAATATTCATCACACAATAGTTAAATTACTTTTTTTTGAAGTCAATAGTTAAATTACTTATTACTAAAAACATGACAAATTATACACAGTCATATTCTAATATGTTTGGGATTCTATAGATACATGCGTGGTTTCTCTTGGTGGTCCGCCCAATTGACTTAAGTGGAGATCACATTTACCTTGAGTGTGGTCATATTCACCACACAAATGACAACTTTTCCTTTCTAGTTGTTGCACATATGTTCCTTTGTTAGGGTTAAAGCAGAGTTGCTTGATCATCATTGATAATAATTTTCATAGATAACGTAGTCACATCAATCGTTACAGAGTATGGTTTTTGAAGATCGGTATCATAAAACATCTTCTTGTGTTTGAGGGACAGTCATGAGTTACAACAAGTTCTCAATGATTTAAAAAAAATATGGAATTTAATTTTTTTAAGTTTGATCAAGTGAGATGCTTTAAGTGTATAATTAACACAACAAGTTTTAGTATTTCAAGGATATAGGTCACATGATACGAATATAGCGTTTGCGAATTATTGTGGTAAATAGTAGGTTTTCATCTTTTAATGTTTCACTCTTTCGAAGTTACTCAAGGGGTCATTGTCTTAGGTAAATAGTCATTTTGACTTTTCGTCTCGGATTTGAATGTATTTCAAGACAATGAGCCTAACTATTCCTGAGTCTCAATATGTCATGTCGTCAGTAGATTGCAGTATTGGCGAATACGTTCTTGTCTGGAACGAATCCACTTTCCTGTATGTTTTTAGGCTGGTGATAATTACTTTTCCATCAATGGTCCAGTTTCAGAGTCTATATATATATATATATCAAATTGTGGCAAGAGCGTCTCACATTCTCACATTATGGAAGGAACTTCTCGAGCTCTTTCTAATACCATAAGATTCGTTGGTCTACTTGGTATTCATGCTCTTAGTAGCAATCCAAGGTTCATGGCTACAGCGGTTGATCTAGGACGTGAATTGGTAAGGCGAAAAATCAGGCTTACCTACGGAGGAGGCAACGTTGGCCTTCAAGGAGCTGTAGCTTCAACGGTCTATAATAATGGTGGTAGAGTAAGAGGTTTCATACCAGGGTATATAGCAACATGACAGGTTTACGGACCTACGTATGGTGTAGAGTACACCGTCTCCAGCAATTACTATAAGTATTTCGAGATGAATCATATTGTGGAAGCCTTCATTGTACTTCCTGGAGGGACTGACACTATCGAAGGTTTGTTCACCTTAATCTCATGGGCATATGAAGGGTTGCACAGCAGACCTATTGGTCTCTTAAACATTGACGGTTATTTCAATAACCTAATCAAGTTTCTAGATGATGCGGTGAGGCAGAACTTCATAGCTTTGAATCAGAGGAAACTGTTCATTTCTTCTTTCTTTGTTGATGAGCTTTTGGACAAGCTAGAGTTTGCTAAAGCTTTCCCAGGTCCTGGTGCTAGTTATGAAGAGTTTGCAAATCCTGGAAGGTTAGACTTAGAGTTGCATTTGTAATATTTTCAAGTTGAAATAATATTGTCCATGTACATTACGTGTCAGTTATAAATATCGTTCTAAGCTGCATGACCAATGCATTTCAGAAGAATATTTATTTCCAACATCAAAATGTACCATGTAAATATTAATCCTTTTCTTTATCTTCCAGTCTTTCACTGTTGGTGTGACTGTTTCACATCTTGTTTTGTATTGTCATCTTGTTACGACCTTTCACGTCAATAGGGTATACGAACGAGTCAATTATCTTAATGTTTCTATGTAGATTCACTCTAATGTGTTTCAGATTCGATACATATGTCATATTCGATCTTGTTTTGGAGACTCTGTTCGTGTTCTTAAAAAAATGACAGATTCACTTTTGGGGAATTTGTTCACTTTCTATCGGAGAAAATTCTTTCTTCAACGTATTCTTCGGCTTGACAGAAGTTGATTCACATCGTTCACTTAGCCATTTGCGTACTATGACATACGTATATGTCGCGCTTATCGGGTTTACAGTCCCTCTTCTTGATCTTCTGATGTCGACTGTGACCGTCGAAGAACATTTCGAGGCAATCTAAAGCTTATTGCAATCGGGTCTATGAGGATACTAGCAACTCAATAGAAGTAGATTTTCAATGAGTTAAGCATGTGTGTTATGCCATAGTAACTTACTTGTTGATTACCTTCCTGGGGCAGAGATGTCGAGGAGGATGCGGATGCAGGACTTTGAAAATACTGACTCAATGATCTGAAAATCGTTTTGCTCTGATACCAAAATGTAACACCCCAATCTGTATAACCCGGAATTACACGAATTAAGGTGAAACAAGAGTTAAATAAAAATTTCGCTTGACATTCAAAAATGACAATTACTTATAAATATTAAATTTACACACTCTGGATCGCGACCCATTTAAAAATATTTTCAGAGTAATGCGGAAGTACAATAATAATCAAATCATGACACATTTTAAAATCTGATGATCAAACATTTGCCTGCCATCCTTGCATCTCCTCTGACTCAATGCCCTCCAGGAATGGTTCCATCATTGTCTTCTTGTTACCTACGTGTAGTCAACGAAAAATACAAACTACACGCTCAGCGAAACCGCTGAGTGGTACCACGCTAGAATTGTAGAATGATTCACAGACATATACATATACATATGTATACGTCCACAAAATGTATAGTAACATTCATGATATGGCACATATTATCATATGGTCAATTTGATGAATCATGATGATAAATATTTAATGATAAATTACATGATGGCACATTTAATCAATTTGCTTGTGAGGATGATTACATGATACCTATGTAATCAATATACTTTTTCTTGATAATGATTACATGACACCTATGTAATCAATGTAATTGTACTTGATGATGGTAACATGATGCATGATCCTATAACTTGCAAGGACACCCTTGCGCTATGAGATTCGCCTATTTGGTACGATGAACTCACGCGGCCTTAGTCTCACAAATGAGGAGAGACTAGAAAAATAGGGGTGGTACTCGAAACCTGAATACCATGTACGTACACTAAGCCCGGAACGGGTGATATCGGACTGCTAAGTCCCACACATCACGCTATAAGAGACGCAATTACGCATGATCTCTTACGCATGCATATGATATGATATGCTACAATACGTGTGATGATATGAGTCATATGATATGAACAATTTGTAAACAATATGAATGGATAAATATACTTTATTTTATTTGGGTGAAATCTGATAAAAATATCATTTAATTAAGCTACGGGGCTCGGAACGGTGGACCGTTTAGCACGACGGTCGACCGTGCTATATTTCAACTCATCGAATTTCTGGATCACCGTGACGGTCGACCGTGGTTTACCGGCGGTCGACCGTTGTTGACTTGTTGGAACGGCGGCGTTCTGCTGGGCTGGCGGCGTTCTGCTGGGCTGGCGACGGTCGACCGTTCGACGACGGCGGTCGACCATTTTGCTGACAGTAGTGGTCCGTTTCGAAGTTTAATATGACGGTCGACCGTTTGTTTCAACCGTTTGGGTCTGCGAATCTTTCTCTTGATATCTTGAGTGTCCAAAATACTTCTTTAAGTCTTTTAAACACCGTTTATTAATCTATACATATTGTTGGGTTGATTTCCAAAGTTTATATTTACTTATGTGTATATTAACTTTATGGATTTGGTGTATTTTGATCTCAACATATAGATGACTTATATATGCATCACATATATATTTTGGGATGGTTTCAACATATGGATTAATATATATGTTCATGTACGTATGTAATGAATGATTCGACAAGTCTAACGCAAGGGTACAAACCTGGAAATCATAGGCCGAAACCTTACGGATGAGCGGGAGTGGGAACAACATCGAAATTTGCCAACTTTGTCATTTCTGTCACAACTGGACAGCCTGCGGTATTTTGGGCATATCTCCATCGTTTCTTCACGGAATTGCAAACCGTTTGATTCTGTGGATTCCTAAGATGTAAGGCTACAACTTTCGTATAGAAAGTATTTCGTTTTAACATATGTAAGATAGCGTAAATCGGACCTGAAGTCAATAGAAAGTTGCTGTCCAGAATTTCGGGTATGTCGATGAACATGATTCCGACGATTAACTCACTAACTTCAACATTCCAACGCCGAACTTTCTCTGCAATACCTTCCGGATGTTCCTAATAATTGTTAGAGAGTTTATGGTAAGTATTTGAGATGAAATAATATGAATTTTGGTGAAGAAAAACATGCCAACCCGAGGAGCTCGCCACCACTGGCGCAGTCCCGGTATTTTGGCCATATCTTCTTTGTTACTTAATGAAATCGCGAGCCGTTTGTTGGGTTGGATTCTTAACGTCCGGGGCTACAACTTTGGTATAATAAACATTTTGAGAAAATGAACGGAAAATTTCAGAATTGACTCACAAGTGGACTGATTGTCTTATGCTCAGGATTTTGGACACTTGAATGGTTTTCTTGCTTCTTCTTTTTCTTCCTTAACATACTACCATGGAGTTGGAGTTTTCTTTTCTTCTTATTGTTGCTGCCAAAAGAGAGAGGGAGAGATGGAGAGGAGAAGATGAATGATGGTGTGTGATGAAGATGATGGTGAAGTGGAAGTTTGACAAAATGGAGGAGAGTTTTGGAGTATTATATGGTAATTGAGGAGTTAGTGATTTGGGTGGCTAATTGAAGATTTGAGGAGAGATATGGGCGGCGTAATTTAAGACCTTTGTGGAATTAAAATATTCTCCCACTCCGTAACTGATAAACGGGCTAAAACGGTACGCGCTTTTTCGCCCAAATTGTTCCAAATTGAAAACGGATTGTGTTTTTGGAATCAGACTGTCAAAACTAGAATTTTGATGCAATCGAAATATTTTTCTGAGAACTTTTATTTTTCTCAGTGTTCAGGTCTGTCTCAGTCATAAATCAATTTAATAATATGAATGAGATATAAATATATGGTTTAAATCCAAATGATAAATTTGGTGTTGTCAAGTGTCAAAATTATGATTTCTAATCTTATAAAATCACTTTTGAATTGAGTTTATTTTATGGGTCAAAGTTACAAATTTTACTATTTAAAATTGACATAACTTGAAATCTATAAATCAGATTGGTTCTTAAAATGTACCGTTGGATTCGTATCTTCGAGACATATCCATAAAATTAAGTTTTTAACAAAAAGTAATTATTTTGAAAGTCCATTTATTTTAGGTCAAACGTATAAATATTCCTTATCGGACAAAATTTACTTTTGTTTTATAATAAATTTTAGGCCATATTTTGTGGCGTTACATGAAAAGAAGGATTTATCTGCGCCGCAAGGCTGCATGGGAACAGGATGACCCGGAAGAGACGTTTAGCATAGACTCTGCTAACAGCATCTTCGGATCCGGTGTGGAAGATCCTTCTGTAAATTCAAGGAAATCCAACTATTCAAACACAAACGCTTAGATTAAATCTTGTTGATCGAATCCCTTGATTGTACCAATTATTGTAATCTTTTGTAATTTCTGTCATGAACTCAACTACCCAAATAAAGAATCCTAATAAAGGAATTTCTGTTAATTGTAGAATGAGTCAAGAAACCGCACACGGACAAGGCAACAATGAACACGTAAGTGTTCACACTGAAGCATCTAGCTTCACCCCTCCTATCCAAAACGAGCCTATCAACCAAGAGGATGTTCCTTAGAACAATGCGAATGCTGGTGGTAACCTGACTACGCAATTCCTGTTTTCATGGAAAACTTGCTTCAACAAGTGGCCAATGCTCCAATGTTTCAACCACCGCCTCCACTGCGTGTAATCACTTTCAAATTTCTGAAAGATAATGGAGCAGAAGAGTTTCTGGGCGATCGAATCGCCAAACCTCAAGTTGCTTGGAATTGGATTGAACAAACCGCTGGAGTGTTGAGAGATCTAAACGTACCTCTCAACGACTACCCTAGGTTCGCAGCACAGTTACTTCGTGGAGAAGCCTACGAATGGTGGAAACGCATCGATGAGAGCAATGAAACCTCGAAACCATGGACGTGGGAGTTCTTCGACTGGGCTTTCAAGAAAGAGTATATCCCAGCACGTTTCCGTGAAGAGAAACGTACCGAATTTGTGGAGTTACGACAAGGAGATATGACGCTTCCCGAATATCGCCAAAAGTTTGTCAGTCTGGCCAAATTTTCACCGACATTAGTAAGCACCACGACTGACCGTATTGAGGAATTCAGGTCAAAACTCCGACCTGATTTCAGGGCCCAAGTATCTGTCATACCAACGGTGGACTTCACGGAAGCCTATGATCTAATCGCTAAAGCAGACAAGGATCTGAATGCTTGTAAGGAGTACTTAAAGAAAGAAGGTGCTAACACAAGTGAACGCCGACCCACAAATTCTGTCTCGAGTGGGAAAAGACCATTTCAAGGACCCAGTAGCTCACACTACTCTAAGAAGGGGAAATCTGTACAAACCCAATCAGTAGCGTCTGGCAACAAGTCAAGGGGATGGAAAAATCCAATGTGTAATGTGTGGGAGACACCATCCTGGGGAATGTTGGCTTGCTCAAGGATTATGTCTGGGTTGTGGAAAACCTGGACATTTCCGAAAGAACTGTCCCACAAATCCTGGAGAGCCATTTCCACCTGCCTCTATTGCCAGCCAGGCAGTATCAACACGTCCCGCACCCAGTCAACGCTCGACTGGAGGATCTAATCCTGTTAAAAATCAAAACCAACTGTAACACCCTAATTCATCCAGTTCTGTAGCCCCATTCGGACTAAAGTATTTAACTTGATAATCATAAAATTTAAAACTTTTCAAACACACTTTATTAATCCCAATAATATTTTTCATAAATTATTAACAGTACGGAGTATTTAACAATATTGCGGAAGCGAATTTAATATTGACATATCATAAATTATTTCAAAACTTGTCACATCCATCCTGACAATCTCGCCCCATCTGCCGCCAGGATCACATTAATCTTTCTGTTTACCTGCGTGTAGCAAATAAAACACACTACACGCTCAGCGGTGAAGCTGAGTAAGCATATCTAAAACGTTGAACATCCACATAAATTGAATCTCAATTCATAATCAACCATTTGATATCATGCACACAATATATGGTTCAAACATTCAAAATATTTTCAATATTTTATTCCAAGTCATTTGATATTCAATATATATCAATAATGCTCTTAAATTATTCTTAATCTAAGGCCAAATCATTTTATAACAAACTCTTAGCTATTCCTAGTCTAAGGCAACATTTCTAACCAGGCCCTTAAACTATAAATAGTTTAATGCACAACACAAGAATCAATAATCCACCCTATGAGTCATGTGGATTACGTACCAACTGAACAATGATTTGTCGGGTGGGTGATATCCGGTCTGGATCCCGTACGTACGTTTTAACCCGAAATATGAATTGGTCAAGTAGGTATATCTTAGAGTTGTTCTAGATATCCTTAATAATCATCATCAATATACAAGTGGGTATATCTTAGAGTTGTTCTAGGTATCCTTAACAATACGATTCATTAATTCATTATTTTCACTTTAACAATTCATGATCATCATTCAAAACGTTCATCATCATTAATTCATTATAATCAATAATCAAACAATCGTCATAATGCACAATAACAAATAGCGGCCTAGTCTCGAGTGTTAACACCCGAACTTACCGTCATGTATCACATAATGTTTATATGTCACAAACATCATTTTTATTGTACAAAATCATATTTATATTGTGCATAATTAATTGGTATCAAAAGTAGGATTTTAGAGCATATTTTTAGGAATATTTTCATCTGGAATTGAGGAAAATAATTTAAAATAATCAATTAATTTATAAAAATTGATTTATATAATTTTGTATAATCCATTAATTCATTATAATCGATTTTTACAATTTAAATAATCAATAAATTCATTATAATCGATTTTTCCACTATAAATAATCGATTAATTCATAAAAAAATCGATTTTTACAATTTAAATAATCCATTAATTCATAATAATCGATTTTTACAATTTAAATAATCCATTAATTCATAATAATCGATTTTTACAATTTAAATAATCAATTAATTCACATTAATCGATTTTTACAATTTAAATAATCAATTAATTCATAATAATCGATTTTTACAATTTAAATAATCAATTAATTCATAATATACGATTTTTACAATATAAATAATCGATTAAATGGTACTGACTTCGAACCACTGATCTGAATAAAATTATAATCGATTTTTAGTAAGTAAATAATCGATTTTCAGCCACTGTTCATCGTCTTCTACCTTTGGTCCATTTTCGGACATATCAATTTTAGTTACCAAACTTCAATTAAACTATATAGAAATGTTCTCCAAGGTTCATAGATCATTTTAGAATCATTAAAACATATTTTTAACATCAAATTCAAGGTTTATGATTCTTGGTTCTTCAAACATGTCAAACACAAAACTCAACCAAATGACCATTTATGAACGTAAAAACAACCTATATGAACATTCTAATCTTTAGATATATCTACGGGCTTACCTTGAAGCCTATTGAAGGTTTTGGAAATTTTCCGGCGAAACTTCCGGTGAGGTTTGTGGCTAGCTCCGGCGACTTCAACAACAATCAACAACACCAAACCATTCTCCTCACTCTCAGGATTCTTATGGACTAATTTTGAGAAAAAATGATGCATGTTTGAAGGTTTTGAGTACTCCTTATATAGGAGTTGATGAAGGGGAAGAGGACAATGCTGAGCTACTTCTACGTAGGAATCGGCTGAGTGGAGGAGGAGGCGCCGTTCGCACAGTGTCCCTGATTGGGACCAATTTTTGGTTCTAGTCGGGGTACACTTTTTGGTTCAACTTTCTCCGAATCGAATTCCGTTTGCACCGTTGCGATCGTGCAGTTAAACTCTATCCGAAGATATAATTTTCATATTTATTTGTAATACTTTTTCTGACATCATATTTTTGGGTGGTTGACTTTGACAGAGTCAAAATTCATTTAATTGACCTTTGTTCAATAAAATTCATATATTTAATTCATGTTATTTATTTTCATGATTTATTTCAATAAATAATTTCAAAGTTCACATTATAAACAAATCCCTAATTTGGGTCTATACTCTGGTTCTCCAAATTAAGATCATACAGTAAGTCAACATATTGGATTTATCTCTATGAGATTTATCCAAATTGTGATATTGGATATCAATATATGTTTTATTTCGGCCCAAAGCCCAACAACAACTTATTTTAATCAAAACAAATTTGATTAATTGAATAATTATTCATTAATAATTCTAGGGTATATTTTGGGGCGTTACACCAACAACAAGGACAAGCGCCTGCCCGTACGTATGCGATGAAGGGGCGCACTGAAGATAACCCTGACGTCATTCAGGGTATGTTTTCATTATTTTATATTGTCATGCATGCGCTGATTGATCCTGGATCAACATTATCTTACATCTGTGTACCTATGCCTAACAAAGCTGACATATTGAAAGAAAACTTAGAACACCCTATACTAGTGTCTAATCGACTAGTACATAGTATGAGGTTAGATTATGGATACCAAGATTGTCCGTTGATTGCCGAAGGACAACAATTCCTTGCAAATCTTGTTGAATTACCGTACAAGGAATTCGACATCATTCTCGGTATGGATTGGCTTCCGGAACATCAAGCTGTTATCGATTGCCGACGACGGGTGATACAACTAAAAAACAATGATGGAAGGACCATAAAAGTGAAAGAAAAACTGACACCCACACCTACTGAATTCATCTCGTACATACATGCTAGGCGCCTTATCCACAAGAAATGTGAAGCCTATTTATGTAATGTACGAGACACATCAAAAGAAACTCCTAGATTGAAGGACATACCAACAGTGTGTACCTTTCCTGATGTATTTCCTGACGAACTTCCTGGTATACCATCTTCTAGAGAAGTAGAATTTTCCATCGACCTTGTTCCTGGAATAGGACCGATATTAGCAACTCCCTATCGTATGGCTCCTGCTGAAATGAAAGAGTTGAAAGCCCAACTACAAGAACTGCTTGATAAAGGATTCATTCGACCGAGTGTTTCCCCTTGGGGAGCACCCGTTCTGTTTGTAAGAAAGAAGGACGGGTCGATGAGACTCTGCATCGATTACCGTCAATTGAATAAAGTCACAATAAAAAATTGTTATCCTTTACCCCGTATCAATGACTTATTTGATCAGCTTAGAGGATCTACTGTATTCTCTAAGATTGACTTACGGTCAGGATACCATCAAATTCCTGTCAAGAAAGAGGACATCCCAAAGACTGCATTCCGTACTCGTTATGGTCATTATGAATTTACGGTGATGCCCTTTGGTTTGACCAATGCTCCTGCAGTATTCATGGATCTCATGAATAGTATATTCCGACCATATCTTGATCAATTCGTAGTTGTGTTCATCGACGATATTCTTGTGTACTCGAAGAATCGAGAAGACCATGTGAAACACCTGGAGGTAGTACTCAGTGTACTACGAGAGCACAAACTATATGCCAAATTGTCAAAGTGTGAATTCTGGCTTGATGAAGTCACATTTCTAGGACATGTGATTTCGAAAGAAGGTGTCAAAGTAGACCCCAGCAAAATATCTGCCATCATCAAGTGGAAAGTTCCAAGGAATGTTCGAGAAGTAAGAAGTTTTCTAGGGTTAGCTGGATACTATCGACGATTCGTTGAAGGTTTTTCCTCGATCGCAACTCCACTCAACAAACTCCTAAGGAAAGACGTGAAATTCGTATGGACCGACGCATGCCAACAAAGCTTTGAAAAACTAAAGAAATGTCTGACAGAAGCACCTGTACTGACAAAACCAGTAAGAGGTGTAGACTACACAATCTTTAGTGACGCATCTCATAACGGTTTGGGATGTGTACTTATGCAAGACGGTAAGGTCGTGGCATATGCATCAAGGCAGTTGAAGCCTCATGAATGTAACTATCCCACTCATGATCTTGAGTTAGCAGCAGTTGTATTTGCTTTAAAAATATGGCGTCATTATCTCTTCGGAGAAACAACATATATTCATACATACCATAAAAGTCTGAAATACGTGTTAACTCAGAAAGAGTTGAGTCTGAGGCAAAGAAGATGGCTGGAACTTATCAAGGATTATGACTGCTATATCGACTATCACCCTGGTAAGGCTAACGTAGTTGCTAATGCGTTAAGTCGGAAGATGGTAGCCAAACTCCAAATCCAACCAACTCTGGAAAACGAAATTCACTCAGCACAAAAGAATGATGATTATTGTTTGAAGACTTGTGAACTTGTCTCTAAGGGGGAGAGACAAGACTTCACTGTGAATGACGGAATTGTATTCTACAGGAATCGTTTGGTAGTTCCTAGTGGTGAAGTGAAAGAACGTGTAATGCGTGAATCTCACGAAACCACATATACCATGCATCCTGATAGTAATAAAATGTATCAGGATCTGAAGAAAACGTATTGGTGGCCCACAATGAAGCGGGAAATTTCAGAATTTACGACTCGATGTCTAGCGTGTCAACAAGTCAAAGCGGAACATCAAGTGCCAAGTGGATTGTTGCATCCACCAACCATTCTTGAATGGAAGTGGGAACGAATTACGATGGACTTTGTAATCGGACTTCCATTATCAGTTAAGAAGAATGACGCTGTTTGGGTTATCGTTGACCGATTAACCAAATCATCTCACTTCATTCCAATTCGATGTGATACGTCATTGAAAAAGTTGGTAGAATTGTACATCCGTGAGATCGTAAGATTACATGGTGTGCCTTTGTCTATCATTTTTTATCGTGACCCTCGATTCACGTCGCAATTCTAGAAGAGTCTGCAGAAAGCCTTAGGTACTAAACTCAACTTTAGTACAACATTTCATCCTCAAACTGATGGACGATCTGAAAGAACAATTCAAATTCTGGAAGATATCATGAGAGCATGTGTAATCGATTTTGGAAACAATTGGGAACAATATTTACCGCAAATAGAGTTTGCTTATAACAACAGTTATCAAGCGAGTATCCAAATGGCACTTCCGATCGACAGAAATCTTATGCCGACATAAAACGTCGTGAGATTGAATACAACGTTGATGACAAAGTATTCCTGAAAGTCTCACCATGGAAGAAAGTACTGCGATTTGGTAGGAAGGGAAAACTGAGTCCAAGGTATATTGGGCCATACCGAATCATTGAACGGGAAGGTCCAGTCGCCTATCGGTTAACATCCGAAGCTAGGCCGCTAATTGTTATTGAATTGATGAATGGTTATGGTAATGATTATTGATTGATGATTATGATGAATAAATCTTAATAAATATTTTGATTAAAAATGATAATTATGAATGATTAAATCATAATGAATATATTGATGAATATGAAAATAATATATTGTTAAGGGTATCTAGAAGACCTCTAAGATATACCCATATTAATGTCGATTTGAAAGGTATCTAGAAGACCTCTAAGATATACCTATTTAAGTTAGGCCTTGCGGGTATGAACCCCGGTGGCTAGGGTTAAAACGTACGTACAGGATCCAAGAACCAAATTTGAGTACCTACTCGTTTGGGGGTACCACCCACCCAACAGTGAACACTACGCTGTTGGTTTCTGGTTGGCCTTAAGTGAAGGTAAGTTTAAGATTTTCAAAACCCTTTTATCTTAAACTAGGCCTAGCTTAAGGATTATTTAGGAGTACTTTATATTGGAATATAGTTTAATAATTTAAACTAGAATTCATTTAAGGGTTGACAAATATTAAAGTGATTGGCCTTAGACTAAGTATAGTATAAGGATATTGTTGAATATTGAATATGGATAAATATTGAATTGAATATTGTGGTTATTATGAATGACGGATAAAATGTGAAAATAATATAATGAATGTTGAATATTGACTTATGATTATTGAGTACCTGAACTGAACATTATGTGCATGATATCAAATGGGTTTGATTATGAATTTAGATTCAGTTTATATGGATGTTCGACGCATTAGATATGCTTACTCAGCTTAAACGCTGAGCGTGTAGTATGTTTTATTTGCTACACGCAGGTAAACAAAAAGAATGAAGAAATGATTTCCTGGAGGCAGATGGGACGAGAAGGTCGGACGGATGTGTGTTTTGCATTTAAATTACTGTTGAAAAGACATAAATTAATTATGTTTGTATAAGCTTCCGCAACATTAAATTACTCCGTTACTATTTTGAATTATTTATTATGAAATAAAGTTTTAAATATTTGAAATATTTTGAATGTTTACGAATACCAAGTTTATACTTTAATCCGAAAAGGGCTGCAGACCTGGACGGATTAGGGTGTTACAATTTTATAGTCTAAAAGGAGGTGTAACCATTGCATGAACTCCCAACAAGACCAGGACAAATGTTTTGAAAACACAGTGTGATAGTCGATTATCCTAACATGGTAATTGATTATCAAAGGATTCTTTGTCCAAAAATTTAAAATTCCATTCGTTAGAGGGCAACGATAACACTTGATAATCGATTATCAAGTTCTGATAATCGACTATCAGACCTCTCTGAAAATTTTGGATTTGGTAGCAAAAACATGATAATCGATTATCTATAAGGTGATAATCGACTATCTAGCGTTTTGAACTTTGAGTTCAAATCTGCTAGGGAAAATAGTCGATTATCAAAGGTGATAATCGATTATCACTCGGCCAAGACCTAGCCAGCGAAAAATCACATTCTTTGTTAACATTTCCGTTAAGAACATGGATAAAATTGTAAATTCACACTCCTTTCTCTCCTCATTTAAGCTTCTTTTCTTCACTCGCACTCCTTTCCCAAATCCGTCGCTGAGTTTGAAGATTTGAACCCAAAACCGAAATCATCACTCTTCTCTCAATTGTTTGTCTAACCAGTGGAACCCAAATTCGAAACGAGTAACCTGCATAGATGAGTTTTAATGTTTATTTTCTTTCCAATTTCTTGAGACTAACCGACAAAACTCATCTATAAAGCTTATTGGTTTGGATTTTAGGTTCCACCAGGAAGACTAATAATTGAGAGAAGATTGATAATTTCAGTTTTGGGTTTAGAGTTTCAAACTGAGCGACGAGTTTGGGAAAGAGTACGAGAGGAGGGAAGAAGCTTAATTGAGGAGACAGAGAAGTATGAATATACAATTTTATCCATGTTCTTAACAAAAACGTTAACAAAGGACCATTCGTGAAAAATGATATAATAATTGAGGACTAAATTAGTAATATTTGATATGTAGGGACTAAATATGTAAAACGACCTATAACGGGGGACCTTTTATGGAATAAATTCAATTTTTTTCTAATTTTCTTTCTTTCATTGTTTCATTCTTTGGATTTAAAATATAGTGTTAATTATTAATTATTAGTTTGAAATCTTTGCTAATTGCTATGAAATATGAATGAATTAATGGTTCTATATATTCTTTATTTGATTTGGATGAATTGATTTGAATTTATGATATATATAAAAAAACTGAAAAACTAAAAAAAACTGAAAAATTGATAAATTGACATGAATTTAAGATATATTTAAAAAGACTGAAAAAGAAAAAAAATTGTAAAAATGACAAATTGAATCAATTGATATGAGTTTATGATATATGAATTTATTTGCTTGCTTTTCCATATTTGATTTTACTAAGTAGTAAAGTTTCTGAATTTGAATTTTATTTCAGAAATAACTCAATAGCTACAGGTTTTAAACATCTATCCGGTAGTCAAAAACGTAAAAAGATAAAGCGAGATGAGGATTGAGAAATTATCAAGCCTGATAAGAAACACTTCGGTTATTTATTTATTTTCTTCTAATAATATTACTTTAATTATCATTTATATATAATTAGTTTACCTACATTAATTTGCTAGACTTTACATTTAGGCTTCGTTTGGTATACGAAATTCAAACTGTGGAATTGGAATTGAGGACTTCAATTTTAATTCTAGTATTTGATAGCACACAAATTATGTAGATTTGGAATTGATAGTGCAAAAAATGAATTGAAATTGGCCGAATTCAATTCTATGGAATTGAATCCCATGGAATTTCAATTCCAATTCAATTATTGTTTTCATGCAGTTGAATTCTCCGCACAGGCCTTGGGAACCACCTCCCTGCTTTAACATTACCTATGGAACCACTGACCTAAGCTTCCCCGCCTGTAATTTGGATTGGACGTAATTTTCTTCCTTCTAGACTAGATAGATTTCATCCCATTACTTCTTCTGGATGTCTACGCCGGCCGTCTGCACTGCACCTTCACGGCTTCTGAATCTGCTAAGGGCCTGCATAAGCATCCGGAACCTAAAACAAGTCCACACTCACATCATCCGCAAAGGGTTCGAGCAAGACCAGGTCATCATAAGTCAGTTCATTTCAATCAGCAACTTGTTCTCCTCCAACGTTGCATATGCCACCAGAGTCTTTGAGTGCATTCTTCATCCTAACATATATACCTGGAACACGCTTATCAAAGTGTATTGTGAACATTCGTCTCTTGCACAGTCGCTGTCACTTTTGAATCAAATGAAACAAATTTCAGATGTTGTTCCCGATGGATACACATTAACTTCGCTGCTCAGAGCTTGCTCCACAGTCCTGGCGTTGAGAGAGGGGATGGCCGTGCATGCTTTGGTAGTCAGGTATGGTGCTGATAGTAATGTTTTTGTGGGTTCAGCTTTGGTTAATTTATACGGGAAATGTAAAGAAATTGAGTGTGCCCGTAGGCTGTTTGATGAAATGTCTTTCAAAAATGAAGTATCCTGGACTACTTTGATTGTTGGGTATGTTAATCTTGGTGACTTTTCTGAAGCCCAGAAACTGTTTAACAAAATGCCCCAGAAAAATCTTGTCACATGGAATGTGATGATTAGTGCATTTGTAAAGTTTGGGAAGCTGACCACTGCCAAGAAACTTTTTGATGAAATGCCTGAAAGGAATGTGATTTCTTTTACGATTATGATTGATGGGTGCGCAAAGGCCGGAGACATGGTGTCTGCTAGGTTTTTGTTTGATCAGTCTAATGAAAAAGATATAATTGCCTGGTCAGCTATGATATCAGGGTATGCACAGAATGGACAGCCTGTTGAAGCTGTGAAGTTGTTCTTTGAAATGATGTCTATTAATCTTAGGCCAGATGAGTTTGTTATGGTCAGTTTGATGTCTGCCTGCTCTCAAATAGGATGTTTAGACCTGGCCAAACGGGTAGATTGTTATGTGATGCAAAGCTCATTTAATCTTCACCAACCCCATGTAGCAGCTGCTCTTGTAGATATGAATGCAAAATGTGGAAACATGGACAGAGCAATGGCTTTGTTTGAGGAGATACCTAAGCGTGATGTAATTCTGTATTGTTCATTGATGCAAGCACTTTCGGTTCATGGGCGTAGTGAGGAAGCTGTTAGGCTGTTTGATAGAATGCTAAGTGAAGGGTTAGTGCCTGATGGTGTAGCCTTTACTGTGATTTTGACAGCATGTAGTCGTGGGGGGCTCGTTGAAGAGGGGTCTCGATTTGTTAATTCCATGATAAATGACTACGCTCTAGTTCCTTCACCTGACCACTATGCATGCATTGTTGACCTTCTTGGACGATCCGGAAAGCTCAAAGCTGCGTATAATTTGTTACTTAGAGCAAAGCCCATTGAGGCCTATGCTGGTGCATGGGGTGCACTTCTTGGGGCTTGTCAGCGACATTGTGATATTGAATTAGGTGAGGAGATAGCACACGTGCTTTTTGAAATTGAGCCTCTCAATGCTGGAAACTATGTGCTTTTATCAGGTCTCTATGCTTCAATAAATAGGTGGTTAGATGTTTCGTATTTGCGAGATAAAATGTGTGAGAGGGGTATTCGGAAGTTACCTGGTCGCAGTTGGGTCTAATCATAATTATGTGTATGCCTTTTCACATTCAGAGTTTTCTTCTATAAAGGGCGACCAGTACAGTATCCTTTTCAAAAATTTCTAGGAATTAGGTAGTTTATATACCTTGAGCTATGGAATTGTCTTAAAGTTGCAGAAAGAAAATGAGCTTCTTAAAAGGGCACATCAATTTGAAAAGAAATCTTTATGGAAGCATGGCAGTGTGCATGGCGATCACTGCTTTTCTTTAGTAGTGATGGTAGCTCCAACAGCGGCTACCAATGTGCGGTTGTTTTTTTCCCAATGTTCCCAGTGTCATGCATTAAGGTAATTTCATACATGTTATTTCCATAGTGGTCTTTTTTTTAATATCTGAAATGTATTTGGACATACTTTTTGGGGCATAAAATGCATATAGCTACTTCGCACTAGATTGCATTAATACTTAGTGCAAGGTCTATACCAAATCAAGAAAGTTTGGGTTCCGACATGCTGTCCATTATCACTGCAAATCAGGAACCAGCCACCCACCACCCGAAGTCTGACTACTGTTGTCCGTCACCCACTTGCTCGTCTTAACCGCTAGTACTGAAAATCCCCATGCGAAAGGGCTAAATCAACTTCAGTAGAAGTAAACTGCCACATGTTTAGAGAGAGAAATTACCGGATGTATATTGCATTTCCCATTTCTATTTCATCTCAAATATGCATGAACGAACTCGCTTGTTTTGAGAACTGAACTTACTTTAATTATTTTTATTTATGAATTCAAGGCAGCTGAAAATGACAATCCATAGAAGAATCTCCGGATTGGCTTCAAATTTTTCAGGTAAAGTAAACGATTCTCCTGTTTTTCTATAGAATTGAGTTCTTTTCTGCTAGAACTGAGGTTACTTTTATAGAGTTAATAATGTCATTGTAATATATCGTGTATTTCACAGCTGTTATATTTTATGTAATTGGTGTAGACTGTAGAGAGGATTGCATATCATTTTACTCACGGGAAAGCGTGCTTTATTTTTATTTGTCAACTTATATAGCAGAAAGAGTTGATTTGTTTTTTTTTTAATTAAAAAAATCATTGATTCATGGGGTAGGTTTGCTAGTGCAATGAGATTAGTTTGGTTCAGGATTATAGATTATGTAAATTGAGCATATTATATGCTATGTTTGATTTCGTAAAGTATGTTGTTAATTGAGCATGATAGTGCTAAAATAGGCACCAACTATAACATCATTGTCTTCAGGGTCAGCATCGCCTTCAAGGGATTGCCCTCTTAGTGAAGGTGATGATGAAGATGGAGTGAGTCTTGGGAAACTCTTTTTCATAGTTCAATCCAATAAAGCCGTATCTGAAAACAATCACAATGGGATGAATCATTAATCAAGAAGCATTCTAAAGAAAAGTTTCCTAGTAAGAATGCAAGATTTGCACATACACCTGGAAAGAGAGTCAGCCTCGAAGTGAAGGTAGTTGTTTGATATGTGTGTGTGTGTGAACAAAACAATATTTCCTCTTTTTAGAAATAAACAAGGGAGAAAGACCAAAATAAGACTAAAACATTGAAAATATACCAAAATAGGACTTTCATGTTTTTATTCTCGAAATAGGACTTACATTACCATACATGGTCATATACATTACCAAAAACGTATAGTAATTTGCACATGTACATTGTCACATTACCACAGGGCAAAGTCACATTACCACAGTGCAAAGTCCTATTTCGGGAAAAAAACATGAAAGTCCTATTTTGGTACTTTTATCTATGTTTTGGTCCTATTTAGGATGATTTTTAAATAAACAATTATGATATTTGACTAAAGTTAAAATCAATTTAATTTAATTCAGTTGTGGGATTAAAGTTAGAAATAAAATTTATGTGTTTTAAAGCTTTTTAAAATAATTGTTGATATGATTTCTTCAAGTAATTTATCTAATATTTAAAATATACTCCCCCTGTCCCGGAAAACATGAGAGTTTTGATTTTGAAGAGGGATTTAAGAAGAGTGTATTTTGGTATTGAATTAGTAAAAAGGTATGATGTGATAGATAGGATATGAAAAAGTAAGGGTAAAAGTGACTTTTTAATAGAAATGAGAAATGTTGGGACGGATGAAAAAAGAAAGGAGAAAGGTTTCAGGGACGGAGCGAGTATATAAATAAAATATTTGTGTGATATGCACTTCATATTAATATCAATTATATCAATGGTTTAGATTTTGAATCTTAGCTCAAAACCCAAATACGGAGTATAATACATCATATTTTTCAAAGTTATGTGAAATATAATTTTATACTTAAGGAATATTTGATACAATTAAACCAAATGTTCAAAATGATACAACAGGCATTATAACACAACGGATAATAAGGTAGTGTAAGGTCAATGACATCATGGGTTCGAACTCATGTATCGAAAGTTTTGAAAACTTTCACACAAAACCGGTTGGTAACCGGATAGGTTTTTCTGGTTTTATTCGGTTCCTGGCGGTTCGGTGATAATGATCAGGACGATCTGAAGGGTTGGACCAATGTTAAATAAGATCTTCGTATTTTTACAAGAACCATTACATAAAATAATTTTGTGTGTGATGATCTATAAATGGATAACTGAAAATTCGATTACCGTCCGCATCTATATCCGTTTATAAGGAAAATATCCGTATTCGTTAAAAGCGGTTATTATCCGTATCTGATTAAGCATATCCGATTGGTAAACGAATACAGATTTGGTAATCATACATCCGATCCGTTTATAATCTGCTCCGCACAGACATCCGTTAAATAACTGTTTATCCGTGCATACGATCTGTTATATACGGAGTATAATTTTTCCTAATTTTTTATTATTATATTTTTTTTTTCTATTGACATCTTAAAGTATAAGACATTTTCATGTGTAAAATATATGTGTAGACACATAAAAATATGTGTATATGTGTATGATGTATATTTTTTTACCATATGGAGTTATCGTAGAATATTAGAAATTACAAAAAATAAGAAAAAATTACTACGTAACAAATTAAAATCGAATAAATAATATTTTGACTTTATTTTAATCGGAAATTAAATTATTTTTTAATTTAACTTAAGAAATTGGAAATGGATATCGATATATCTGATATTCAACCAATATCCGACGAATGTGGATACGGTTTTGATTTTTAGTATCCGTCACGATCCATATCCGAATTCAGTATCAGATAAAAATGAACGAATACGGATCTAAATTTGGTAATGACACATTCGATCCAATTAATATGAGAAGCCTAAGAATTGATATGTATATGTAAGACTCCTAACAAACCCTAAAAATAAAGAAAGAATAGTGGACTCTTACTCTTTACCGATGAAAGAAAATGATGTTTTATCTTGAAGACAAGAAAGCCTCAAAGCAAGGAATAGCCAACTACGGAGTACTTTTCTTCCCCAAAGTTCTTCCATCCTGTATAGTCAGTCCCTGGATTTGTTCGCAATTTTTGCTGGGTTAATCCGCGCAATAATTTTTGGGATAGATACCTGCGGGCGAGCTCTTCCTTAAGCTCGCCGAGATCCGCAATGATTTCGTTATCAAACCCTCCTTATTTCCTCATCGCCTTCTCCCTTTTCATCGTCATTCTCTGTTCGCCAACGGCCGTCCTTGGAGAGTCCAGCGACAACCTAATCCTCTTGCCGTCCGATGATCGGGACAACGATGCCATCTGCCCTATTCAAGATTCTGGGGATTCCTGTCCAATCAACTGTTTCCGACCCAACCCGGTTTGCGGCGTCAATGGCGTGACGTATTGGTGCGGTTGTGCAGATGCACATTGCAATGGCGTGGAGGTGGCGAGGCTAGGGTTTTGCGACGTGGGGAATGGCGGATCGGGTCCAATCTCGGGTCAGGCCCTTTTGCTGGTACACATTATTTGGCTCATTTTCCTTGGGATTTTCGTGCTCTTTGGGCTTCTCTGATGCAATTAGGTTTTCCGATCTTTTGCATTTCCGATTTACTGATTCATTGTACCACTTTACCTTTCACCTGACACCATAGACTTTTGCTCAATGTTCCTTCTTTTATACGGAGTACATGTTTCTATTCTTTGTAATTAAGGCCTAATTTCTCAAGACTTTTCATTATCCGTCCTACTGTTTGTGTCTTCATTAAACCCATTTCGATTAAAATGACTACATATAAACATTGCAAGTATTTTAAAAAATGGTAAACTATTGGTAATATACAAATCGATAGATCTAATTACCCTCATTCTAGCACATCTTTGCCATTGACAACTCAGCACGATCTATTATAGATCGGCAATGAAATTTGTAATTGTAGTTAAGATTTTTATGAAAATCCTGAATTCACGACTATAAATGCAATGGTGAAGAAGGTTTATCATATCAGACAGACTCATGACCGATGAAAAATATTGACAAATACCATACTTAAGATGGAAAGAGATGCTTCGGGTATATATTTGATAAGGGGCAGTTCTGTGATGACCCGGAGGTCGTACGATGTTCCGTTCGTAAAATTGATAGTTCCTATCCCTCCTAACCCCCCCTTCCCCCGATAAATACCCTCACCCTGCCCTGCCCGAACCCACCGCCCCACCCACTTCAATTGCATCTCTCAAGTTTTATTGACTTTGGAGTCAAAATTTTTGACTCCAAAGTCAACTAAACTTGGGAGATGCAATTGAAGAGGGTAAGGGCGATGGGTTTGAAGCGGGGCGAGGTGAGGGGTATACCGAGGGGCTTAGAAGGAGTATGAACCGTCAATTTTAAGAACGCAACATCGTATGGCCCCAAGTCATCCCATGTCATTGTTTAGTAATGTCATGGGAACTGGGGTGATTTGATAAATAGATGTTTAAGGTGAAGTGCATCTTAACTTCTAAATATCCTATTTGATTTTTACAAAAGACAGTAGAGGTTATAAAATGAGCATCAGTTATTTGGAAAAGCTTTAAAGAAAAAGCAATACTGGGCTAAACTTTTAAGAGGATATGCACACAGAGATAAGTGTTAAAGATTTAAGGTCACAACTGGTGCACCAAATTGTATTTTCAAAGAACACAATGAGAATACACCCTACCTTGTTTGGGAGAAAAAAATGAATTAGATAAGAGGAGGTGAATGGAGGTAGCCTTAACTCTTAACAGTGTAAATTTGGCTACCGCGTTTTAGGCGATAAACCAAGGTCATCGCTTCGCAATCCAATTTTTTCGGTGTCTGCCCTCCTCTACTTCGCCTCCAGCCGCGGACGAAACATAGCGCTCCCCTGTGCAATTTCCCCAGATCTGACGCTAAGTTTTTTTCTAATTTATTTAATTTTTTCTCTCTTTTTTCAGCTTTCTTTGTGCCCTTGACTCTTTGCTGTTTTTATTCCATTTTTTCGTTTATTTGTTTTTGCTTATGCTTCTGCTTTTTTCCTTTTTCTTTCTATTTTTTGTGTGTTTTTTCGTGTTCTTTATGGTGGTTTTTTTTCTTCTTTTTTTCATGTTTGTTGTAGTGGTTTTTTTAAATTTTGGTGTATTGCTGTTTTTTGGCTAATTATATAAATATTTTTTTGTATGTTTTTTTTGGCTATGGAATATATGACTTCTAAATTTTGATTAATTTTATTTATAAAAATGACATATTACTACTTCTGTCTTAAAGTATTCATTTAATTTCAAAATTTTACATTTAAAACTTAAAAACTTTTCTAATAAATTAATAAAAAAATGTTTGAAATTGATGCAAAAATAATTTATTGCATTTACCTTATAAATAATTGTCAACATATTAAACAAATAAAGAAAAACAAGTACAAGGATATTTAAGTAATTTCATTGTTTACCTTACCTTAGATTACCTAATAAATATCCAAACACAAATTTTTAACTCATTACCTTACTTCACCTACCTTCAATTACCTACCATTACCTACCTAATAAAATTTTACCTACCTCAATCCAAACATAGCCTAAATTGTATGTATGAAATATGATAACTGACTTCAACTAAATTGTTATATTTTACCTTTCACATAAACTCCATGGAGTCTGAAATGAATCGCCATCCGTGATAACGTCAGTAGTGACAAAGGCAGATTACTATGTGCTTTAATTGTCTACAGGTATCATACACATGTGTTGCACAACTTGTTTTTACGCAATGAAAATATATATATATCGGTGTCATTATTGAAGAAAAGAAATAGACCATATAATGATATTTAAAGTTTTTTTATTATTTTAAAGCATGAATATCAAATTAATTACATTTTATAAACTTATTTATAACTACATTATTGATACAATTTGTACGAGTATCTTCTGCATTGTATATCAGAATCTTCAAGCCATTATGATCTCTTACTCTTGAAACCGAAATATATAATTGTTCCTGACTAAATATTGGTTTCCGTACTAATCGTCAAGTAACCACAAGAAATTGTCTTTTTGAAACTTGAATAAATTTTTTGCATCAAATGATGTCAATGTTAAATTTGGAATAACAACTTCTACACACATGCAGGGCCGGCCCCCGACAAGGTGTCTGTCCGGGCCGGGCCAAAATATTTTAGGGGCACAATTTTTTTTGTATTATGTGTGTGTGTGTGTGTGTGTGTCTGTATGTATGTATGTATGTATGTATGTATGTATGTATGTATGTATGTATGTATGTATGTATGCCCAGGCCCATGACCCATCCCTTAACTTAGCCCAGTCCTGTAGACTAAAAAACGAAACGGAAGAGACGCGCAAGACGCAAGTGCCAATCCAACTCATCGAAGAAACCAGAAACTTCAAGCCGACGACCTGCACGCTGCACGCCTCCACCACCGGACGCTGAGTTGCCGTCCTGCACGGCGCATGCCTCCACCCTCCAGGTAATTATTCAGTCTTCCCTTTCCAAATTTGTAATTTTTATTTCTTAAATTTAAATTTTCTTTCATAATTTCATTGTTTCATTTTTTAGATTTAAAATATAGGGTTAATTATTAGTTTTTAATTTGAAATCTTTTCTAATTTCATTCTTTGAAATAGAATGAATGAATGGTTCTATATGTTATTTATTTGATTTGGATGAATTGATTTGAATTTGTTAATTATGATAATTATATATTTATATTAAAAAAAACTGAAAACCGAAAAAAAATTAAAACTGATAAATTGATGAATTGATATGAATTTATGATTTATAAAAAAATTAAAACCGAAAAAGAAAAAAAAATTAAAAAAATAGAAATTGACGAATTGACTTTAATTTATGATATATTTATTTATTTATTTTCTTGCTTTTTTCAGTTTTTATTCTTGATTTTACTTAGTAGAATTTATGATTTTGGATTTTATTTCAGAAATAATTCAATAGATGTGATCAACCAATTTGCTCTCAAGAATGCAAGGAGAACTTGTCGAATCCTTGACTAGCTTTTACGGTATGTAATTATAATACTATAATTTTGTCATTTATTTTTTTTCTTCTAATAATATTGCGTTAGTTATAATTTAAATATGATTAGTTTACATATGTGAATTTTTTAGACCATTAAGGATAAGACTTTTAGGGTCTTTTTTCTGTTTCCACCCAGGCTGATGAATCCTCGGGACCGGTCCTGCACACATGTGTCTTCTAGATAATATCTTTCCTCGTATTGAGTAATTAGCTAACTGAGTTACTATCAATCAGGTATCATTACATAAACTCATCGAAGGATTAATGTTTCCATAGTGTCCATATATAATAATAATAATAATAATAATAATAATAATAATAATAATAATAATAATAATAATAATAAAAAATTAATAACTCTGACTGTGATTAATAATTCATTATTAAAAATTAAAATCTTCATAGCGTTGAATAAAAATATGAATCAATTTCATACTAAATATCAACAAAATAAAAAATGCATGTTTTAAATTTGACAGAGATTATTACAAAACCAAATAAAATAAAATGTGTAATGCAATATTTCCATATATTGATGCATAAACAATGGGCAAATTATTTTCGATATTCAAGTAAAATATTATCTTCATATATAATATTATTATTTCCATATATAATAATAAATCCATATATATGGAAATTCTGCTATTAAAAGTTTTGTTATTAAAGTAAAATATTATTTTTGTATATAATACTATCATTACCATAAATAAAAATAAAAGAATATATAGAAATTTTGCTATTATTATTATTATCATTGTTAAAGTAAAATATTATTATTATTATTATACCATACTATCATTTCCATAAATAATAATAATCACGCACACACATATCTCCTATATTATACAAATGTGAAAGAGGGTTTGGTACCCCTTAATAAGATGTTCTTTTTCCATCCAAAAAATAGGTACATTATGCTTTAAATCATGTACATTGTTTTTTAATACCAACCTTACCCATACACCGTTAGTTTTCTCCATCCACTTATATTCCCAATAAATGCCATTTAGTGCCATAGTCTTAGACACACACCAATTCTCACAAAAAGAAATTTAGCTCTTTAAAATTTTTCTTTCATTATCTAATTGTGAGATGACTATCTCGAATTAAGCTACTTATAACATCCTTTGTTTGAATTTAATCTTTTCACTTTGACTTTTTTTCATTTTTAAAAATATTTGAAAGAGAATAATTTTTAATAGATTTGTCCAAAATGTCCTTACAAAAATGTTTAAACATGAAAATTAGAAAGATTAATCTGAAAAATTCTCTAGAAAAATCTCTTATCACAAACACTATTTTCATCCCTACTCATTCGAAAAAATTCTTTTTCACTAAATCTAGAAAGGAGCTCAATTGTATGTAATTACGAATGATACAATCTTGATATTATAGTGGCATTCGTGATAGATAATAACTAAAAAAAATCAAACATAGATATATAGAATCATGTGTGAGTTATGATTGCAAATGGAAAAGGGAATGCCACAAATGTAGATGCATAAACCAAATAGATAAAGCTAAAAAATAAAAAAATTAACAATATATAGCGATATAGTACCGTGAAAACAAAACTAAATAGAAAAATAAATATGCTTGACATATGATTGAGAAATGGAAGAGGCAATGCCAAAAATGTAATAGTAAAACGCCCAACGACAAAGCTAATTTCGGGCACCACATCTCGTGCAACGCACGTGTCATTGCTAGTAGATACATACATACATACATACATATATGTATGTATGTGTGTGTGTGTGTATATATATATATGTATGTATGTAGGTATGTATGTATGTATACATGCATTTATACATACATACATGTGCGTCATCTGACCGAAGCATACATATATATATATATATATATATATATATATATATATATATATATATATATATATTGATGGATTAGAGATTTTACCTAATCCAATATTATTTGAATTACAAGTAAGCCCAATTCAGTCTGGCCCAAGACACAAATGAAATAAATTATTCAAGACCGAGCCAGAGATATAAGACGAAGAATATAATTTGATGAGATGTAAGAATATTAATAAGGGCCCAACGACATATATTTGGGGGTCCCAAACATATTATCTTGTCTCCCACTACTTTACCCCTTCCCCCTGTTGTAAAAAGAAGTTACGAAGCGGAAGACAGAGGAGGCCAAGGGCAAATTCCTACAACTCCTTACTAATATTCTTCTTCTTCTTAAAGTTTGTAGCTCCATTAATGGCTCCAAGCTCTTACAATGATGTATATGTAAATTTCTCCGAGATTAATAAAAGTTCCTTCCCTTGGCATGACACTGCCTAAAAAAGCCTGTGATTTTCTTCTGATTTGGTTTTCACGTATAAATACTTTCTCTCTGCTTTATTTATTTATTTATTTTCTGGATTTTGCTATTTGGTGCAGTGTCGACCCAATACCAAGTTTGCCGGGTCGATGCCCCGAAAAAGTGGTTTCCATAAAAAAATATTTGAGTTGAGAAATAAAAAAAGTGAAAGAGAGAAAGTAAAAAAAACAAAGGCGGGACAGAGAAGGAAGGTACGAAGTGAGAAACAAGAATATAAAAGGTAGAAAAGTCAAAAAAGGAGAAAAGAAAAGGGAAGAGGGCATGGACAACCTTCGGCGAGCCACGGACACCAGCGGCGACCCTCCGACGAGCTCCCACTTCCTCCGGCGAGCCACGGACAGCAGCATCGGCCCTCCGACGAGCTCCCACTTTCTCCGGCGAGCCACTCCCGGTCCTCACCGGCAAGCCACTCCTTGCGTTGGTCCACCACCAGCGAGCCACTCCTTCCGTCGGTCCACTAGTGGCTAGCCACTCCTTCCGTCGTTCCACCACTGACGAGCGACTCCTTCTATCGGTCCACCGCCAGATCGAGCAAGTCTCCCAAACAAGCCACTACAGTAGCGGTCCTCTCCGACGGTCCTCAGCAGTGGTCCTCTCCGGCGGTCCTCTCTGGTGGTCCCCTCTGCGGTCCTCTCCGGCAGTCCTCTCCGCGCGCGGTCCTCTCCGACGGTCCTATCTGTCCTCTCCGCAATCCTCTCCAGCGGTCCTCTCCGCGGACCTCTACAGCAGTCCTCTCCCGCGGTCCTCTTCAGCGAGCCAGTGACGGATCTCGCCTCAAGTGGGCCGTTCTGACTTCTGGTCCGGTGGATGGATCTAGCCTCAAGAGGACCGCTCCAGTTTCTTAGGTCCCTCAAGTGGATGGATCTAGCCTCAAGAGGACCGCTCCAATTTCTTAGGTCCCTCAAGTGGAAGAATCTAGCCTCAAGTGGACCGTTCCAACTTCATGGGTTCTTCAAATGAACGGATCTAGCCTCAAGTGGTCCGTTCTGAGTTGTACAAGTTGAAAAGTAATACTGTAAAAGAATAGAAAGCAGAGGTCCAGTAATTCGGTCAAGTTAGGTGATCGAATTACTGGAGATAGTCATAGACTCCCGCACCAAGATAAAGAGAAGAGTTAGAGAGAGAGGTGGGCGGGGATTGTCTATTATTAAATAAGAGCGGAGCGCCCAACCACCTTGAGATAGTTTTTTCCTAAACAACTACAGAGCATTATTTATGCAAATTTTATATTTGAAAGTATGTTTTGAAATAATTGAAAATGTCCCGAGAATTCCCCTTATTTGGAAGTATTTTTCATTAAAAGCATTAAGAGAATACTAAGAGTACCCCAAGTGGTAAACCGCAATTATATACCAAAACATTCAGTCACAAACACAGAATCACAAATATTCAATGTCTGTACAAAAATAGTATCCTTCTACTAATGTTATCAAATACAAAAACACAGAATTGAAATCTTCAAATAAATATTTTCCCTTCCAAGCAAAAGGACTCATATTGTTGGGATTTCTCCAAGTCCCAGAGCGGAAACTTAGGAGTTAATGAACCAAAATATATAGGTTCATCAACTCCATTAATATGAGGCACTTTGGAAAGTGCCCATAAACAAATCCGCGAGAACTTGACCCAGAACGGACAATATCATTCTAATGCAGAGTTGGGGTGAGAGCACGCGCGATTTCAACACATAGTTACAACTATATTTTTAAAATTCATTTCTTTAAATAAATTTCAGATATATAACTTGTCTGGCATTTTTTTTTTCTTAAAATATATATTATGAAAATCAAAATCTTTTCTGCAAAATAAGAGAAAAATATGTTGGAGACGTAAGACACATGTTACGGGATGGAGACTCTTTTTAGTTTGTATGGGATGGAGTAGGATGCATTTCAGGAAATTTCCTAGGCATGTCCTCGTAAAGAGCTGAGCAGAAAGTGCAAACCTAGAACAAGCAATGATATTTCTCCCGTCCCGGTGTATTTTTGTAGTTGGACTCTTTTTAGTCAAACTGCATAAATTTTGAACTCCAATAAAAACAAAAATTGTAAAGTACTTCGTATTAATATAAAAATAATTTTAATATATTTATTGTTAAAAAACTTTTAGAATTTTATTTTATTGTACTACTCTATAATAAGCAATATAAATTAAGAGTAATTGAAACCGAGTTTTTTCAATTTGACTAAAAATGGTCAAACTGGACAAATATATTGGGATCTAACGTACCATCCATTCTTTAAACAAAATAAGACAACAATATCTGAGAGATGTGGGGAAAACATGTCTCAACCATGCCATGCAACAAAGTCATCCTTCACTATATGCTCCCAATCAGATGAGGAAGTATTGTGCAAAGCTGGAGCTGCCCTGTTATGCATATTTGTTTGTTGGACCGCATCAATTGGGGCTGAGAAGTGAAATGCTTTTGTGGGTTCTTTTCCAGCTGCAGCAATGGAGCCGATTTCATGGGCCATCCCAGTGGGGTGATGCAGGAAAGGAGGCACCATGCCTCCTGCTGCATTGCCAATCTTTTCTTCTGACATGTTTAAATGCATTGGCTCGAACTGCTCCTCTCCTAGGTAAGAATCCCGACCTCTCAGAATGTTCAACCTCGCCATGACAGAGCTGTCAGCATCGCAATTGCTTGTAGAAGCTTGTAGGCTTGGAATATTTTCAACGGTGGCCGCGTGCTCTAAAATACATGGAAAGAAAAAAGAAGAAAATATTAGGGACCAAGATAGGATATACACTAATCATGTTGTACAAGCCACAATCATAGTTATGAAAGGCGAGCGCCATGGTCGCCTATGGCATTGTGGCGACCTTCCAGCACCTGATTTTGGTCGAGCGAGGCGATGTGCTTGAGGCGCACCATGGCAGTCGCAATTTTTGACGAAAGCTATGGCGCAAGGCGATCGCAACTCATGCCTTTCTGATCGCTGCAAATTTTTTTATTATTTTTTCCACCCGTTCCTTCAGATTGTATTGTTATTGATTAGCTGCTCCCTTTGCCAGCTTCTAATCGCAACTTGCAATTGTTATCGCAAGTTGTGGACGAATATATATTGCCTCTTTTGATCGCCATTTAACCGCCCGTCACATGCCACGCCTCTCGCCATAGAAAAGGTGCTCTCGCCTGCCACTCGCCATTCATAACTATGACCACAATGTTTTTTTAATGAAGTTTTGCATCCTCATCTTGCCTATATGGGGCCTCCTATTACTCCGTTCGCCTGCAAAGCCAGTACGAATCACATCTGAATCTCGTTCCTTGTCCACATACATTGGGGAGGCATTTTCCTCCCTATATTTCAAAATATTGTATCTGCTGGTGACAGAACCCTTGCGGCCAAGAATGTCATTGGCAGAGTGAGAAACAGATTGACTCTGGATGCAAGGTTTATGCAACGAGCATTCATCAGCATCAATACTAGACACGCCAATGAAGCCTGATTTTTTTTCTGCAGAAGCTACATTTTCTGAAACATAAAGAGAAACAGACACCGCATTGATGAGATACAAAAACTCAATACTGAGAGTAATAAGCAGCCTTACCATCTACAGCCCTTGTGGAATTTTGCATATGCAAAGCAGTCTTCATATGATCAAATCTAGCCTTGTAACTTAGGGAACACAGTTTTGCTTCCGCCTCAAGCCAAAGGTTCTTAAAGAGTAGAGCTTGTGATTCCATTTCTCCATCAAATTCAAAGTTCTCTTGTAAGACTTTCCCGATAGCCTGCAAGCCAGGTTCCGATCAACTACACCTCTTACAAATTAATGAGAATCAATTTTCTTTTCTATCCAAAAACTGATCAAACAGTTCATAGAAGATAGAACTGTGTGGATTACATCATACATACCTGAGACATAATATCCTCTTTGGGAATGATAGGGTTACTAATTGAAAGAAAAGGTTTCAGATCCTCATTTGTCACATCACAACCATGCATATTCTGAATAGTAGGCTGAACATGTAAGCAGCTAGCAGATCTAATTTTTATCTGAGGTAGGGTCAAACCAGTATCCTGGAAAAAAGAGAGATATATTATTATCACATTTTTTAAATGAACACACAAAACCGAAGAAATAAGATATGCAAGTGCTGTGTACAAAGTAAAAAGAACTCAGAATATCAACAAATTTAAACAATATTCTTGTCTTTTCAGAACCAAACGTGGGGTGAAGTCCTACCTAGAGCATGCCAGCATTATGAAAAGTTAATATTAAGACAATACCTCAAGATCAGCATTAACTAAAATTATGACATCAGGAGTACAGGTTTTTGCTTATAACCAAACATCAGAGATTACACAGTTCAAACCCCATGAGTTTCATCTAAAAGCCATACCGTGTGGAATCCTTCCTTAGTTCCATCTACAGTGTTCTGCACAGCTACAATCTTATCTTGGGTTGTATTCATAGTTCCTATCTTCTTAGGTATACAAGCATTGAGATTGTTGATAGTATGATTTAAGGCCTGATGATGTGCTTCTCTGAATAGGGGTTCATCATTTGAACACTGAAACCGAAGCAACTCCGAGAGGTTGTGAATAGCCATAACCAGAGTTTGAACATCCAATTTTGGATAGGATAACCTTCCATGCCTGTGAGCAAGCTCAGAGTCTTCCTGGGAACTAGGTGAATGTAAAACCTTCTCTGCAGCATCAAGAGCAACATTGCAACCTTGAGACACTTCATTCATGTTCAGCACAGAATCAACACTATCACAAAAATTGGATGTCCTGCAGTTACTTGGATCGCATGAATCGTGAGTTTGGGACTCCGGATCTACTTTTCCAGCATCGGTTGACAGATGATCTTTAGCTGGGCAATTTTCAATTTGAAGACCTTTCAAATTTGTCTTACCATCTAAAGCAGATCCGTTTTCATTGTGAACGACATTGCTATTGGATAGCATACTGGAAGTAGCACCCGAAAAAACTTCTGAATGAAAACGATGATTCTCTTGAGGTGGATGCATATGTTCAACATCAAAAGGAGAAGTACGAGATGCCAAAGTTCCTTTCCAGCAAGGTGAATCAACATTAGGGTTATGCTGATCTAAACCATCTTGATAACTTTCACTGTACCGAACAACTTGGATACCATCAGTAGGCAAATACATATCATCCAAACCTTTTGTAAAAGTTGCATTTGATAGTGAGCTAGATTCAAATGTTAGTTTCAAGGTATCATCAACATGGGACTGGACTGCCATGCTTTCCTTCGTAGACCATAATGAGGCATTGCATATTTTATGGTCATCGTCATCTGGGTGCACATTAAGTTGCTTAGAGCTCAAATACATACCTTTTCCTATGGAACTCAGTGGCTGGTGAGGTTCTTCACCTTTGAAAGAATAAGGGGGGCTACACAATCCATCAATTTGAACTGCTGCAAATTTGCCACCTTGTCCAGTTTGAAAAGAAGGGGATCTTTTTGTTGATGAAATCTGGACAGCAGCTGGTGCCGGTGGCCTGATGACCACTGTAGTTGAGGATTTTGGTGTCGGTATATCATTGCATGTGTGGGAATCAAGTGGTTGAATACATTTTTCATAAGCATTGTATGTTTTCTGACACTTTTCTTTCATCTGTCCCATCTTCAAAAATCCTTCATGTGTTTCTCTTTCAGTAAAGTTTCCAAAAAAAGTGCCAGAATCGTCTTGAGTTTCAGCTCTACACTCAAGGGCATGAGCTCCTATATGATTCCAGAAGATTGTTATAGTAAAACTGCTTCTCTATATAAGATGTGTCTATACAATTGCTATTCTAGAAAAAACGTTTTCTATATGCAACACAACTTGGTGGGTAGAACCAAATGAAGGATCAAGAGATGCAGAAACATTGACATAAAACCTAGATACCACACATACGGGAAGAATGAGAAATTGGACAGTAGAAAAGCAAGCAACAGATGTGCATGCACACAAGCATAACTGCATAAGTGAAATCCAAGATGATAAATATTCACATAGGGAAAAAAACAAGTCAGTTGAATACGTGAAGGTGATTAATTGAGTCTACCCAAACTAACATCACTGACACAACCAAAAGCAATTGGATAGTTGATGTCAAGAACCTTAGCGCAACATAAATCATCAGAATTACGTTAGCGTTACAACACAACTCCATAAAATGACCAAACTATTACAATGAAACATACTCCGTATTAAAGAATAAAAACAAATACCTTGGTTGATCGGACTTTTGAAATGTTTTGAACCACCAGCAATCGCATTGTCAAAGGACAAATTTGCATTACCTTGCATCTTTTTGCCCATCTTCTTATGGGCAAGCCCATTCCAAACGCCAGAAGACGAATGTGAGTAGTGCAAACCCGCCAAGCTTTGTGTGTAATCCACTTGAGAAGATACACTTCCCGGTTGAACCCCAGAGGTAGGCCCCACATCCGGAGTAGATTCATTAACGGGCAAGAACGGGGTATTGTTACTAACCACGGGAGATGCATAAGGAAGATAATAAGGCCTACCTTCAGAAATATATGAAAATTCATCCATCAAACTGTTAGCCCCAAAGGTCTGAGTGGACCAGTAGGAACTACTTGGGTCAGCAGATTGTGAAACAGATTTTTCATCGGCTAAAGGCACAGAAGTAGTCTCCATGGAATTTTCTGATAAGAAGCCAGACCTAGAAGCAGAGATGTGTGGTGTGTACTGCCAAGACTGGCTAGAGGGTAGACTATAAGGCGATTCATTCAAATGCGGATTCAGAGTAGGTTTTGAGTTATTGAAGCGATCAACCGTAAATGGCTGGGCCAAAGGCGATAAATTGGAGGATGAAGACAGAGACGATCCTCCACTACCCAAAGCCCACATCATGTCAGAGGAAATAGAACACAATTTCTTCACTGATCAAACTGCACGCCTGACTTTCAGGTAATAAACAGCGATTAAGGAACATAAATATAGATACGGAGTATACATATTTATGATTCCCAAAATCGTTAACTGGACAAAGGAAATTTCAGATTCCATAGCATTCTAAAGCAATTGACCATGACTGTGATCAATAGATAGGACAATAACAATAGAAAAATTAAGCAAAAAAATTAACGGATTTTAGGGAACACGAAGCGTACCAGTGATACACCTTCCCTGAATCCCTTGATACTCCGAACTCCGAAATAATAATAAATAAATAAAAACTCCGTATACTGCAAATAAAACATACGAGTAAATAAAGAGGGCCAAGAGTTCACAGAAGGAAGCAGATCCATCCCATCTTTTTCTTGGGCTACGTTAGTGTCCTTTTGGGATTACTCCTTAAACCGGTGTTGTTCGGAAAATTTTGTTATCTCGCCGCCCATGACGGCAGACAAAGTCGGTAATGTACAAAGTTCGGTGTATTATACATCTCACACATCACAATTATTGTCGCGTACTTAATTTTGTGACTTATCGGCATAAGTAGTTTTTCTTGTTTCCAAAATAATTTTCTTACCTTCAAAAGTCATAAAATAGTTATCTAATCAAAGGATTGTTGTATTTTTTGGAAACCCAAGAAGTTTTTTACTTTTTTCAGTTAGTTTTTTTAATTTTTGACCAACAATTAAATTAAATATATATTATATATTAATTAGATATAATGATATTTTAAAAATATTTTATATAATAAATCTAATAAAATCATTTTTATATCTAATATCATTTTTATTTAATTTAATGTCAAAAATTATAAATTTCAAAAAAAAAAAGTTCAAAGTGAACAAATATTCAAAGACGAAAGGAGTATGTACTATGCAAAAATATGAAACATGTGATAAAAACTAATTTGACAAAATTGCTCATGTTTGTGTTTAATGTTGGAAATTAGAAAATTGTTTTCAAGTTTTCTGCTCGTAATAAACATTTGTATGCCCTAAGTAGTAAGATTGACTTTTTTTTGAAGATTTCACTTATGACAATTTACTCCATATTTATTAGAAGTTTTGTCCTAACTTAAAATAATTGTGGTACTTGAGTCCTATGTTTGTAGCCTTGTAGGAAGAGAATTTTTGTACTCGAGATGAATATCATAGGTCAGAATCTAGATCGTCGCACACAAAAAGAAAAAATGTATAGTTCATAATCCAACTAATAGCAAACAACTCGACTATTACAGAAAGGATTATAGTACAATGATTTTCCAACAGGAAAGTTGTTATTGAACTTGGATCACTTGGAGATTACTATAAAAACGTAGTTGAAAATATTATTTTTTTTAGTATGCTAAATTAGATATTATCAAAATTATTTGTTGCATGTCAAATATTCAAGTTTATATGAATTTACATGTTTAAAATCTTGTAGAAAAAAGCTAAGTTCTTCTTTTTTAACAACTAGGGTAGATTATTTTAAAGATTTATTACTTGCATACTTTAATATCTTCAAATGCTTTATGATTTATGTTGTTAGTGTTTATTTAACACATATTCCATGCCAAAACTTTAAAAATACTGCAACTTTTTAGTTAATCTAGTCAATAGATTAAAATTTTTATATATTTAAATATATATTTACTCAAATATGTAACTCAATAACATTTATTTAATCAAAATGATTTTTAAAAGAGGAATTTACTTAAATAGCACTAAAACTTAATGACTTTCCCTAAATAGCACCACATGTATTTTTTTTCTAATGTAGCACTTTTAGTTATTATTCAAATAAATATTCGTCATCACTGGACATTATTAAGTTCTATTTAGATAAATAACTAAAATTCTAGTGCTATTTAGTACCAATATTTCTTTTTAAAAAGTTGATGTCCAATACCATATTACTGACATTGGGAGTTTAAGGTGCTTTGTTACATCTCAAAGTGGTTCATAGCCGTTCTAACTCAATAAAATTTACTACGTATTTGTTTCTATATTTTCATTAGTAATAAGATATTCGATAAAATCAAATATTCTTGTTATATTTTATTTTTGTATAATTTTTTATGTAATTTTTAAATATATAATTTATTCTTTTTTATTTATATATACCAATTTATAAATAAAATTATTTTAAAAATGATAAAATTTTGAACATTATTAGAAGCGTGACAAAAAATTTGGGAGGAAGTATGACATTGTTGGTCAAAACTTTTGTATTCGACCGCAAATTGAAAATAGATGTTTGGGGAACACACCCGGATTGGAATTGTGAGAGCAATTATCCCACAATTTTTGTAGGGGTTCCAAAAAAAAATTGCAAATCTCACGGTGCAGTTTCGGTCTTTGTGCAGTGCGAAAACCTAATACGGAGTAAAACCTTACCACAATGCCCCAGGAGGACCATAGATCAACAAATAGCACAATCAGCACACCAAAACCTTCACAAATTCATTTCAATAATCAGATATGTATCCTGACTCCCAAGTAACTCAAAATGTTACCAAACAAACAAACAAAAGGAAATTACAAATAAATCCATGTTGTGTACGCCTGCTTCATATTGCAGTTGCAGCAGCTTCAACGAGTCAAGATGTGGATGGCCGATGAGAAGCCTTTCTAGGGATCCATATTCCAATCTTCTTACTTGTTGGAATGTTTTGAATAAGAACTACAGAGGACTTTGCTTTCTTCAATGCACTGGAAAACAAAGGATGCATTATTATCTGAACAATAATAGGTTATAGAAACAGCTGTAAAAAAAAAGCCTTAGAGAAACAGAAACATGAAACCATAGAGCTTTGCCACTCTTACAAATTTCTGTTCTTCTTTTCCAGGGTCGAGCGGACTGTATCTGATGTATTTCTACAAACATCTTCAAATTTATCCCGTGGTTGAAGTCCCTAAACAAGTCACAAAAAAGATGATCTACATGTAGCTTCAACACACGAAATAGCAATGGCAGAGATTCGATAAGAACTAAAGAACCAATATTCAAATGGAATGCTTTAGCCCAATGACCTTTAGTATAGAATGGCATGAAGACAAAATGCCCCTCTTGAATTAGAGCATCCTACTTTGTTTGGGTTAGTCATTCCACATAATGGAAAGCCATCAAGGGCATGCTCCTTTTACCTTAATCTTAAGAGTAAATTCCTAAAATGATCCTTTATAATAAGGTGCTTTCCCAGATTAGTCCTCAATAAATTCAAATTACCTACATGGTACTTTATAATTGAGATTTATTCTCTAAGTTGTCCTTCATAAAAAATGTCACTTGAATGGCGATTCATTGGAGGTTATTTTGGTATTTCTATCATCTAAACTTAAAGTAAATTCGCACAATGGTCATTTCTATACAATTTCATATAAAATTAAGGCAATCATTGACTCTACACAATCCATGAATTAGTAAAAATCTATATTATTTAAGATTTGAATCAAATACAGCTTAATTAGAAAAGACAATTTTTTTAAAAAAATACTTCATTAGAAATGATCATTTTGAAAACTTAGTCTAAGTTTAGACGATGAAAATACCAAAATACTCTCCACTTAATCAACATTTAAGTGATATTTTTAACGAAGGACTATCTAGGGACTAAATCTCAATTACAAAGAACCAGGTAGGTAATTAGAAGTCATTGAGGACTAATTTGGAAACACATCTTAATATTAGAAAGGATTATTTTGAGAATTTACTATAATTTTAACTAGATTTTGGACTCTCTCTCTACTTTCCAAATAGGAGTAAGGTATGAGCAGTGTGCATCCTCACCCTCCGGCCTTCACAAACTCCTCTCTCGTGGGAGTTTATTGGGTTTCTTGTTGTTTCATGAGTCTGAACTCTTGAGACTAGTGACTGGAGTGTGGAGTTCAAAACCTAGAGTATGGAGTCTCAAAACTAGAGGTTTGATATGCCATAGTGATTTTAAAAAAAAAATTGAGACCAATAGGGAAACGGAAGACCGGAGTCTGAATAATTGAAATATAAAGTTGAAAAGGTGTGATTATTTAGGATATAGTATTTAATAATATTAGATTTAGTTTCTCTAACTTGGTTAAATATCGTGTCAGTATTTTCTTGGTGATTTAGTTGTTGAGCTGCAACAAACAACAACCTAGTAGAATCCAGCGAAAAGCAAGGTTTTGGACCCTATATGCTCTCCTATAAGGCAGCTTTGCTAAGGGCATTCCCAATGGAGAGAGTCTTAAGACTCTTTCACACTCCGCCACCGGTGCCACCTTAGCATTCTACTATTTTGGGCTCCTTTAAAGGCTTTCATAAAAAGTTAAAAACTATGCCAATCCTAAAAATCTCTCAATCTTTGTTACATCCGCATTACACTATCTTTTATTTCATTAAGACTATTAATATTAAATCAATATCTTATATATAATTGTATTATACAATGATTTGTCTACCAAAACTATTTATAAATATAATTAACCATTAATAATTTTTACAAGATAAATTAATAAGTCTTAATTAAAACAAGAGAAAATAATACAGAAAAGACATAAATTAAACAAAAGCACAACAAACATTTTCATTTTTTTAACGTATTTAAGATAAATTTTACTCCCTCCAACCCTAATTCATTTACACACTTTACTATTCAAAAATCGTGAGAACTTTTATTTATTTGTGTATTTTCATTGACTATTTGATGAAATAAAATATTCTTGTCATCTCTTGTTTTGTAAAACTTTTGGCTTACTTTTAAAATATATAAGTTTTATTTCTTATTTATATACCAATATTTAAATAAAATGAATTGAAAAAACTTTGGATTTTACTTCGTTTTGCATAAAGAGTAAATTATTTGGGGACGAAGGGAAAACAATATAAAAGCATAAAATTGCATAATGTTCTACCATGACCTTTTTAAAATAAATTGCATAAAATAAAAGCATTAAATTGCACAAAACTTTTAAATAATACTCCGTTTAAAAATATTAATTCCATAAAATAAAAATAAATGCACAACAAATATAATGTTTTTAGTTTTTTTACGTGTTCTGTTTTTTAATGTTTTTAACATTTTTGGTTTTTTAACTTTTTTGGTTTTTTTTACAAAATAATTGTAAGTAATTTTTATTTTCAAACATAACTGTTATTGATTACACGTGTGTGATTTTTGTTGGATGTATAGAGTTGGGAGTCTTGGAACTGAGTCCGGGATTTCAAAGACAGCTAGATTTTCCCCATTTTCTAGTCCACCCTAATGGTAAAGTCTGGAGAAGAGTCTTAAGACTCTCCCTCAAACTCTCCCAAGACTCCCATTGGGGATGTCATAAGGAATGATACAAGCTAAAAATTCTGAAGGAAAGAAAGTCTAGGCATTTCTCGGTCTCAACAAAACCAAACCCTAGGGACTTCAGGAATTGGGCTTTCAGCAAAATTCCACCCACATTCTTCATTGAAGAACACCCTGAACCTAGTATCAAACCATTTCGTACAAACACTTCTAGTCATAGATAAACAGAAGCCAATTAGAGCAATAAAAGAATTTTCAGTTCAAGATCCTATGGAGCAATCAGCAACATTTAGCTTGAGATACAATAAAAATCATTGCAGCTACTAAAAACATACTGGAAAAAGGTACTAAAACCACTGTTTCTGTAGAGATAAAACTGCTGTAACCACTGAAGAAAAACTGCAACTACATTTTGTATGCATTTAGTATTTATCATTGATGCTGTCCTAGGGTGGGGACAGTATGAAAAGCACTGTGGATGCCCGTGATGAATGGTGGGTGAAAAAGATATCAGAATGCTCGAAACCAAAGACTAGGTCATATATTATAAACAATGTATAACAAATATTTCTACTACTTTGGCAACATGGAGGAAAACTTTCCAATAAACCAAAATTAGGGGATAAGAAGCTCTGCATTTACCACCAAACCGATCATACTCTTATGTGTTTACGGCAGCAAATCAAGGATGGAATCCTGATTAACCTAGTAATTACCATTTAGATTTTATTTCCTTTCGAAGTATTATTACTTATGTAGTTTGTTTGCATGATTATTTCCAATCTGTAAACTTAATTTCCTTTTCGAAATTTAACATAGCCTGATTGCTTGATTTATTCATTTCCTTGTGGCTGATGTAACCCTCCAGTGTAAGAAAGGGGATTCCTACCATGTGTACAGCATGCAAGAATGAAAATAAAATTTCAGCTCTTCTTTACATTTGTCGTGTATTTAAGAATTTCACTATGTGTTTTCGAATAAGAACCTCATTCCTCACCCTTTGGCGAGATCCTACACTGAGAAACATAACACTCTTCAAGGAAATGGTGGGTTGGTAGATAATCAAAAATAAATATGGGGCAACATCGTGAGAGGCAATTCCTCTTGGCCTGAAAATGTCTGGCCAAAGGCAGTGATGATAATGTTCAAGACATAAAATGCCGAGGGAACTTTGAAGTTTGAACTCACTACTACATCTGAAAACACCTTGGCAAAGAAGTGTTGATGGGAGAGCAGGATCTTATGATGTCAAGGGTAAGCGAAAGGATGAGCAGAACTGTTGAAGCCTATAGCTCACACAATGATTCCATGTAGAGGCCCCATGTTGGAGTTGGAGTTGGTGTCCCTTGCTTAGAGCTATGCCTTTGGGCTATGAGTTAGTTTTTGGAGGGGAGGATTTCTTTTAACAAACAGAAACATATAATTCCTCAGCCCCAAAATAATCAGAACACTTGTTATTTCACATTTGCCAATGCACAAATTAAAGCACGAACCCCTTTAATTATTTCAGTGAAAATTATAAAAAAAATTAATATTGTTAAAAGTTTTTATTGAGATGAATCCAACAAGATTGTACATGGCTATATTTTAATTTACGTATAGATCACAAAAGATAGTCAAATTAAAGTGTTGTAGTACTCCGTCTGTCCCAAAAATTTTGCTCAGTTATTATTCTGACTTCTAAGTTTTGTTTGTGTGTTTTCATTGAGTATTTGATAAAATAAAATATTCTTGTCACATCTTCTTTTATAAAACTTTTGATATAGTTTTGAAAATGTAATTTGTCCTTTTTATTTCCACACCAATTTTAAAAATAAATTTAAAAGAGATGAGATTTTGCATGTTGTTCAAAGTGAGACAAAAATTTGGGACAGAGGAACTATAAAATTATTAATTTTGCAATTATTTTGGAGCGAAGGCCCTATGATTTATGGTAATATAAAAAATTTTACTATGCATGATTTCATATTATTTACTTGAAAATATTATCATATTAAAACATATATACCCCCCCCCCCCCCCCGGAAAAAACAAAGCCAATCGAAACCATTAACAAGATAACATACCCTAAAAGAAGTTATAGAAGTACTTCAACTAAGGAGGAGAATTAACCTATCCATGTGACCAATTTTTATGGCCATTATGGCAACTCAAAGAGACATGACAAAGAAAGCTAATGACAAATTTACAGAACATACCTAAAAACTGCTCTTACAGTGAGTTAGCTTTGGGTTGTAGTTCTTTACCCTCCAAGTTTCTACAAAAACAAAATAAAATAATAATAGCCCAGCATCTGCATTAATGAGTAATGTTGTATTACATACAATTCCTTACCATTTCTAGTTTCACCAGAACTATTGTCACTTGATGGTTAGGTTCTAATAATGTGCTACATGCATGTATTTTGGACATGATGTTTGGCTTCTGGTTTCATTGGAAATATTGTCACTTTACATTTAGGTTCATGATATTTGGCTTGTGATGTGTTATCCTTGATTTTTTTTACTACCTCCGATCTAGAATATTGGTCTAGTTTGACTCTTTTTAATCAAACAAGGCAAACTTTGATCAATAATTAAATCAAAATTTGATTTTATATTAATACATAAATGATTTCATTAGATTTTCCTTGAAATATACTTCAAAAAAATATACTAGTATTGATATGCAACGCAACAACAAAAACAACTAAAGAGAATCCCACGAAAGTAGGGTATGGGGAGGGTGTGTACATAAACATTACCCATATTTGAAAGTAGAGAGTGTTTCTAAGAGCTCCAAAACTCGAGCAACACAGAACGCACATAACACGACAAAAAACAAAAAGCAAACTAAGGGTAAGAAAAGTGGAAGACAAAATGGACACTAACCGCCACAAGCAATAAAATCCCAAGCCTAGAAAACACAAAAGACATGACGACAAGAGCAAAAACTACCACCCAAGTCCAAACGACTACACTAGTCCTAGATCTCCCGACGCTCCTAGCTAAGGTCATATCCTCGATAAGGGCCAGAATTCCTAAATCATGTCTAATCACCTCCTAATTTTTCATAGATCTACCACTTCCCCCAAACGGTCGACTATCGTAAGCCTATCGCATCTCCGCACCAGTGCCTCAATGTTATGTTGCTTCACATGGCTAAACCATCTTAATCTAACTTCTTGCAGCTTTTATCACTCCCACCCGTCCTGGGATAACCTCAGTTTGTATCCTATCAAACCTCATCTGCACACACATCCACCGCAACATTTGCATCTACATCTCAGCTGCTTGCAGTTAGTTGACAAATGTGGGCTTTTATAACTGCCCACATTGGTCTGACTACGGACCCATAGAAATTTCCTTTCATCTTTGCTGAAATATTCTTATCGCACAAGACCTCTAAAGCCAACTTCCACTTAGCCCAAGAACATCCAATACAGTGAACAACATCACCGTCTATCTCTCCATCTTCCTAAATGACCGAACCAACATATCAAAACATCTCTTAAGCACTAGCCACTAGGCGTGAATCAATCATAACATCAACATCTGATTTTGTCACCCGAGCACTAGTGTAACATGTCAAGTACTTAGTCTTAGTCTTCTTTAATCTGAAACCATTGGATATCAAGGAATAGTGCCACCACTCAAGCTAAATTTTATTTAAGTCACAAAGACTCTGGGACGAAGAAAGTAGCTAATACTCTGGGACGAAGAAAGTAGCTAATACTCTCTCGGTCACAAAATGGATGCCAATTTACAGTAAATGAAGCTTGACTAAATTTTCAATATATTTCAATGTTACTAAATTTTAAAAAAAGTTACATATTTAAATTTTGAATACTACATTAAAAGATATACTCCCTCCGTCCCAAATTAATACTCACGATTTGACTTTGCACGGAGTTTAAGAAAAGTGGAATTCTGTGGTTGAAAGTGATGCAAAGGAGAGAGAAAAAAGGTAAGCCACAAAAAACTTTCCAGAAAAGTAAAGTGGAAGATTAATTTGAGACAACCCAAAAAGGAAATAAGGAGGATTAATTTGGGACAGAGAGAGTATAAAACAAGAGGTGACATGACTAAATTATTTTGCCAAATGAATAAGCAAAATAGATAAATAAAGAGGGTAAAGTTTGACTCATGAATAGTGGATAGTGAGATCCATTTCATGATAGAGGGAGTATATGGGAACTAATGGATTCTCAAAACTTGCATGAAGATATTGAACTACATGACATTGATGAGAAAATCATGTTCCCCACTTCAACTGTTGCAACATACTACTAATTAAATTTGTGAAAACCACCACGCAAGACAAATGGGCAATTTGGATCCTTGTGGTTACCAGACATATAATCAGAAACCCATAATTGTTGTCTACAGATGATTCTGTTAGATAAAAAAAGCTATTTCATGAACTAATTGGGTTTGAGTGAGAGGGGTACTGGCATGAGGGAGTTCACAAGATCATTCCAATAAACATATACATGGTGTGGGCCAGATGGAAGGAAATGCAGGAAATGCTGCAACACTCAAGAGAAACCATAAGTAGACAAATCTAGATTTGGTCTCTTACTGGAAACTTGCATTCAAATACATTAGTCTGGATTGGTCAATACATTACTAGTCTTTGAAAAAATGACAATAATGGCCTCAATTCAAGGTTTCATTATAGTAATTGATGAGTAGGCTGCCGTTTTGGTGATTGATGCTAGTGAAACGCACATTTACAACAACAACCTAGCTGGATCCCACGACAGTAGGGTCTCGAGAGGATGTGTGTACATAGACCTTGCCCCTACTCCAAAGTAGAGTGGCTGTTTCCAAGAAGCCTCCGACTCAAAGAACATAGATAAAAAATGAGATCACAGAGGAAATATGTAGCAGAGATAGAAAAAAGCACACAGAGGCCTAGAACACACTAAATAACAAACAATAACCAATTTAGATCCTACAAGCGTGGGGTCTTGGGAGGGTGTGAAGTAGAGAGGTTGTTTCCAAGCAGAACAAGCAAATTAAACAAAACAAAAAACACAGCAAGCAAAAAGCACCAAAAAACAACAACAACAACCCAGTTAAATCCCACAAGAGTAGGGTCTGGGGAGGGTGTGTGTACGCAGACCTTACCCCTACTCGAAAGTAGAGAGGCTGTTTCCAAAGAGACCCCCGGCTCAACGTCGAAAGTTGCATTGTTTGACTAACTGCTACTTCATTAATTAAAGAAGCGCAGACAGTTTAGAGATCCATTTTAATTTATTCCATCACACCCCAAAGCCAAAAAATGGTGAAATTTTGGCTCCATCGGAGATGATGGAAAGAAAAAAAAAGCACCAAGCATACAAAACAAACAAAATATACAGGTGGAGAAATTACCACAAAGTCTAAAGCACCTAAACGACTACCCTAATCCTAGCCCTTCAGTAAGGGCAAGAAGTCTTAGACTGAGTAATCAACTCCTTCAAATTCTTCCTAGGTCTACCCCTTCTCCTGCTCCAACCCACCAATGTAAGCCTCTCGCATCTCTGCACTGCCACGGCACATGCCCAAACCACCTCAGCCTAGCTTTCTGTAGCTTATCTTCCACAAGAGCCACGCCTAACCATCCTCGAATATCCTTGTTATGAATCAAATCCGTCCTCGTCTTTTGACTCATCCACCATATCATCCGCATCTCTATGACATGCAATTGACGAATGTGAGTTTTCTTAACTGCCCATATAGCATAGCTAACCTTACTACGGATCACTAGAACTTTCCTTTCATCCTACTCGAAAGGAAACCAAAGATTATTGAAAGAAAAGAATATCGCATAAGAAGTTTATCATTAATATGGGATTGAAATATATTTTTCATTGTAGTGTGTGGAGGAAATAGTAAAAAAGTCAAGATGCCAGTGATTTCATCATGCTCAAACCACTCATTCCTTGAACTTTCCCCATCCACATCCAAGGTAATCAGTTTGCTTTATGATAATTTACATTGAGTTCGTTTCTTCTTTAATAATTACGGAGTAGTTATTTATCTTTTCTATGAAAATATTATTTGGTCCCTCTAAGTGTGCTCGTTACTGCCTTCTTGATTTCATAGTTCATTGATTTGCCAACCTCAATGAGGTATTCAAATACCACCCCTTAAGCTAAGATCAACTTTTGAGGTATTCAAAGAACTTTGAGGATATGGAAAAATAGGTCCAAAATCTAGCACAGAATACCTAAATTGTAAACCCAACTACACATGTTTAATTGGGGGGGGGGGGGGGGGGGGGGTTGAACAATGGCCCATTTGCATTTTGCACTACACACCTTCATATCGAATGTTTCATTAGGAATAGATGATAACTTTGATTGTTTAGGCAGTGAAGAAATCATTCAATGAGTGGAAACCATGTAGTTTCCTCAGATTTTGTTAATAGACTAGTCATAACATCTTTATCAAAAAACAATCATGTTCAAACTCTATTAGTGATCATCAAATTTTAGAGCATATGCAATTACATAGTTATTAAAGGCGAGGGGCGAGCGGGAGGACCTTTTTTGAGACGAAAGGTGGGCGGTCAAAAACAAACATGCATGCATGCATGCATGCATGCATGCATGCATGCATACATACATACATACATACATACATACATACATACATACATACATACGTCTATGTATGTATATATGTATATGTGTGTGTGTATTCATGCATGCATGCATGTGTGTGCATATATATATATAATTATATATATATATATAATTATATATATGTATATATATGTATGTATGTATGTGTGTGTGTGTGTGTGTATCTGTGTGTGTTTGAAAAAAGATGTCTTTAGAGAAGTTTAGAGGGGAGGGAGGGAATTCCGACCATCCCTTCCGATAACACCCATTCAGTGTCGGCCTTCTTCAACCAAATCCCCAACACCCCAGGTCCTTCATTGCACAAGAGTTTCCTTAAATTGGTGTTCTCCTAGGTCCTTCACAACATCATGAAAGTAGAATCCCTGTTACTGCAATCTACTCAAAAATGACATTGGAACCGGAAAAAGAAATCATCATTCTTGATCAAGGGAAGGGTTTGCCGGAAAGAATCCCAAGTCCACTCACGGGTCCACTAAAATTCTGGATATAAGGTAAGATCTTCAGCTTCATATATTCGGAATTTAATAAGAAGCTATGCATAACAGAAATTCAGAGGAAACAAAAGCTTAACATCTGCCTAGGGTTAGATACTTGTGCCTGGCTTTTGGAAAATATTTGATTCTTCATTAACCACGGATACTTGCTTTCTGAGCATCAAAGAGAGAAATCTAGACGGGTAACCCTCTCTTTCAACTCATCCAGACTCTTCAACCACATCAAGCTTTGTGAACATCGTAGAGATGGCAAAATCTGGCTCCTAATACCAGAAGGCAACCAAGGTAACTTTTCTTCATGCCTTCAAAGAGCCTTTGATTCCCTTAAGCTTTCAATTCCTTACCCCCCCCCCTCCGTTTATTGATAATGCTATGGTATGTGACAATACTTCAACACTACCGTTTTGGTCAGATTAATCCTTCTCACCCCCACATCATACCGTCAATATCCCAGAGGATTTTAGACACACGCATATTCAAACCAGTTCTCAAAACTCCTCCACCCTTCACAAGGCAGCTTCACCTAATGCATTTCAAGGGACATATTCATAATATTGGTAAAAGTCATTGTAATCTTGTTTCACCCCAATCATTGTACCTTTAACACTCAAACTCATAGTTAAATATTAAAGTAAACCTCAAAATGGTTAACATGGGTACATTTATATTAAGTATGTTATACAGTAAATATAACACTTCTCCCTTGTTAAATTGCCTACTCAGTAATATGCATTCATGAATCACTATAAGATGTAAATTTGTAATCTTATACGCAAAAGTGAAATGACAATAGATCACGTGTTAAGAGATGCAGCTCAACACGGTGGATGAGAAGATCTCAAGATTGAATATAGAGAAGCAGATCATAATTAAAAGAGAACAGGAACAAGATGACAGTAAACCTAAAATGATTGTATCCAACTTACTTCATTTTTTGGGAGTTTACTCTCTTCTCCACTAAAAGCTTTCTGCTTCTTCATTCCACCAACATTGTCATGCTCTGCAATTTCATTTCTCTTTTTCCCCAAATATGTTGTCTTTGTTCCTTTGTCACGGACCTTCCACACATTTTTCTGTCTAAGCAGCAATTTATCAAATTTCCACGGGGTACAACTTGTGTCTATCACAGTAACCTCACTCCTAGAAAACCCCATTGCTGTTGAATTGATATTCACCTCCTCCTCACTTGGTACTAAATTCTGTCCTGGCTCCAGTTGCTTCACCTTGCTGTTCACTGTCTTTATTTCTGCTCTCTGCTCATCCCCGGGGCCAGAAACATTATTACATTCAGAAGAAGTGGAAGCCGCAAAAAGCCTAGGGTTTGATTGTTTCCGAGAAACCTTTTTATGTACTACATAATTACTGGGTTCTCCCATATTAAACAGCTCGGCGAGAACATGGCTAAAAGCATTGAACAATTCTTTGCCTTCTCCATCGACTGAACCTTCAAGAACCTGTTCTTTCTCTGATTCAGCTCCAAACGAGCAGCATTCCGAACGGATGCCTTCTGACCTCGGGGATGTGAGATTAATTGTCGCGGAATCAAGCGTGGAAAACGTATGGTGATGCATTTCTTCGAAATTGACGAGGTCGCCGGATGGAAAACCCTTCGACGATCGGAGACGGTCGGGCCATTTAGTACCGCCGGATTTCTGGGTCGAAATGGAACACAACATGGCCGTCGGTTGAGGGTTGTCGGGGGAATTGTAGATCAACTGCGAAAAACAATCCGTGAATATGTTTGACAAGATGGAGTGACTATAAAATGAACTAATGAAATTGAATATTATAAAATTTTATTCAAATTTATAAAATACTATTGTTCATATTCAAATTCATTTTTTATTCGAATAACTATTGTTATTCGTATTCGATTCGTTATTAAATTCAAATATTCGATTTGTATTTTTATTTTATTACAAAACACAAATTATGAGTTTTTTTCCTCTTATAATTTCAAATTTGGGAGAAGTACCATCATAGCACTAATGTATGTTTAAAATACTCAATATAGCACTGTTATGGGATATTGGAACCCGTGTGGATGCAATTCCAAATCCGCCTTTGCATTCCACACTGCAAAAAAATGTATTTAAGTTAGTATACATTTCTAGAACATGGACATAACACATTGCCGTCATACTTAATACTCCCTCCATTCCAAAAAGAATGTTACATTTCATTTTTTGCGCATCACAAAAAGCACTGCTACTCACATCTAAAAATTTTAAAATTTACTATATTTACTCTTTATTACTCCGTATAAGATGAAATTGTTTTGAAAGTTTTTTTTTGGCATTTAAGACGATATAAAAGTGTTTTAAGGGATGCGCAAAAAATGAAACGTAACATTCTTTTTGGGACGGAGGGAGTATAACATATATCCACACTACCAAAGCATGATCATTTCGCACTGCTAAAAAATGTGTTTAAGTTGGTATACACTTTCTGAACATGGGCATAACAAAATGCAGAAAGCATGGGGCACTGCCAGAAAGTGTAGGCATAACATGACCATTTCACACTGCAAAAAAAGTTAGTATACACTTCCAATTTCGTTTACTAAATGTGTTTAAGCAGTGAGGAGTGGCACGGCGGTTCTAAGTGCTACGTACAAGAATGAAAATAACATCTAAAATTATGGATCTCAATAAATATGGTAAATGAAATGATTAAAATATTGCATTATAATAAAAATGTATGATTGAAAGATATCTATGCCATAAATAGCCAAATGTGTGAAAAACAATAAGTAGTGCAATGTGTGTAATATAGGGTGTCTTAGAGTGCTACATACGATGATTTCTATTCAAATTTTAAAGACCATAGCATCTGAGAGTACGAGAAGATTGCTCAGTTGCACGACTATTTATCGAAGTGTTTTTACTCAAAAATAAAACGAAATGACGAGGTGTACTGCTCTTGTAGTGAACTAGTGGTTAGGTCTTATGGAATATGAACTTATGGTATTGGCATTCTTATCCGTTTCTCCATTTTTTATTCATATTTATACATTCATATAAAACTGTTTATGTACTTTTTATATGGCACCCAAAAGCAAAAATGTGTACTATCAAGTGCAAAAGAGTGCGCTAAAAAAACAAAAGAAACAAACTACGGAGTACTCTATATGTTCTACTTTTGACGTTTTTGTATATATTATGAGGCGGTATATTGGTTATAAATTTTTATATTTATCTTCGTATATAAAATAACATATCGAATCGAATGTATATACATTCGTATTTGTATTTGTTTTCATTTGAATTTTAATAAATATTTATATTCTTATTCGTATTCTTTTTTTGGAGTACGAATCATTGATTTCGAATACGAATCACGAATCGAATAAACATTAATCATTCGTTTTACAACCCTAAGAGAAAGTATGCTCTCTAATCAGACAAAATTAAATTAAGCGAGATTTATCTATATACCTCTTTACAAAACCAAAATGAAAAAACAACCAAAAAACTTTAAGCTTAATCACTAAACTAGGCCGTATTTCTTTTAAGTCAATGTTTTGGGCCGCGTGCAGACTAAATAATTTTGAGCCAATTTCAAAATAATTAAAGAATCAATAATTTCTTACTTAACAATCCCAACCATCATTAACATTAATATAAAATAAAAAAACATGACTTTGAAATATTACTAATAGAATTACTATAATTATTTTAATTAATCTTCTAACTTATTCTGTTATCAATTTATTATAATGGTTTTCTCAAAAATCGGATTTATGACCCCAAAACGGATAACCAACTTCATAATTTCTTTTCTAATTGTAACTTAATACGGAGTAATAATAAAAATAATAACAATATTATTATCATTAGAATCAATTAATATACTATCATATCTAATACAAAAATATAAATAATTATAGTAATATTATTCAAAAAATAACATCCAAGAAAAAAACTACTTTGCACGAACATACAGTTGCGCCACACTCCCTGCAAACTCCACCTGCAACCTCTGCCTGAAAAAAGGAAAATTTGTTTTTGTTATTGCTATATTGACATTTATAATTTTGTTATATTTTAATATTAATTAAACCAAAATTTACAAAGAACCATAAAGATAGAAAAAATATACTTTAACTGCTACAGGCACGTACAGTGCCATTTTCCTACACACAGTTGGATAAAGTTCACAAATTCAAATATTAAAAATTATAATATTACTATTTTAAATTAAATAAATATATTTAGTGATAATGGAAACTGTTTATCATTCCACTACTTCAACCACTTCCCACATCTCCAAGCATAGGCCACATGTGTGTTAAATATTACAGCAGGAAAATAATAAAAATAAAAATCTAAACTAATAAACCGTTCAGATTTTTCAATGGAAATAAAATAAAGAGAGTTGGAATCTTCGGGAAGCTCGAACGGATCGTAACGGCAGCAAGAACTCGAACAGGCAGAGGAAGGAGTCGAATAGAGCAAGTGCCTTGAGTGTTGAGAGACGTCGGACGAATGGCAGAGGCGAACCGGAACAGTTTCTAGAAATAGAGGTTAGAAAAGCAGAGTTACCGGAGCTTTCCTTAAGGTAGTGTTTCCCGCCTCCCACACTGGCAAACGTAGGCAATCTCCTCATAGGATAAAACCGCAATGTGCAAGGTCTAGAGCGGTAGAACTGAGCACCGACGAACGAGACCAACGGGAAGTTATCTAGCGGAAAACTAATCGGATATTGAAAGCGAGAGAATATTGGACGCACAAAATTTTCTTTTTCTTCACTGGACCAAGGCCTCCTTAAATAGGAGATGTCTTGGCTGGATTGGACGAACAAGGACAGTTTGGGCGGAGCAACCGAGGAGTCATCGGAGACTCTTCGGAATATATGCATGCATGCTATTATTTCCGTCACTTCGTTATTAACGAAGTGTATAGGCGTGTTTGATTCGGTCTTGTAAAAAATAGCCACGCCACAGACGCGGGCACGGAGCGCCAGCTACGCCGCGCAGCGCCAGATGGGCGGTGGCGGCGTGCGAGGAGTCCTTTCTTGTTCCTTTCATAAACTCAATTAAATGCTTAAGTTTAAATATGGGAATACGAAATGTTCAATATTCGGTGTGAGACAAGGGTTTTTACTCTTTCCACATGTTCGACTTTGTGAATTAATTTCTCATTCCCGGGTGCTCCCCATGTGGAAGAACTCCCTCAAATGAATCCTTTATCAAGCAATTCTTGTAGTTGAGCCTTTAACACCTTCATTTCAACGAGAGCCATACAATAGGGAGTTGCTGATATCGGTCTTGTTCCAAGAACAAGATTGATGGAAAATTATACTTCTCTAGAAGATGGTATACCAGGAAGTTCATCAGGAAATACATTAGGAAAGATAAATACCGTCGACATATCCTTCAACTCATGAGTTTCGTTTTGTGTGTCACGTACATTACATAGACAGGCTTCACATTTCTTGCGGATGAGATGCCTAGCGTGCATATACGAGATGAATCCAGGCATGATGGCATTGCATTCTTGGAGGTCTCACATTGGAAGAAGTTTTTGCGATTTGGTAAGAAGGGTAAGTTAGGCCCTAGGTTCATTGGACCGTATCGAGTCACCAAGCAAGTGGGACCAATATCGTATCAGCCAGAGTTACCTCCAAAGCTAAGTAAGATTCACGACGTATTCCATATGTCCATGTTGAGAAAATATTGTACGATTCATCCCAAGTCTTACCAGTGGAAGCAGTCACCCTCAACGAGAATCTATCTTATGAAGAAGAACCTATCCAAATATTAGTACATGAGGTAAACGAACAGAAGAACAAATTTGTTCCCTTGGTCAAGTTTCTTTGAGAAATCACACGGTGGAAGAAGCAACCCGAGAGACTGAGAAATCCATACGAGGTGACTATCCTCAACTCTTCAGTGACCAATGGGTCAGTGATTTTGAGGACAAAATTATTTTAAGGGGGATTAGAATGTAACTCCCCGAAACCCGAACTCTTAGAATTAATTAAAAAAATAATGTATTCATTATTGAGATGCACCCTGAGTTAATTACAAATATTCGTCAATAAAATTGATAAGTCCATTTTATTTTTATTTTATCCTACATATTTTAAATATTGTTGCACGAAAATAATAGTAAATCAGTGCATAATTACATGTTAATACGAACAATATTTGTTGGTTTTTTCTAAGAGGAATAATAATTTGGTTCTAAAACAAATTAGTTTAGATTTTTGATTTCTTACTCATATGTGAGAGAAAAAGGTTTCAACATGAGAATTATTATTCAAGAGAATCTATGGAGATGTGAAAACAGTGTTCAGAGACATAAGAAAGTGAAACCAGGCCCAAATTGCAACCAAGCCGCAAAGCCCAAAAAACGAGCCTGAAGCATCCAGCCCGTGGATTCTTTCCACCATTGGATGCTTTGGGTTGAATGCTTCTACTGAATTGGTTCCCAAGAGTGACACATGGCGAGTCTGGCAACCATCGACTGGCTGGACTACGTGGCATAGCGCCTGGATCTTGACGTTTGGCGTTAGACGACATGGGCGGGACGCTATGCGTCCGACCCTATAAAAGCAGTGCCTCTCCTTTTCTTTTTTCATCTAATTTTCAGTCAAATTTTCCCTTTCCCATAGTTCTGAACTCCTTTAATTATTTTATAATTTCAATTTAGTTTTTTGGTGTTTTCTCAAAGCAAATTGTAGTCCGGTCTCCCTATAACACCCCGGTCCCCATCCTGGCCGTAAGTGTAACGCCCTACGACCCGGTCTATTAGAATTGATTAATTTAATTAATTACTAACTCGGACCAGGGTTGGGAAAATAAAATCCTTGGAAAAATTATTTGATCACGTTATAATAATTGATTTGACTATCTGATTTCAGAAACGCAAACGAATCTCAGTTTGGATCCATTCGGGAAAGAAAACGCGTACCGATCATGTTAGATTTTAACACGATGGAATTAATTAAGGGAGATAACTCCCATTTTCCTTCCACACGCCACCCCATCCCCCTTAACTCCTCATTATCACCCACATTTATTCCCCATTCATTTCCCTTAAAACCCCCACTCTCCCCATTCATTCTCCCCTCACCTTTTGTAACTCCCAAAGCAATCACACACCACAACTCTCTCTCTCTCACCCTTGCATTTTCGGCCCCAGCAGCAGCCAGGCGAGGAGGTTTCCGACAAGAAGGAGAAGAAGAAGGAAGAAGGGAGGAAGGCTCACGCGTGTGGTCGTTCGTTCATCATGTCGTTACCGTCGATCCCTTCGTTAGAGGTGAGTGCGTTGCCCTCTAACTTTAGAATTCATAGCATAATCAAATCGTTATATTCATAGGATTACCTAGCTAAACCTACACGCATCCACGTTATCATGACTCTTCGTTAGTTAGAGCTTTCAACTACGCATTTGATAGCATAAACGTTAGGAAACTTTTCAAACTCATCAATTACTTGAGCCGGAAACGTAAACGATCATCTCTAAAAACTCTTAACGTCCTGATGAAAAACCAACACGCCAAATAGGAATCAGTGTCCCTTAATAATCGATTTACAGAACTTGATAATCGATTCTTGGGTCACGCTGAACTCCTCAGTTCTTCAGCAAAGCATGATAATCGATTATCACAAAGGTGATAATCGACTATTAGGCCCTGCGGATTCTTGAGTCAGAGCTGGTTCACTTGACAATCGATTATCACATATCAATAATCGATTGTCAGGCCTCTCTGAACTTGGAACGGCTAGACAAACCAACTTGACATTCGATTGTCCTAAGCTGACAATCGACTTTCATAGGTTGCAGAACTTTGAGAACAGAAGCTGCCATGCTAGGTAATCGATTATCACCAACAAATAATCGATTATCAGCTAGTTTTGAACTTAAAGCCATCATATAGTACAAATCATTTCATATGGAATCAAACGTATACGTATGTGTTTGACTTCATTCATCAAAGTAATGCATTCATATCATCACGTAAATCCTAGACGCATGTTTAGGATCATGGCATACTTGCATATCGCGACAAGAGGTCAGGCCAGTGCGCCTCTTCCGCGGGCCCGTCCAGGAGCCTTCGGGATCCGACGGGTTTCATCAGGAGGGTCTGTGTACGTACATGGTAGCTAGGCTTAGCTATCACCCACATTTCTAGTCTCCAACGGGATGACTAAGGCATTCCTAGACTCATCTACCGCGTGGGGATGATCACCGAAGGGCATGTTAGAATAAGTGACCAACGCTAGAGGGGGGGTGAATAGCGTTTGATCATAGAAATCGCAAGAATATAAAATTAAGAGCGTGAAAAGTAAAGAGCGTAGAAAGCATAAAGGGAGCACACCAAGATTTATATTGGTTCACCACAACGTGTGGCTAATCCAGTCTCCCAAGAGACTCTCTCGAGCTACACTACTTCTGTTAAGCTTACGGGTTCTTAACAAACCATTACAACCTGAGAACTCGAGTCCCACGAGCCTCAACAACACTTGCTCGGAGATACCACACTCCAAGACTTCAACCCGAAGGAAAATACCTTTCCTTCGTACGACCAAGGGAAACAAGCTTCCCTTAACGTGTATACCACACCAAACACTCAAGAACAAATACTCTCTTTTAGAGTGGATATTGAGTAAAATATATACGCTCAAGAACAATTCAAACTTCACACAATTTGGCTCTAGAAAGCTATGGAAAATGATGTTAATTGAATGCAATGAAAATATGAATATTGTGAAGTGAATTGATGTGTAAAGCAGACCCAAACACCCCTTTTTATAGTGCCAAAATAGGCTCCAACGGACCAATGCATTAAAGGGGTGATTTGCTTGATTTATGGGGTTGATTAAAAAAAGGATCTGCAGGATACTGGCTTCCCATCGATGTTTGGACTTACCCATCGCTGGTAAGCCAATTTTCCTTCAGTTTTGAAGCCAACGGTCACCTACCCATCGATGGGTAAAAGCTTCCCATCGCTGGGTGGGAGGTTGACTTCTAAACAAGGAAAGAATCAACCTTAAATGACTTCCAACGGTCATGCCTTCCCATGGCTGGGTAATATCCTCCCATCGTGGCGAAGTCACTTACCCATGGATGGGTAATATCTCCCATCGCTGGGTAAGGGCATTCTGCCTTGTGATAATGTTGGACCAAGGCTTGAACAACGATGGGTAGAGCTTCCCATCGCTGTTTGGCATGGTTCTAGAATTCAATTGGGCTGAAGGCTTCTTACCCATTGCTGGGTAATATCTCCCATCGTTGGGTGGCATGATTCTGGAATCCTGGAATCACTTACCCATGGCTGGGTGATATCTACCATCGCTGGGTAGATGGCTAGCCCAGAACCATGGCCTCCCTGACCGGCGCTGAAACCCGACTGAAAAATGCAAAGTTCTCCAAAGTAAAAACTAAGTATATAAAACACTTATTTAATGTATTGTTATGTCAAAACAAGCTTTGTAATTTGAAAACCACGTCGTTAAGGTAAAAACCATGGTTGACCAAGTCCACATCGTACACGGGTGGTTTTTACCAAAAGACAAAACCGAAACATGATGTTTTGATTGGAGAACCATTTAAATGCATTCAAAAACCGTTCCCACACAAAAAGACTTGAAAACCACTTCATTTAAGTAAAAACCACGGCTAGCCAAGTTTATGCTGTTTCACATGGTTTTTATCAAACGACAAAAAACAAAAGGTGGTTTTTGAAGTGTTTTTTATGAAAAGCTATTTAAATGTGCCCAGAAGTAAAAACCAATCATAAAAAGTAGAAAACCACTTGGTTGGTTTGTACGCCAAAAACCAACGCCGGTTTCCAAAGCCGAACCCCGGATGGCTTGGTTTTTGGTTTGTGCAAACACCAAGTGTTTTTAATATGTTTAAGCATGTTTGAAAATAATTTTGATGATATGTAAAATGCAATAAAAAATGTTTTAGCCTAAAGAGCCAAAGTGCAAAGCTTGGGTCGGTCTTGATCACATTGTGACCGACTCAATGACGCTAAAGACTACGGTCTTCGTTCTTGGTCTCTTTTATCTCTTGTTCTCTAGCTTTCTTCTTATATTTATTTCTCGCCTTGTATGATCATCAACTTGTCTCGTTCACGGCGGTTTGACATTATTAAAACCTGTCATAAAAACGAACACGGCTTTAGTACGAAAACGTGATAAACCCATGTTTCGACAGGGCAGGGGGTCCCTGCGCAGTCTAACTCATGCATCATGGTTATTTGGTATTGCATCACTGTTTATTCATAACCTATATCCATCAAACGTGTATGTGGCATCTCGTACTTTAGTAAAGATGCAATTATGTTTATATCAATGTGAAACTACTATGTGTTCTACTGTTAGATTACCACTCAGCTTTTGCTGAGCGTATAACGTTGTTTCCCTTTGCTATACGCAGGTAGACCAGAGGATCATAGAGCCTGACCCGGACGATTGGGTGATCGGAGCGGCGGATGAACGACAGTGGGGACTTGTTTAATTATCCATTTAATTATGAAAACGTTTTGGGCTTGAACCCACCATTGTTGCACTTATGATATTGATGACTTAACGGTTTAATTTACATTTACTTTCGCTATAAACTCTCTCTTCAAATGATTTTATTTCCACCATTTAATAAAATATTACTAGGGGTTTTCCGTTACAAGCAGCGCAAGGGTTTTTCCTTGTAGACGGCCTTAAAAACCGTCTACGTAACCTCTCCGGCTCGTTGGACCGCGGTGAACCGGGTTCGCGGGACGGAGGGTGTTACAGTAAGTGTTCGCTCATACGATTGTAGACTGGTCCCACAAACCAACACAAGTTTTTCCCGTGTACTTTGTCCTCACTCATGCGCGCCCAAGGACTTCCTAGGAGTCACCCATCCAAGAATTTCTCCAAGTCAAGCACACTTAACTTTGGAGTTTCTAAGTGATGAGATTTCAAAAAAAAATATGTACCTTGTTGGTATGAGTAGTACTATCAATCCTTTTAAGCCTTTTCTTTTCCAATCTATTTATTTTCAAATCGGGGTATTACATTCACCCCCACTTAGGAATGGAACGTTCTCGTTGCATCTTTTTTTTCAAACCCCTAGATCTTCCACGTAATGTGAACTAAGCTTGTTGGCCCGTCACAGTCGCAGGGTTGCTCTGATACCATTTGTAACACCCTGACCCCACCCTAGCCATAAGTGTTCTCTCATAGGATTGTAGACTAGCTTCACAAACCAATACAAGTCTTTCCCGCGCACTTTGTCTTCACTCATGTGCACCTAAGGACTTCCCAGGGGGTCACCCATCCGAGAATTTCTCCAAGTCAAGCACGCTTAGATTTGGAGTTTCTAAGTGTTGAGCTCTCGAAACTAGATGCACCTTATTGATATTAGTAGTACTATCAATCCTTTTGAGCCTTTTCTTTCCCCAATTCATTTCTTTTTGAATTCAAGGTATTATACTCTCAATACAGTGAAAGCGTTAAAGTAAGTTTTCTATTTTAATTATCCATTTAAATATGCCTTTTCTATGTGAATGCATGTTTAGATCTGCTATTTTGAGGAACTAAATTTATTAGGGGTGTGTTTCATAGTAGGGTAATGGTAATTTTTGAATGAGATTATTATGTTGGAATTTTTCTTTATGAATTAAAAATTACTAGTTGTTATTATTGTGAATTTTAATTGTGATTATTTAATTGAAAAATTATTAATCAAACTTTGAAAAAGATAATTGAGTTCATTGAGAAATCATGATGAAGATTAAATCGTATCCTTTAATACGAATAGTTAATTTCTATAAATGGAATTAGTTATTGAATAAATGTTTAACGATATTTATTCACTAGTAGTAAGATTTGAATTGAAAATTATTCCAACTAAAAAGAGTAATCTATAAATAGTCTTTACCTAAAAATGAATTATACCTCTATCTTTTAAAACTAAGATATCAATCACCACCCTTTTTAAGACTTTGATTACTTGAAAACTTTCCAATTCAACTAGTAAATCTTGTTTAGCTAGGTCCTACTTTCACTTTCCCTTAAGCCGATCTTAGAGACGACACGAGAACAAACTAGTCTTACGGTCACGTTGATTTCCGTTACTACAAATGTTTTATCATATGGCACCCTTGTCAGGGATCGGTGCAGAAAGTTGTTAGGAGGATTTTCTTTTTAGCTGACTTGAGAGATCATTGAGATTTTCAAAAAATAAAATCTTTAATTTTGAAATCCCTTCCTAAAATAAAATTTATATTTGAAAGAAAAGAAAATAAATAATTTCGAAGTTAATTAATTAAAAAATTTACGGAAATGATATTCTTCCGGGAACAAATAATCCCGAACTTCTATTTCGTCAATGAACAACTCCAATCCCGCGTCAACTGAGGTTCAACGACAAAGAGAAAAGAGAAGAAGAAACTTTAGAAGAAGAAGAACAACTTTCCAAAGAAGAAGAAGAAATGGCGGCAAATCCACAAAGAACGATTTTGCAAGCCATGAGGCATGAGCTTTGCTTATACAGAAGAGGACTCAATATGACTTCCAGCTAGTGAAGCCCATACCTTTGAAATCAAGCAGCTATAACCCAAATGGTATCCTACAACCAGTTTGGAGGCTCAATTTTGAACCTCAAATTTTTGGGTAAAATCTTTAGTTTTGTAGTGGTTGAAATGATCCTTCTCGATCTATTAGATCTTAGAAATAAGACCGCCCTAGAGACTGCAAAGGGAGCTCGATAATCCATGAAGACAGAGGCGCGCCGGGGGCTCTAAAGTGAAGGTGGCAACAAAGGATTTAATTTCTTAACGGATAATTCAAGAGGAGAGGTAGTGTTTGAGATGATATAGAGAGAAACATTAGCTAGATCTAGGGTTCTTGAGATATGGTGAAAGAAGGTGTGTCTCAGAGTTAATTTCAAGGGTAATTGTGTCATTTCATACGTGAAAAAGTTGCTTTTTATAAAAATAGGAAGATAATTTTAGGAGGATTTAAAATGGAAAGTGAGAAGTTAATACTAAGGAGGGATAATAATAATAATAATAATAATAATAACAACAACAATAACAATAATAACAACAACAACAACAACTAATATAATAATGATTGCTGAACATATTTGTAGGGATGGTTGAACATATTTGGACACACTACTACAATAACAACAATAATAATAATAACTATAATAGATTAAATGTTAATGTGGTGGTTGTATTTTTATTAATGTTATGTCTTTTTATTATTAAATACTCCGGGGTAATAAGCTTTATTTTTTTAGTCATTTTATTTTAATTTTTATTAAATTGTTGTAGTAATGTTCTATATTTTGATTCTTCTACATATAAATCTATTGAACTTAACATTTTCTGTAATTTATTTTTCATTTATTATGTTTTAATAAAAAATATTATTATATGATATTATAGTATGAAGTATAACTTATTTAAAATAATGAATGAAGTAAATTAAAAGTGGGAAGGTGAGATTCAATAATAGTTAAATAAATTTATAGATAGATGAAATGGGTTGTAACTTGTAAGTGTCTTTTTTAAAACATAAATTGTTTAAAAATAAGTGATGTGGTGATAGACGTGTATGGCAGAATTAGGTGTAGAGTAATTTAGCTAAATAGGACTAAAACATAATGACTTTCTCAAAATAGATCATATGTTTTTATTTCTCAATGTAGGACCATTGGTCATTATCTATTAGTCATTATTCAACTAAATGTCCAGCATCACTTGGACATTATTCTTCTCACTAGACATTATTAAGTCATATTTAGAGAATAAAAAGTTTAGGGAAAAAATTGAAATAGGACTAAAACCTATCAAATATACCTAAATAGGACTCTAAAACTTAAATCCCCCAAATAGGACTTAATTTGCGTCGCCCTCCCAAAAATACCCTCCCTCTAATCTACGCCCCTCCTAAATTCTGCGCTAAAGCATTTACCATAAAAACACACAGAAATCGAAGGCGGCTAATAAGATCATGGTCGGATAGAGCACGAGCAGAAGAAGAGTGCGAAGAAAATGGCGGACGATGATTTTGAAGACTAGAGGCCGAAGACATTGACAGAATCGAAGAAGAAAAAGGTATGTGTTGACTCGAAATGCACTGAAAAGCAATTTGGAAATCAAAGCTGGGTTAATTTTTGATAAGATCTGTCATAAGAGAATTTCACATGCATTTGGAAATCAAAGCTATATTTTGTATTTTAGATGAAGTTCTTAACCCTAGTTACATATTTGTTAAACATTCAATTAGATTGTGACATTTTGAAAGTGGTTTTGGTATTGCACGCAGTAAAAAGTCATAGCGGTCATGTGGTTAGAGCTCTTGTGGTCATGTGAATTAAATTACAAAGGAAATTTGTGTTTCAAAATCAAATCCTTGATTGTTGTATCATATGGTCTAGGTACTTGTCTTGTGGACATGTGGACATGTGGGATTCATTCTTTGAAAATTTCTGTTTTCCATATTGGTTGTTGCATCATAAGGTCTAGGTACTTGTCTTGTGGACATGTGGGATTCATTCTGTGAAAATTTCTGTTTTCAGCATTGGTTGTTGTATCATAAGGTCTAGGTACTTGTCTTGTGGACATGTGGTCATGTGGGATTCATTATGTGAAAATTTCTGTTTTCAGCATTGGTTATTGTATCATAAGGTCTAGGTACTTGTCTTGTGGACATGTGAGATTCATTATGTGAAAATTTCTGTTTTCAGCATTGGTTGTTGTATCATAAGGTCTAGGTACTTGTCTTGTGGACATGTGGACATGTGGGATTCATTATGTGAAAATTTCTGTTTTCAGCATTGGTTGTTGTATAATAAGGTCTAGGTACTTGTCTTGTGGACATGTGGTCATGTGGGATTCATTCTGTGTAAACTTGCATTTTCAGCATTGGTTGTTGTATCATATGGTCTAGGTACTTGTCTTGTGGACATATGAACATGTGGGATTCATTATGTGAAAATTTCTGTTTTCAGCATTGGTTGTTGTATCATATGGTCTAGGTACTTGTCTTGTGGACATGTGGACATGTGGGATTCATTATGTGAAAATTTCTGTTTTCAGCATTGGTTGTTGTATCATATGGTCTAATCACTTGTCTTGTGGACATGTGGTATGTAATGTACAGGTCAAAATGAAGCTTTTTCATAGGGATGGGAGACTAAGCAGTTACTCTACTGTGAACGATACGATTCGTAGAGTTAAAAGTGCTTTAAATGAGGAAGAATTAAAATTATTTCAGAAATCAGCATTTGGTAATCTTTTAGATGTGGGGGATGTTCCGTGGATGACTTTTGGGCTATTTGTGGGTTTACTTGAGAGGGGAACAATTGATAGTGAAGAAATGGTGTTTACAATACAAGGGAAAAAAGTGAAGTTCACTAAAATGCAGTTTCAGATCATTATTGGGCTTAAAATGGGGGGGAAGAAGATAGAAACAAAATCAAATAAGTTGGGTGATTTTGGGTTGAGGTACTTTAATGATAAAAAGTCAATTCAACGTTCCGATTTGACAAGAGCATTACTTGAATTTGATAGAAATGGTGAAGGTGTGGAAAAGGAAGATGGAGTGAAATTAGCATTGTTAAATGTTTTAGGCAATATCCTTTTGGGACACCAGCCATCAGTTACATTACCTGCTGGGTATATTCGGCTTTTAGACGATTTAGATGCGTTTAAAGAATATTCATGGGGAGAAGATGTCTCGGAGGATTTATTAAATCATGCTGGGAGGTGTTCACAGAGCATAAAAGTACGTGATAGAGGAAGATTGACGTTTGGGGGCTATGTGTTTGCCCCTACAAATATGGGCTCTCGAGACATTTCCGGCTCTGAGTGATGGTACACTATGTGGCATTATAAAAGGAAGAGAAAGTTGTATCCCTCGTTGTCTTAAGTGGGAGGTGTATACAAAAATACAGACTCAGTATCTAAATGAGGCAATCTTTAAAAATCCTGAGGTAAGTTTCATATGTTCTTAAAATTAATAGAGTTGTTTTTATGAATACGCATTCTGTGGATAGTCATAATATTCCTTTTTTCACAGATTGAGATGATTACAATCATTCCAACGGATAAGGAGATTCAGAATCTAAAGCTAGAGTCATGGGACAGTGGTCAAAGTGCAGATGTCATAGGACCCTCAGATCAACAGCCATCTGCAGCAAGAAAGTTTTCATTTAAACACAAGAAAGGAGTGGCACCTAAAAAAATGAAAAAAACCAGATTGATGAAGATGAGGAAATGGCTCGAATTGAAGGGTTCCTTTGGAGGGAGAAAGAGCCTCCGTATAGATGAAAAAGAAAAGTATGCAGCCATTGAGAATGAAATAAGGGAAGTTAAGAAGTTGCAAGTGGAACATGGTTAGATGCTTCAGAAGATTCTTGATAGGTTGGATAGACATGTGGATGATGGTACACGAGCTGGATTTGAGAAGTGTGATGGTCATGTGGAGGGCACACAAATTGGGTTATCAGAAGGCGTGGAAGAATCCGGAGATAAGAGTGAAAAGGGAAATGAAGCAAAGTTAGAATCAAACATGGAAAAAGGAGAACAAATGGAGAAGAGAATGACAAAAATATTGAACTTAATAAGAGTAAAAATGAAGTTGTTGAAAAAGAGAGCATGTGTGTGGCTGGGTATAAATTTGAATTTGTTGAGACACAGTATGATGAAGATGTACTGGCTGAGTTGGATGTTATAGAGAGAAATACTATGGAATCCAAACAGAATGAGAAAGAGGTATACGTACTTTAACTTTACATTATTTTTAAGAAATTTGATAACATCTTAATTAGTGATTGTCAAAATGTACATGTGCAGGGTGTTGGAAAAAAAGAGGATGTTGTGATGGCAGATGAAGTTGGGGTTAGTCATGTGGGTGGTGTGATACATGGTGAAATGGCAGATGACACTGAACCCCAAATGGTTAACATCGACACTGAAAATGCATTAAAAAAAGGACTTATGGTGAGTAACTGATTTGTACAATGTTTTATGAGCTATTTTAGCACATGTGTAGTAGACTTCCATAACCAACACAGTAAATATTATCTCTTGTGTGCAGATCTGTAGACCAAAAAGAACAAAAAAGGGGCCCGATAGGCTAACACTCTCTAGAGGAAAGCATGAAAAAAAGAAACAGAAAATGGAGGAACCTATGTTGAGGTCAGATGAAGCGACATTGAGCCAGATGGAGGTCATTATTGGACCGTTTGCATTGGAGCCCAAAGATATGCCTTCACAAGATGACATTTATGGGTTGAAAACATATTTGGAGAAAAGAATGTTGAAGCGGATGTCAAAGTCAGGAGGGAGAAGAATGTACACCAAGGAAGAGGACAACTTGGAGAATAATCCTCTCATTCTAGACGTGCACACTGTGAATAACAAGACATGGCTGTATGATTTGTTTATGGATCAAGAGTGGTTGGGAACATTGGTAAGAAATATATAACATTTTTATGATGATTTTGATTTGCAATGTGTTGATAAAACTAACTTCATGCATGTTTTCATTATTTGTTAAAGCACATTGAGGTTGGAATGTTCTATTTGGAAGTGAAAAGGTTCCACTACAACCTTAGCCAAAAGTATGGAACAACAACACCGTTCTTCATGGATGCCCTAAAGAAACACCATGACAAAGTTGGTGCAAAAGGGAAAACTGCACGCGATGTTGGAAGCATTAAAAACCTAACAAGTGAGATATTGGGTAAAGTAAGAAGGTGTGCAATTAAGTGGGCAAATGCAGATTTTGTGTACATACCCTTGAATACTGGCAAACATTGGATTTTGCTAGTATTAGAGATTGAAGGGAAGACGATATGGGTGTATAATTCAATGAGAGGGAAGTCAACAGGTCTCAAAGACATGGCAGCTTACATCCCGTGCATCAAACACCTACTTCCTAAGCTCCTGGATGCATGTGGTGTCTATAAACAGCACCCTAGTGGACCAATGGGAAATCAGGAAATCCGCATAAATGAAGTTCTAAATTGTCCACAACAAACAGATCAGTAAGTTTTAACTACACGTGAAACATTAACAAGCATGCACATGTAAGTCTTTATAAAATGTAAATACATTGATTACTAATTGTTCTCAAACTTGTGTAGGGGAAACTATGGCATGTTTGTGTTGAAGATTGCAGAATATCTAATGATGGATAGAAAAATCAACCAGGTGTGCACGGAAGAGATGGCTGCTTATAGAGTGAAGATGGCCACAGAGTTGTACAAGTATGTTGAGTCCAAAAAAGCAGTTTGAAAATAAGTGGTGAAAAACAAAACTAGTTTATGATATGCCATTAGAATGTTTTGTGGTAATGTTTAGGTTTATGCTGTGAAACTCGGGGTCTTGAATTATGTTTTTTGTATATTAAAAGACAAATATGTTACATGACAAAGATTGTCACGTGGCCATGAATGTTTTGAGCTATGGTTGACGCTATTAAGTGCTTTTTTTAACAAGTGTTGTTGCATTATTGCTGACATAACGTGGCCATTTGCAATATGAAGTTTTTGTTTTCTCATTTACACAGCAATTTATAAGTCTCTGAAGTTGGTCATGTATATGCCAATGTGTGGCACTGTACACAGGGTTGAATGACGATGCTAGTTCAAGTGAAACGAAATTATGCAATAAAAGTATCAACATGGAAGGACATTTTAAAAGTGCATTGCATCTTAGTTGAAGCAATTTTAACACAATTAAATCATACTAAAAAAAAGTCATGTAATGGAACATAAAGTGATATCAAATATTGTTTGGATCTTCCACTGATGGAATAGGATTTCTACATGACTTCTTGTTATGGCCGTACAATTTGCAGCGCAAACACTTCTGTTTTCCACGACGCTGTCCCTTATAGCCCTCTCCAATAGACAAGTAGAGCCTCTTCTTAGGCCTTCCTGAAGGGCGTTTGTCACAAGGTGGAGGTTTGCAAATTATTGACAAAGTCTATTGAGGAACATCCATGAAGACACATTACCAATTGGGTGGATTATACCAGCATATGTACATACTAACGCCTCAATTTTGTAGAAAGGAGAGATAAAATCACAACAAGATAAGCCGGGACGTCTCCCAATAGCAGCCACAGCATGAACGCAAACAAATTGATCAAGTTGGAATTCACAACATGTGCAGGTTTTGTCCTTTAAATTGACCACGTAAGAGCGCGAATGAAAATCAATAACTTCAAACTCATATGGGCATGATGGATTTACCTACATAAAAATATTCAATGGTTATATATTACGAACACTTGTAGTGTAAAGTGTCACAGTATGTAATGTGGTAATGAGTATTACAAAGAGTTGTAATGTAAATGGCGAACACTTGGGTAATAAAAAACTTAAACTTTACATTACGAACACTTGTAATGTAAAGGTCACAGTATGTAATGTGTTAATGAGTATTACAAAGAGTTGTAATGTAGATTGCCACAATATTAAAGAAATAAATAGAAGGCCTAGAGCCCAACCAAGTATGTTGTGTTTTATACAAAAATATAGAATGGAAACAACTTAAACATCACTCTCCATAAGCAATAATATAAGAATGACTAATTTCTGAAAAGCATACCTTCATACGAAAAGCTTCATGTTGAATTTGAATTAGGACAACCTCACGTTTCTTAGGAAGAGGGGTGCGAGTGGAACTAGCAATTTCTGACCGTTCATGAAACTACAGCTGCATCCTATCACGAAAGAATTCAACAAGCTTTGCCACAGGAAACTCCCTAGCACTATTATTGACATTATTCAATGACTCAGCGAGATTTGATGTCATACTAAAATAACGAGATTTGTCACTATGGCATCTAGACCACTTTGAATTCCCAATTTTGTTGAGGTATTCCCTTATTCGAGGATCTTCATCATCCAGCAGTTGAAGATACTCTTCGAATTCCTTGACAGTAGCTGCCCGAGCAACACCTCTAAATTTCCACTGAATCACCTCTGATTTCCCTCTAAATTTGGATTTGATATTACGAAGTATGTGCTCAGAACAATACCCGTGAGAAACGGAGGGGAACATTTGTTCAACAGCATATATAATGCCCTCATGGCGGTCAGATATAATGTACAGGTTACTGCGTTCAGTTAGTGCATGTTTCACATTGGTTAAAAACCACATCCAGGTCTCCTTACTCTCAGTGTCACAAATGCCAAAAGCCAATGGGACAATTTGCCGGTTTGCATCTTGTGTGCAGGCAGTCAATAATGTACCACAAAAATATGCCTTCAGGAATGTACCATCTACAATTAGAATTGGGAAACAGTGAATCCAAGCTTGTCTCCATACACAAAGCGAGAAAAACATACTCTTAAACTGGTCATTTTCATTGGTTGTGAGAGATATAACAGATCCTGGATTTTTTTGGGCCAATACATGGCACATTGATGGCAGTAATTGGTAAGAATCATCATCAGCTCCATACAATTTGTTCATTGCTTTATTTTTTACACTCAATGCCTTCTTATATGACATAGAAATACCATAATCTCTCCTCATGTCTTCTCGTATATCATTAGGTCCATATGGTTTTTTGGAGGCATCCGTATAGCGATGCAGAACAAGATCTGATAGCAATCTAGATGTAGCTTGTCTATGGTCACCTTCGCGCAGATCAACAGAGCATGAATGAGAGGAATCAAACCTACACATCAACAAAATAAAATCCGATAGTACATATAACATAGACTCCATAATGTGAATAACTCTAAAATGACAAAGAAATACACCTTCGAATCTCGAAAAGATTTGAACACTCTAAACGAACAGCCCGCACTGTCCACGCACAATCATCATCCAAACACACAACATGAAGAAACTTTTTGTTTGATGTAAGTGTTCTGTACTGAAAATTGTTCAATATAGAGTACATCTGCAAATGGTGTTGCAAGTCTAGCTTTGACTTGTAGATCATATTTTCGCAAATAAACGTTGGATGGTAGTGCGAAATAACTTCTACATTGATTTTGGGTTTAGCACATGCATTGTATAACTGCATAGTGTTCAGATCTTGTTGATCTGTGGCAATTTGAAAAGGCACTGGATCCTTCATTTGAATAACTTCACTACCTTGCGCACTTCCATGGTCTGAATAATCACGTGAACTGTAAGGTGAACATGACATAGTATCACTGAAGCTGATGGGTAAGTGCGACAGATTTTCCATCAAAGCATGGCATGCATTATCATGACAAAGTGGAAAGGGTGCTTGAACAGGGGTGGTTGTATGGACAAATTCAACACAGATTGGGAGCTTTGAGAAGTCATGATCAATTGATTTCAAATCCATATAAAATTAGAAGCTGCTTTCATCATTAATCTCAACTGGTGGAAGAATTGATCCAACAGCATAAGTAATTCTTAAAAGCACACTACTGCCACCCTTGCAAATAACACCTCTAAGGTGAGACATTACATCGACAAATGCGCTAGCCTTGGAAATTGGTAATCCAATTGTATACTTTGGATTAAACACATTATTACTTCCCCAGCTCCCACCAACATGCACCATAATCCAAATCTGATTATCCATTGGACACACACAACTACACAAAGTAAAACACAATAAGTGGGAGATAATTTCAATAACCTAATGGTTACAATTTGGTTAAAACAGATTATTATGTAGTAAATACAATTGAAAAAAATGCAGAACAAGGACGATTCAAATCATGAAATCAAAAATCATGTACCAGATTGGGGTCCGGCTTCAGCGATTTCCACGAACGGACAAGTACAACGCGAATCCAAACGACGAAGTAAAGAGCTGGAGCCGTTCGATAACAATAAAAACGAAGAGTGGAAGACGAAATTAAAGAGACTGATGGGGAACGATCGCAAGGATGGGGAAAGTTCGGATGTGTAACGCGGACAGGAAAGGAGGGCAAAATTGGGGGAGAAAGAAAGATTGTGGCGGGAGAGGTCCTATTTGAACGAACTTGAAGTCCTATTTTAGGGTCTAGCATAATGTTTTACTCCTATTAGGGGTGATTTTTACAAAATTTTAAGTCTTATATTGAAAAATGACTTACTCCCTCCGTCCCCAATTATATTACAATATTCTCTCTTATTTTTGTCTCACAAAGGATTACAAAGTGTTTACTTTTACACTAAATAGACTCTTTTACCCTCCTCCCCTTTATCATTTCAATGTCAAATCTCACCCACCCACCCATTACTATACTATTTGGGGGTAATTTGGAGAAAAAAATAATGATTTGATTCTTCCTTAATTTTGTCTAAAAAGGAATATTGTAATCTAAAAGGGGACAGAGGTAGGGAGTATGTTTTAGTGTTATTGTACCTGAGTGGAGAATTGTAATCGTCTGGTCCACCTTTCCCTGGATAATTCTGAACGCCAATTACTCCGAATCCATGGCGACAAAGTGGCCATGGCAACCCCTACTCCCGGCGAGAACTCTTCTTCTATATCATACTCCTAGGCAGTTCATTCCTATCCGGCACATGGCGCCTATACAAGCATTCAGGCGCAGTGATTTTGATATGTTAGCAAGGCGAATAGCCTCCGCCGATACTTGGAAAGACGCCTGGCTGCGAGCAAACGACAGCTTCGAGTATTTTGTTTACGAAACGAAGAAGACAGCTGAGATTATCGACCGTAGATATGGGGTGTTGCAACGACTTTCGGTTGCAGCTCAATCCACTGCCTACCGTGCCCGTGAAATCGACCGCAAATTAGAGATTTCTCGTCGTTGGCACACCTTCACTCTGGATTTCAGTCGAAATTGGCCTATGGTTTGTTCAATTTACCTCTGTACTACAGACTTAAATTCATTAATTAGAGTACTTAACAGCAAAGCTAGTGTATGGTATAACTGTGAACTTTCAGGAAATTATATATGCTAGTTGTCCAATATCTGGTAATTATTTTCGCTTTTGTTGTGTCTGCAGTACAAGAAGCAGCTGAGTGACATTCTGGAGACTCCAATTGGAAGAGCTGTTGGGGTAAGTGCTAGGGCCTTTTTGAAATGCAGCATAAATGGTTTTGATAGAAGTTGGAAGGTTATAGACGATCATACCAGGATGAAGGAAAGAGTCTAACTCTGTTTTTTCTAATTAAGTTTATAAACGAGTTTAAGCTTTTCCCCTAGCTTCACTTTGTGCTTCTGACCACATATGGCAACCTCGTCAGTCGTCACTGCAATAAGTATCATTCTGTGGTCCATTAACCAAAGTGAATTATTACTGTTTCAGCTGACAGTTTTAAGCCATAATTCCTAACACATAGGGTCTAGTGACAACAAACTCACATACCACTTTGCTATATGTTAGGACCGCGTTTTGTATTGCATCCTTACGAGATATATACATAGGATTGTTGTTGGAAAGATTATGGCTGGCCTCATATTTTATAGAGAGTGAATAAGTTGTGTTGCAACTAATCCCATCCCATTGCTTTATTTGGACATACACAGCTCCATGTGTTTTCAAATGCTCCCTTTGTCCTGAACTATGTTTTCATATTGACCAGGTACGGTCATTATAAAGTCAAGGTGAAAAAGAGTAGGGGTGGATTCGATTTTGGTGGTTTGGTTTTCACCTAAAACCAAAGACAAAACAGTGGCGGTTCGATTTTGCATAAAAAATATATATACCATTGTTTATTCGTTTGGTTTATGCGGTTTTTATTTTATTTTCTTTTGGTTTTTACGGTTTTTAAAAATAAAATTTATAAGCATTAAAAAGATGTAAAAACACTAATTCGATGAAGCAATAACAATATGTAGGGTTAGGTTTGGTTTTTCCGTTTGATTTTTACATATAACCAAAAACCAAATAGAAGGTTAGAGTTCGGTTCAATTTTACATAAAAAATGTGTCGAGTGCCCAACAAACATCTAAGAGCTTCCAAATACTCCCAAAGCTTTCATATGTAAATATCAATTACGAAACTATTACGTTTTTGGTACAATACTTTCATTTATATTATAGCATCAAAGTTTTTTCATGTAATTATATAAACTACTCGTATCGATTGTTAATGTAAATATAATTCCGTATTAGGATTAGTTATTGATGTTTATATTTTTAGGTTTTTTTAAAGTTGATAATATGGTTTAAAATGTTTAATAGTTAAGAAAAATACATTTAATCCACTAATCAATTATTTGCATTTATGCTTTATGATTTTTTTTATATCACATATACTCATATAAATAAAGCAAAGTACCTAAGAAAGTTCGGTTTATTCGGTTTTCCGAAGTGAAAACTAAAACAGAAACCAAACAGTAACGGTTCAGTTTGGTTTTTTTACATTCGGTTTTGGTCTATTTGGTTTGGTTTTTTTTCTAGCTTGTTTTGATCGGTTTTTTGTTCGGTTTACGGTTTTTGCTTTTCCCAACCCAGCCCTAAAAATGAGTGATTGAGAGTTATACAAATGAGAGAGAATTGATGCAAACCATATTTCCCCGGGGGAATGCAAACCATATAATCCTTTATTTAATAAGGGTGGAACCTTATTGTGGCATTGTCTCACGATAAGTTGATCATGAGAAAAAATAAAAATGTTTATTTCCAAAAGTAGTACCCCATCCATCTCATAAAAAGAGTCTTATTTCTTATTATGTTTTCCCCATAAAAGAGTTATATTTTTCTGGTCTAGATATATAGATATATTTAGTGCTTTCTAAGGGTTGTAAAAACAACCTAGTATAATCCCAACTCTGTTGTTGGGGTTTGGGGAGTCAAAATATTCTCAATCTTACCTTTTTTAAAACAAATATGTTTCTGTTAAACCCTAAATGCATGGCTGCATTCACTACTCAAAACTTTGTAGAAAGTAAGAAGCAATGGGAATTTAGTTTTCCATTTTGATGTAGTCCATTATGTGTTCGGAACTAAAAGATTGTCAATAATGACTCTTTTAGCTCAATTGAAAATGGATGGACTTTTCTATGATTGTACTTGAATTAAAAAGTTGTGCAATCATCAGAGTACTGTTTTTATGGGATGAAGGGAGTACATTTAGGGGCTGTTTTTTTCAGCCTCTTAATGGTTCAGATGTCTGAATGGTTCAGACTGTTTGTTTCAGCCTCTTAATGGTTCACATGTCTGAATGGTTCAGACATTTGCCTCTGAATGGTTAAGTATTATACAGAGGCTGAATGGTTAAGACCTCTTATCTGAATTTATCAGACATTTGCCTCTGAATAATTAAGCAATATACTAGCTCTTAATGGTTCAGACCTCTTACTGGTTCAGCACTTAATGGTTCAGACTTCTTACTGGTTCAGCACTTACCTATTCAGAAGTTGCCAAACAGCCCCTTAAACTGTTGGACTGATGGCTTATAAGAGTTATACTATGCCAAAATAATAAGTCGGAAGGTTTGTCAGGGTGTATGTCTTCTGTCAAATCTCAAATAATTAGCATGTGAATCAAAACTTCAAATTTTCTTAGAGGCTTATTTAGGGATCAACGTGCTACGGTTAGATGACGCAAAGCTCATCTTTGCCAACTGTGAAGCTCACCCACACCAACAACAAAGCTCACCTTTTTTTCACACTAATTTCTTTTTTTTTTGAAAAAATCAAAGGAAGAGGTGTGCTGACTTTGACTGTGTGTGTATGTATGTATATATATGTGTGTGTGTGTTAAGGAAGCTTGATCGAGACACAGAAGACCGAGAGAGAAGATAAGTTTAAGGGGCTGTTTGGCAACATCTGAATAGGTAAGTGCTGAATCAGTAAGAGGTCTGAACCATTAAGTGCTGAACCAGTAAGAGATCTGAACCATTACCATTAAGAGCTAGTACATTGCTTAACTATTCAGGGGCAAATGTCTGATCAATTCAGATAAGAGGTCTTAACCATTCAGACTCTGTATAATACTTAACCATTCAGAGGCAAATGTCTGAGCCATTCAGACATCTGAACCATTAAGAGGCTGAAACAAACAGTCTGAACCATTAAGTGCTGAACCATTCAGACATCTGAACCATTAAGAGGCTGAAACAAACAGCCCCTAAGTCTATTAGGCTACACTAAAAGAAAATGGGTTGCACGAAAAAATGGAGTTTTTCAAAATTTTAATGGTGCCCAAGGCATCAAGGCGAGTACCTGGTCGCCTTAAAGTTTTCTAGGTGAGGCGAGCAGACAAGGCGGCGTCCCAGTGACAACGCCTTATCGCCTAGGTGACGCCTTACAAACTATGAGATTATCACTACTCACTAGTTTATGTTAATTATATTAATTGGTGATTTGTATTCTTTCTATATTCGACATTGGTTATGGTATGCAAACAGTATAAGAGTAAAGCATTGCATGCATAAAATGATTGCATGAGGTCTTTTTGGTAGAAAGCATTATGAGCTCTCAATCTTTGCTGATATTATGTGTCCTCTAGGACATCAAAATGTATTGATGACAGCCCTGAGCACAATTTCTATGATGGTGGCGACTTCATGTTCTATTTTTTAATTTTGGGCTTGTTTGTTTCATGCGTTTTTTAGCAATTTGTGCTTAGCTCATGCAGTGTACTATGTAGTATACATAGTACATAAGTACATTGCAAAGTTGTCCACTTTCCCTTTTTGTGTGTTCAGAACTAGCTGTCTACTTTGCATACTTTGTAAACATATTATGACGAATTGTCAAAAATACCTTCTAATTAACATCAATGAAATGATGAACTCCCTTAAATAAATTTTTTGATGTTTTACACTCCTTTAAAAATGAGATAATTTTTAAAGTGGACCACTAAATCCACACGTAGGTATTAGATGTTGAAGAGGTTCTTCTTCATTTGGTTGTATCCATGGACCAGATCTGCTATCATTTTGCAAAACCCCATATGTGAATTTGCGTAGTTGCAGAACTCGACTCTGTTTTGTTTGCTCTATCTTTGAACCCCATATACTACATGTGCAATTTTGCAGACACTCGTCTTCATTTGGTTTGCTCTATCAGGATGGTTGTCCCAGTTTCTGATTCTTGCAGTTTGGGTGTTGCCGTTTACTGGGCTTCTTTTTATAGTTGCTGAAGCCGAGAAACTAAAAATCCAGGTAAATGAAAAGTCCTTTCATGCTGCAAATTTTCTGGATAGTTGACTAATTTTGTGTAGTGCTTTTTTAGTTAGTTCTCCCTTATCATTTTATTGTTTTGATATTATTTAGAAACTTATTAACATGTACTAACTTTCGCCTTTTATTTTTCATAGGGAAATTGCCCGTCTTGTAGAAGTAAGTTCATTGGATATAAATTCCAAAGAGTTTGCTGCACTAGTTGTGGAAACATTGTTTGGCAGCCACAAGATGATTCTTTTTCCAAAACTGGCCGGCGTACCAAGTCTTCTTCCAAGTCGCAGGCAGATGTCATTGATGTTGAGTTTGAAGAGAAATAACAGGGGCCAGTTTGCCTGATATGGATTTTCTACATGTGGATACACATGCTATGTACATTGTTGAGTCTTTAATTTCCATATTTTATACCCCATTTCTTATAGGGTTTCTATACATTAGTTGCAAATTATGACCACTTTGAGCGTATTTTCTATATTTGTGCATTATAGGTACCAAAATACATTTTATATCTTAAATGGGTAATTTTAATACTCTTTTGTACTAGTCAATTCATGCTTTGCACTTTAATTTAGATATACAATTATTTAGATCTTGAGCATAATTGACCTTTGGGTTTATTAAGATTATGACAACGACGAAGGAGCTATCACCGGCAAGGATTGCGGTGACGATTTAAGTATCTTGGATGCCTTCGTTAGCTATCTTACAATTTCAATTCATTGCATATGTTTTTGGGATTATTGAATACTGATTTCGTTTCTGTTTTGAATCCAATATGGTCTACGTTTGTTATATGCTATGTGTAAGCGTTAGGGTGATGAATATAGTCTAGTGTGGTTGAACCAGTGACAATTCAACTCATGCTAGAAAGCTATTCAAACCCCTACGTTTATGAATGTTCGTGATGTTGTTAAAATCTACTGTACGTGTTTTATCCTTCTCAAAATTGGCTGATATGATTTCATGACTTCAATTGCTTATGTTTGATTCTAATGGTATTTGGCAATTAGATTTCATGACATGGAATTGGGTTGGTTGAATTAGGATGCGCAACTAGCTTAATTAATCCGATTCAAATTGATACATAGATCTAAAGGTTGCAAAGTTGATTTAGTTCTATTCTTTTGAGCGTTAACACGTAACTTCTACTCCGTAATATTTTTCAACTTTGATTTCCAATTCCTTCTATTTTCTTTCCATTCTTTCAAGTTTCTTTTAAATCCTTCTAATTTTTTCTTATTTCTTCAAGTTTTTTTCAACCCCTTCCAGTTTTTCCAACTTCTTTTAGTTTTTTTAGACTTCTTTCAATTTCTTCCAATAATAACTTTAAAAAAATTATTTAAGTTTATTTTATATTATTATTATTATTATTATTATTATCTCAATAAAATAAAAATGTTATTTACTGTCAAAATCTGTTACTGTAAAAATTTGTCATGAATATAAGGTTTAGTTACCATTATAGATTAAAGAAAATCATTAAAATTTTAAATTAACTAATTTATCATTTCTTTTGTGATTTTAAATTTTTTGTTAACTACGTATATTTTTTTGAAATGTATTTTTGTCGATGTTTTAAGATTTTGACCAAAATAATTTCGTACTCTATTTTATTTCATTAAGCATTAAATAACTTTTAAACGTGTATAATTTGATAATTTGCATGTTCTAAGCATATACAAAAAAAATTAGATGTTCATATATAAGAAGAAATAACTATGTAAAGTTAACATTGTTTATTTTATAAATGTGCATATATCACATATCCTACCTCTGTTGCAAAAAAATTATCTATTTCACTTTTATAAAATAAAAAATGTATTAAAAAAGAAAAAAAAATTGTTTTGATATTCTTGAACACACGAAAAGCAAAATAGTGGAACTTTTTACGGGAATGAATTGGCGTCTTTTATCATGCCCCTGTTTCTTTTTCTCTCATTGTTTTAGAATAATAAATTTTTCCTAATAAAAAAAGAATAGCAAATCTTTGAAAATAAAATCTCTCAAACCCTTGTATGCACTGAATATATTGGCACTATTTTTATGCATTTTTTCTTTTTCCCTCCTTTATATTATTTAAGTCCAGCTTTTCTTTCAACTAAAGCTAATAAAATGTATTGATTCATTTACTTTTTTATTTTTGTAACATGGATTAGTGACATACAACTGGAAAAAAAATATATGATTAATGTTGATTTTAAAAAATAAAAAAAGAGTGTGATTTACAAAAAAGGTTACAAATACAATATGAGATAAAATACAACAACATAAAAGAAAAAATAAAATGAGATTTTCTTCCAACTCTTTCTAGTTTTTCCAACTCCTTCAATTACTTTCAACTCTTTTAAGTTTTTTTCAACTCTTTCTAGATTTTTCCAACTTCTTCCCGTTTGTTTCAACGCATTCCAGTTTTTTCCAACATCTAACTCTGTTTTTCCAACTGAAAAGAACAAAGCCCTAGTTGTAAACCTGAAAAAAGTATTACAAATAAATATAAAAATTATATCGATAGATAGAGTTTGATTGTCTAATCGCAATGGTGCAATCGAATTATAATTTGGAGAAAGTTGGACAACAAAGTGTACCCCGACTGGAACCAAATTAGTCCCAATCGGGGAAGACGGGTACAAACGATGCCTCCTCCTCCACTATGCCGATCATGAATCACGTATGCGCAGCAAGCCTCGCACCTTCTTCCTCTTCTTCACTATATACGGAGAACCTAATCTTCTCATTTCTCCACCAAACTGAATAAACTTAGTACCATTGTGTTCTTGAGAGTGAGGAGAGCATTCTGCAATAGGTTGTTGTCGTCGAGGTCGCCGGAGTTGGGAGTAATCGTCGCTGGAAGTTTCGCCGGAAAATTTCCAAAATGATCGTTTAAACCCAAGGTGAGCATTTAGATATATCTAGTGATTAGAATATTTATATAGATCGTTTCTACATTCATAAAAGGTCATTTGGTTGAGTTTTGTGTTTGACATGTTTGAAGAACCAAGAGTCATAAACCTTGAATTTATTGTTAAAATTTTGAATTATTGATACCAAAATGATCTATGAACCTTGGATAATATTTATATATAGTTTAATTGAAGTTTGGTGACATATAATGATGTTTTCCAAAATGGACCCGAGGAAGAAGACGATGAACAGTATCATCTAGTACCAAGATACCGCCAGAACAGTAGCTAGGTACCGTTTGAATGATCGATCATCCCGCCACGATCTACCCCCGGTAACCAACTACCCTTCGAACGGTAGAGGTTGTACCATTCGGTGCCCAATTTCCAAATCAGTACGGTAACAGAAATAGTTGACCGTCCGACGGTAACAGTTGACTGTTCTGAACATTTTCCTTGACGAAAAATCTGATTTTGAAGGTATAAAATCCTATTTTTGATACCATTCAACTATGATCAATATGAAAATGATTTTTGGAAGTAAAAATGATCCTTTAACCAATCCAAAAACCTTTTGTGATACATGACGGTAAGCTAGGGTGTTAATACTCAAAGATAAGCCAATATTTGTTATTGAATATTATGATGATTGTAAGTTCGTGGGGGGCATAGCAGATAACACCAAACATGAGCTATGCAAACAAAACAACCAGATATGCTGCAGAGAAGACACTGCAGCACCGTCACACTAACAGATGACGGACAGTGTGCTATAACACTTCTCTGTCACAAGCACGCACACAGAAGCAGATGATGTAGAGAGCGTTACAACGCGTACTGGGCAGAATGCTGCAACTGTAAAAAGCGTAAAAAATAACACCAGATATGTTTACGCAGTTCGGAGCAAATTCTCCTAGTCTGCGGGGCCCACGTCCGTGTAATAGCCCTCCACTAAATCACTAGATGCAAGTTACACCGGTACATAACAACATGATGAGACACACTTCTCCGAATTGTTATGACAAAACTTTTAATCTAGGATTTCTAACCCAAACTCTGTTCAGATCCGCTTCGGCTATCACATCTCCACCGAGATCACGAGGACAAACGTGTTGGCAGCCCTCTCCTTAATCTCTAGTTCATCTCCTGGATGTCACGATCTGTTTGGCGTTGAAGATCTCCTCCTTCATGTAGATCGTAACCTTCTTCACACATGGAAGCTCCGGGACGCGACGGAAATGCTCTACATCAGCGTATATTCTTTACTTTCCCTCTCGATCGCTCCAAGTAATTCCCATAGACCTGCTGCGTATTTATAGGCTTTTCTTAATAGGTTAGTAGAAGTTGGCTTGAACTCTACTTCCTTAATCTTGATCCACAAGTAGCCTAAAGAGTTGGGATTCCTTAGCATGTACAGCTGGAGTTATTATCATGCAATCACAATCTCAATAGGTCTCTAGTTCAGATTGCAACTTAAAATCTCGTGCTCGGACCTCTGATCCCGAATAGTGTGTTGCAGCATCATGTTGTAGCATCTTCTGTGTCAACCTTGAAAACTGCAGCAACTCAAGAAGTCTAAATAAAATAAACCTCTCCTAACAAATTGAGGTTTCTACCTAGTAAAACACCTTACAAATATGAGATTCTATTTTGCCAAAAGATTAACCAACACCATGGAACTAACAATGATTGTTATTGATTATTGATTATAATGATTAAACCTTGATAAATATGATTGAACCACAATTAAAAACACAAATATTTTGATTGAAATAATGATTATGAAAACGATATTGATTTATAAGGGTATTTAGAAGAACTCTAAGATATCCCGATGTGACAAAATTAGTTAGGCCTTGCGGGTATGATGCCGGGTGGCCAGAGTTAAAGCGTAAGTACGGGATCCACAAACAAAACTAGAGGATCACTCGTTTGGGGATACTACCCACCCGATAGTGAGCAATCTGATGTGCAGTTCCTTATATTTTAAGCTAAGACTAATTTATGAGATTGAAAATCATTTTAAACTATATCTTAAACTAGGATTAGTTTAAGAGTTGGTAAATAGCATGAACTGTACCTTAAACTAGGAATAGTTTAAGAGTTGGTTCGAGATATGTACCTTAAACTAATTATAGTTTAAGAGTTGGTTAAAAATATTGGCTTAGACTAAGAATAGAGTAAGAGCTATGTTATCAAAACGATTTGGCCTTATACTGAGAATAAATTAAGAGCATTGTTGATACTACAAATATTAAATATTTGAATTAAATTTTATGTAATATCTATTATTAAGATGAGAATGAGAATAGCTCAAAAGGATTGATAGTACTACTCATACCAACAAGGTGCATATTCTTTTCGAGAGTTCATCACCTAGAAACTCCAAAGTTAAGCATTCTTGACCTGAAGAAATTATAGGATGGGTGACCCCTTGGGAAGTTTCATTGGATGCGCATGAGTGAGGACAAAGTGTGTGGGAAAGACTTGTTTTGGTTTGTGGGGCCATTTTACAATCCTATGAGCAGACACTTATGACTAAGGTAGGGGTCGGGGTGTTACAAATAGTATCAAAGCAAGCCTGCGATCGTGACAGGCCAAAAGAACTTAGTTCACCTAAAGGAGAAGATCTAAGGGTTTAAAAAAAGGGATGCAACGATGACGTTGCATTCCTAAGTAGAGGTGAATGTAATACCAGTAATACTCATACGAACAAGGTACATCTTTTTTTCGAGAGTTTGGGTAACTCTCTAGGAAGTTTCCTTGGGCGCACACGAGTGATGACAAAATATGCGAGAAAGACTTGTCTAATAGAGACCTTGGAATAATTTCCTAAGAATTTTTTTTACATTGGACCATTTTTTTCATATCCTTTTTCTTCCTGCGTTTTTTTGGTGTGTTTTTGGAAGAAAAGCATTTATAGAACTAGCAGAGTATCAGTAATCATGAGAAATGGCTTCGATATCTCAACTCTTTCCTACATTCTGTTGAACTCACATTTCCTTGTAGGGTTTGATAATTTGCTCTCAGCGTTTTCTCTGTAAATTGACCAAAGTTTAGTAAGAACACTCCTTTTTTACGGATTTTTGATTTGACGAAACCCTAAACTTGGAGGTGTGGAATTCGCGAGTGGATAATGATTGAATTGAGGATTTGAGAGGACGTTTCGGCGACCTATATTCTCGGATTTGTAGGCAAGGATATGGATAGATCAAGATCGAAGAGGTCTTACTACGACCAAGACTATGATTCGGACAACCTACCCCGGACAAAACAGAGATATAATCCACATAACAACTACCATCACGCGCCGCAGTCCAACCATCACCGCCGGTTTGTCTCAAATGGCGCCGGGAACAGCGGCGGAGGTCGGAAAGTGCAAGACCCTTCGTTCATGGTGACTACGACTTATAGGATCTTGTGTCACGATGTTAAGGTGGGGGGCGTAATTGGAAAGTCCGGCAGCATTATTAAGTCCATTAGGCAGCACACTGGGGCTTGGATTAACGTGCATGAGTTGGTGCAAGGGGATGAAGAGCGAATCATCGAGATTTCTGACACTCGGAGGCGGGACCCAGATGGCAGAATGCCCGCATTCTCGCCGGCCCAGGAGGCCTTGTTACTAGTGCATCAGCGGATATTGGAGAGTGATGCGGAGTTTGGTGGTGAGGATGGGGATGAGTATGGAGGGAGAGCTGGGGGCGGAGGGGAAGCTAACCGAGTGGTGACTAGGCTGGTGGTTTCAAGAGTACATGTGGGAAGCTTACTTGGGAAAGGAGGGAAAATTATTGAGCAAATGAGGAATGAGACTAAGACCCATATTAGGGTGTTACCCAGAGACAACAATTTACCTCGCTGTGTAGCAATGTCTGAAGAGATTGTTCAGGTGTTCATCAATCTTATCCTTCTTTGAAGTTCTTTAGTTGCAAACTCTGAAGTTCGAGCTTTCATTTGCATTGTTAGTGTTGGAAGAAACTGAACATGGCTATAATTTGGTTCTGCTCTTCGAACTCTGCATAAACTTCACCTCAATTAAAACTTAACCTTGAACATACTATGGGAACATACTATGACCTTCTAGGGCTTCTACTGTAATCTTAAATGGGGGTGATTTTACAGGCAGCCAGACTGTATTAGAAGCATAATATTTTAAACACTGATGGATTTTTGCATTATAAAGAATCCATTTGGTATGGACAAGAGCAACTAAGTTTTATTAATATGTATGGAGTTATTTTATAAGTGGAAGCTGGCTGGTAATAATCTAGCATGACTTGTGGATTGACGTGTGCATTCATATGTTAGACCTAGATTATGATGTCTTGAATTCATTATGTATTTTTTAAATGTTTTGAGTATCTTTGCTGCGATTTCTATGAGTTGGTTAGAAGCTGAAAGGAGTAGTTGCTCCAATTGAATATCCTTTTCTCATCATACTCTTTGACTTGAAACAAAATGTTGTGTATCCCTGGTTTTAGACTTTTAGTACCTCTTGAGTTACTCACCTTTTTCACTCAGGTCACTGGAGAAATGAATAATGTAAAAAATGCCTTAGGAATAATTTCGTCACGCTTGAGGGAGAGCCAACACCGTGATCGCAATAATTTCCATGGAAGGTTGCATTCGCCTGAACATGTTTTTCCTCCAAGTGACGATTTTATTCCACCCGTGCATGATTTGGGACGCCGAGCATCTGTTGATGGTTCTAGATTATCTAGGAGTCTCAACACTTCCCGGGGTTATTCTAGTAATTCCTCTCGCCCTTCTGGGTATGCCATCGAATCAGGTGGCCCCCCTTTCACAGACAACAATGAACAGTTGATTACCAGTGAAATTCTTGTGTTTAGAATTATTTGTCCCGTTTATAAGGTTGATGCCATTATTGGGGAGTCAGATGGCATTATAGACTTGCTTCAGAATGATATTGGTGTGCATGTTGAGATCACTGAGCCTGTTGCTGGGTTCAATGAGCAGATTATTATCATATCATCTGATGAGGTATGTATTAGCTGCATCTGTTTTTTTTCAATCTTCTTTTGTATTGGTTGTTTTGCTTTGTTAGCCCCATATTGCATTCAATCTTTTTATGCTAACTAATACGGAAGTTGAGAATATATAGGTGATGAATGAGTTCATATAATGATTATTGGTCTGTTTTTGGGTAGGGACCTGATGATGAGCTCTTCCCTGCTCAAGAAGCTTTGTTGCATATACAAACAGCCATCATTGATCTTGTTTCAGAAAAGGAAAACATAGTCACAACTCGGTTAGTTGTGCAATCAGATGAGGTTGGATGCTTACGAGGGGTTTCTGAGATGCAGAAAATAAATGGAGCAGTGGTCCAGATTCTTCCAAAGGAATCCGGTCTATCAGAAACCGATGTGATTGTACAGGTTGTCCTTAAATTCAATTCTGCTTTTATATGCATTTATTTTTATCACTGTTCTTGATTAGGAAGTAAGAACCATTGGTAGGGCCATGCTTGTTTGACTACTGATTTAACTGTTGATTAATTATGCAATATCTGCAGATTGTTGGCGAGATAAGAGCGGCTAGGGAAGCACTTATTGAGGTTACCACAAGGCTAAGGAGTTACATTTATCGAGCGCTGTTCGTGAAAGAAACATCTCCTATATCTCCCCCCAGCCCTGTAGGGAGTGTTAGTGGGACAGAGACTGCTTCTGCCAACAACTATTCCTCCTTTTCTCAGGAAACTCGTGTTTTAACTGATCCTGCTGCTTCAGCCCTTCAAAATGGATTGAGTATACAAACTCCCCATCCATTGAAGGTATTTAGTAAATTTCTGCATGCCAAATGATTAGGAGAGGCTCTTATATCTTCTTACATTCATATGAAACCCCTAACTCTTTAATGCTAAAAGTTAGTTAGTTGTCTTTGATTTCAAGCATTGTGCATATATCTTTTGGTAGGAAGGTGGAGTCCCTGTGGGTGAGACATCAAATCAGAATTTCGGTGAACGCCTTAAAGATATGCCAAGTGCATTGAATAGGTACAAATCTTCATTCATCTTCAACAGTCACGTTGCAAGGACACTCCATTCCGATTCACATGCCTCCTCTTTCTTTCCATATGTGATGATAGAATACATGTGCCATTAGTCACTAGAAGTACATTGGAAGTAGTCATTCCACCACACGCGGCTCCAAAACTAATAACCAAATCTAGAAACAAGCTTGCTCAGATTAGTGAGGTGAGTTGTGTGTTTTCTTTCCACTGCTTTTACTGCTACACAACCACATATACATCCCTTTTTCATGGATTTGTAATGTCAACAGCTGTCGGGGGCTACCGTCAAATTGATTGAAGATAGACCGGAAGAAACAGAGAAGATTATCCAAATATCGGGCACTCCTGATCAAGCTGAAAGAGCTCAGAGCTTGCTTCAAGGATTTATTTTAAGCAGTAAGTCTCTCTCAGGCTGTGTGCTATAAATGAGTAGTGTGAAATGTGGTGGAAAAAGAAACACATTTATCTTACTAGTCATAGCCACAATGTGTATATATTTTATAAGCATAAAAGCCAAGCACTATTCTCCCACATTGAATTGATATGCTGCATCTCTCTATTAACAATCCAGCTCAAGAAGATGGTCCTTGAAAAGACGTGGACGGCAGATTTGGAACTGCTGACAGGCAACGTGCCAAGTTAGCGTGGCGTTTTCATTGGTGAGGTGGAGTTCCTGAGATAGACACACTAGAGTCATAGAGTGAGTGTCTTAGATAGACCATAAAAAAGGCATTATTGGTAAAAAGGCGTAATGCGTGTTCAAGTTTGTCTTCTTCTTTTCAAAATGTGGTAATGTCATATGTAATGTTTTTGATCTCCAATATTGCCTACTTGTAATATTCTAAATGATACCAAGGTCCAGTGGAGTCCAAAATTGGAGTTAAGTTAGAGCTATTATCAGAGGCCTTGCTTTGCAGATTTCAAAATGATTAAGAAGTGGTAGTCATTGGAGTCTTGGAAATTTCAAATATTAACATTTCTTTTTATAAAGTGACATTCGCGCAAGGGATTCTAATACGGAGTACTTGGGAACTCCGAAGTAGCCGCGGGTGAGGACAACCTACCTTGAAACCCCAATTAATCGAGAACATCTCAAACTTTTAATGTTTGTTTTGCAGGCCAAATAGCACCAGTATTTTCGTGGTTTGGAAAATAGACATTAATAATTTAATATCATCCTTATTTTAAAACTTACTAGTATCACTCATGTGCGTTGCACCGGTTATATTTACGTTATTAAATTAAAATCCCTTTTCAATGACACGGATTTAACAACGCACTCGAAAGAAATTAATTATGAAAATCTTTGCAAATGATCATATTTATATTATGAAAAGTTTTTTGCTTATTCTATTTTCCTTTTTCAGATTTTTTATTTTTAAAATTGCAATGTAATATTTGCCAAATTATACGGTTGGTGTTACTTATCATTTCAACATTCCTTTTTTCACTTAAATTTTTAATTATCAACGTGTATTTATGATTTTTTCTTACCAAAATTGTGTATCAGGAAAATACTTTATCTAAAATACATATAAAGTATAAAAAGAAACACCACTTTAATTTTAATTTCGATTATTAAAAGCATGAGAATATTTTTTTGTTCAAGGCAATGTTATAATAAAATTACCTTATTTAACATGCGTATAAAGTAAAAACGGAAACATAATTATTTTTTGATCTATTTTTTCACACTATCATTTCAATTTCCAAACTTTTAAATTTCATTTATAATAAATAATGTTGGACCAAAAAGTATTTGGTATGAGAACACTTTTATTCACATGGTACCATAATAAGTAACATTTATACTTTTTATAAAAGGACATTTAAAAATTATACTTTTTATCCTACGTGTTAATTATAGTTTTTATAACACGGTATTAAAAAATTTAAGGTATGAAATTACCTTATTAATAAATAATATATTACACGGAAATTTAATTACCATAATTACCTTTTACTCGACACTTTAATTTATTACACACGATATATTATAATTTATAAATATTTATTACCTTCTACACGCTACTATTACATTAACACTAACCTATTTATATTGAGTACTTACCTTTTGTGATTGAAGACCATTTATGAGGAAAAATACAAAGGAGAATTTCCCTTTTTTTAAATATAGTATAGGTTTCTAAAGTGCTCGTAATTTCAAAATATTGCAACCATATCTCATCTAGTCATTTTCCAGCCATTTTTCTGTAAAAAAGGGCACATTGGTACCTATTTTCCAAACCTAGGGGGCAATAGTGCTCATTTCTTATTTTTCATTCATTTTTTGTTTTTTCCCTTTTTTGTTTCTTTTATTAATCAAAGTGTTTAAAATTTCTTTTTAAAATTGTTTTTATAATGTTCTTAAAATTTAAAAGTATTTTTCTTTAAAAGAAAATTCACATATACTGCATCTGTACGTCTTAAATTAACAATTTTTATTTTTTATTTTCTAAAATAGAAAAATTAAAAACTTGTTTTGAGAACTTCAAAAAATGAGGAATAAGATAAGAAATAAAATAAAATAAAAATGAATATCCTTGTTGAACATTCCAATTTTAAGGATTTTTTAGGCGTTCTGAAAATTTCTTTTTGTTTAAAACATTTTTTAGATGTTTCCATTTTTTTCATTTCGTTTTTCCCTATTTTTGTTTTTTATTTTTGATTTTCTTTTTGAACTTACCGAAAATATTATTATAGAAAATAAAAAATTAAAATGTTTAATTTGAGATAGATGGAGTATATGTTAATTTTTTTAATTTTTATATCAACACAAAGATTTTTAAATTTTTTAAAACATTATAAAATATTTAAATCGAAAAGGAAAAAAAGTAATAAACAAAAAATAAGAAATGAGTGTGTGCCCCTTATGATTTTAAAAATAGGCACCAACGCCTCCTCTTCATCGGAAAATAATCGGAAGGGTGTGAGTGCAACATTTTGGGACCACGAGTATATTAGAAAATAAATTTCAAAAACAGAAGAGATATTAGTGTCAATTTTCCAAACCACAAGAGCTTTTTGGGCCTTGTTTTGCAACAAGGCGCAAGAATGTGCTCCCTTGTGGGCAATGCATGAAAAATGGCATTGGGATTATATGTACTACTCCATCCGTCTCATTTTAAATTATTTGTTTTCTTTTTTTGTCCGTCCCAAAATAAGTTGTCTATTTCTTATTATAGTAAATTTTTTATAGTAAAATACCTAAACCATCCCTAAAATAAGTCAATCCTCTCCACCTTGTCTTCTTATTCATCGTCACCCCCCTAAAAAAGTAAGAACATTTTTGGAAAATCAACAATATTTTTTCGTTTCTTTAAATATGTCCCAAATTCAAAACAAGTAATATAAAATGGGATGGAGGGAGTATTTCTTTTCCTCTCCACTTTGGTACTCGTATTATTTTGTTTAGTGATCACGATAAATATGACTAAAACATTTGGAGAGGCGAGAGGGGATTTGAAGAGGTGGGGGGTGGTGTCTAGAAGTGAAAAGATAAAATTTGGGGACGGGATTTGAAGAGGAATAGAAGATGAGTAAATTAAAAGAAAGAAAAAAAAGGAATAGGGTCAAAATTATAACTTTAAATTTATAAAATTATAGTTTAGCCCACCTGAACACCTATTATTGGACTTTTAGTGAAAATTTGTAAGTTTGTGTATTTTTGTGAGAAGATTTGAAGTTCGTATATCGAATTGAAATTATATTCAAAGTTCGTATACCATTTGTGAAATTTACCCTTCATTGAAGGTTGCAGGTTATTTATTGTAATTTTCATGAAATGACCAGAATACAATAATTATAAGCAAACGTGCAGTGCCATATATGATCTTTGTCTAAAAATTGGATATTACGAGCAGAGTTTGCCTCTATCATACCCAGCAGATGTATTTTATAATAAATGAAACAAACAAATTACACAGCACAAACATGAATATAGTTTTGGTACAACAAAGAAGGGTGTGTCCAGAAGTGTCTTTCTTATCAAAGGGGCTATCTTCTACTCCCTCTGACCTCCGTCCTATATCTTTCTTCCCGTTGCGCAAAACGAAGAAAAATCCCAAGTTTTTTCAATCTATTTTATTTAAATACTGGTATAGAAATAAAAAATAAAACATACATATTTAAAAATAACATCAAAAGTTCAACAAAACAAGTGGTGACAAGAATATTTTATTTTATCATATAGGCCATGAAAAAACACAAATAAATATAAATTCCCGTGAAGTTGGAATAGACGAATAGTGCTCTGGGAAGAAAGTTTTAGGTAATAATCTCGTGTCAATGTTTTAAGTTGAATGTTCTTTTTTGCAACCTTCTTAAGAATAACAATGAAATGAAAACATAAAACCGTCATCAACAACAACAATAATAATAAACCCAGTCTATTCCCATTGATGGTTCTTGGGAGGGTAAGATGTACACATACATTAGTTACCTCTACTAGTATCTTCAAGAGAGCGGTTCTTGTGTCATCAATATTCATCGATGTAAGTGTAAAGCATGTCGTCATTCTTTGACTTGTGTCGGCTGAGCAAAGCATTAAGAAGACGTTTACTTTTGCTAGGGCGGTGATCAGAGTTTCTGGTCTTTTCTCTTTCTCCGTGGAACTCCAACGGTGTCGGTTTCCATGCTTCTGAAGTATGCATCTTTAAAACATATCATCCACAAAATCAGACACCCAAGACAATTTTTGGTCGCTTTGACCACAAAATGTGAAAAAAAGTATTGGTTTTTTTTTGAGAAAGTGAAAAAAATGTATTTAGTTATAATGTAAATTTAATATAATTGGGTTCATTATAAGATGTAGTTTTGATACATCAAACCTATATGAAATTTAATTATTTAAAACTATATTTAATTGGTGGTAAAAGAGACCACAAAAGTCAAACTAGAAGATAATTTTCGGATGAAAAGAGTATAAAAAAGATAGAAAATTGGACCAACAAAAGTAACCTGAACCTTACAATCACAAGTTTGTGTGCGTGGGTGTGTGGGTGTGGGTGGGGGGAGGGTTCCTAGACCAGAATTTTGTAAATACAATTTAATGAACTAACTTTGTCACAGTTGTTGCCAAAATTTTTTTTGTCACAGTAGATACAAAAGATATGAGCTTACCTGTGATTTTGGAGGAGTTGGGGTTGGAGTAGGCGGTCTGCATGGATCCGGGGTGGTAGGCCGAGAACTCTTGGGTTTAGTAGGAAGAGATGCAGTTCGTAAGTGACGAAAACGGTGTGGTGACCCTGTTCGCTTCTCTGATCCAATTAAACAAATGCAAGAGATTAAAAACAAAGTTTATGGTTGGTGTTTGGAATACTTTTCTAATGGTGCATATTGACTTAGAACTGCTAAAAATAAATGCTACAGTTGGATAATTTTCTCAAAATGCTAAAGCAAAACTCTAAAGTTAATGCAAAACAGACTCAAAGAGGTGAATGCAGCAAGGGAACGAACCTAACTCCCTTTTAGGCATGATGCCAGTGGACAAAGATGATGGTATAGATTGCTTCAGAGAAGGTGATGGAGAGTGTCCTTTTCTGTTAGGCATATAGCCAAATTTTGATGAACTGAGTTACAAATTTAATGATGAATGAATTAGGAAAAGTAACAACACAACTTACCCGCAGGCAACCGCCAGTGGAGCATCGCCATTAATAGTTGTTGCTTCAACACCTGCAGATAATATCTCAATTCCTTCAGCATTTGAATGATACACCCACCACCAAACATGCATTGCTTATTTTATATATATATATATATATATATATATATATATATAGCACCGTAGGTATCCCAAACGAACTGGTGTAAGCAATTGGTGTATAAGTAACTGGTGTCATTTTAGACGCTCCCTATACACACACACACACACACACACACATATATATCTGTGTGTGTATAAAAGAAAAAAAATACCATTTTGAAACTGATGCCCGACACCTTCATCACCATCGAGATCACACCTGGGTTCCCCTACTGATAAAATAAAAGTTAAACTTTCATTGGATAAAAGAAGACAACTATAGCTGAGACTCAATTTTTGTGAGGGAAAAATAAAATATACTTACCTGGCAAGATGTACCTTTTATAGTGCTTGGGAGTAGTTATCCTTAATATTTGCTGAGAAGCACCCTGCTGATCAATATACTCTTGGCATGTTCTTAGTCTCTGGGAATGAATGCTCATGAAATTTAAAGCCCGTATACTCCCTCTATCCTCACAATTACACCCATCATCATGAAGTTTTTAAGCAACCAAGAGAGAGCTATTGGACTCTACTTTCATCTTTGAATAGCATTTATTTCCCAACACTCAATCTTCAATGCTATGTTATTTCTCATGACATATTTTCTGTGTTTGGAACTCGGATAATGGTAGGGAAAGGATAAACAGAAATGCTAACTGATTCATTTAAGGTTTGGTTTTACCTTGGAAAATCAAATTTGATTTAAAAAAGTACGGAATAACATTTTATATGTACTTAGATTTCAAACTCTTTATATAACAGAAATATCTAAATAAAATGAGGTTGAACAAATATTCAGGATTAAGATATAGACTTTGAAGCCCTTCTATCCACTGCATGTTCTTTCAGTCCAGATTTCTTATATTATTTCCTCACTACTTTTTCCCCAAGCATTTTACCAGTTCCAAACGGTCCATATTATGTGTCCATTGCAGCAAACTACACATACATAGCCAAGAGTTGATTGGCTAGCGATCAAAATTCCCACTGAAGCCTCATTCTTGAACTTTGGTTTTAGCACTATGCAAATCTAACATTATGGTAATTAGGAAGAAGGAACACTTTTACCATCATACCTCATAGACAAAGCATCCAAAAAATATAAAACAAATTTCCATAAAAGAAAAGAAAACTTAGTAAATGTGTCATAGGATCACCTGCTCAATGCAAGATATATGAAGTTCTGTTCCAGAAACTTCGACTACCTTTTCCTTCAACATATCATTGGCCTTAAATGTCAAAGAGCCCAAATGATCAACGGTGTTAAGAAGAGCTTTGAGGGCATAATCCTTCAATGTATTTACCACTCTGTATAAGCATGAAACTTCAGAACCAAGCTAAATAGAAGAGATTGAACTTGCTAGAACAAATTGTGCAGAGTATATTGCCTTTATCTACAGACCACCTTATTATTATCTATGGTGCTCATGTGACACATCCTAGTGTGGCGGATGTTTCTAGGTCCCAGCCCTTCTACCGCTTCAGTATCTAATAGTGTTTTTTTTCTTGCAGTTTTTCTTTATCAAAGTTTATTATTTTTGGTTTGTAGGATTAGATTACGGAGTACATCTAAAAATAAATGCTAATAATTCTCTACTCCAACTTTCTATGTCTCCTAGTTGTAGCCTCAATGGATTGGCCGCACGTCACAAAGTAAAGGGCGCTAGTTTCTACCGAGAAACATGGAGCTGAAATAATTGCGGATTTGTTTAAGATGAAAACTTGTGTGTGTGTGTGTGTGTGTGTGTGTGTGTGTGTGTGTGTGTGTGTGTGTGTGTATGTGTGTGTGTGTGTGTGTGTGTGAGTGTGTGTGTGTGTGTGTGTATAAACACACACAAAAAATTACATTAGCTATTACATGCGGTTTGCAGCCAAATCACAAGTTTTCATCTTAAACAAATCCACAATTATTTCAGCTCCATGTTTCTGGGCAAAAACTAGCGCCCTATTTTTTAGGAAGAAGGAACACTTTTCTTACATGAGCTATATATTCACAAGTTTTCATATTAAACAAATCCGCAATTATTACAGCTCCATGTTTCCGGGCAGAAACTAGCACCCTATACTTTGTGACATGCGGCCAATCTCTTGAGGCTACAACCTGGAGGCAAAGAAAATTAGAGTGGAACAATATTAGCATTAATTAACATGTACTCCGTAACCTAATCCTACAAACAAAAAATAATAAACAATGAAAAAGAAAAAATGCAAGCGAAGAAAACACTATTACATAGTGAGGCAATGGAAGGTCCTCTGCCGCACTTAAATGTGTCACATCAGCACCAAAGATAATAGTAATGTGATATGTAGAAAATTTAAACTAACTCACGCCTGCTTTTGATCATGGTTAATATAAGATAACTCAAAATATTCAGCTGCAGAGTACAGTTGTTTTCTGAGATTTTCCAAGTCCTGAAAATAAATATTGTAATTATGATAATAACACTTACCTCAAAATTAACTGCACAAATCATCATCACTGGCATTGTAATCCCAACTACTTTTGCTCGGTGGCATGAATTTATAATGCTAATTAATTAATTTTTTAAACTATAAATTCATGCAAAATATATATAGACAAAGTCTTACGCGAGACTCTTGGAGTCATAACCTTGTTATGAGATGATAATTGAAATGTTATTTCCAAATTCCAATGGAATGAAAAATATCATGAGAAAACGATGGGTTGAAATGATTATTCTAGTCATGTTGCACTACAAGATTGTTTTTGTAAAAACAGCCTACATATCATGCAATGACCGCAAGAATAACTAGACAAAAAATAAAATAAAATACAATAAAATAAAGAACAAAGAACATGTTTGAATGGTTCCTCCCCATTAAGAAAAGAAATAACGCTCCCAAACATGCCATGTTCCTTTGAGATTTAGAAATGTAATCAAAATTTAAACACTACTAAAATAAATTGTTAAGTTCCGCAACATACGATATGTCATTGCAGAACCATAGGTTTTTGCAACATATTCAGGGGTGTAAGGTAGAACTGATTCCCAAAATGCAATGTAAAGGATGCCAAACTTATTATTTCTGCAGCTGTTCTACTAACTATAGCCAAGTAAAAACGAAACTATGTATTAGCTTTGTTAAAAGCCATAACGAGAAAGTACCTCAAGACTATCGGTTAACAGCATGTTTTGTGGCACTGAGACCTCATCGTAAGTGGTTGGTCCTCGTGGGAAGGGCATTGCAGTAGTAGCAGAAAAAAATGTCTGCAAAAAGAAGTGTTTGCTAGGAAGCTCTTGAGTCAATTTCCTTCAAAAACATCCGAGAAATAAGGACCAATCGTTAGTACACCAAAAGATTCAATACATATCCATTGACATTAAAATTCCAAATCTTGGACAAGCATTCTTTTGATTCCCCTTTAGGAAAAGATTGTTCTAAAACTGGCAAGACAACTAGAAACAACAAATATTGCAATGTCTGTCTACAGAAAACCCAGGCAGCTTAAATCTCGATTCAAACTTTTAAAAAGCAATGAGTGCATAATAGACAAAGCCAACAACAAAAGTCTACACAAAGAGTACAATGAAGGGGGGGGGGGGGGGGGGGGGAATAAACAAAGGCACTGGGATCATGCCTTTTACATCATCATTTGATCGTTGCCCAATCCCAGAGTGAAAAAGGGTCTAACCCTTAACCAACACGCTCTCATATCATGTAGCATATTCCTACTTAAAGCTGCAGTCTTTGGGTCAAAATACTATATTTTGATAATAAATAAAACGAGAAAAAAGGGGTTCCAAAAGATGGAAAAATGATATCAATAATCTCAGACAAAATAGAAAATCAGGAAGCTTCATTACCACTGGCCAAGAGACGGGAAAATCGACTGGGCAAATTGAAAGTGTTCTTCGTCAAAAGCTTCGCCGTCTGTATTAAACGCAATTTGGTGCACAAGAGGAAGCAAAGAACAACAATTACAATTTGCAAGGAATTAAGTTGAGATACTGATCTAATCCATTGCAGATGTACTACCGTAGTTTTTGGCCGTGCTCTTGTATACAGAGTACTCCATAAAATATACGGAGTATACACTACTATCCAAGATGAAATCATTTTATTCTACTCCAATGGTGTGTAAACCCAATGCTAAAACACACTAGTGCAAAAAGCTCTCTCCACCTCCTATTTCTACACTATGATGTATATAGTGCAAATAATAAAAAAATATTTTCTCTCACCTGGATCTACTTTTCACTCTCTCTTTCATTTTTATTTGTTTTCCATCCAACTTTCTCAATTTGCTCTATTCTGGTTCATGAATTCCATGTGTTCTCTTTCAAAATTTCCGCTCTCAGTACCAACTCAGTATCCAAATCTTCATATCAGTTTGCATCTTTTTTCCATTTTCTAATGTCGCTGCCCTCTCTCAGATGAAGTGCTTCAATTTAATCAAAATACTACTAAAAGATGAATTAAAAATAATTATTATAAATAAATAACTTTAAATACAAAAAATTATAAAAGTGTATATTATAGAAGATATGGATGGAGTGAGTATAAAAAAATAGATGTGTAAAACACTATTTATAGTGTAAAATAGATTTTACACTATCATAATTTACCCTAGGCATTGGAGTTGCTCTAAGTTGCAATTGTTGTTGGTGTACCGTGATATAATGTATATACCATTCGTTAAATTTATCCAAAGTTAGTATACCTTGCATGCAAATTACCCCAAAGTTGGTGTATCATATGTGAAATTTACTCTTTAAAATAAAACAACATAACAGAACTTGCTGCTATTTAAAAAACCACTCTGAAACACAAATCAGTCAACATTCATTCTACAATCATCACTCTTGAATTACATTATGAGTCAACAACATTCTACAATGAATCCACTACACAACAACATTTCACTTGGCTCAATAAATCAATGGCCACTACTATAACACTCTTGGCATACACAACCCTTACAACTGCAAAACAATAAGAAAAAAGCTATGAACACTACCAAGAATAGAGAAATGAAACAGGTGTGACGTCCACATAAACTCTTCTCCTTCGGCTTCTCTTCTCTTATATTCTCAGCCTTTCTCAGTAAGCCAAGAATGACATCCCGATATCGTGGATGAACTTCTGGATCTCTCCATTCCATGAACTGACAAAATTTGGGAGTCTACCAAAACAAAAAACCCTTTTCAAACAAAATCTCAATTGCAAAGAACATCCATTTAAAATTTCAGAAATTTCAGTACACTTACCCCATAATTAAGACACCCAACGAACCGCCTTCCAGGATTTGAATCAGTCCATGAGGTCTTCCACACTACAGGTTCACGGCATCTGCAGTAGTACACTAATGCGCGACGGAAGGAGCTGTTGCTAGAGACGGTAGACATCAAATTCGAAAAATTTCTCTCAAACTTAGGGTTTCTAATTGGGACAAGAGGATGGAAGAAAGAGGGCTATATATGTAGAAGAAGGGAGTACCTAGTACACCAACGGTTATTTTTCGCCCTTCTTTAATGGCTAACAGGGATGATGCTGCGTCAGAGGAGAGAGGAGAGAGAAAAAGGGAGTGATTTAAATGGGTGCGCCAAGTAGGCATATATACACGTAGGATAGGTAATCGGCTATTAACATAGAAACCGGCTAAAATATCATGGGTGAAAGAAAGTGTTAAGTTGGAGTACTTTTCTGAAAGAAAATAAAGTTGGTGTACCGAAGTGAAATAAACTTCAAAGTTGGTGTACCATACGTGAAATTTACCCATAAATTTGGGAAAATGCTAGGGGTACACCTTTTTGGTGTACCCCAAATGTCCACCACCCCTCCTTGTCCACAAAAATAGGCAAGAAAATTCAAAAAAAATAAGTAAATAAAAATGAATGGTTATGGAGAAGGTGGGGAATAATTGGGGTACACATTTGGTGTACCCCTAGCATCTCCTAGAAATTTGACACTCTCTTGGTCTAAAAAAAAGCGAGTCACCTTTTTGGTCAATTTGTTGCATTTTTTACTATAAATTAAATATATTTATAAACTAATAAATGTTTAAAAATAATATATCAAATTTATATTTTAAAATTAATTCAATTATTTAAAATTTATACGGAGTATTATAACTAACACAACGATTCTTTTGACTTTTGAAAAAATGATCTGAGAATGACTCGAGCACCTAAGGTACTCTGTTGGTCAAATTGTTATTTCTACTGAAACCCGATCCCTAACAGTATACTGCCACAAGATGGAGGGGGATGGGGTGGAGGGTTCAAAACGAGGGTTAGAAGTAGGATTACCCATTTTTCACTGAATTAACGTCGGTAGCTCAAAATGTAAAAAGTTATTCTTGACTCATTTTTTTCTATGTCAAAAGAACTTTGTCGAATAATGAAATATACTTTATTACTCCATGCGTCTCTAAATGATTACCACAATTTAACTTTTTGGTCAAACCGTGGCATCCTTTGACTGCGAATTATTTAAAAAGTATATTTAATTATTATGTAAACTTAGTAAAATTGAATTTGTTTTAAAATATAGTTTTGAAATATCTCTATAATATTTAAATATTCTAAACTATATTTAATACGTGGCCAAAGAGTGCCAGAATTTGACTAAAAAGGTCAAACTATAGCAATCCTTTAGGGACGAAGGGAGTAAGAAAAATCTATCTTGATAGAACTAAAATATATCGGTTATGTCAAAATAAGATCTACATTTTTTTAATGCTCAAGCTTAATTAGTTTTAAATAAAAATCCATGTATATATGATGCACCTGTATTGACAAGGCAAATTCTATGGTGGACCTAAGGTCCACCATAGACCTACATATGATCAGAATAAGCATTTTTTACTACTTAAAAAAGTATTCGTTTTTTCAAAATAAAAAATATCTTTTATGTCAGAAGGTCCACAAAAATGATATGCACCTAGACCCAATCACGGGTCCGGGTACCTGGCCTACCTGCAAACGCCCACCCGTAAAATAGCGGGTTTGGGATGGCGTGATGGCCTGACCACATTCAGTGCACCGGTCAGATTAATAGGGGCCATGGTGCTGACCACTTGTGGGTGGAAAGGTGATGGCAGGGGCACCAGCGTCTGGAAGGGAGACGCTGTCATCGGAGCCTGCAACGGCAGTGTTTTGGCGCTTGAGAGAGCAAACAGAAACATCCCCAAGAGGAAAGGCATCCCTCCGTATTGTTAACACATGGCCATGACCTCACCGAAGCCTTGAATCGCTTGCAAGTTGGCAGGGTCATTCATGAATTGGGTCATGCTTGGGGGGATGTGACCCTCGGCCCAACAGAAGGAATAGGGATCGTGAACAGGGTGGTGATGGTTGGTGCGAAATAGGGCTTAAACCCATCGGTATCACAACGGCGGAGTGAATAAGAGGTTATGGTGTTCAATTGGCTTGAAGACATTCTGAATAAGAGGTGTTTTCATGAGTATGTTTTCTGGATGAAAAAGAAACCTTATCGGTCCCATGATCGGTGCAAAAAATGATGGTGTAAATTAATCACCGGGCAAGCTGTACTAGACTGTCTCTAGAATAGTTCACTAAGCTTAGAATGTAAAGAAGTGTGGAAAGCAAGAGTGACCGGTTAGACTGTAGGTGGAAGCACCTGTAGTCCAAATGTTAAATAAGTATGCAAGAAAATGCTGGGAATTATTACAATACGAATTCTAGAGAGATGAAATTCGGATCCCTTCATTTGAAGGTTACACAAGTATTTATAAGGAAAGGGAAGAGACAGAGCGTCCCACGTCCACGTCGACCCACGTTCTCTAATGGCGCAAGGTGGCTTCCCTTTTGTCCCCTAGCATTTTGTCACATTCCCTTGTCGTTTTGTGCTGATGACTCCTCCTTCAGCGCGTAGCGCCCAGTTGAGATTGAGGGAATATTTCCCCAATCTCTCGTTGAAAAGAGTATTCCAATTAGAGTGCGTATATTATACAATCGGCTGTACAAGAATTATGGTACAGTCGGGTAGTACTCATTTTAGAGCAAAGTGTTACTCATTTTCGCATAAAGTATAAGTGTTCATTTTGGAGTAAAAGAGTATTCATATTGAAATAACGTCCGAACCTAGGGCTTTGCTGCTCTTCCGCGAAACGCTGTGGCAATCCAACTCTTCCTGTGTGGTAGCTCTATCAAATCCGCAGGGAATTGCTTCCCTTGCACGGACAACGGACATCTATGATAAAAGTGATGAAGACGCATGCTATGTCCTAGCGGATTCGATACAACGGTAGGTATCTCAAGGTCACTCCTCACAATCGCAGAATTAGCAGGCATGCCAACACAGATATAGGAGAGCGTGGAACCCGGATCAATCAAGGCATGCATAACCGAATCAAATAGTACGAACGTACCCAAGATAACATCGGGGCTAGGATCTGTGCGCCCATGCATGGCGTAGGTACGCGCTGGTGCCCGACCTGACTGCTGCGGACGTGGTCTCTGCTGGTGGTGGCGGTGGCTGGAACATGGGCATAAACTGCGCCATGTGCTGCATATAATGGGCCATCATGGCCGGGAACATCTGCTCGTAGGCCACCAGCGGTATCGCCAACGGTGGCATCACTGGAGGTGGTATGACTGGCGGTGGTACAGCTGGTGGCTGTCCCGCTGGCGCAGGTTGATTCTGCTGTTGCCCTCCGTCACCCGGAGGCGTGAAACTCGAACCCTCGGTGTTCGCCGTGTGCACGCTCACGTGCTCCGGCACCGGAATGTACTGACCGTGGGTCGATTCTTGACTCATTCTAAAATAATAAGGAAACTCTCACGTCAGATCTTAACATATAACAGATAAAGCTACAAATACTTATTACCTTCCCGGGGCAGAGGAGTTACGTGAGATGTAGATGCGGCTGAATTATTCATTGTATTTTATTTTGAAAGGGTCCAAAGACCGATTTTAAAACCAAATGCTCCGATACCAAAATGTAACACCCCAACCCGCATGACCCAAACCCGTTAGACAGCGGACCGGTGTGCTACTGAATTGGTACCCGAATTTGCGACATTTTCAAAACAATTTTAAACAAACGTTCTTTCAATACATATGAAAATCCATCGGAGTAATTTAAAATAATGCGGAAGCCTTTTTAAAGTCAAACAACTTGGGATCTTGCCCGAAAACGTAATAAGCATTAAAGTTAATTAAATAAAGCATAATCAACAGATTAAAGAGACAGCCACGCCATCGTACATCTCCTCCTCAATGCCCTCTGGGATCGGCTCTAGGTTCATCTGTCTGATCACCTACGGACAGCAAAAGAAAACAACGCTATCCGCTCAGCATTGACGATGAGTGGTACTCCATTGTAGCACAAGAATAAACATAATAATTCAACAATTAAGATCGTGCATATGTTTATCCTTTTAATAAAAATCAATTCAACTTTGCATTCGGTTCTTTAGACGGTTGACCAACAGTCAACTTATTTTCTTTTTTTTCAAAACGATTTAGGTGTTACGGTTTTCTCATGAACTCTTTGACCACCGGTCAAACCAATTTAGACTTTAACCAAAGTCTTCCTATGACGGAGATAGCCTCAATTCGGTGGAGGTAGGATCCCTCGGGCGATGGCCTCAAACCCAAGATCGCAGACCCTCGTGCGCACGTCTTAACCTCACTGACCAGGCCCTGCAGCCGCCCGAGCGATGGTCAGTTTCTATGTTCAACACAATAAACCAATTGACCTTAATCACCAATTAGAATTAATTAATTAACTTAACTAATTCATTAAAGTTTGGATTTAACCATTCGGTCAAACCTACAACAACAGAATATCCAGTCAAAGTCCAAGTCAAACAGGACCTAACCAAGTCAAAGTCAAACCTGTTCAGTCAATTCACAATCCTCAACAATTCAATTCAAACAATCAATTTAATTCAATTAACCAATTTAGCCAAATTATAGCATAAACACATATAACGATCCAAACCATTAAATCGATTCTGAATGCTATTAACTTCATAGTACGGACCTGGATTACGTCGAAATCGAATCGATAGCTCGAACGGAAGACAAATCAACGAAATCAACCGAACGGGTCAAATCGAGTCAAAATACGAAATCGACCAATCAATCCGGCGTTGGGGTTGATCTGCCGGCGATATCAACTCGGGGCAGCGGCCGGATGCGGAGACGGTGACGGACGCCGGCGACAGTGGCGGAGCGGCAGTTCGACGGCGATGAGCAGCGACTGGCGGCGCTGCAATCGACGGCGGGGAAGGACGCCGGCAGTGGAGTCGACATCCGGCAGAATGACGAGGCGAACCGTCGGCGGCGGCGCTGGGCAGCGACGGCGATTATGGTGGTTGCCGGTAGGGGAGGCGACGGACTTCCGGCAAAGGCGAAGCAGCGGCTTCCGGCGTTTGGCGACGTCCTCCGTTTGGCGTGGCGGCGCTGCACCCGTCGGCGGTGATGGCGGCGGCAGGTGGCGAAGGAAGCAGTGGCTGGCTTCCGGCGACGGGCGACGACGGCTGGAGGCGAAGGAAGCAGCGGCTGGCTTCCGGCGACGGGCGATTGGCTCCAATTGGACGGCGACGAGGAGCGGCGAAGCTGGGGAAGGCGACGACCGGCTGGGCGGCGGGCTTCCGGCGGCGAGGGACAGCGGCTCTGGCTTGCGCGACTAGCTGGGCGGCGAAGAAGAAAGAAGAAGAAGAAGAAGAAAGAAGAAGGAAGAAGAAGAAGAAAGGAGAAGAAGAAAAAGGACGGACGAAAGATAAGGTTTGTGTAGTTATGTTTATTTAATGGTCCCATTCCAAAAAGGATTGGGCTTCGGACCCAAAATACCTGATTAAATGGTCATAACTTGAGCTCTGTAACTCCGATTCGCGAGCCGTCTGAACCGACGCGATCACAAAAATATTTCCTACGAGATGACATAAAAGTTGGGCTTAAAATCCAAATTATAATTTTAACCCCTTATTGGGCCCAATTCGTAATCAATTGCTCTAACAATTTAATTAATTCTTTTGGGCCAGATTTCGGGGCGTTACATTTCTCCCCCCCTAAAAAAGAATTTCGTCCTCGAAATTACCTGAGTCATTGGTCGTCGAAGAGATGTGGGTACTGAGTTCGCATAGATTCTTCGGTCTCCCAGGTTGCTTCTTCCACCGCATGATTACGCCATAGTACCTTTACCAAAGGTACCGTCTTGTTTCTTAACACTTTAGTTTCGCGCGCCAAGATCTTAACTGGTTCTTCTTCGTAAGACAGACTCTCGTCGAGGGTTACAGCATTGGTCGGCAACACATGAGTCGGATCTGAACGGTATCTACGTAGCATGGAGACATGAAAGACGTCGTGAATCCTGTTCAGCTCTGGTGGCAACTCTAGCTTGTAAGCAACAGGTCCTATTCACTCCAGAATGCGGTAGGGTCCAATGAATCTAGGGCTAAGCTTCCCTTTCTTCCCGAACCGTAGGACCTTCTTCCAAGGTGAAACCTTCAAGAATACCATGTCACCAACATTGTACTCTATGTCTCGTCTCTTCATGTCTGCATAAGATTTCTGTCTGTCCGAAGTAGTGCGGAGTCGGTCTCTGATCACACGAACCTTCTCCTCGGTTTCCTGTACAATATCTGGTCCCTTGAGCTTACGCTCGCTAAGCTCTGTCCAACAAATCGGGGTTCGGCACTTTCTGCCGTAGAGTGCCTCATACGGAGCCATCTGAATACTCGCCTGGTAACTGTTATTATATGCAAACTCCATCAACGGCAAGTAACGCTCCCAATCTTCTCCAAAGTCGATCACACAAGCTCGCATCATATCCTCGACAATCTGTATCACCCTCTCAGACTGGCCATCGGTCTGAGGGTGAAATGCCGTACTAAGGTTCAAAGCTGTGCCAAAAGCCTTCTGAATTCCTCTCCAGAACTTCGAAGTGAACCGGGGATCTCTATCAGATATGATTGACAGCGGTGCACCGTGCAACCGAACTATCTCTCTAACGTATAAGTCTGCCAATTTGTCCAAGGAAGAGTCACGTCTGACGGGTAGAAAATGAGCGGACTTCGTCAACCTGTCAACAATGACCCAAATGGCGTCATTCTTTCGTGAAGATTGTGGCAATCCAATCACAAAGTCCATAGTGATCCTTTCCCACTTCCATTCCGGAATGGTAGGTGGGTGCAGCAACCCTGTCGGAACCTGGTGCTCAGCCTTGACTTGCTGACAAGTCAAACAACGTGCAGTGAACTCGGAGATTTCCTTTTTCATAGCTGGCCACCAATAGGATTTCTTCAAATCCTGATACATCTTGTTACTACCCGGGTGCATAGTGTAAACAGTTCCGTGAGCCTCGCGTAACAAGCGATCCCTCACTTCACCGCGGGGCACCACTAGGCGTTCACGATAGTACATGACTCCGTCATCGCGAATTGCAAACTCGGGCCTCTTTCCTGCAGGAACTAACTCTCGAGTCTTCTGACAAAACTCATCATCTCTCTGTGCTGTACGGATCTCCTACTCTAACGGAGACTGAAGCTGTAACTCGGCTAACGATTTTCTGCTCAAAGCATCGGCCACGATGTTAGCCTTGCCCGGATGATACTCGATGACTAAATCGTAGTCCTTGATCAGCTCCAACCATCGGCGTTGTCTATGATTCAGTTCCTTCTGGGTGAGTAGGTACCTCAAACTCTTGTGGTCGGTGAAGATGTGAATCCTCTCTCCAAAGATGTAGTGGCGCCAAATCTTCAAGGCAAACACCACGGCTGCCAACTCTAAATCATGTGTCGGGTAGTTTTCCTCGTGAGTCTTCAACTGTCTCGATGCGTAGGCCACTACCTTACTTAACTGCATCAATACACAACCTAAGCCACTATGAGATGCGTCACTATAGATGGTATACTCGATGCCAGGAGTAGGTTGAATCAAGACTGGTGTCTGGGTCACGCACTCCTTCAGTTGATCAAAACTGTGCTGGCACGCTTCTGACCACTCAAATTTGATGTCCTTACGCAATACCTTGTTCAATGGAGTAGCGATCGAGGCGAAGCCCTTAACAAATCAACGATAGTAACCGGTTAACCCAAGGAAGCTCCTCACCTCATGAACATTCTGCGGAGTCTTCCAATCCACTATGGCTGAAATCTTGCTAGGGTCTACCTGGATACCGGTGGCAGAGATAACATGTCCTTAGAATGTCACCTCAGTCAACCAGAATTCACACTTGGACAATTTTGCATACAGCTTGTGTTCTCTCAACACACTCAAAACCAATTGCAAATGTCTAGCATGCTCCTCCTGAGTCCGTGAATAAACCAAGATGTCATCGATGAACACTACTACGAACTGGTCCAAGTATGGTCGGAACACACTGTTCATAAGCTCCATGAACACTGCCGGGGCATTAGTCAATCCGAAAGGCATGACTGAGAACTCATAATGCCCATAGCGTGTTCTAAAAGCAGTCTTCGGAATGTCTTCTCTCTTAATGGAAATCTGATGGTATCCAGAACGCAGATCGATCTTCGAGAATACTGTAGCTCCTCTAAGCTGGTCAAATAGGTCGTCGATGCGAGGCAATGGATAACGATTCTTCACTGTGGCTTTGTTCAACTGCCTGTAGTCGATGCAAAGTCTCATGGATCCATCTTTCTTCCGAACAAATAACACCGGTGCTCCCCATGGGGAAACGCTAGGTCGGATGAATCCCTTTTCCAGTAGCTCTTGCAACTGAGCCTTCAACTCCTTCATCTCGGCAGGTGCTATACGATACGGTGTAGCAGATATGGGTTCCGTACCCGGAATGAGATTGATCGAGAACTCTACCTCTCTCGGCGGAGGCAAACCTGGTAGGTCTTCGGGAAAGACATCGGGGAAGTCGCAAATCGTACGAATGTCCTACTGACCTGGCGATTCTTTTCGCATATCCTGAACGTGACACAGGAACATCTCGTACTTCTTGCGAATGATATGAACTCGGGAGTCTTGGGGAACACCTCCCCGGAGAGTAATACGTCGCTACCGTCCTCGACTCTCAGCCGTACGGTCCGACAACTGCAGTCGACCACTGCTCTATGCTCGGTGAGCCAATCCATACCAAGGATAATATCAAACTCCTTGTGTGGTAGCTCTATCAAATCCGCAGGGAATTGCTTCCCTTGCATGGACAACGGACATCTATGATAAAAGTGATGAAGACGCATGCTATGTCCTAGCGGATTCGATACAACGGTAGGTATCTCAAGGTCACTCCTCACAATCGCAGAATTAGCAGGCATGCCAACACAGATATAGGAGAGCGTGGAACCCGGATCAATCAAGGCATGCATAACCGAATCAAATAGTACGAACGTACCCAAGATAACATCGGGGCTAGGATCTGTGCGCCCATGCATGGCGTAGGTACGCGCTGGTGCCCGACCTGACTGCTGCGGACGTGGTCTCTACTGATTATTTGCGGCCGTAGACTGCTGACTCCGTGGTGGATGTGATGCGGCAGGCTGATCCAGAGCTCTAGGTAAAATAGGCTCGCTGCTAGTGTTTGTCGGGCAATGCCTCCTGAAATGCCCTGGCTGACCACAACCCAAACATAAGCCTTGGGCGAGCCAACACTCGCCCGGGTGATGCCTACCACAATGTACACATTGCGGGTGGCTCCTCGCTCTGTTCGAGTTGCTAGCGGCGGTACCGGGTGGGGACGTACTCCTTCGTGAAGGCTCGATCAAAGCGATCCCAGGTCCACAGCTTGGGCGTGTGTGGATCCTGGTCAATGCGCTTCCACCAATCATATGCTCCCTTCTGGAACATCTGTGACGCCAACTCCGAGCGATCAGCATCTGGGACTCTCAAATTCTTGAGTACACGGTCCATCTGCTCCATTATCCTTCAACATCTTGAAGGTAACGATGCGCGGCTGCGGCTGTGGCGGTGGCGGTGGCTGGAACATGGGCATAAACTGCGCCATGTACTGCATATAATGGGCCATCATGGCCGGGAACATCTGCTCGTAGGCCACCGGCGGTATCGCCAACGGTGGCATCACTGGAGGTGGTATGACTGGCGGTGGTACAGCTGGAGGCTGTCCTGCTGGCGCAGGTTGATTCTGCTGTTGCCCTCCGTCACCCAGAGGCGTGAAACTCGAACCCTCGGTGTTCGCCGTGTGCACGCTCACGTGCTCCGACACCGGAACGTACTGACCGTGGGTCGATTCTTGACTCATTCTAAAATAATAAGGAAACTCTCACGTCAGATCTTAACATATAACAGATAAAGCTACAAATACTTATTACCTTCCCGGGGCAGAGGAGTTACGTGAGATGCAGATGCGGCTGAATTATTCATTGTATTTTATTTTGAAAGGGTCCAAAGACCGATTTTAAAACCAAATGCTCCGATACCAAAATGTAACACCCCAACCCGCATGACCCAAACCCGTCAGACAGCGGACCGGTGTGCTACTGAATTGGTATCCGAATTTGGGACATTTTCAAAACAATTTTAAACAAACGTTCTTTCAATACATATGAAAATCCATCGGAGTAATTTAAAATAATGCGGAAGCCTTTTTAAAGTCAAACAACTTGGGATCTTGCCCGAAAACGTAATAAGCATTAAAGTTAATTAAATAAAGCATAATCAACAGATTAAAGAGACAGCCACGCCATCGTACATCTCCTCCTCAATGCCCTCTGGGATCGGCTCTAGGTTCATCTGTCTGATCACCTACGGACAGCAAAAGAAAACAACGCTATCCGCTCAGCATTGACGCTGAGTGGTACTCCATTGTAGCACAAGAATAAACATAATAATTCAACAATTAAGATCGTGCATATGTTTATCCTTTTAATAAAAATCAATTCAACTTTGCATTCGGTTCTTTAGACGGTTGACCAACAGTCAACTTATTTTCTTTTTTTTCAAAACGATTTAGGTGTTACGGTTTTCTCATGAACTCTTTGACCACCGGTCAAACCAATTTAGACTTTCACCAAAGTCAAACCACTTAACATTTATTTCCTATGACGGAGATAGCCTCAATCCGTAATACCGAAGATGGCCTCAATTCGGTGGAGGTAGGATCCCTCGGGCGATGGCCTCAAACCCAAGATCGCAGACCCTCGTGCGCACGTCTTAACCTCACTGACCAGGCCCTGCAGCCGCCCGAGCGATGGTCAGTTTCTATGTTCAACACAATAAACCAATTGACCTTAATCAACAATTAGAATTAATTAATTAACTTAACTAATTCATTAAAGTTTGGATTTAACCATTCGGTCAAACCTACAACAACAGAATATCCAGTCAAAGTCCAAGTCAAACAGGACCTAACCCAAGTCAAAGTCAAACCTGTTCAGTCAATTCACAATCCTCAACAATTCAATTCAAACAATCAATTTAATTCAATTAACCAATTTAGCCAAATTATAGCATAAACACATATAACGATCCAAACCATTAAATCGATTCTGAATGCTATTAACTTCATAGTACGGACCTGGATTACGTCGAAATCGAATTGATAGCTCGAACGGAAGACAAATCAACAAAATCAACCGAACGGGTCAAATCGAGTCAAAATACGAAATCGACCAATCAATCCGGCGTTGGGGTTGATCTGCCGGCGATATCAACTCGGGGCAGCGGCCGGATGCGGCGACGGTGACGGACGCCGGCGACAGTGGCGGAGCGGCAGTTCGACGGCGATGAGCAGCGACTGGCGGCGCTGCAATCGACGGCGGGGAAGGACGCCGGCAGTGGAGGCGACGTCCGGCAGAACGATGAGGCGAACCGTCGTCGGCGGCGCTGGGCAGCGACGGCGATTATGGTGGTCGCCGGTAGGGGAGGCGACGGACTTCCGGCAAAGGCGAAGCAGCGGCGTTTGGCGACGTCCTCCGTTTGGCGTGGCGGCGCTGCACCCGTCGGCGGTGATGGTGGCGTCAGGTGGCGAAGGAAGCAGCGGCTGGCTTCTGGCGACGGGCGACGACGGCTGGAGTCGAAGGAAGCAGCGGCTGGCTTCCGGCGACGGGAGATTTGCTCCAATTGGACGGCGACGAGGAGCGGCGAAGCTGGGGAAGGCGACGACCGGCTGGGCGGCGGGCTTCCGGCGACGAGGGACAGCGGCTCTGGCTTGCGCGACCGGCTGGGCGGCGAAGAAGAAAGAAGAAGAAGAAGAAAGAAGAAGGAAGAAGAAGAAGAAAGGAGAAGAAGAAAAAGGACAGACGAAAGATAAGGTTTGTGTGGTTATGTTTATTTAATGGTCCCATTCCAAAAAGGATTGGGCTTCGGACCCAAAATACCTGATTAAATGGTCATAACTTGAGCTTTGTAACTCCGATTCGCGAGCCGTCTGAACCGACACGATCACAAAAATATTTCCAACGAGATGACATAAAAGTTGGGCTTAAAATCCAAATTATAATTTTAACCCCTTATTGGGCCCAATTCGTAATCAATTGCTCTAACAATTTAATTAATTCTTTTGGGCCAGATTTCGGGGCGTTACACTTCCGCTGTGCCGCACCTAGTGTTCTTCTCTTCGTCGCACACTTACAACCTGTTCTTTAGGACTGGAAAAAAGAGCTGGATGTTGGAAGAAACTGGGAAAAACTGGAAGAAACTCGAAGGAATTGGAAGAAACTGGAAGAACTGGAAGAAACTAGAAGGAACTGGAAGAAACTAGAAGGAACTGGAAAAAACTGGAAAAAATTGGAAGGAACTGGAAGAAAATGGAAAAAACTTCCAAAAATTGAAAAATCTAAAAAAACTTTAAAAAATTTATTTTAAATTCTTGTTGTTATAAATTATTATTATTATTATTATCATTATCATTATTATTATTATTATATTTATTTATTTATTTATTTATTTATTATTATTATATTATTATTATTATCATCATCATCATCATCATCATTACGTTATCTTAATGAATGCCTTTAAGATACAAAAAAAGTATTGTTATTGTTTTTTTCTTTCATGATTGACATTTTATTTTCATTGAAGTCTTACTTTTGGAATAAAGACATAGAACCTTTTTTTTTTTTACAATTTTTATGTTTTATTCCTATTTTAGTCTTTTTTCTCTAAACGATTTTGACTTACATTTTTTTATAAAAATTAAAAAAATAAGAAAATTTTAAGTAATAGAGGGAAATGTGAGAGGTCTTATATAAAGTTAGATTAATAAAACATTCTATGGAAGAAAAAATATAGTTATGAACATATTGATGTTTTCGTGTTTTATCATGTAGGTTAATATACAAAAAATTGTCTTATTCATATTAAAAGTTGAAGAAAAAATAATGAGTGCGAATCGTAAAAATAGTTATATGAAAAGAATAATTTATAAACTAGTTATGAACATAGCAGTTGTAATAACAACAACAACAACAACAACAACAATAATAATAACAATAATCACATTAAAAATATATTGTTTTTTGAGTAATTGGTTTGTGAGTAGAAAAAGTTTGAAGAAAATAAGTATAGTTGGTAGAAACTGGAAAGAACTGGAAAAAACTAGAAGAAACTGGAAGGAGCTGGAAGAAATTGAAAGGAATTGGCACTACAAAAAATATGACTTTTTGTGGCTAAGTTTGGCTAAACTCCACCATTGGTCCTTCAACTTTATCAATTGTGCACGATTGGTCCTTCAAGTTTTAAAAGTCCATAATTAATCCTTCAACTTTATGAGTTATGCACGATTGGTCCTTCAAGTTTTAGAAGTGCATAAATAGTCCTTCAAGTACACGTCAGCCCTCCAGTCAAGGTCCTTTTGACAGTAAATGTTACTCCCTCCGTCCCTAAATATTTGTCACATTTATATTCTCGAGGCAAAATATCAAGCTTTTTCAATTCATTTTATTTACATATTAGTATAGAAATAAAAAATAAAATTTACATATCAAAAAATTACATGAAAAGTTCTTCGAAATAAGATGTGTGAAGAATATTTTATTTTATCAAATAACCAATGAAAATGTAGAAATAAACAAAAGTTCCCACGACTATTGAAAAAGCAAATGTTGCAAATAATTTGGGACGGAGGGAGTAAAATCTAAATGGAATACTAGCTCCATATAATACGGAGTAATCATATCTAGTGAAATTTACTCGTATTATATGAAACTAGTATTTCGTTTAACTTTTAATATTTACTGTCAAAAGGACTTCATCTGGAGGGCTGACGTGTATATGAAGAACTACTTATAGACTTTTGAAACTTGAAGGACCAATGGTGCAGAATTCATAAAGTTGAAAGACTATTTATGGACTTTTGAAACTTGAAGAACCAATCGTGCACAACTGATAAAGTTGAAGGATCAATGATGGATTTTAGCCAGCTAAGTTTTAGTAGCAAAATTAATATTTGTCACAATATTTAAATAGTTTACAAATATTTGTAGCAACTAGAAATTTGCCACAAAATAATAGTCTTTTGTGGCAATTATATAAGATTGCTACTATCTAAATAATTGGACCTAAAGGTAAGCCCAGTTTTGAGGTCCAATCTATCTAAGATACGGAGTAGACACTACTGAGGTTATACACGATATTTTTTGTATTTGCTTTTCGATCGTGGCAGAGAAACTTGGGGATCGAGGGTTGACGACGGTTAGCGCGCCCATGCCTAGTTCTCCGAGGATGCAAAGCAAGGGCAAGCGGGCGATTACCGAGCGGCGACGGCGGATAGATCTGGTTTCAGCGAGCATAGGCGACGGAGGAGTACTGAGAACGATGACTTCTTGCACTGATCGAACAAAAAATTCTGCACCAAATCACACGAAGTCCAATGTCCAATGCTTATTTATCGGTATAAACTTGGAATCCTAGTTGTTCTTCAATTCCTTTCAAGTTTATGTTCGATTTTATGTATACCTTCTATTTTAGTTTGTTGTGTCTATGTGTTAAAGTTTAGACTGATCTGGATTAAGCTTTTATTGTGTTAAATGTTGGATTGAGTATCTATTTTTCTCAAAAAATATATGAATTTGGCTTTTAATTATGATTAAAAGTTGGTTTGATTCTGTTTTCAACCCATATGTGGCATGTTTGTGTTGTTATGCTGAATCCAAGTATTTTTTACATCTCTATTTGAGGTGTCAAACAGGGTAGTGAATTGAACTACCTCGAGTGAGGCTCAAGGAATTGGATTTTCTTGATTCAATTTTTGCAATAGAGGGATATATCTCTCTGCCTATAGATGTGAAAAAGAAATAGAAGCTGTATAAATTTGTGGTGGCGCAACTGGGTTTGGAAGCTGAACCACAGAACCTCAAAGATCTAAGTAGTGTGAACAATGAGCTCTTGGTGCAAACTTAGGAGCTTTTGCAAAAGAGTCAACAGAAGATTTAAATTTTAGGAGCCAATTTGGAATTCGATGGAGTGGACCTTGATAAAGTACTCTAAAAAGAATTTACATGAGAGATTGAACAAGTATCACTACAAGAAAATAGGGCTACAAGGACATTAATTAAGAAAAACAATTCAAAAAGTGTCATTAAAATCTTTTTAGGAGATCTTATTAGTCACGGAGTATTAACAACTTTATACGGAGTAAATATTATCGAGTCTCCATTAACCCTTCTTTTCGAATGTCATGAGATTATGCGGACTAAGAACATGAAGTCCACTCCGTCTCTTTAGGCTTTCTACCTCCACCTATTTTAATATGCTTCTTTGTGTAATTCATCATCTTATATGGCCTTTGACCAATCATTCTTCCGCCTTCCATCTACCCATGCGCTTAAACATCCATTTCTGATATTAATTACACTATGTTTCACTTTCCCTTTTATGCTAAAATTTTGCAGACTGAATCTTCCAAGAGGAAGGACTCAAGGAGATCCCTGATATTTATTATCTGTATAGTGCTCTAGGCTATGGATCAAAAAAAGTCAAAAGGAGAACAACCAGTCCCACCTTGATCTATCAGGCTTTCCATCATCACGAACTCGGGAACTGAAGCAGCGAGGCAAGGGCTATGGTTCAAATGACCAATGACGACGTGGAGCTAAAAGCGAGAATTAACAGAGATGACTCCAGGGTTAGCAGCTTCGGCCTACCATGCTGTCCGATTGGAATCACTGGTTCCAGGGCAGTCACTCATTGCTACCATCTCCATTTTTCAATTTAATTGCTCATTTTTTAATTATGTTCTACTCTAGTATCTATTTTGTTGATTTTAGCGTAATGTTAGCCTAAATATCATAGACACAGCAAAGATGAAACTTATGTAATCTATATGTTTCCCTGTAATTGGCGTATGTGTTTGAGTTTTGAATAATAATAAACACCTGCCAATTAACAGTTATAGATTAAACCCCTGATTAAACCTACTAGGATAAGATTACATCCTCCTTCACTGTAGTACTCTTGGATCTGGTAATCTTGCACTCCTAGTTTTTAGTAAAATGCACAGGTAAACACCATCTCATGTTTGCGTGAAAACTCTGAACTAAATTCGCATTTTAGACTAGATAATAAATAAATTGTGGGTTGACAGGTTGGCTGTAGTAACTATATCAGTATATTTCTGTTTGTTATTAATAATTGTGTCGGGGTTTCATTCACCTCTTACTTCCTAGAGGATTATATCGATATTTCTAATCTTTGCTTAAATTCATCCATTGATATTCTTATGTGTACTTTGTGTGACAGCAAAATCAGATAAGATAAGGCTACGATTTTGAAGATCTTAGACCGTGCACAAGAGGTTAAATGCTTAAGACTTTGCTTAAATCACGAGACATTTCATTTCAGCCATTCAAAGGGAAGAGTATGGCAATGATTTTTGCAAAGCCATCCATGGCATATGTGTGTGCTCATCAAGTAAGCTAATGAGTTCCATTTTGGTTTTCTTGTGATAGTTGAAGCATTAGTCACGTTCTCTTATTTTGTTATAACACATTAGTCACATTCATTACCTTTAGCTGATGCTCAGAGAATTGATGTGGCTCAATTGTTATGGTACTTGTATATTTGTTCTCAAAATATCCTTGACCTAGCCAAGTATACCACTGTTCCTGTTGTCAATAGATTAACAAATTACAACCACCAATGTCAAATCATGGCCGATGCACTTACCATCATTGAACACGTTGGTCGCTTGGAAGGAACCAAGGTCTGATTTTACCTACTCTATTACCTCCCAGTGTTTCTAATCTAGTTTTTTTCTCAAGCTCCAATGCCATTTTGTTCTATTGGCTTCTAGATGCACGGTTTAAGCATATAATGGATTTTGTTCTACTTGATTGAGGTCTTAACTTATCCTAGCCATTAATGATGTATCCAATATAATCTAATACTACAAATGCAATTTTCCAGGTTTTGGAGATGGAAAAAACATTGTGCATTCTTGTTGTTGGCAACTGTCATTGTTACTAATATAACTACTATAACCAACCACTAAAAAGATAGAAGACTTGTTATTGGTGTTTGTCAATATGCAGATATGAAAATTTTCTTGATAAAAAACTAGGCAAAGTGTTGGAGGAGAGCCCTTTATGGATAAAACAATGTGATGCTATAGAAGAGGAAAAAATGCACATTCTAGAGGATTTGGACAGCACCAAAAGAGCAGGACTGGAGCTTATCAAATCTTGAGAGAGCGCACAAGGAGAAGCATTGTTTTTTAAAAGTATCCATATCCCCTGATCCTTTAAATGTGAACTCCCTGGAAAGCATGAGTGGTTTTAAGCTTTTTTAGCTTGTAATGTAACTACTGATACTTTAGAAAATTTGTCATTTCATGGCTTTAGGTTATTGTACCCAAATTTTGGCATTACACGTACAACATGCCCTTGTATCTTTCTATTTTTATTGTAATAAAATTGTTTATTTAAGAGAAAATGTAATATAATCAAGAATCTGAAGCAAATTTAATTTGACACAATTATAAACTATCACTAGTATTAGGTTTGCCATAATTAATTTATAATTGTTGCAATTAAAATTTGCCACTAATTGTGATTTGTTGTGACAGTATAATTTGTGGCAACATAAATTTGCTACTAAACATTAGCTTTTGTGGCAGATTACAATTCGTGGCAATTGAAATTTGCCACTAAACATGAGCTTCTGTGGCAAAGTTTTATTAGTGGCAAATCATAATTTGCCACAAAAACCTTATATTTTGTGGCAAAGTTAAATTTGCATACCTTTTGTAACGGGGTATCTGTGGCAACCTTGTGGCAAATTCCTAAATTGCTACAAATTGTTATTGTGGCTAATTTTGCCACAAAAAGTCAAATTTTTTGTAGTGTGGAAGAAATTGGAAGTTAAGAGTTCAAACCCTAAAGAACAGACTCTTAACGTAGCGCTGCGTCTTTTGTCGTTTTAGGGCCGACTATACCCAACTTTAGCTACAGATTGTACTCCCTCGGTTCTAGAGTATTTGTCCACTTTCATTTTTACACATTATTCAATGCACTTTTTTAATCCATTTTATCTTGTAATTTGTATATTAAAAAATTATAGAAATTATATATTAATAATCTATATGTTAAGATAAATCAAACAAGATCACACATGACTATATTTAGGCTTACACATTGAGAGAATTTGATGAGTCAAAGTGCTTAGATGAACAGTTCCAAAAGTTAAATGTGGACAAAAACTGGGGTATTGAGAGGGTATAACATAAGGTGCATGCGAATTGTGCTCCGGCAATATGGTCATTTTTGTTGAAAAATGCTAGGGGTACACCAAATGTGTACCCCATATGTCCCCCACCCCTTCCTTGTCCACAAAAAAAGGCAAGAAAATCTAAAAAGAATAAATAAATAAAAATCAAATAAAAATGTGTGGTGGAGAAGAGGGTGGTGTACATTTATGATACGCCTTTGGTGCATTGCTCATTTTTGTTTTGTGTTTTTTTTGTTTGTTGAGGAAAGCAATAAGGTCATTCTTTTGAAGGGGAAGGATTCGACCACGATCTCAAAGAAACACGTGTCATCCATCTACTTCGGACATGTGTAGTTTGAAATTCCAATTTTTGGAGGGAGCGCTAACTTAGTACGTACACAAGCGATCGTCCTATATATATGCACAACGGACAACGTTCTTTTTCCACGAGAAGACAAAAAGAAAAGGCGCATTTACGCATCCCGGCGCACAGTAGCCTCAGCCGTCAGAACATGCCTCCCTCCTCCTCCTCCTTCTCCTCTGCCACTCTGCCAAAACCCAAAACCGCCAGGTCTCTTCAACTCCACCAACAGAGGTATCTCTTTATCGCTGCTGCTTGAATATATATAAATTTCTTCAACACTTGTAAGTAGCCGTCTGAGGATGCATTTGGTTGGCGGATTTCTCGAGCATCAAAGCATGCACATTGAATATTTATAGCCATAGCAAACCCTCGAATAATCTTCAAAATTTCCCTTTTCCCCCCATTACTCGACCGCTTTTAGCTTTTAAATTCGTTCTTTTTTCTCCTGGTATTCTTTGAAACGCTGCTTTGCTAGCGATTTCTGTTTCCTTTCTTTCTTATTACCACACGGAGTAGATTTTTTATTTTTGTCTTGTGTTTTTTTTTTGGTTAGAGAAAAAGTTGAATGAAATAATGGAAATTACTGTTTTGTTTTAAACGCGCAGATGGACTCAAGAACTCCGCCTCCCAAAAGAGTCAAAAGGCCCCTGACGGATTTTTACTCTGATCTACCCAAAAAGAGGATTAGCGATGATCGAGATGCGGGTTCTGCTCATAAAAAGCAAGCATACTCTGAAATGTTTAAAAGGAAGGAATGCCAAGTTCTTAGGATATGCAGCCGTGAAGATGAGGATGGAGATCCTGACATGGTGGTCAGTTTTCGAGTTCTTATGCCTAATGGCACGACTTTAGAGATGAAAGTAGGGCGAGATAAAAATGAAATGTCGCTTTCTCAACTGGTGGATGCTATAAAGACAGAGTACATGGCCTTGAAGGGAAGAACATGGTCGCAAAAGAGGCAGATTAATTGGAACAGTCCAAGCTTGTATATCTTGGATCCTCTTGACAGGAAGATTAAGGGAATTGATCTCAGGAAGTTGAATCCGAGAAAGACTTATATGTTAAGGCTTCATGTGAGTTTTTTTCCATCTTGTCTTCTGCTCTTGTTGTTTTTGCTCATTTTGATATTTCAATTTTAAATTTTTAATGCAGGATGGATCAGTTGAGGCAGAGATATTTGAGGTTTGTTTAATTTCCCCCTTTTATAAGCACAACCTCCGATTAATAATGTGCATTTTCCTATTTCATGAACTGTAATCTTTGCATAAACAACACTTTTTATTATTTCGATATTTAGGGTGCTTTCAGTATTCTGAGCAACCTTTTCATGATTGGGTTTTGTAGAATATGTGGGATCTCACTCCAGATACTGACTTACTAAAGGAGTTGCCTGAAGAATACACATTTGAGTCTGCCCTTGCTGACTTAATAGTAAGCCTCCATCATACATGCATGCATTTCAATTTCAGTTGGGTGCCCTCCCTCATACATGCATGCATTTCAATTTCAGTTGGGTGCCATACTCATGTAATCACTCACTTTATGCAACTTGTGCTTACTACTCATCAGGATAATTCATTGCAAGCTGTATGGTCTAATCCTGAAAAAGAAAGGAGATTAATCAGGTATGCTAGCTGTAGTGAGGCTGATTGCCTTTTTTTATATTCTGAAGTTGATGGCCTTGTTTATTTGGTGGCACATTTGATCTTCAATAAAACTGTTCCAGTATGTGCACATAATTTGAGGTTCCTTTAATTTGATATCATCGTTATCATGATCTTCACATTTATATCAACAACAGTCGTGTCATTGAAATGAAATTTATGGTGTCAATTAATAGTCTAAAATTAGTTGACGCTATAAGTTATCCAAACAAAAGAAAGAAAACACATTGGTAATATTATACATGGCTTGTCTTTCTTCTCACAACCTTCTAAACAAGGAATACTTAGATGAAGTTCTGGAGTTCTTTTCACTATGAGTTGAGATAGTTGTCATAGTCATTCTCACTGCAAAATTTATACGGTAAAAACACCGTGCACTTTGTGTATTATGAAAGAAATATCTAAATTTGAAACTGTGGCAAAAATGTGTACAATGTAACTAAATAAGGCAGTATGTTGTGACCAGTAATGGTAAGAAGGTACTCATATAGGACTACATGTTACCTATCATTTATAGGTCTAATCTGAACTCAACAAACCTTATTTAACTTACATACAAATTTTTCCTAGGTTTCAGGTGCTTGTGGCGCAAGATGTTTTCCCTTTCTTATTTTCTACTAGACCCTTGGCCCTCACTCACAGCTTTCCATCTCATGATATTGTTGTGATTACCTTGTTTCCATCCACACTATGTGGCAGCAAAGTCATGCAATTTAACTCATCCCCAAAAGCTCCTGGGGCGAGGGTAGATGGGAGGCTGGGAACCCTCGGCTTTGTGGTTCAATCATTTTATACAGGGGAAAAGATGTAGCGGGTTCACTAGTTTATTTTTTTTGCTTGCAAGTTGTGATTTTTGTGAAACTCAAATTTTCTCTCTTAAATGTTCTTGCTGGTATGCTTTAATGGAGTTCATGCTTTGCATTTAGATATTGTTAAATGTTTTACACTGTCGTACTCCTGCATTTCTATTTCATTTCCTTTATTTCCTTTTTTCAGTTAGATTGAAGGATTTGCTTTATTGAATTATAAAATTGACAAGTGGTCCCCTTTATTTGCAGTGTGAAGTTGTCCATAAACAAGATAATAATATTTGACACGGGCCCGGGAATGGATGGAAGTGTTGAAAATTCTATAGCAAAGTGGTATGAGTTATTTACTTTGTTGATTTTATTTGGGTGTAAAGAATTGTTATTAAAGTGTAGCCTTTTAAGATAGTTAATAGAATTCAAGTAATCAGCATCTCAAATAAGTGTTCTTTTCTGTCCTCAAAATGTCCCTGTTTGAGTATTTGGAGACGTCTTGACACCCAAATCCATTGTAAAGTTTTGAAAATGAGCCCAGACAGTCATCTTCCAAGGGTAGGCTGAATTCTTTGTCTGAAGAAATCATAGCTAGACGAAATTCCTCTTTTAGACTCCAAGTCCCATTTGGAGAGAGAAAAAAGCCATTGGCTTTTTACCAACTAGTGTGTTGTGTTAGGCTGTCCGTGATTATTCTTGTGCCTTTGCACCCTGCTACTTCTACATATTAGTCCATGCATGATTCTCTTATCATCCAAGGCTGTTCACTATTTCCCCTCTTACATTTTCACATGTTAGCTGCATTTACTCACCACCAACTAGACCCTTCATTTCAATAGTTGCAACTGATTATATAGGAAGAAGCTGCATCTGTTAATCCCGTTCATATTGTGCCCTAAAGGTTTTGTTTTTGCACTGCATAATAATTTTAGCAGTTGAATACTATTGTTCATCTGGCTGATTCATGTTACCTCTCTTTAGGGGAAAAATGGGGGCATCCCTACATCGGTCGTCAAAAGGAAAAGCCATAGGATGCAAACCTCCCTACCTAAAGGTAATTGATTTTATATGATGGTAGTATCTTGTTGCATTATGAAAATGTATTTTCAAGGGTTAATGTTGTTGGAGTATAAGGACATAGTTCAAATAATCTTTTAAAGTATTTAAATCTGATATATAAAATTTGATCAGCAGTGGTTTGCTGGTGGCTATGTTCTTACGTGCTGACTATTAGATCATTTGGCGATTGTATCATTTGTTCAAAAACCTTTATGTTAAAAAGATTTTCGGAATGCAAAAATAAGATTGCATAAATCTGTGTGGTTTGATGAGGGAGTTGTCTGTATGGACACTTGCCCTTTTTACTTGAAATATCCATGTGCCAGAAATACCGAGTGCAACCACCACCGGATCCTGATACGTCATTAAATTAAGAAAATTAGCTACACACTCCAGATGGGTTCTGTTAAAAAGGTTAACCTGGAATATAAAAGTATTCACAATTTTATAAGCAGTAAAAATGGTGAAAGGAAGGTTTTTTATTATCTACCACAAAGTACACTTATGCTTGACTTTGAAATTCACCTAATCAGAAGCTGTCTTTGTTAGAAAAATGATAGGAAGAACAGATCAACTACATAATAGAACTGTGATTTTTTTATTGTGAATTACATACAGAAATTCTATGTTCCAGGAATATTTATAGACAACAACCAACACAACTATTGGTACTAATCAACACATCTATTACAAACTAATACAACTTCCAGAAATAACTACCTATAACTTCCAGAAATAATTACCCATAACTGTCCCTTTTAGTTTTAATATTTAAATCTAAACTAACGAACTTCTGACCATGAATTAAACAATACGATTAAATCTAACAGCCTTAAAGTTAAAACATTTTCATTTTGTATAATTGCATGTAGTGTTAACTGGGTCTTTTTTTCTTCTCATGAAATGATTCCACAGTTTGATTTTAGTTAACTAAAATTGTACAAGCTAGTAAACAACTGAATTCTCACTTTACATGACTTCATTTTGGATTAACATCCAGTTTTTATAATGTTGCTCAAAGTTGATGTGAATGAATTGTTGTTTATATTTTCTTACTCCAGGATCATATGCACTACGCATTAATCTGTGTTTACTGCTATTACCTAAATTATACTCTTTCTAATTGCAGCCTTATTTTGGGATGTTTGGATATGGAGGGCCTATTGCGTCCATGCACTTGGGACGGTATACATTGTTGAAAAGCTCTTTACTTTTTTCTTCATTGTAATGGAATAACACTGTGTATGATATTATATTGCAGAAGAGCCATTGTCTCTTCCAAGACAAAAGCATCAAAGAAAGTGTATATATTACATCTAGAGAGAGATGATTTACTCAACTGTTCGTCTTCAGAAAACACATGGAGGGTGTGAAATCTTCTTCTATCTCCACTGTCCTAACTACCTCCAACCACCTTTGTCTTCGGCCCTCATGTTTATCATTTAATCATTGCAGACTAATGGTGGCCTAAGAGACCCCTTTGGTTATGAAGTTCAAGAGTCACCCCATGGGAGCTTCACTAAAGTAACACTTCTTACTTTTTTCCTTTAAGTTCAAATCAATAAATTCATGTGATACTTTATAAAGGTGTTTTTTTACTTAAACCAGTCTACACAGCCTGAATTCTATGCTTCTGCTTGTAGGGATTTACAATATGCATTATATGTTTGTTCTGCCCTTTAAGTTATACCGGTGAAAATATCTAACATTCTGACATAGCAGTGTTGACCAATTCCTAGTAGCAAATGGACTTTTGTCCATGATTTTATCCCTCATTTACAGGCACTAATCAATCTCACTTCACACACCATTACATTTACACCTTACACCACTACTTTTTCCTCTACAACAACCCAGTAATCCAAGACTACTTTTGCTGTATAATTTATTTCAGAATTTCTGCACCTCATTTATTTCCTTTCAGTTTTGCCATAGACAACCCCATTTTAAATTTGGTTTATGCTGACGGAATTCTTGATATTTCCATTACAAATAAATTCCTAATATTCTAGATTTTAGGGGAAGTAGAAATGTCATTCTAGTGTTTTGTTTGCTAGCTTATTAAGGTAGTATAAATTTTAGAGGCATATGTAAAGTTCTAGGATAATGCATATGTGAAGTAGTTTCATAGAATGTGTTTGATTTAAAAGTTGATCCATACTTTCAATTACTTAAAGTAGCAGTCCATGTCTTTACTGATTTGAAAAAGGTGCTAATTTTAGAATATAGTTTGTTATCATTGTATCGTACATACTGGAAACTTTATATAGAGTATATAAAAACCGTTGTAAAATTGGCGAATGCATTAAATTCCTTTCTTTCTTAGATTTTAACATGTTGTTTCTATTGACAGGTGGAGATTCTAGAGCCAAAAATGAGATGTGAAGATATAAAGATACTGCAAGGGAAACTAAAAGACATTTACTTTCCTTATATTCAGGTATACAATCAAATATCTCTGACATGATGCTGATGATTTCCTTTTTATCTACCCACTGTAAAATAAAATTATGAAAAAAGAAAAGGGTATACCCTTTTTATGGTTCACAAGATTAAATTCCATATTGATGAGGCTTCATTGTCTTTTATTTTTAAAATTCATAATATTCCTGAAAGTGCTGTTTATACAATTATATACTTATATATTTTCTTAAAAAAGTTTGATGTGATTGTGTATATATGATATACAAACTAACTATTTAGAATTTGGAATTCTCCCATGTGCATCGTATATCATTGGATTTAGTTATATTATAATTGATGAAGGGGGATGTAGCTCTATACTAGTTGTGATAGGGCAGCAGTTTATGTTGCATGTTTTCTCTTTACCTTTGTCTTTTCCATTTTCTCGATCATTTTTCCAACTAAATGATTTGATTCTTTTTTTAGTTCATAAATTCTGATATTCATACAATTTCTCTTTTAATATCCCATCTCATCCACTAATTGCTTCCTCTTCTTTGCAAAGTGTGATGAAATATCTGAAACCGGAAGAACTGCAATGCCAACAGAATTTCAGGTTTGGTTATTTTTTTACTGGGTCACATTTTTTATGTGTATAACAAGAGATGTTCCTTATTTGGTTTTCCTTTTTTAAGCAATTTATTCATGATTTCAACTTGTGTTTTCTGATCAAATTGATACTTGCTTGTTAGAAGTCAAGCACATGCACACTTTTCAATGAAACCCCTATATTCTGCATGAACAATGTGTCATCAGCAGTTGTTTCTTTCGGTTGATATTACACAGGTCAATGGAACTAACTTGGCAGAAATCTTGAGTGGAGAAGTGGCTCTTATGAACCTGTTCTCATGTAATGGTCCCGACTTTACATTGGAACTGCATTTCACTTCAGGCACCAGTTCTATAGGAGGTCTGGATAATGCTCTAATTGGTTTTTATGTAGAGTCTGAACTTCTTTACAATGCAATAAAATTTGTTCTCTTCAGGACATCACGAAGCAAATGCTCGCCTAAAGTGTGTTTATTTTCCTGTAATTCAGGTAACATTGTATTGGTTTCCCCCATCATCTTTGTTAATTGGAAATGCTACTATACTGAACGTGTGCATTCAGAGTATATATTCATGTCTCTGCTCTGCTACTCTGTGTAGGGTAAAGAAAGCATTGAAAAGATAATTGAAAATTTAAAACAGGAAGGATATGAGACTCTAGAGAACTTTGAAAGTTTTAGCCGTGTTTCTGTTCGGCGCTTGGGTCGCATGCTTCCAGATGCTCGCTGGGTTTGCCAATTTGAACTTTTCCTGCATTTCATAGTACCTTTTAAGTGTAAAAATTTTATGTGGTGTTAATTGCTTGAACTTCTATTCATTGAGTCCGTCCTGACTTTAAAATTACTTGTATTTTAAACTTGAGATTGCTGCAGTTTGATACTCTATGCATACAATATTGTTTGATATGAACCTTATTAACCCATCAAGCATTAATTATACATGCGTCTCTGCATATGTATCCATGTTTATGGCTTTATGCATGATGAACTTTGAAATATATACTAGTTGTCTGGCAGTGGTTCGGTTGAATTTCAGCCAAGGCTTCCATTCGTGGAACCCAAACAAAGACCAGGAGAGCCATTTAAGAGACACTGCTTTAGATTAAAATTCTTTGTTGGTAGTCATTGTATATATACACCCTGACCACCAATTCTTTTTGTTGAATTTCAGCCATGGCTACCCTTCATGGAACCCAGACAAAGGAAAGCAGATTCATTTAAGAGATGCTGGTTTAGAGTAAAATGCTTTGTTGGTAGGGTTATTGTTTATATACAACCAGCCCGTTTCCCCTTCTCTCTCCCCTACCTGTTCTCATCAGTTGTTTTTCAGATATGCCCTTGTCTCATCTTGGGAAATATGATTTTGAATGATATTACCTGACTTTAAGTTTTTTAATAGTAATATTTAAATATTATTATCGTTGTTGTTGACGGATTAAGAGAATAGTTCAGGTGCTGAAAAAAATTGCTTTGTATGAATATAGTGATCAATGACAAATTAGTACTGCAATTATTATTTATTTAAAGGAAATAAACATGGAAATACTCCCAAAATTTAACATTTTTCCAAGAATACTCCCAAATAACAATATTTACATGAATACTCCAACATTTAATTATCAGCTTCATAAATATTCCATCTACCACCGAAGTTTGATCTTCAACCTATTTTCTCCTACCTGGTTTTTTACAGAATGAATCAACATTGGATTAGTTTTTATGTTTGCACATTTGTTGGAGACATAGGGATGAATTTGTAAAAGTGGCCGGAGACCCAACTTCAGTGACAGTAAGTATTTACTGAGTTCCATGTCAAAATTAGGAGCATTTGTGTAAATATTGCCTCTTGGGAGTATTTCCCTGAAATCACCAAAATTGGGAAGCAGTAAAACTCATAGGGAAGATGATGATGAGATGGACGATGCTGTGTAATTTTGATATAAATTCCTTGGCTGTGTTTAAATTAATTTTTAACGTTGATAAAATATACTGGTATGAGTTTGAATAGTAGTAGTAGTAGTAGTGATAAGAGAGTAATAAAGTTTTTACTCCCTCCCTAAATAAACTTCAATTTCACTATTCACATCATCAATCAATATCATTTGTTAGATTAACATAGTCATGTCACTTCTTGTTCTAAAGAACTTTTGATGTAGTTTTATAATACTATGTGTGTGTGCACACACACACACACCAATATACAAATAAATTGAATTGACCATAAACTGAAGTTTATTTAGTGACGAAGGGAGTATTATTATTATTTTACAGAATAATAATGTAATATTATGTGATGCTGGTCTTGTTTGACCAGAGATGATATGATAGTACTGAAATAAGTTGAAGGTAGCATGTCCATAATTGACGGGAACTTTATCCACTATATATAAGCTTCCTAAAAGGATGTCTTGATTGCAGATACTGATGCAGGTTTCAACCCCACACCAGCCAAGGTATTAATTGTTCCTTACTTCAAAGTGTCATTCAGTTCACATTTAATTCCCAACGAATGTTTTAGTAGCTGTAAGATCTTCGATAAGTCTAGAAGTGCTCTGTCATTTGGAGAGGTGTTAGCATGTTGCCTTGATCTCATTGGGTTCCCTTCACATATGAGATGAATCATTCATTTGGGATCAAGGCTTAGTTGTTGTAGCAACCGGGGGTAATTTCATCACTGCTAAAATATAAAAATAGCCAGCCAATATAGTAAGCATGGTTTGAGATGCTCTTAGCACTTGTCATTCTCGTTTTATATTTTTCCAGTGATGAGAATTCAGTTGATGTGGACCTGATGTGCTATGTTACATTTCTTTTTCCCGTTATTGACTTTTGAATTTCATTACCCAGACAAACCTAGCACAATGCAATCCTTTTACCATTGCACTTAAGCAGTTTGGCAACAAACCGTGTGAGAAAGGTACTAATTCTTGGTTCATCACTTCACCTTTTTTAATAATGAGTTAAGTTTTTGTTGCTCACAATGACATAAAAAGTATTTCTGCAGATGTACATATTGAAATTTGCAAGGATGGAAAACCCCTTTCTCTTACACAGCTAGAGAAGGTATACCATGATTGGGTTTTGAATATGCACAATAGATATGATTGTGAAATTGAATCAGGCGATGATCAACCTATCATTGTATTAAGCTCTGAAAACAGAAAAGAGCTAGGCACTTCATCTGATGGTAAGCTTATGTACATAAGTGCATATGTAATGAAATTCTTTAGTCATTGTAGAAATTATCGTGTTGTGGGTTTTGATATAGAAATTTCACTTAAAGTATCTTAGCTATATTTACAATTAGGGTTTTGCTAATGACAGCCCTATGAGCTGTCAATAACAAGCATGAATTACTCAAAAAGTTATAGATTATGATGAAAAATCAAGGGGAAGGAACAAAGTTTTTATTATTTTGTGTGCATTATTGATAATATTTTATGGGAAAAAGAAAAAAGATTGTATAAATGTGAGGAATAGTTGTTAATAGGGGGTCAGGTTATTTAATTAATTAATGAAAAACATTTAAACTTTATTTATTTCAAGTCTATACTTATGTAGCTTTTTTTAATGGTTTACAATCATTTTAGTCCTGCGGGTTCATAGAGCTTTCCAGAGGAAAGGAATCACCTGGAGATCCGGACAGAAAATTAAAATCCTGAAGGGAGCGTGCCCTGGTTTTAACAGAACAAACATTTTTGCCACTCTAGAGTTTATTATACTCGAAGGATGTGAAGGTGATGGTGGTAAGTTCCCAACTTCCCAATGTAGATATATGTGTATCTAAAGCTTTAGAAAACATGTTTCATTTATTAATGTTCAATTGTATGACAGCGTATCAGTGATCATCCTTGGCCTTTTTTTCCTTGGTCTTTTATTAAACAAACAATATTCTTTAATTTTATGCAGGTGATGCTTGGATTGTATGCAGGTAAATTATTTCCTTGCTAAATAGTTCTCTCTGAAAGTATATTCCTTTCATTTTGCGTGTTGCACATATAGGCAATTGGGAGTTCACCCTGAGGATGGTTGCCGACTTTCTTTGGATAAAGAAAGCCCTCACCTAGATCTACGTGGATCTAAATCTTTACCATTCAGTGTCATTGATTCTGATAAGGTCACTTTTCATTAACATTAGAAGCTATTTTGGTGTTTCAGTGCTAAGGAAAGTTATTAATTAATAATATGTCACTTAATGCAGTGCATACAAGTTGATGACACCGAGTGGGAACACCAGCTTGATAAATACCATCAAGAAAAAACCCCATCCTCAATTGAATTATTGGATGCCAAAGATTTCCCAGACTTGAATGTTGATGAGGTATTTACAAATGCATGTTCATATCTTAAATTTCTACACTTTTCTTAAGTAGTTAGTGAGTGTTAGGATTTTAAGAGTTCTCTCTCCTTCCATATTAGTTTTCTGTTTTGTTTCTGGTGTCAACGTATACCACTTAAATTATACGGAGTATTAGAAAAAAATATTTAAAAAAATATAATAGAAGTATTTTCAATGCAAAAACTTCTGTATAGTGGTTTAAACTTTATATTTTACGGAGTAAGTCATTGTATATTTCTAGCATATATCTGGTCAAAGTTTGACATGCAAAAACAGAACACAGGGAGTAAGGTAACATATATTGAAGTGGACCATCTCTCGTTTTGAGCTGTTAACATGGTTTTTGCATTAAAACTGGTTTTGCTCTGGTCTCATGGCAGACACTGCCTCACGATGTAGTTGATGCTGGTCACGACCCTCCCGAGGAAATTTATGCAATTGTTCGTCCATCGTCCTCCAAATCTGCTGTGGCTTCTAAGAAATTGGACCAAAAGTACATACTTAGAGAAAATTTTGAGATGATTCTGAACATCAGATTTTCTGCTTCAGACAAGAATGACCAATGTGCCGCCCATGTATACTCTCTTCGCACAAAACCATCATCACATAATGGGGTGAGCGGGGTTTATGTTTTTCCGTTGAGAATGAAGTTGCCAGAGTTATTTCACAAAGCTGGAGTATATTCTTTTCTATTTTCACTTGTAAGTAATGATTATTTACACATGTTTATAACTGTATGGCTGGTATGTTTAATAACCTATATGTAATAATTGATTTTGCTTCCTTGTAAACTTGCTCTATAGAACCAAATTACTTGTGGAACTTATGAAAGAAAAGTACACGTACGAGCTTTGTCGGAGACTGGAAGTTGGGGTCTTTCAAGTAAAAACAGTGGGAAATATAAAACAAGGTAAGGCTCCACGGTGACTACTAATTTTCTTTGTTACCTCATTAGATATACACTCTTGTCCTAGATAAGTAACTTATGTGGTGTTTATAAATAATATTTTTTTCATTATTTGTACAGGATTGGTATGCGTGAACTTCCACCTATCTATATTGCATGTTATGACAAATACATGAACAGCATTCAGTTCAAGCCCTTTTCTGATGTTGAGGTCAAGCTTCACTCTGAAAGGGGTGAATTTGCTCATGATTATTCTATGGATGCATATATTTCGAAAGATAAACTCACTTTAACTGTTAAGGTATGTTTTGATATGAAGTAATGGGTTCTACACTATGAAATACGTCTAGCTTCACACACACACAGGTTACCTCCTCAACTATCACGTTTTGTAGGGTTTGGTTTTCGAGTCCAGTGAACTAGACAAGATTGGACCAAGCTATGAAACTACCTTGTCAATAGGTTCGAAGGATGAGCCATTTTCTGTAACCATTCAAGTTCAGGGTAAATCTATGATATACCTTTCAATCATTACATTTTTTTTTACTAAATTTAATATTTTGAGTGCAAAAGTTTTTTAATTCTATCGCTTGGAAGAATGTAATGAATCTCATTTTCTGTACTTAGTTTTGCCTGGGCCGCCACACCATGTGAGTGTCCATCCACTGAAATTAAGACATAAATTCATTCCTGGCACGTTAATCTCAGAGCTCAAATTGGAGGTGGGTAATGTGATATTTCTTTTTTTTTTTTTTGGTTATTTAAGATGCATATGATAAATATGAACCATGTTGCAAACTGCAACCACTTAGATTAGGGTTTAGTTTATTTGAGTTCTCAATAATGCTAGAGTACTATTCCATTATATTATCGGAACATCCATCTTTTTTGTTCCCTTACTGGACGAATTATATATTTTCTCGTTTCCGCTGATAATGCCTTGGATGCATTTTCTCAAAATGAACTTCAAAACACTAGAAATAATGAATATGAAAAAGGTAAGTTTTGCATGCACCCTTCTTTTTGGCCTTCTGTGTTGCAACGGCTTTGCTGTCATCTTCTTTAGAAGATCTTTTTGGATTCATGGCTTGAGATCATCATTGATTTTCTTAGAATGCCATATTGCTCAAGTGTATAAGGCACTGACTTGAACTGGAATGAGCATGAAGCTTACCTGTGTTTCAGAATTTCTTCCTTCAACTAAACTGTTCGGGTTTACCATGAAAAATGGAGTATGTAACAACGATTGATCTTTAAAAAGAAACATAAGGAAAAGAATACTGTACTTGCAAACTGGACAATGAAAAAAAAGGACCGGCCAGAGGCTTCACTTTTGCAAAAAAAGCTTTCTGAACTAGTGAAGTAGGAATTAGATCAGTGCTTTTTGCCAAGAGCAGTATCAGAGTTTACCTATTGATTCCAGAGTAAAAGAACACAGACCATGAAGATCCCTTCACATCATGTTGAAAATTGAAGTTTGAGTTACATCTCTTGATATTTTTAGGTTCTCAATCAATTCAAAGAACTAGGTGCACTATATTCATAAACACATCATAAATTGCAGCTAACGTTTGAGTACTTGTTTATTTATAGCTGTTTGATGAATATAATAATCATATCCAAAAAGAAGAAGAAATCCAACTGCAGATGGATGGATTCTGTGCTCCAAACACTAAAAGCTGTCTTTTATTTAAGGTATTATCTTTCATTCTTTCTCTGTTCTCCAGAGGTGTGCCCAGTCAAGTGATTTGAAACTCCCAATAAGATTCTATGGATTCTATTTATTGTAAGGTAGTATTTATTGTATTTTCTTCCTCAATATAAAATGGACACTCCCAATAAGATTCTATTGATACTGATTGTTTTTTTCTTTTGAAACTCTCTCTATGTTTCAAACTTTCAATTAGCTGGAATCAAGTGTGATGTGTGATAAATTTATGAAATCAATTCTCATTACATTCTCTTATTTTCATTTTGCTTTGATATACCGGCATTGTTAATTATTCTTTTTGGAGCAAAATCATGATTCATCATTCTCCAGGCTACACTTGATTATTATTTTAATCATTTGCTTCTCCCAACATAGGTTGATGAAAATGGGTGTATAAACCTTGGTGGCATACTTAAAGTTACAGCAGGATATGGTAAAACAGGTGCATATTATAATTTTGTTACTGTATTATGACCTTTCCACATCCATTCTCAATGGAGCTAAAAGAGTCATTGTTTTTCTTATGTTGTGAGTTGAGGAAAAAAAGTGGACAATATCAAGATGGCACATTAAACTTCCCTTGCTTCTTACTTAATATGAAGTTTTGGGGAGTAAATGCATCAATGCATCACGGGTCAATGGAAACAACTTCTTTGTATTTTACATAGGCAAGGTTGTGTGCATCTTGATCCCCTAGATGTTGGGTACCTCCAAATGGAGGGCCCATTTCCCCAAGACTTAAGTATTAAGTTAATTTAAAAAAGGTAAAAAGAAGCTATAAGGATGCATGACGTCTGGCAGGAGCTACAACTTTGAGAAACAAATGCAAGTTGTGTACTTGGACTCAAAATGAAAAGGACATAGCCGGTCTTTTTTTTTATAAAAAGGAGATTATGGTCCTTCATCAAGTTGAGGCTCCACTGTTAGAAATTAAGAGAGATAAGAAAATATGCTCTCCGTTTGAAAAGCTCTCCACCTTCAGCAATTACGGAATAATAATGAAGGGAAAGATTGTGGTGAGAGCGCATAATAGTTCTATAACTCCATTTAGTGAGAGTTTGAGATATTATGGTGTGAACTTAGAAGAATTCTACAATTCCATTCAGTGAGTAGGTTCTTTTCCTGAACTCAGCTGTAAGTAGCTTCGTTTTTATTCTCAACTAAACAATACTTTTTATCTCCTACAGCATCTCTTTCTGTTTTCTCTGGTGAAGAAGCAATTTTCAAGAAAGATTTTCAAATTGAAAAGCGAGAGCTACACGTTGCATCAGAGGTTTGTACCTCTCGACCTATTTTAGTTTGAAAGTTTTGTTAAAGTTTGAAAAATACAAGGCATCTAAGGTGCCTGAAACTACTGCTCCTTTATTTTCTTGATAGCAGATACCTGAATTTTGTGTTCCTGGTTATCATTTGGAGAATGTCGTATTTGAAGTCATAGATTCTGAAGGTGAAGTTGATGAAAGTATCCATGATGATGAAAAAAACGGTCAACCCCACACACTTATTATAAAATCTGAGTGGTCAAATATAGATGAGAATGTAAGATACAGCTTCCGGCATGGTCGCTGCACAGTCTGTAGCATCTCTCTCCCAGAGGTTGAAGGGAAATTCCAATTCCTAGCCGTTCATTCTCGTCACTTGGAACTGCAGTTGCGCATAGAGGTTGACCTTTTCCTGATACATTCATTTTGTCATTTTCTGGGTATGACCTTAACTATAAAATATCATACATAGGTGAATACAAAAAATGCTGCAAAACTTCCCTCTGGAAATCTGCAATCTCATAATCCAGTGAAATCAATATTAAAAGAAGTGGAGGCTGAACAATTCCAGTCTCAAAGTATTGAGGAACCAATATCGAATGGAGTGGAAGTTGAATATTTCCAATCTCAAAGTCCAGAGAAATCAATATTAAAAGTAGGGGAAGTGGAAGTTGAAAATTTGCGATCTCAAAATTTGATGCAGCAGCAGATCTTGCTTTATCAGAAATCCTCCCCCCAAGCAAGTTCCAATGTTAGATCACGATGAAGCTTTCTATGAGTATTCAGATATAAACATTAAAGAGCTTGCTGCTTCCAGAGGTCTAGAAAGTGAAGGGGAGTTCATAACTATTCACAAGAAGGTGAGCTGTTAAACATCCCAATTTTTCACCTTCCAATTCTGGTGCTGTAGACCTCCCTTTTGTATTCACAGAACAAATTCTCAATTCTTTCCCTTGAAATTCTATTTTGAGCCCCTAGGTCCCCCCCCCCCCTAATAGAGGTTGGAAAAATCGGAAATACTTAATTTGCTTTTGTTTTCATTAGTAATCTCTTCTGAGCGCATGTGTGACATCCTCCAAACCAAGTTCTATATGTGCATTATGAGGTTTCTAGGTTTGGAATGTAGTACTTCATACCCTTCATAATCCATCTGTTTTTCTTCATATAATTTATTTGAACTGTTTTTCTTCCCAGCTTGAAGATGCTGTTTGCCATTATGCTCAACTCTGTGCACAGTGTGAAACGGAACTCCAAGTTCTTGATTCCAAGCAATCGAATATTAGACTAGATATTTTCAATTTGGAAGGTCAGATATTTGTTATGTGCAACTTTTTATGAAATGAGCTACCAATACAAAATATATACTCAGCTCCCGATTCAATTGTTTCTGATTAACAGATACTAGTATGTATTACGCTTAAAAATTGTCTTTTTGTATTTTCGTCATCCTCTGTAACATTATTAAGGGAAAGATGCCATTTTGCTAAAGGTGTAAATGTGTAATTCACTTTCCGTTCTCAAAACTATCCAGAATGTCACTTTTGCATTTCTTGTAATGGAATGTTTTGATTTCTCCCTTCACAACCATGCCTAGCTTTAAGAATGAAGAAGTCAAACTCTTAGGAAAAGAATGAAGCCTTTAACGGCGTTAAGAATAGGAGAATTTACACTTTCCAGTTCAAGTTTTGCCTTGCTGATCCAAGTGGTTTCAGTGCAGAACAGAAACCTCCAGCTTGTCACTTCAGTCCAGATCATAGTACCTCTAATTTACCAATTTATTTTTTCCCTTAAATTGTCTTTGTAAATTTCTACTAATAGTACTGTATCATCATATATGGTCATTGATGTATAATCATACTGCAGATTCTCTGGGACTTCATTCTTCACAGAATTCTTGCTGCTCTCAGGAATTAATCATTGAGCAGATTTGTTATACGAATGACTCAGCTGCAGCCATTACCTGCAGTCTGATTGAAGCACCGTCATCAAAAGAGTCATGCCATGCATTCTCTAAAGAGATACTAGGCGTGGTTGCATTGCTTGGATTTACTGAAACCAATGAGTTTAGTAGGTTCGTGCTCGGTTTCATTTCTTTTTTTGTCCAACTATCCAATTACGTGTAGAAATTGATTTCTCCGTTGTTTTTTATCTTCTCGCTGTTAGGATGTTAGCAGAGTACCTCGGTGAGAAGCAAATGCTTGCGGTGGTTTGCAAGGCACATGCTCCTGTTGGTGCCACACAGATGCATGCGAAGAAGCACGGGCACTTGAATGGTTCAGATTCTCTGTGTGCATTAGCCAATCATCTTGGAATCTCTATTAAGGGAGGATACGATATCATATGCCTCGACGATATAAGGTGGGTCTGCAATGGGAAATACATAAAAATGCACACATTTTTAATTATTTAAAAAAGTTTCAACTTTCAAGATTATATTCATGAAGCTGGAGTTGTTATCAGGCCTTACACTGGTGAGATGAGTTATGATCCCCAAAGAAAGCTAGCATTACCCAATCCTACATTACCAAATGGTGAGAGTCCTCCCGGGTTTTTAGGCTATGCTGTGAATATGATACACATATCCGCAAATCATCTGCAATACAGAACTGCCTCTGGTCATGGTCTTCATGAGACACTGTTTTATCGTCTACTAGGGGATCTCCAAGTCTATTCAAATAGAGATTCCCTCATCATGGCTAGTTCTCTCATCCATAGCGCACCCGCTATTTCCCTGGATGGGGTTATCATCAGAGGAAACGGTGTCACTTCCCTCGTATTAGGGTACGTATATATGTGTATCACCACCACATTATTAAGGAGTTTCATTTTCTTAAACCTTTGGTTCAGTCGTCTACTCGTGGTTTAATATGTTCGTTTCGTTTGTCCTCTTCAGGGATCCACTGGTCAGGTTTCCTGTCATCTCAAGGGAGCAGCAACCGGAGACTGTTAATCTAGACGTGTTAAATCTTCTGGATTCTAAGAAGATGGAGCTGAGGGAGGTTCAACTTAATTTGGATGATAAAAGAAGGGTTTTTGTGGAGCTCAAGGAAAAGTTTAGCAGCTATCGTAATAAATACTTGAAGTTTTGCTCAAGGGACAATTCACCAGACGTTGAACCGTAGATGAGATTAAATGAGAAAGCAATGCAGAGTATGAAACCGCACATATTAGAGGGGTGGCGTTGAAGGATGGAGATGTAAATTGTATAAAATGTTCGAAGAATATTAAAAATTGTGTTATTTTTAGAACGTTTGAAGTATTACGTTTAAACAAAGAGTAATATAAACATGTTTAAAAAAATACAGAATTATGCAAGTTTTAAAACGTGTAAAGTATATAATGTAAAGAGAAAATTAAAAAATGTTTTCAAAAAATTTAAAAAATAAGAACGCACCGATCGTGAAATCCTTGAAGTTGTCAACATAGACTTGGGCTTGAGTAATCTCTTCGTCCTCGGTCCCCTTTTTCATTGATTTGTATATCATGAGAATGAACCAATAAGAATATATTTTAGATAAAATAAAACACAATTTTTTTATTATTAAATCATTGCGTAGTATAAAAATAGTTTTAAAAAGAACTTTATAAAATTTGTGAATTTCTTTTGAAAAATATCTTCAAAAATAGTTATGAAAGAATATAAAAAAAAGAAAAAGAATAAAGAGAAAAAGGAGATAGGGTGTTGGTGCATATTTTCAAAATCATAGGGGGCAACGGCACAATTTATTTAATATTAAAGGGTATGTTAGTTTAGAAGGGCATTGACGCAGAAATATTAACACTACAAGGGGCAGCGAAGCAAGTTTTGAAACTATGAGAGTGACGGTGCACATATAGCAAACGACAGGGTATTGACGCAATAAACTGTTTTACATGGAGTATAATCTTATCTCCGTGTATACCATTTTATCAAATTGTATCATACGTAGTATTATCGGAGCTAAGGCTCCAAACCCTAGAACCCCTTTTTTTACCGAGCTTAACTGCTGGTCCTCCTTCATCGATGGTGGACCATCGGCACTTCCCAGCCGCCGGTCCCTTCACTCCTCCTTCATTGACGGTGGACCGCAATTATGGAATCCACGTTTGATCCTCTTGCTTCCCTTCCTTCTGGGGTCAAACTTCTACTCTGTAATCTCCATAATCTCGTCTTTGAAAAACACAAATTCAAACTATCCTGCATGGTCTCTCAATGTCAGGACTGCCCTTGATGCCAATCTCCTTTTTGGATGGATCGACGGCCATGAAGCCGCACCACCAAAAATAATCTCCAAGGATGGCAAGGTAAACCCTAATCTAGAATATCGTATGTGGTTTGTGATTGACACCCAAATCTTTGCATGTTTTCTTGTTGTTATAAGCCCCACTGTTTACAAATATGCACGAAGTTTTACTACCTTTGCTAATCTCTGGAGTGCTCTTGCTGCTTGATCCAATTCGCTGTCCACAACTCATATTTATCAACTTAGAGACAAACTTCATATGCTTCGCAAAGGTACTAAAATCATGACTCAATATCTAGATGAAGTAGCTACTATTCTCACAGATTTGAACGCTCTGGATGAAGTTATCCCTTAAAGAAATGTGGTAAATGCTGTTATCCGAGGTCTTCCTCTCGAATACTCCTCTTTCAAGCAGAACATTTGAATGAACAATGAGGACATTAGTCTAAATCAACTTTCTGGATGGCTCACCTCTAAATAAATCTGGGAGTACACATACAACGCTATTCACTACCAACGGTCGAGGCCGTGGTCGAGGAAGACCTCACGGTCAACTGTCTTATGAGCGCAAGGCTGCCCCAGGCCGCGGTGGTCGAGGCAATAGAAGAGGGAGGGGGGGGGGCATGGTCCTCTGCGGGATCTTCCCTTTTGCCAAATCTGTGCGAAGCGTGGCCATTTTGCTGCTATCTGCTGGTACCACTAGGATGGTACTTATATCGTGAGCAACTCTGCCAACACATCTCGTTCTATGCATGCCACTATGAGCGGTCAATCTGGTGATTGGTATCTTGATACAGATGCCAACACTCATGTTACACATGATCTCTCACAGCTGCAATCTTTGACTCCCTATCATGGTACTGAAACTAACACTGTAGGTAATGGTCATAATTTATGTATCATCCATACTGGCTCAAGATCTATTCATACACCACATGGTAAATATCACCTTCCATCTCTTAATCATGTTCCTTCCCTTACCTCAAACTTACTCTAAGTTCATCGTTTCACCAAATATAATAATTGCACTCTAGTATTTAATTCCAATAAATTTCAGATAGTGGACAACGTTACAAATCAAAAGCGGTACATGGGCCCTTGTGAGCATGGTCTATACACACTTCCTTCCAAGCCCATCCCAGTTGTGTATCGAGCAGTTACAGTGTCAACCTGGCATTGTAGACTCGGTCACCTAGCTCTTGCTATTGCCAAGTCTATTTTGTCAACTTTAGGTTTTAAATTCTTTGATCAATTACATTGTGAGTCTTGTCATGTGTCTAAGTCTTGTCGTTTATTGTTTGAGTTTTCTGAACATAAGACAAATACGTCATTTCAATTAATTCATTCTGATGTTTGGGGGCCAACTTATATTCCGTCTGTTTGTGGCTTTTGGTTTTATATTTATTTTATTGATGGCTTCAGCAAATTTACTTTGATTTATCCACTTAAACACAAGTCTGAGGCGTATTCAATTTTCATTAGCTTTGAAAAATGATTAAAACTCATATTAATTCAAACATTCCGATTTTTTGAGGTGATAACGAAAAAGAATTTTTTTAATACAGCTTTTGGCCCCTTTCTCCAAAACCCAGGTATTCTGCATCACACATCCTGCCCATACACTTTAAGTAGAACGACGTCGTAGAATGCAAGCATCGTCATCTCATTGAGACCGTCATTTCCTTGCTCTACGATTCCCATGTGCCTGCCTTCTTTAGGGTTGATGCTTTTACTACTGCTAACTATCTCATCAACCTTTTACCCACCAAAAATCTAGCTAACCAATCTGTAACGCCTCAAAGTATTATTAAATTATTATTCAATTAAACTAATTTTTTTGATTAAATTAAATTATTGTTGGATCTTGGGGTAAAATGAAATGTGTTTTGATCATGTCTCTGAATAAATCTTGTAAAGAAAAAATTAAAATGCAAATTATATATGTGGTCTTGACTAAAGACTAGAGTATAGACTCAAATCGAGATTTAACAGAGAATTATTGATTTAAACTCTTGCAATGATTTATTGAAATAAATTATTATTTTGAATAATACGAACTAATTTTGAGAGCCTTTTTTTTAAAATTCAACTAAATTGATTTTGACTCTTACAAGTCAATTAAACATCGTAAAGGGATGAAAACATGGAACTAACATCATATTTGTCAGAAAAGTGAACGAAAAATAATCAGAGGGGATGCATGTACAACACTTTGAAATCATAGGGATTTTGGAAATTAAATTTTTGAAAATTTGACATGGATACTTCAAGATATACCCCGGAGTATGTGGTTTTATCTTAATACTATGAAATTGAATCAATAACACCACTACTCCCAAAAATTACCCAATTTTATACCAATAATCTAGTATGTCCACTAAGCTAAATAAGTGACATTTTAAATAGTGGCTGGACAATTATTAAGTATGAGTTTGCCGGTAATTACTTACAAAAATAAGGAAAATACCTTAAATGTGCAATAATTACCCCTCTCCATTTTTATTTAAAATACAATTTTTTAATTAAAAAAATAAAGTGTTTGTATTTTAATTAGAAAGAATATAAATGATATTTGAAATAAAAAATTAGGGAATTTTAAAGTTTATATAGTGCTATATTTATGAAATAAAGAACTGTCAAACAAATATAAAATTGATTATCAAATATCTACTTCGAAATTCTTTATTTTTTTAAAACTATTTTTCTTTATTTTTTATCACTTCGTAGTTACCAACACATAATTGATAATTTACTGTCACCGTTTAAAATGTTATGTATTTTATTAGATGAATTTTATTTAGTGGACAAAAAACATTTTGAGGTCAAAATATGTTTTAATTAGCGAACATAGTTTAACTAGTATTTTTCAATCTAGAAATATAAACGAGACATAAAATCAAAATTATACGGAGTATATAGTACAATATTAGTATCATTAGATAGATCTTGTAGAAAGATTTCTAATGACTTTGATTTTCCCACATTGGAAGTCCAAGAGTAAAAAAATTGGTATATAAACTCTTGAGTTGAACTAAATAATTGATTGGATTTAATCTTTTGATTTGGTTCAGCCTAAATATCTTATTGCCCAATCTAGTTGTCTCTATCCGATCCTAAATTCTTTAATAATTTATATATAAAAGTTGTGAACAAAATGAACATTGTAGTAGAAAAATTTAATAAATTGATTTTATAATACTTCCTACGTCCCAATTTTTATTATAATTTTATTTTCTCCTTCTCGATAACTTTTGCTTATTTGTGTGTTTTCATTGATTATTTGATAAGTAATACTCTCTCCGTCCCTAAATGATTTACACATTTTACCGTTAAAAAATCACGAAAACTTTTATTTACTTGTACATTTTTATTGACTATTTGATGAAATAAAGTATTTTGTCAACTGTTAATTTGTATCTTTTTAAATATGTAAATTTTAGTTTTTATTTATATATCAATCTTTAAATAGAATAAATTGTAGGACTACTCCCATCCTGGGACTACTCCCGTTCCAGCACGCTTAACTACAGAGTTTTGAAGTTAAAGAGGTGCCAAATGCTTTCTAAAACCAATTGGTGATAGGAAGGTAGACACTTTGCATTTAACCACATCTCTCTGTAGCCCCAAGCCGAGGTAGATTCCTATAGGGCACCCCCTATAGTTCACTAAGGCAGTGCGGAGCCCAACTTCTGAGCTGTGGATGGACAAGAGGGGCTTTGCAAGATACACGACTCGTGTACCTCGTCAGGTTGGGCTGTCAGTACCCGATACCGTGACTAGCACAGTAGCGAATCCCTAAGGGTGATCGATGGTCCCCCATAAGACCAACAATCTCCCCCCGAGCGACACCCGGGGGATTCGAGCCTGCTTCCTCGCTCCGATACCACTTGTTAGAATAAGTTACCAACGCTAGAGGGGGGGTGAATAGCGTTTGATCGTAGAAATCGCAGGAATAAAAAATTAAGAACGTGAAAGATAAAGAGCGTAGAAAGCGTAAAGGGAGCACACCAAGATTTATACTGGTTCACCACAACGTATGGCTAATCCAGTCTCCCGAGAGACTCTCTCGAGCTACACTACTTTCTCGTTAAGCTTACGGGTGCTTAACAAACCGTTACAACCTGAGAACTCGAGTCCCACGAGCCTCAACAACACTTGCTCGGAGATACCGCACTCCAATACTTCAACCCGAAGGAAAATACCTTTCCTTCGTACAACCAAGGGAAACAAGCTTCCCTTAACGTGTATACAACACTAAGAACACTCAAGAACAAGACTCTCTTTAAGAGTGGATGTTGAGTAAATTATATACGCTCAAGAACAACTCAAACTTCACAAATTGGCTCTAGAAAGCTATGGAAAATAATGTTGTTTGGATGCAATGATAATATGAATAAAGTGAAGTAAATTGATGTGTAAAGCAGACCCAAACACCCCTTTTTATAGTGCCAAAATAGGCTCCAACGGAACAATACATTAAAGGGGTGATTGACTTGATTTATGGGATTGAATAAATTTGGGATCTGCAGGATATTGGCTTCCCATCGATGTTTAGACTCACCCATCGCTGGTAAGCCAAGTTTCCTTCAGTTTTGAAGCCAACGGTCACCTACCCATCGATGGGTAAATGCTTCCCATTGCTGGGTGGGAGGTTGACTTTCAAACAAGGAAAAAATCAGCCTTAAATGACTCACAACGGTCATGCCTAACCAGCCATGGCTATGCCCTCCCATCGCTGGGTTCCCATCGATGGGTAAAGGTTCCCATCGCTGGGTAAGGGCATTCTGCCTTGTGAAAATGTTGGACCAAGGCTTAAACAGCGATGGGTAGAACTTCCCATCGCTGTTTGGCATGGTTCTGGAAATCAGTTGGGCTAAAGGCTGCTTACCCATCGCTGGGTAATATCTCCCATCGCTGGGTAAAATGATTCTGGAATCCCGGGATCACTTACCCATGCATGGGTGATATCTACCATCGCTGGATAGATGGCTAGCCCAGAACCATGGCTTAGCTGACTGGCACTAAAACCCGACCGAAAAATGCAAAGTTCTCCAAAGTAAAAACTAAGTATATAAAACACTTATTTAATGTATTGTGATGTCAAAACAAGCTTTTTAAGTTGAAAACCACGTCGTTAAGTTAAAAACCACGGTTGACCAAGTCAACGCCGTACACAGGTGGTTTTTACCAAAAGACAAAACCGAAAGGTGGGTTTCATGATGTTTTGATTGGAGAACCATTTAAATGCATTCAAAAACAATTCCTACACAAAAAGACTTGAAAACCACTTCATTTAAGTAAAAACCACGACTAGCCAAGTTTATGCCGTTTCGCATGTTTTTTATCAAACGACAAAAACAAAAGGTGGTTTTTGAAGTGTTTTTGATGGAAAACTATTTAAATGTGCCCAGAAGTAAAAATCAATCATAAAAAGTTGAAAACCACTTGGTTAGTTCGGACACCAAAAACCAACGCCGAAAACCGAATGCCAAACGCCGGTTTTTGAGACCCGAACGCCGGATGGCTTGGTTTTTGGTTTGGGCAAACACCAAGTGTTTTTAATGTTTTAAACATGTTTGAAAAACATTTTTATGATGTGATATTCAATGAAAAGAATTTTAGCCTATAGAGCCAATGTGTAAAGATTGGGTCGGTCTTGATCACAATTGTGACCGACTCAACGACACTAAGATTACGGTCTTCGTTCTTGGTCTTCTTTTGGCCCTTGTTCTCTTTCTTCTCATCTTTGGTTCTCACCTTGTATATTCAATGACTTGTCTCGTTCACGGGGGTTTGGCATTATCAAAACCTGTCATAACAACGAACACGGCTTTAGTAGGAAAACGTGATAAACCCGTGCTTCAACAATTTCCCCCTTTTTGATAATGGCAAACAAGATGGGGTTATGCGTAGGAGAATTGATTTGAGACTTAAAAAATGTTCCCCCTTAATAAATGCAATTTAGAAATAGTTCCCCCTCAATCTATGCATAACCTTAATATCTTCCCCCTTTTGACATTAACAAAAAGAATTAAAAGTAAACTTTTATTCATTTTAAAGGGAAATTCAGAATACAACAGATAAAAATACAATCATATTTAATAAGGAGAAAATAAAGAAGATGTCGTGGCGTCGGTGTTGGCCTTCTTCTTTGAAGCCTCGGTTTTTGTCCTTGACTTTCCTCTAGCCATTGTTGAAGCGTTTCGAAAAGTGAGTAGAGGCTTAAGTATGCAAGAGGAATGTGAGTTGTGTGTTAAAAATGACCAAGGATGGTTAATATTTATAGGAAAAGAGAATTTGGGCCCTTGGTGTTAAAAAATATGGCTTTTAGGCATTGAATGAGGTGCCCAACGACTATTATTTTTGAACTGCAACAGGCTTCCTAGCGATGGTAAGGTTCTCCCATCGATGGGAAGACAGGTACTGGAAAGGGAGGAAAAAAGTGAAGATAGCCTTCCCAGCGATGGTAAGGTTCTCCTATCCATGGGAAGACAGCTACTGGAAATCCGTTAATTTTTTTTTAAAAAAGTGTCAAACACCCAGCGATGGGAAGAAGTTCCCATCGATGGGAAGAGGGATGCTGGTTAGAAAATACTTCCTTCCCAGCGATGGGATAAACCACCCATCGCTGGTTCCCCCTAAGTTCCTCACTTTGATACGTACATGCAAAAAAACATCACTTTGGTACCCAAAGTATGTCTATGGGTCCTTGGGGGTTAGTTAACCTTTATTGCACACACACACACCCAAAATTCAATTCCTAACGCGCGCACACACACGATTAGATGATCGTTTAGGAGTTACCTTGGCCAGCCCATGATCTCGTGGTTGGCGGGTTCCAGTCTACCTGAACGGAGTGCCGATATCTCAGTGTGGTCTGTGTTGGTTCCAGTAACGGAATGTGGACTTTCTTCTTTTCGTCAAAGTAGAAGAAATAGTAAGGTTTCTTTTGTGCATTATCCTGTGTAGATTGTTTATGATACGAATATCCTTTTCCAAAAGATTTCTTTTTGTTAGCACCAAATATGTTGTGTGTTTCATTATAGGTGAAGTGCCTATGTCTGGTAAAACACACGGGAGCTATATGTCCTACCCTATTGTAATAATGGCATACTACGTTTGGGTTGAACATATGCCTAGGTTGATAATAGCTAGGGGGCCTAACCATGTTTGTCCTATTTTGAGAAAAAGATCGTTTATGCATGTTTTCAAAAGGATCATTTCTAGGTGTTTTCATATTGTCTCTTCTATTTTGAGAAAAATTATTTTTATGCACCAAATCATTTTGATAATTTTTCTTAGGTTGTCTACCATGAACGTTTTCATTCCTAGGTTTTTGTCTAGGTTGTCTAGTGTTCTTAGATTGACTAGGTTTTCTATTAACTTGATTTTTAGCTTTCTTAGGTTGAGCCTTAGGAGGTTGTTTAGGTGTTTGCTCAACGTTTTCTCTATCCTTAGCTTCGTTTTTATTAAAACTTATTCCTTCTTTAGAAAAGTGCATAGTGTCAAGGAGTAAATTAAGATCTTTGTGCGGAGTATTAAATTTCTTAACTCTCAAGTTTTGTGACTTGTTCTTTCAAAGCTATGCAAGTGTCACAATGTTTCGTAGAGCTCTCGGGTTTGTCGGCGCTTCTTTTACCATAAAACTTATTTTCCTCTTTTAGTTTTTCCTTTTCCTTTTGAAGTTTTTCAAGCTCAGTTTCAAGATTAGAAAAACGTTTCTTTAAAGCTTTGTTGGTTTTAGAAGCGCTAACAAACTCGTTATAAAGCTCTTGGAGAGCTTCTTGCATTTCTTCAAGAGAATAAGAAACAGTAGAAGAATTACATACCTTTTGGTTTTCGCCATTGTCGGACTCGTCTTCTTCTTGAGTTATGAGACAAAGGTTTGCTTCTTCGTCTTCCTCTTGCTCGCTTGACTCATCGCCAGAGTCGCCACCCCAAGAGATGTATGCTCTTTACTTTTTGAAGTGACGAGAATTCCATCCGCTTCTTGGGCATTTGTTCTTGATGTGCCCGGCTTCACCACATCCATAGCACACAGGGCCATCCTCGACCTTTTCTTTCTTCCTTAGAAGCTTGCAAAATTTTTTCATGACAAGCTTGACTTCATCATCGTCGCTTGAGTCATTCATTGTTGGTTCTTTAAAGGCTTTTAATGCTATGCCTTTTCTTTGGTCATTCAAAGACGGGTTAAGTATAGTAGATTCATCCGTTTTTAAGTTACCTCTTAAACCGTCGATGGTGACATTTGATGTGCCGATTGACTCGTAGATGGCATCGGTCGAACATGTCGTCGATGTTTTCGTGCTCCTTCATTCTAAACATCTCATACTCTTGGGTGAGGAAGTTGATCTTGGCTTCACATACTTGGTCCGTTCCTTCGTACGTCACCTCAAGTTTATCCCACATCTCCTTGGCGGTTGAGCAGCAAGAGATTTTGCGGTAGTCATCAGGATTTACAACACAATAAAGCATGTTTATTGCCTTTGCATAATTCTCAACCTTTTTGATGTCCTCCGCATCAAATTCATCTTCAGTCTTGGGGATCAGTCTGTCCTCGACTTTCTTCATCGGCACCTCTTCCCCGTTTTTGATAACCAACCATAATTGGAAGTTCGTGGAACGAATATAGATTCTCATTCGTTCTTTTCAATATGTATAATTGGTTTCATAAAAAAGAGGTGGCCGTGTGGTTGATTTCCCTTCACCTATTCTTGCATACAAATTTCTAGAAGAAAAACCCATGATCGCTTTTACTCTCAAACGGTTAAGTTTGGACGCGAGTTAGGCTTTGATAATATCGTCGTGGGCGATCTTCAACACCTCGTAGGGAGGTTTTACCCGGCCTCTCTAAGGAATGACTAAATGAGTTGGATTTGAGCCATGCCCTACGGCAGGTCGCTGGCCTGTATGGGGTGTGAGATTAAGCTTCGCACTCGTCCCACATCAGGTCTTAAAGTGTTGAACACAAAGTATGATACCATCGTCCAGGTGAGGTCCGATCACATGTGGTGGACAAGGTAATGGTAATAATAATAGAGTAAATATTATCAAATGATGATATTGATAATATTATAAAAATTGTTGAGATGATGGTGTAAGAACACTTATCTTTTTTTATTGCTCCCTAGTCAAACTTTGAAAGTGGTCATCTTTTCAATAATTCTTTATGGAGCCCCCACTCTCTTTGTCAATTCTGTCTTTTCTCCCGGTCTAGGAAACTGTGAAAGCAGCTCTTTTCTAGCTGGCACATCACGCATCATATCTGGGTGAAGACAGACTTCTGACGGGGTAGGGTCTATGTCCAGCGGCTAGCTTAGGTGATGGCGCCGGCGAGCTTCAACCATCAGTGCCGGCATGCTCCAGCCCGTCTAGGCACTCGACGCAACACAACAGCGAGGAAGATGTATTGACTGCGGTGGGAGTGAACTCGACGCGAGATTGCACGTGAATAAGCACCATCCGGCGGCAGTAGAGGAGCACGCTCAGACCCGCGGGAGGAAATGGTGTGAAATAAGAAAATTCAAACTCCAATTGCAGCAGCTTCGTCGAGGACTGTCCGGGGCAGCAGCTTCAATTTCCAATCGAAGGGAGGGAGCACGCTCTGGGGTCTCCAGGTTGTCTTCTCGTCGGCGGCAGGGATTGCAGGTCACGCCGCTGGTCGCCGGTTCTCGTCGGAGACTGTGGACCACAGGGACAGCGATACCCTTAGCCGCTGTCAAATCTAGAGCCGTTACCAAATCTGAAGTTGCTGTTGTTGACCCCTGTTGGTCGTCGCGTCCGTACGGTTGTTGCCGGTGGGTTGTGTGGCTAGAGCAAGAGCAGATGCCGGTCGGTGGTCGTCAATTGGCCCCTAGGATGACGGATCTGCAGCAGATCTACGGCGTGGCTCTCCTGCCGTGCTTTGAAGCCGGCGGTGGTCTTCCGTGTGCCAATGGAAGATCGAAAGACTGAAGTTCTGCGGGAGTGGGACGGCGTTGCAGTCAGGCTGGCAGCCAGCATCGGTGAAGATGCGGCGACTCATCTTCGCCCTTCAGTCTTCCGCGCATTTCAGTTTGTCGGCTGGGACTGGACTGTGAATTCCCGATCAGTAAACGGATCCCAACCGTGGAGTTACTGGCCAGTGGCCACTCTCCTTGACGCAACCATTTCTTGGAGCACGATTGATGCATTCGACACTCTCAACGAGAGCACCAATGTTGGGTTAAGGAACCCGGGGGCCTAGGCAACTAGGCGAAAGAGTATCGAACTAGATCAAAGAGTGCACAAATATGGGGTCAAGTAGATCGAGAGTAATATCGTGCTAGTTAGAATATGATTCAGAACATCCGTCCCCTTGATGGAATGATCTCCATCCCCCCATCCCTCTTCCCAGAAGAAGGGTATATATAATGGGAGAGATAGGGCTAGGGTTTACATACAAAGACCAATGGGCCGGCCCAACAGGCTGTGCCGCTCTAAATAAGTAATTGATAAACGACTAACGGGCCGATCGCACAAACTGGACCTCCCCGACTAATATTATACAAAGACCGGATACCCCTGTCTAGAGTATCCATCAACATGATTGCAAAAAAGATGACTCGGAAAAATATGGCATAATCGATGCATAAAGGCGTGGTACTCCCGTAGTGGACCCATCATTGAAGAACTCGCAATCTCACTGTAGAAAATAGTTAACGTCTTATAGTGACACTAATAATGATGGTGGTGACGCTAGTATAATGAGAACTTTGGTCAATCGTAGTTTTTCGAGTAGTAAACCTTTCCAGTAAAGGGTTAGTTTTCTCTCTGAGTGTCGTGTCTCTCGAGGAGTGGTAGAAGAGAATTAGTTAAATTCTCTAATTAGACGAAGGTTAGGATAGATTTATGAAAGTCTTCGCGGAACGATTATGAAGAGAGCAGAGTAACAATATTAAATAAATTTCACATAGTATAAGTGTAGATCTAGACCTAGGGTCAGGACATCAATTGGATCTACTTTTTCATATTTAATTAATAATTGGAATAATAATATTTCTATTATAACTTACGTATTTCTAGGTTTCGTAATTGATATGTTGCCTTAAATATGATAGCCTTTTGACATATAATATTTCCTCAGTTAATAGCTAATTAAATCTTTCGATATTAATGAACTAAATATAGCAAGAAGAATAGACTAATCATTCCAACATTAATTTAACATTCAAAGTATACATCCAATTTATTCCAGACCCAATGGTCCTAACCCTATCTCATACTATGTAAACATAAATTAAAACATTGTTTTAATAAACAAGAAAACTTACGGAACTCCAATTAAGTGGCACAGAACAAATCTGGAGTCAAACCCTCCAAAATTACTTCAAAAATACTACTAAAGCTAATATACAAGAAATATTAAGCAAATAAGTGGTGGAAACACGAATGGGGTTGAGAATGACGTGTTGAATGGTGCAAACTCGTTTGGTATTTATAGGACAGGAAGTACGGGGGTCCAACCCCCTCGGCGTCAAACTTTAGGCACCCGTACCCTAACCACATGTTCCGTGCAGTCCAATAGCACCGTGTGGCAGAGCCACATCCCCTCTCCTTACTTGGGCGTCAAAATACCGCGGGCGTCCAACTTTGGATGCCCGGGACCCTAATCCTGCGCCCTTTTTGCTTCCAATCGCGACTCCTCGCGATAATGGGCTCGAATTTGTTCCATATTGCCCAAATTGGCTCCCAAACAGTGATTTCTACCTCCGAAGCCTTGTGATCTTTAAAATCTAAAACTTCTTCTCCAATTTGGACATAAAATCGACAAATCCACTTAATTTAATTTGGAACCCGTATTTTATTCTTCTTGAGACAAAACATGAGTTTTGTCAATAATAGACACCTTTAATGGATAAATATATTACTATTTTCGTGCAATAACGCTTAAAATATGTAGATTGAAATAAGAACAAAATAGACTTATCAAATTCCTCACACTTAAACATTCCTTGACCTCAAGCAACAAATTGAATAATTTAAGTATGAAAACAAATTAGTTTTCAGAGAGGAAATGTTTAAGCTACACAACTTGAAGGAAAGGAAAGATAAAATGGTCATCAACATTTTTGTGTGAACAAGTAAATTTATAGATATTCACCCATATTGTTAGAAATTTAAAAATATTTTGTCAAACCAATTTTTTTACCTAATTAAATCAAAACTAACTTCTAAGTTGTCATTGGAACAATTATATTTCTAAGAATTAATTTAAGATCAAAACGCATTCCAAAGCTCTAGTAAAATGGGTCTCAAAAAAGGTTTTTGTTAAAATATAAGAGCATATTCACTTTATAAAGTATTATTTATCACGAGAGAATTCTCAGAGCCACCAAGGCATATTGCATTACTGAGATTGTGGATTTATTTATGACAAATGCATACTTGCTCTCTCTGTGTGGTTAGCGGGAGAAGCAGAGCTCTATCACGGAGATAGAATTTCGAATTCGTCACTTAAGCGCAATCCCAACAAACAAAATTGATGGTGTTCAAGCATTAGAAAATTCTTTATAGACCCTTATATTTTGAATAGACTTTTATGAGAAACGACATTTTTAAAGAAGCAATTTAAAAATTAATTGATTTATGAACTCATTTTTCACCTAATTTTATACTCACATTTAACGTTATTTTAGATCTATAAAAATAATTTTTCATATTATTAAACAATATTTTTCAATTAAAAGTAATCTTTTAATAATTAAATTAGTATAATTGAATAGGCCAAGAAAAGATAAAAATATGTTTGATTTCAACAAGAAATTAGATATATCTTCCTCTTAGAATCGAATTTAAAGTCGGAGCATGAGTAAAAAGTGTTCAAAATCAAATTTTTAGCAAAATATCATAAAAACTGATGCGGGTATGACAGGTGACTAAGTAGGCAGTCGCCTACCTGGCCGCCTACCGAATTTGAACTGACGGCAAAATGGGCTCCAGCGGCGAAAAAGTGGCGCAGGCCTCAAAATAGGCTCCGGCACACAGGCGGGAGCCTGCTAGCTTGCCTTTCAAAAGACGGCGGCGGGCTGCCCGCCTGCGGGTCTTCTTCCTCCTATAAATAGCACCGCGGTTCCATAGGGGAAAAATATCCCCTCTTTCTTCCCAAAAATTATATTAAAATATTTTTTTTAGTAATTCACATCATCAAGAGTAATTCACTGTAAGTTTTTATAATTAATCATTGTACTTGTTGATCTTTTTATAATAAAATATTTGTTTCTTATTTCCAATGTTGTTGATGAATGTTATATCTTTCATATTTCTATATGTTGTTATGCTGATATTGAATGTTTTATTTAAGATTATGAATTGGTAATTTTATATGGGTTAGGATTCAGAATTAGGACTTAACCAATTTAATTTCAACCATTTATTAGTAATTGGATTAATTATTAGAAAATGAATTAAGGATTATTAATTAATAAATTTTTTTTATTAGTAACTAATCTTTGGAAATTCATCTGTTATCTTGTCTATGAGGTAAAAAGATTAATTAAGCCACGCGTTCCAAACACCTAGAAATAGGCAGGGTTAGAAATAATCGTTTGGAATGGTTTAACTAATTAATAATCTAAACATTTTATTAATTAAATAATTGAAAAATAATTCTTGCTTTGTCTATGAGGATTTAGAATTATTTTAGCTAAGCATTTTCTGGCACAGTATTGAGACCTAGAAATAAGAGATGTACAGGAAATATAATAATCTTATAATGTAACGCTCCAAAACATACCCTAGAATTATTAATAAGTAATTATTTCATTAATCAAATTTGTTTTGATTAAAATAATTTATTGTTGGGCTTTGGGCCGAAATAATATGTGTTTGATATCCAAAATTACTATCAGGATAAGTCTCATAGAGATAAATCTAATATGTTGACTAATTGTGTAATCTTGGTTGGGAACTTGAGTACAGACCCAAAATTAGGAATAAATGAATAATGTGTTTATGATGTAAACTTTAAAATGATTTATTGAAATAAATCATGAGAATAAATAATATGAATTTAGTATGAGCACCTTTTTGAATAAAGGTCAAACAAATCAATTTTGACTCTGTCAAAGTCAAACACCAAAAATATGATGTAGGAAAAAGTATAACGAATCAATATAAAAAGTATATTGTTGAATATAGTTTAACTGCCCGATCGCAACGGTGCAAACGAAATTCAATTCAGAGAAAGTTGGACCACAAAGTGTACCCCGACTGAAACCAAAATTAGTCCCAATCAGGGACCACAAAGTGTACCCCGACTTCCCTGACTTCTTCTCCTTCACTTGGCTATTTAAGGAGAGCTAGCTCCTTCAATTCTTCACCAAAAAAATTTATTCTTCCTTCTATCTTGTTCCTTGCTAAGAGTAGAGTGCAGTGGTGCTGTCATCTTTGTGTGAGGTCGCCAGAGCAGTGAGATATAGTCGCTAGAAGTTTTTCCGGAAAATCTCTAAAACCTTCATTAAACTACGAGGTAAGCCCGTGGATATATCTAGTGACTAGAATGTTCGTATAGATCGTTTCTACGTTCATAAACGGTCGTTTGGTTGAGTTTTGGGTTTGATATACTTGAAGAACCAAGAATCATAAACCATGAAATTGATGTTAAAACTATGAATTAATGATTCTAAAATGATCTATGAACCTTGAAGAACATCTCTACATAGTTTCGATGAAGTTCGGTAACCAAAAATAGTATTTTCGAAATTGGACCCGAAGGTTGAAGAAGATGAACAGTGCTTGAAAATATGTAGAGAGGATCGATCATACCTCTTGGATCAATCCCGTGTGCATAAGTTTTCTATCAATGATCGATCAAATGCACTGGATCGATCCCTCGAAATTCTGATCCGAAAATTTGTCCGAAAATGCTATTTTTGAGCTCTAAAATCCTATTTTTGATACCAATTGATTATGCTCATTATAAAAATGATTTAACACAATAAAAATGATATTTTTAACAAATAAAAATGTTATGTGATGCATGACGGTAAGTTCGGATGTTAACACTCTAAGCTAGGCCGCTATTTGCTATCGAATGTTATGTTGATTGATGATTATGATGAATGATTATTATGATGATTATGACTTGATGAAACCCCTTATTAAAATGATTATTGAGGATTAAATTATGAATTTAAATGAATATGTTGATGATTATGAAATGATTTGGATTGTAAGGATATCTAGAAGAACTCTAAGATATACCTAGGTTGACGTTGGTTTCTAATACTATCTAGAAGACCTCTAAGATAGCTTAGAAATAGGCCTTGCGGGTATAATTATGAATATTCAGTGGCCTGGGTTAAAATGTATGTACGAGATCTACAAACCAAACTTGAGGCACTCGTTTGGGGATACCACCCAAGCCGACAATGAGCATTCCGCTGTTCGGTTTCTGGATGACCTTAAGCAAATGTAAGTTTAAGATTTTGAAAACCTCTTAAACTAGGCCTAGCTTAAGGGTTGGTTAAGAGTACTCACGCAAGAGTTTTAGTGGTAGTAAATTTCACTCTAGAAGAGATCAATTTATTCCCGTGTCATATTCACGTGGATTGGCAAGTCGCCCCAGCGCGACCCCCGGTTTTCTCGCACGTGGTTTCACCCAAAACCATTGGCCGTTGATTTGAAGCTTAAATCCGGGGCGGGGTCCGGGGCGGCCGCTCGATAGGTCGCCCCAGCCCATTTTTTTCGTTTGACTCCCAATGTTTGTGACAAGTTCCTCATTTTGTGCTGAACATTTTCCCCTTCTGGAGCTTCAGACATATTTGAGCCTAACCTTTCCGAAAAATTTATTTCCTTAAAGTTTTACTCTATTTGAACCAGTTTTTTTAGTTGAAAATTTCTAATTTGTTTTGAACACACTTTTTATAAACAACTGACAACTTTGACATATTTACAAAAGAAAAATCATTATTTTTGTTTTAAATTAAATTTATATATACTCAAAACATTTAAATATGAGTAAAATAATAAGTACAAAATGTACTTATCAAATTCATCACACTTAAACGTTGTTTGCCCTCAAGCAACAAACTGAATAACTAAAAGAATTAGGACAACTTAACTTATGAACGGAAAATATTTACACAACCTATTTATAGGATTAAGATATTGGACAGTCATCAACTTAATTTTGTAAAAAGAATTTTATACCCATATTGTTAAAAAATAAATCTTTTGTCACACTCATATTTTTATACAATTTTAATCAATTCAGGTTTGTATGATCAAAATTTAAGAATGTTGGTTCTATTAAAATCATGTTCTCCAAATAACAATTTTTCAGCAACTAAAATAGTTTACAAGGTCAAAGAATCTTAAATGGTTGAATTAGAAAATTGTTTCTTGAAAATGTAATTAATTTTTTTTATTTTAACAACATCACCATGTCATGTTGACCCAAGTAAAAAAACTTTTAATCCTCATCTCATGACATAGAACCACAAGCTTTTTTGGATTTTTATTCACTCAAAAGCCTCATCACACGACATAGAATCACATGCTTTTCGGCACTCGCTCAATATAAGTCTCATCATTTGACGTAGAACCAAACGATTTTTGACCTTTCAATTCACTCCAAAAGTTGGTCTCACCAAAGTGTCGCAAAAAATTTTTTATTTGAAAAAGAAACTTTTAAAAAGAAACAATAAGTGCTCATATTTTGAGAAATAGCGGAGCAATATCTTAATAGATTTCTAATAAAACAATTAAAAATTATTTGACCTTACAAATTATTTTGTGTAGAATGAATTTTTATTGAAATATTAGAGAACAAGATATTAATTCTACTTTCAGACCAAAATTTGTCAATTTATACCACAAATTTTCAAAAATTTGCACAAAAATCTATGTTTTGACAAAAAAAATTAATTTCTATTTTTAGGGTAATGGAATTTTTTAGGAAACTGAAATTGATTAATATCTATATAATATTTCTAAAAATATAGAGATAAATATTTCCTAAAAATTGATTCAACCATAACTCTCTCCTCCTCCCACTTAAACGGAACCGCGCCCTCGCGGGTTTTAAAGTGATTAGATATTGGAGTTATGGTGGAAGAACTTGCATGCAAATACTAGGTTGTCCTCACACTTAAAGATAAACATTATGCTTATGTAAATAAAAGTAATAAAAAATAAAAATAGTTTACCAAAGGTGTGTTCAAAAGAAACTGAAGTTCCAACCATTCCTAATTCAAATAAAACAAAACAGGAAAAACATGTTAGTGTAGAGGGCTGGCTCACTACTCACCTCCTCGTCCGCGACTCTGCCCTCTCTGGCCAGCGGAGCTATGAGCTCCATACCGCCCCTCCATGTAGTCTAAGATCTAGGCGATCTGCGTACCCTGCTCTAAGAGTCTGGACTCAACGCACTGCTGATACTCCTAGGTTTCCTTCGAGCGAGTCTCCTGAGTTCGCTCAAAGGCGGTCCGCCTCTCCTCATTACGCTGGAAGCGTGAGTCAATCGATGTCTGAAGATCACCAAAAGCAGCAGTCAACTCATCGAACGTAGCAGGTAAGGGATGTGGAACTGAAGAAGAAGAGGCTCCCTCTGTAGGCATGCACTCCAGCATGTATGAAGGACTGCCCGTGCCCTGATCTGGTTGGTATGTAGTGTCGCGGGGTCTCTTCCCGAATCCCATATGAATAAGGGACTCAGTAGCGATCGACCGCACACTAGACTCTAGTGGAAAAAGGGCCGGGATGACGATGTCCGGAACTAGGGCGCGCGCCACAGAGTTACAATCGGGCCTGCCTGGATATGATGGCGGTTTCCTGTCGACTAGTTAATGAAAGATGAAAGGTCCACAGGTGTGTGGTTCTCCAGGATCCAAAAGAAGATGATATGAGTGTCATAAACTCTGTTAGCGTTCTTGTGACGCCCAAAGTAGCTGCAGACGAGGACATGGCTGAGTATCCTCCACGCGGGACTCTTCCAATCGGATGATGAGCTGTACTTGTTGCAGAAGTCCTGTGTGCTGCGCGAGTGAGTCCTCCAAAATGCCTTGACGTCGACATCCAAGGGAAGTCAACGTGGCAGCGCGAGAAAGTCAGGGGAGCGAGTCTCCGCATGAGTATAGATCCCCAACAGGTATCCCAGATCAAGGACGGAGATATCAAATCACCTCCCAAGGAGCGTGAATGTCATCCGGACTGAGGGATGGACTCCCTCCACGTCTCGAACTCGGCTCCCATAACCACTACACCGCAATGAACAGATAAACTCCACAGTGAGGGGGCACGCTAGTCTGTGCCCAGAGTGCTAGCAAGTGCCTCTATTTGGGGTCATGGAGGAAGTCGTCGACCTCCTCCCACTACCCCATGCTCTCAAGTGCTGCCTTGCCTAGGATCATCGATGGCGTCAACACCTTTTTGCTACCCTAGTCCCGGTATCGATCACGCGCCTCGGGGGTAACAAAAGGTAACTCGAGTCCTTTAGTAGGAAACTCTGCCATTTGCAAAAAAGTGAACAAACATGTTAAACTTGCCCCCAAATTTGGTGCAACAAGTACTCTTTTTTTGTTTTTTGTTCTTTTCTCTCACTTCTCTTAACAAAAGTGTATTAAAAATGGTAACCAGACCGATTCAGAATATTCGAGATCGGGCAGAATGCTTCCAATTAGGTGCTCTTAGGCTCACCTGAATAAACCTTTCCACAAATTGACCCAATAGGAATGGTGGGACAAGTTCGACTCCTAGAGGCGTCACCCTTTGTGTCCACTTAAGTACCATTCCAACTTAGATAGTCATTTTGTACACGGTACACAGATCACTTTTAACACACAAATGCAATTTTTTTTCTTTTTTTCATTTTTTTTACTTCACTTTTTTTTGAAAGACGGGTTGTGACGATTGAGTTTTTCGGTAAGTCAACCTTCCCAATGAAGGGTTAGTTTTTTCCAAGTGTCGTGTCTCTCGAGGAGTGGACGAAGGGAATTAGTTAATTTTTCTAACTATGCGAAGGTTAGGACAGGTCTGAAAGCCTTCTCGATTTGGTATGAAAAAAAAAAATACTAAACTACTTGATGCTTTTGAGAAAAATAAAATAAATAGTACGGGTATAGGGCTAGACTTCGGGCTAAGGCATCATCTGGGTTAACTACTGTTGTCACATATTTAATCAATAGTTGGAATAAATATATTTCTGTCACAAATATTTCATTAACTTATCCTCTCTCAAGGTATCATTAATGTGTTCTAAAAAGTTTGGATTAATTAATTTTATATTATCGTAGACAAGGCAAAAACTAATTTCGAATAATTTATTTATGTTTCTCTCGACATAACTAACTAATTTAACAATAAAAATAATTCTAGAACAATTATTCCAACTATTAAATAAACATACACAGTATAAGCCCAAATTTAACCAAGACCCTAATCTGGGTCCTAACCCATACTAAATATCAGCAGTGCATAAAATAAAAGAACATTTTATTAAAATTTGTAAAAAAAAACTTACAACCGAGAGCAGAGTCGGAGTCACTTTGGGACAACCGAAACAAAACTAAACTAAAATATCAAAATATAACGGAGAAAAAAGTGGAGAATGAAGTTCACCCGGAGGAGGAGTTGATGATAATGGAGACCTGTCAAGCTGCCTTATATAGGCCTGGGATTTTCTGGGGCGGGGTCCCGGGCAGTCGCCCCGCAGAGTTAGCGCGCTCGGCAGAGGATTTGCATATCAATGCAATCTCTTCTTTATTTTTTTGTTTTCTTTCTTTCTTGCGTGAGGTTTTATCTTTGTTCATTTTTCCTTTTTGATTTGGTGATGATGGTGGCTGAATGACACCCACTTGCTGGCTGCTGATGTTGGCCGGCCAGCTAGGTTGTGCCATGTGGCAACGCCTGGTTGGCCGGATTTTGATCCGGCGTGAAATTTTTTTCTAAATATACAGTCTTGCTCAAAATTTTATTCTGAACAATTTTTCCTTCTGCGCCGACTTCAAATTCAGAACTAATATGGGTCAAACGAATTAGTTTTGAATTAAATAACTACTAGAAATAGCACCCTTTTTACAAAGAAGTTAGCAAATATTTTTAATTGTTTTTCTAAAAGATGCACATAAATTAATGTTATTAGCTAAATGTAAAAGTTGTCCATTTACAAACTTGGATACTAAAGTCTAAAACAAAAGAATTGCAAGTGTTTTATAATAACTGCAAAATAATTTAAGATCAAAAATATATACATTGAAAAACAAAATTAAAAAAAAACTTTTATGAAAATATCATTTATTCCTATGCAAAGAGTAAGTTTGGATTTGTTTTGTAGAACTTCACTTTGTGATATTGACACAAGCAAAAACTTTGATCTTCATCCCATGACATAGAACCACGAGCTTTTTGGATTTTTATTCACTCAAAAGCCTCATCACACGACATAGAACCGCATGCTTTTTGACACTCACTCAATATAAGTCTCATCATCTGACATAGAACCTGATGCTTTTTGACTTTTTAATTCACTCCAAAGTGTGTTCTTTGAATTTTTTGATGATTTTTTTTCCAAAACTTACAATGCAATCATTGAAATATCAAATTTTCAAAAAACAAATACTGCTCATACTAAATTTGAAGTATTGAAAGAGCCTAATTTTAGATTTTAAAATAAATGACAAGTTATAAATGTTTGACCTTAACGTATTTTACAAGTTAATATTTATTCACTAAAACAATTGTTGTGTGTATTTATTTATTCTGATTAGGCTCAGGTCACCCGTAAAAGACGGTCCGTAGTTGTGCACTACAAGGGTACCAAAAGGAGCAACACCCCAACCCAACCTCGCCACACTCCACTCACAAAGAAACGGAGAAGAACTGAGATCAACTCACAAAGGAAGAAAGAAACCCACACGAACAGTCTCACAAAGAGAGAAAAAGAGTTTTTGTACCGTGTAGAAACACAAAGGCAAGCCCTCAATATATAGTGGAGATTAGGGTAGTAATTAAGGCAAGCTTAATTAGGTTAAGGAGTATAGATTGGGCTTGAGTAAATGGGCTGCTGGGTTGGGTGTCAAATATTATTAATATGTTTGGGCCAACCCTAAATAAATTAACAATCTCCACCTTTGGCCCAAAGTAGTGCACATAGTTTGACAAGGAACCGCGGGACTCATCATAGCCTAATAACCACTAAATGTGTAATCAACAAATGAGAACACACGTAGTGGTGGAGAGTTCACTAAGTACTCTCAAGTCACGAAGACTAGGCAACATCACAAAGCATGCCAAAAATAACTCACGAAGAGTCGAACTCTACCATTGGGTCATCGAGTTCAAAAAACAAAAGAAAAGCAAAAGTCACAAAGACCAAAAAAAGGAACAAAAGATCAACACACAATCACAGAGATAGGTTTAAAATCTTTTGACATAAGGTAAATTTTTCAATCGGTAAACACTTAGTACCCATGTCAGCTGGATTAGATTCTGTAGGAATTTTCTCCAGCATGACAATTCTCTTTTCAACTATGTCTCTAATAAAATGAAACCTAACATCAATATGTTTTGTTCTATCATGAAAAACAGGATTTTTGCATAGTTGAATGGCAGACTGACTATCAGAAAAAACAACCACATTCTTATCGAGCAAGCGTATTTCAGATAAAAGACCTTTAAGCCAAATGGCTTCTTTAAACGCATCTGTGGAAGCAACATACTCAGCCTCAGTAGTAGATAAAGCAACAATATGTTGAAGTTGAGATTTCCAACTAATGCAAGAACCACACAAAGTGAACACATAGGAAGTAGTGGATTTTCTATTATCCCTATCGTTTGCATAGTTAGAATCCACATAGCCAATTAATCTAACACTTTTATCACTTCTTGAAAAGGTTAAACCAACATTCCTAGTAGATTTTAAGTATCTCAAAAGCCATTTTAGAGCATTCCAATGAGCCATACAGGATTAGACTTGTATCTACTCAAACAACTAACAGCATAAGCAATATCAGGCCTAGTGCTAATCATGAGATACATCACAGAACCAATAGCATTCGAATAAGGCACACTTTTCATTTCATTAATTTCAGCTTTAGTTTTAGGGCACATATCCTTACTCAACACAAAGTGAGCAGCTAAAGGAACATCCACAGGTTTAGCATCAGACATAGCAAATTTACTCAAAATCTTATCAATGTAGGAATTTTGATTTAAAACAAGAGTAGATTTCTTTCTGTCCCTAACAATATTCATGCCAAGAATTTTTCTAGCATCTCCTAAATCTTTCATGTCAAAATTTTTGCAAAGATAATTTTGAACATGCTCAATAGACTTTAAGCTAGGACTAATGATTAGCATATCATCCACATAAAGGAGAAGAAAAACAGGAACAGAGAAAGTGTTCTTGAAGTACAAGCAGTGATCAGCATTACTTCTCTTAAAACCAAAGTTTTTCATGCAATTATCAAATTTAATGTTCCATTGCCTAGGTGATTGTTTTAAACCATACAAAGCCTTTTTTAACAAACACACATGATTAGGCAACTTATGATCAACAAATCCTTCAGGTTGGTGCATATAAATATTTTTATCAAGATCACCAAGTAAGAAAGCAGTAGTCACATCCATTTGTTTTAATTCCCAATTATACTAAGCAACTAAAGACAACATGATTCTAATTGTGGTGAACTTGACAACAGGAGAAAAAATCTCTACATAATCTATTCCCTCCTTTTGAGTAAATCCCTTAGCCACAAGTCTAGCCTTAAACCTAACATTTTCAGGTTCTTGCTTAATTTTAAACAACCACTTACAGTCCACAAGAGAACAGTTTTCAGGTTTTGGCACAAGTTTCCACGTTTGGTTAACACGAAGGGATTCCATATCACATTTCATAGCACTAACCCATTTTTCAGAACATTTAGATTCTAATGCTTCATGATAAGTCTTAGATTCATCACACTCAAGGTATTCAAACACATGAAAAGCAAACTCAGACATATTACAGTCATCAACATATCTCGCAGGTTTGCTAATGGTTCTTCTATTTCTATCCCTAGCAAGTTGATAGTCATGCAAATCATTTTCAACGTGTGATTCTACACTATCATGCTCCACCTCATTAGAAATAGTCTCATCTTCATTAGTGTGTGAATCAACATGTTCATTAGTTTCTACATGCACATCAGTAGGAATGATAACAGGCAATTGCTCCACCTCATTTGGAGCCACATTTTCAACATTGGGAATAGGCAAGGACAAACAAGGAAAATTATTTTCATTGAAAACAACATTTCTACTTATCACAATTTTGAAACCTGGTTCGCCTTTTACCCACAACCTATAACCCTTTACCCCATCAGGATACCCTAAGAAAACACATAGTTTAGATCTTGGTTCGAGTTTATCATTCATTTGATGCACATAACCAGCACAACCAAACACACGCAGGTTTGATAAATCTAGGGGTTTACCCGAGAAAGCAACTTCTGGGCAATTCCCTCCTAAAGGTATAGAAGGAGACCTATTAATCAAATAAGCAGCAGTGCAAACAGCTTCACCCCAAAAATTTTTTGAAAGTCCAGAAGTAGCTAACATAGCCCTCACCCTCTCTAAAAGAGTTCTGTTCATCCTCTCAGCAACCCCATTTTGTTGAGGCGTGTAAGGAACAGTTTTGTGTCTTTTAATACCCCAAGTAACACACAAATTATCAAGTTGTTTGTTGCAAAATTCAAGGCCATTATCTGTCCTAAGTGTTTTTATTTTCTTTCCAGTTTGGTTCTCAATCAAAACTTTCCAATTTTTAAATTTATCAAAAACTTCAGATTTTTGTTTCAAAAGTAAGACCCAAACTTTCCTAGAATAATCATCAATTATGGAAAGAAAATATTGGTTCCCTCCGTGAGTGGAAACACTTGCGGGACCCCACACATCGGCATGCAAATATTCAAGCACATCAGAACACTTAGTTCGAGTAACGGGATTGGGGTTAGGAAAACTAACGCGGGTTTGTTTTCCAAGCACACAAGATTTACAGAAAGGAACATGCATAAGCTTATCACTACCCAAGTGTCCATTTTTATGCAATATTTCAAGTCCTTTATTACTCATGTGACCCAACCGTTTATGCCATAGAACAGAATTATCAACCACAGAATTAGCATGCTCACAAACAGGTTCAGCTTTGCACACATACAAATTATTTTTCTTTTCAGCTTTGAAAACAACAATTGAACCCTTCATGATTTTCATAACACCGTTCCCCCATTTTCCCTCAAAACCCTCATTTTCAAGAGATGCACAAGAAAGCAAATTATAAGACAAATCAGGAACATGTCTAACATTTTTTAAGTTCACAATAGATCGAGAGTCAAATTTAAGACACATATCTCCAATTCTAAAAACTTTGCATTTCTTTTCATTTGCCATGGACACAATACCATTATCAATCTCTTGATAGTTTGAAAAAAGGTTTTTAAATGGTGACATATGAAAGGTGCAACTAGAATCAACTAGCCAATCAGATTCACACAGATAATCCGATAACACAGAGTTCAAATAAGCATAATCTTTGATCATTAACACATCACCAAAGTTGTTTGATTCACTAGCCATATTAGCATGATCTTTTTGCTGAATTTTCTTAGGCTTAGAACAACTATTACTAAGGTGACCATATTCATTGCAATTGTAGAATTTTCTTGTTTTAGACTTGGATCTAGACTTACCCCTTCTCTGGTTGAATTTTCTCACATTTGAGTTATCATTGTTAGCATGTTTATGGTTTTGAAACTTATTTAAGGTTCTACCCCTCACATGCATAACCTCCCCAGAATTTTTATCACTCTTAGAATTTTTTAACTCTAATTCCTTACTCTTGAGACCATTCACAACAACATCAAAAGAAATATTATCCCTACCATATTTAATTGCAGATTTAACATCACTGTAGGAATCGGGAATAGCATTCAAAAGAGCAATAGGGGTGTAGTCATCAATATGTTTATCACCGGTTAATTTTATATCAGAAATCAGTTTGGTGAAAACATCTAGATTTTCTTCTATGTCCTTAGACATATCCAATCTAAACTTGAAAAATTTTTCAAGCAAGAAAATCTTATTTGGCAAAGAAGTTTCAGTATAAAGTTCATCAAGTTTATTTTAAAGATCTTTAGCACATTCCAAAATACCAACTTTTCTGATCACACAGTCAGTTAAGTTTAAGTAAATTATGGAACAAGCAATTTCATTCATTTCAACTCTTTTTCTTTAGAGTCTGTTTCTAGATATGAATTACTAACAGCCCTATAAACTTTTTGATGAACAAGAACACACTTCAATTTTTGTTTCCAAATACTAAAATCAGTTTTTCCATTAAAAGAGGTCAAAACATACTGATTCATAGTAGACATATCCACTAAGGAGAAAAATGATCAAAAGATCCCCACAAAGGAGGAAAAACCCACAAAAGAGAATAAAAAACTGAAGAAAAAAAAATCAGCAACACAGAAGCACGTAGAATCTGGCCTAAATTTTCCAAATTTGGCTCACGTGTGTGAAGCAATCGCACGAACAACCCAAGATTATTATGTTAGCAAAAAATTGCTTACTCAATCCCGTTGTTCTTTCACACGAGCACAAACTACTGGAATTAGGCAATCGGAAATAATGCAGCGGAATTAAACAACCCTAAAAAAAAATTGCTACGAAAGCAGAGGGATAAAGAGTTGTGTACCTGGGCGAATCTAATGCCTAGATTCGACTTACCAACTCCACGGAGGAATTCTGGCAGCAATTCGGTTCTGGAAGCGGGGATCAAAACCAGCCTCTAGTCGTCAGAGCTTCTGATTCCTTCAACGGAATTCTGCTGGAATCGCCGGTTGCCGACTGCCTTCAATCGCACGAAGCAATTGGTGCTGCTCCGGCTCTGCCACTCGTCCCTGCCCCTTTTCCTTTTCGCTGGAGAACAGTGGCTAAACAGAGAAGGATGGACGCGGATAATCCGAGAAGGAAACAAGAAAAAAATCACTATTTTTTTTTCTTGTTTCCGATTCAAGGTCAAGAGACGCAGAAGAGATTTTTTTTCTTTCTTTATGGGTGAAGTGCACAGACTCAAGGAATAAAACAATAATTGATAGCTTTGAAAACTTTGACTGAAGGAAAGAAAAGCAAGAGGAAAAACAACCCTCTGCCAGTGAACAGTGAATCCAAAAAAAAAAGAACAGAGTACCCCCACGAAAATAAATAAATACAGAGCACAAACCAGGCTCCGATACCACTGTTGTGTGTATTTATTTATTCCGATTAGGCTCAGGTCACCCGTAAAAGACGGTCCGTAGTTGTGCACTACAAGGGTACCAAAAGGAGCAACACCCCAACCCAACCTCGCCACACTCCACTCACAAAGAAACGGAGAAGAACTGAGATCAACTCACAAAGGAAGAAAGAAACCCACACGAACAGTCTCACAAAGAGAGAAAAGGAGTTTTTGTACCGTGTAGAAACACAAAGGCAAGCCCTCAATATATAGTGGAGATTAGGGTAGTAATTAAGGCAAGCTTAATTAGGTTAAGGAGTATAGATTGGGCTTGAGTAAATGGGCTGCTGGGTTGGGTGTCAAATATTATTAATATGTTTGGGCCAACCCCAAATAAATTAACAACAATGATTTTATATTCATCACATTAGTATCCAAATTTCTTTATTTGCAAAACTTATTAAAGTTGGGCAATAAAAGACTATATGTGCAATTTAAAGAAAAAAATTAAAATTTTGGCTAATTTTTGCATAAGGAGGCTATTAAAAATAATTCTACCTATGAAAAGAGTAAAAAATGTAAAACAATTTTAAAAATATCAATAGTGATAACTAGACCGATTCAGAGTATTCGGGATCGGGCAGAATGGTACCAATTAGGTGCTCTTAGGCTCACCCGAATAAACCTTTCCATAAAATGACCTAGTAGGAATTGAATGGTGGGACAAGTTCGACTCCCGAAGGCGTCACCCTTTGCGTCCACTTAAGTACCAATCCAGCTTAGACAGTCATTTTCGTACAAGGTGTAGAGATCAATATTAATATATAAAATGCAACAAAGCGTATAAAAATATTTTCAAAAAGTTTTTCTAAACAAATAAAAATATTCTGTACCAAACTCAAATCTCCCGACACTTAGGGTTGACCTTGCCCTCATGGTCATTAAGCGATAAAAACAAGAGTTTGGGACAGAGATAATTCTCATTTAAAAAAAAAAGGTTTTTATAAAAATTTTATGCACAAAAGTTAGTCATTCCTCCTTTTTTGAGTCAAAATGGTTCACTAGCACTCTTAATTCCTAGCTCCACCTGCACACACAAACACACAAAAATGCGTAAAAAGGAAAAAGACAAATAAAATTTATTCACTTGGGTTGCCTCTCAAGAAGCGTTTCTTTAACGTCACTAGCTTGACATTAGCCCGTTTTTTACGAGACTTACCGATCCGAGAGTCATAAAGTTTGACCTTTTTGACTCTTTTATGATGCCACCTTTGTTCTGTTCTTTTGTAGTCAAAGTCCAGGATCTTTAACTCAATCCTGCGGCGTGGTGGCAACAGGAAAAATGGAGGAGATTAGACTCGTCTTGGATGGATGGTGGGAGTCTCCTCGCTGTATCCATATCATTGGCCTTTAATGCCAGGATCTAATGGGCTGACTTTCTATTGGTGACTCGATGATTAGGACAATTCCTTCCCCTGAGTCTTCACGATCAAAAGGGTTGGTGGTGGGCTCAAATTTCTCCAAAATAGGTTCCTCTTGGAGAAGTGTCTTCAACACATGTTAGGAGGACAGGTTCCTCCAACGTTTCTGGTGCAGCGGGTGAAGGCGATTCTGAGACAAGACCCTCGGTATGCTTCACCTCTTATACTATTTGACTTTTTAGGCTTTTAGGAAGCGTCAACATTGTACCTCGCACAATTTTTACTTGGTAAGAAAAATTTACTTTAAATATTTTTCGTGTACATCGTTTAACACACAAAATAATTTTTGGACTCTCTTTTTCTCTCCCCTAGTCAAATTCATTGAATAGGGAGATATTATCCGAGGAGCGTCCGTTGTCCCAAACAACGAGTTACAATCCAAATCCCTTCCAATCGCAATTGGCTTGGGCCCTTTGTGTTTGCGCATTATTTTTCCTGTTAATCGATTATTTCCTCTAGGATAATCGATTAGATCTAGCTCAATTTCTCCGGACATAATACTTAATCGATGATTTCTTTTATGAAAATCGATTAGCTTGGACAGAACCGCCTAATCGATTTGTTGCTTCACTTTAATCGATTTATAAGCTTTTCGGTGGGCTGCTCAACTTTGAACAATAATCAATTATTTCTCATCAATTAATCGATTAGAGCCTACTAATCGATTATTGGACTTCATTTAATCGATTATGGTCTGTTTTTCTTTTCAGGCTTTTCGCTTTTGTGTACCGTAATCGATTTAACCTTCTACCTTAATCGATTAATTTTATCTGGTGCATATTCTCAACCTGCTCCAACGGATTTATTTTCAGTCAGCCTATTTAATCCCTCATTCTCCTTCTTCTCCACAACTTCACTCTTGCACTCCAAATATTCATTGAGCCTTTGTCATTCCTTGCTTCATCTTCCTCATCAAAACATTATTTTTGAGAGTTAGAAATATTTTCTTTGAGTGCTAAAGAAGTTGTCATCCATAGAGCTTTAATCCTTCAAACACTACTTTGCTCAATTGTGTGAGCTTTCATTCTTGTGTTGTAAACTCAATCTCATTTGAGTGTTGTTCATAAGACTTGTGTGACTCAAGTCTTGTTGTTGTAAGAAAGTGAGGCTTGTGTGATTCAAGTTCTTAAGTTGTACCGGTTTTTCAAGCACCCGTTGAAGCTTGAAGATTAGTAGGACTTTCGAGAGTCTCTCGGAGGACTGGACTAGCCACGAGGTGGTGAACCAGTATAAATCCCGGTGTTCTTCTTTCCCTTACTCTCTTTACTTATTCCTGCGATTTTTTTTACACGCAAAAAACGCACATTCTTGAAAGAAACTATATTCACCCCCCCTCTAGAGTTGCACATTTGTCTAACAATTGGTATCGGAGCGGGAAGTTCTTCGAATACGTTATTTTTCAGGAGCTAAAAGATCAAATGGCATCAAGGATGTTCAACGTAGGAGTGACCGAGGGACAATCAACCACGAGGCCACCTTTATTCGATGGAACAAACTACTCGTATTGGAAGGAGAGGATGAGAATCTTTATCCAATCCAACGACTACAAGCTGTGGTTGATTGTGAAGAACGGATGCGGAGTCCCGATGAAGAAAGTCGGTGAGGTCAACATTCCCAAAACCGAAGAGGAGTTCACCGACGAAGATTGCAAAAAGATGGAGCTCAACTCAAAGGCAATAAACATGATTTATTGCGGTGTTAATGCGGATGACTACCGCAAAATTTCGCGGTGTGAAACCGCAAAACAAATGTGAGAGAAATTGGAGGTCACCTACGAAGGAACCGCGCAGCTTCGGGAGGCCAAAATCGACCATCTTACTCACGAGTACGAACTCTTCTCAATGAAGGAAAACGAGAAGATTGAGGAAATGTTTGAGAGGTTCTCTAACATCATTAATCCTCTCAATTTTCTCGGGAAGACCTACACCGACCGAGAGCTCGTGAGAAAGGTGCTGTGAAGCCTATCCCCCAAATGGCGTTCAAAGGTGGACGCAATCGAAGAAGGTCGTGACTTCCAAACAACGACCTATGATGCTCTTCGAGGTAATCTTATTACCTACGAAACCACCCAACTCTCAAAGGTGGTTGAAGAGAGGAACAAGAGGTCTATTGCTCTACCCGCAACAACATCAACCCACAACAGCGTTGATGATGAAGATGATGACAGCGGCGACACCGACCTCGGACTCTTTGTCCGAAAATTCAAGAAGATGATGCTCAATAAGGGAGCCAAGAAGAACACTCGACCCAAATGCTATGGGTGTGGTGAAATTGGACACATCAAACCAATGTGTCCGAAGCTCAAGAACGAGAAGGACAAGAGGGCACCGAAGAAGCAACGTGCCTACATCTCTTGGGAGAACGGCAGCTCCGGGAGTGAAGACTCAGAAACGGAGGAAGTGGCCAACTTATGTCTCATGGCCATTGAAGATGGTGATACATCAAAAGAGGTAAGCGATCAAGAACCTTCTCCCAATGAGCCTTTAACTCTTAATGATGTTGTTTGCATTGTAGAAGATTTAGTAGGAATGTTCAAAAAGGCTTCCAAAGAAAATAATGAAGTTAAACAAAAAATCCTGATTTTTGAGAATGATGTAAAAGAACTCAAAAATATAAATGATAAACTTAAACAAGAAATTATCTCTTTTGGAAAAAGACCACAAGAACCTTCAACTACTTCTTCTACATGCTCTAGTTGTACTTCATTAAAAGCTAAAGTTGCTAGTTTAGAAAGTAAATTGGGAAAGTTCAATAATGCTTCAAACACCTTAGATAAAATACTTAAGCAAAAAGTTAGTAATGGTGAAGGACTTGGATATAAGAAAAACCAACCTAGAAAAACAACATTTGTTAAAGATAGGGGGAATAAAAATGCTAGGATAAATAATCAAACTAGAAGAGCACATCCTAGCAAACCTAGAACTCATTACACTCAACCATATAGGATGAATAATCCAAATGTTATTTGCCACTATTGCAATAAGATAGGTCACATTGCACCCGTGTGCTTCACCAAAATTAGGCATTTTCAACAAACGCACACACATCGCACATATGCTAACCAAAAAGGACCCAAGAATATATGGGTACCTAAACCGTCTCCTTGATATCTTTTTGTAGTTGTGCTTGAAGGCTTCGAGTATCTCTTGGTATCTCGATAGCGGATGCTCGAAGCACATGACCAGAGACGCATCTAAATTTAGGAGTTTAGAGTATTTCAAAGGTGGCAATGTCGTTTTTGGTGACAACAACAAAGGAAGAATCATTGGAAGTGGCACCGTCGGAAAGGACAATGCTACAACCATTGAGAACGTTTTTCTTGTTGAGGGCCTCAAGCACAATCTTCTTAGCATTAGCCAATTGTGCGACAGAGGTAACCGTGTCATCTTTGATTCTAGAAAATGCATTGTAGAACGCTTGTGTGACAATAAGACTATTCTTTGTGGTAGTAGAGTAGATAACATTTACATGTTTGATCTTGAAAATTCCCCGTCTACTTTAGCTAAGTGTCCATTACCAAAGAGGAAGAAGCGTGGCTATGGCATCGTCGGATAGCTCACGTTAATATGGACCATCTTAATAAGTTGGTTTCAAAAGACTTAGTAATTGGTGTTCCTAAACTTAAGTTTGAGAAGAATCTAATTTGTGATGCATGTCAAAAAGGGAAGCAAGTAAGGGCCTCGTTTAAGTCAAAGAACGTTGTTTCTACGACTAGACCATTACAACTTTTGCACATGGACCTTTTTGGACCTTCAAGAACTATGAGTTTAGGAGGTAATTACTTTGGCTTTGTTATCGTTGATGACTATTTGAGGTTTACATGGACACTCTTTTTTGCTCATAAGTATGATGCGCTTAATGCTTTTAAGAAATTCATTAAATTGGTTCAAAATGAAAAAGATTGTCACATTTCATCCATAAGAAGTGATCATGGGGGAGAATTCGATCAAGATGGCTTTGACGCCTTATGTGATGAATTAGGCATTGAGCATAACTTCTCGCCCCCCCGTACACCACAACAAAATGGCGTGGTTGAACGGAAAAATAGGTCTCTTGAAGAGATGGCTAGAACTATGCTCAATGAGGCAAACCTTCCTAAATACTTTTGGGCGGATGCCGTGAGTACTGCGTGCTACGTGTTAAATCGAGCCGTCATTAGACCGATACTCAAGAAAACGCCCTTTGAACTTTACAAAGGAAGAAAGCCTAACCTCTCCTATTTTTATGTCTTTGGATGTAAAGTTTTCATTCATAATAATGGAAAAGATAACTTGGGAAAATTTGATGCTAAGTCGGATGAAGGAATTTTCTTAGGTTATTCTCTTCGTAGTAAGGCATATAGAGTGTTCAACAAGCGTACTAAGACCGTAGAGGAGTCTATTCATGTTGTCTTTGATGAATTTGATGCTCGCTTGGCGAGAAAAGGTATTGTTGATAATGTTGCAGGTTCTTATGATGATGAAGAAGAAATCGTTAAGGAAAAGGAACCAGAAAGAGACAAAACGCAGGAACAAACAGAGCTTCCTAAGGAATGGAGAACATTGAAGAACCACCCGATTGACAATGTCATTGGTGATATAACGCAGGGGGTTTCTACTCGTAATTCTCTTAGGAACACAATTAATCACCTGGCCTTTGTTTCACAAATTGAACCAACAACCGTTTTGGATGCTGTTAATGATGAACATTGGTCTATGGCAATGCAAGAGGAGCTTAATCAATTTAAACAAAATGATGTTTGGGAATTGGTGCCTAGACCTAATGATCATTCCGTTATTGGCACAAAATGGGTGTTTCGTAACAAACTCGATGAAAATGGTATAATCACTAGAAACAAAGCTAGGCTTGTAGCTAAAGGCTACAATCAAGAAGAAGGCATTAATTATGAAGAAACTTATGCACCGGTTGCACGTTTAGAAGCTATTCGTTTATTGCTTGCATTTGCATCTACAATGGATTTTAAACTTTATCAAATGGATGTTAAAAGTGCCTTCCTTAATGGTATCATTCAAGAGGAAGTGTATGTCGAACAACCCCCGGGTTTCGAAGACTATGAGTTTCCCGAACATGTCTTCAAACTCAAAAAGGCGCTTTACGGTCTCAAACAAGCACCTCGTGCTTGGTATGAACGGTTAAGCAAATTTCTTTTGGACCATGAGTTCAAACGGGGTCAAGTCAACACTACTCTTTTTATCAAGAAAGATAACCAAGACATCCTTTTGGTTCAAGTTTACTTAGATGATATCATATTCGGTGCTACTAACGAGGTTTTGTGCAGGGATTTTTCCGATATGATGCAAAGTAAATTTGAGATGTCGATGATGGGAGAATTAAAGTTCTTCCTTGGGCTACAAATTAGACAATGCAAAGAAGGGACATTCGTGTGTCAAACGAAATATTGCAGGGAATTGCTTAAGAGGTTCGATGTTACCGAATCCAAATCCATTGACACACCAATGAGCACCTCTTGCTATCTCGACAAGGACGAAAAAGGTAAAGATGTTGACATCAAGCGCTACCGAGGTATGATTGGCTCTTTACTTTATCTTACCGCGAGTAGACCGGATATCATGTACTCCGTTTGTATATGCGCTAGGTATCAATCATGTCCTAAAGAGTCGCACTTGGTTGCGATCAAAAGGATAATGCGATATCTCGCGGGCACGTTGAATGTAGGTCTTTGGTATCCCAAAGGTTCAACATGTTATCTTGTTGGCTATTCCGACTCGGATTTTGCAGGTTGCAAACTCGATAGGAAAAGTACCAGCGGTACTTGCCACTTATTCGGTCATTCGCTAATCTCGTGGTTTAGTAAGAAGCAGGTTAGTGTTGCACTTTCCACCACCGAAGCGGAATATGTCGCTGCGGGAAGTTGTTGTGCCCAAATTCTTTGGCTAAAACAACAACTAGTGGATTTCGGCCTTATACTTGATCACATCCCTATTAGATGTGACAATATGAGCGCTATCAGTCTAACGAAGAACCGCGTTCTTCACTCGAGGACTAAGCACATAGAAATTAGGCATCACTTCATACGAGATCACGTCCAAAAGGGAGATGTCACAATTGAGTTTGTTGAAACGAAACATCAATTGGCAGACATTTTCACGAAACCCCTTAGTAGGGAGAATTTCTTCCACATTCGGAACGAACTTGGAATTTTGGATATCTCTATAAACTAATTCATTCTTTTTATTGACTATACTAATTTGAGCGTCGGAGGCTCGATAAATTCTTTTTTTGCAGGGCTTTTATTGTAGGTATCTCTTCCCTTGGTATTCAACCTAATTGGACTTGATATTTTTTCTGTCAAACAAATTTTAATCGATTACTCCTCGAAGAGAAATCGATTAGTCGCCTCTGTCCCTCTTAATCGATTATTTGACTTTTGTTAATCGATTAAAATCCGAAACTTTTTGCTCTGCATCACTTTAATTGATTAATTTGGTTACATTAATCGATTAGACTCATCTGTCCATCGTAATCGATTAATCACGTTTTCTTAATCGATTAATAGCTTGAAACGCAAACGTTTGGTCTCAAATTTTAATTGATTAAAATTTTTCATTTAATCGATTTTGCCTTGGCTGTGTTCCTTAATCGATTAAATACCTTTATTTAATCGATTAATATTCGATTTTTTCTCCTCTTTATAATCCGCCAGTGCCTTCGTCTTCATCGCCATCTCAGTTTTACAGAGACGGTGCGAAACCCTAGCTCAAACTTCATCAGAAATTTCTCAAATTGGTTCTTTTTTTTTTACTAAATTTCTTCAATTACAAAAAGGAAGAATGCCAAGGTGCAAGAACGCTTCCTCGGGTCAAGAAACCGCGGCAGAGGAGAATGAGAGGCCATGGCGTCGTGAAGGGAGCAAGTATATTCACATTCAAACGGGTCTCGCCTTCAACACTAGAGCTTCAGTCGAGAGGTTCCACAACATCTTCCTCACGAAGGAGATCGTCTCTCCCAAGATCGTGAACAAGGACCTCTTCAAATCGGCGACCTATGCCCCGAGTAAGTCTATGTTTCTTCAGAAAGGTTTGCTTCGTTTCATTCATTTGACGTATGAATTTTTCGGTCCAAATCTTATACGTCAATTTTATGCAAATCTTCGTACCACTAAGGGAGGTTCGCCATCTCTCATTTCCTACGTTGACGGCAAAACCGTTTTCATTGACGGTGCCGGTTTGACTTCCTTGTTTGGCCTTCGTCGCGGTGAAATTACTGAAAACTTGGATGACACATTCCAAGATGAGGCAATTTGGCCACAACTCGGGTTAGATCATCGTGACCTCAAGTTTAGAAACTCTAGCAACCCGAGTGTCATTAATCTCACTTTAATTCAACGCGTCCAACAATACATCTTCTCATATGTTTTGTTGCCCCGTGATTCGAACCATGGCGTTGTCAACAAGGACGATATTCGTTTGTTTCACGTCCTGTTGAACGATGTCAAATTTGATTGGGTTCACTTCTTTATCGTTGCGCTTAGCGATGGAACTCATTTTTCCCATCTCCGTTTTGCCATCCCCATTATGCATATCCTTGCTCATTGCAAAATAGACTTCACTCGGGACACTCAGGTGCCGGTCAAGAAGACTTGTTTCATCACTGAAGCCAAGTTTTCCTGGATCGTGTATCGAGAGGAGGGCGATGCTGCACCTAATCTGGACCTGATAGTCGCCGAAGAAGAAGAAGAGAGCCAAAACGAAACTCAAGCTGAGTCATCTCAAGCCGGAGGAAGTCGAGCCACGGAGCGCGTCACTCGTCAACGGAGGACTCGTCCAAGAGAAGAAGCACCGGAACCCTCCTGGGTGAAGAAGATCTTCGATACTCTCACATGCATCCGAGATGACGTTCGCCAGCTCAACGAGAGAATGACTTGTCTTGAGCAATCTCGCTCCTACCGTGGCCCGCGTCACAGTTTTGGCGGAGGAGCTTGACCGGCGAACTCTCTTTGATTGTTATTTTCTCTTGACTGATTATGATACATTGTTATTTGTTATGACTCTTTTGGTGGATGATGATGCTTCCTTTCGATGATGCTGGTTGATATTAACTGCTTGTGTATTAATATCATTGTTGGTTTGGCAATATTGTTCTTATTTAGAACATATTGTCCCTTTGTGGCATTTTTTTTTCAAATTCTCTTTTAAAGAAAACTCTTGCCATCTTTTTCCTTCAATATCCCGGCATTGTTTAAGGGGGAAGGTTATCGGTTGATAATGCCAAAAGGGGGAAGGAAGGATAGTTGAGAATTTTTTTTCCGCTTATTACTCCGATAATTATTTTTTTTACTGCACTTCTCTAACCTTGCAGGGGGAATTATTCTTAAAAGGAAGTAATTTCTGAACTCTTACTTTGCTCTTTCTCAACTATGTTTGTCATTATCAAAAATGGGGAAATTGTTGGACATGAGTTCAAACCCTTTTTTCTTTTTCTTCTGGAATATTTTTTTTTGTTTTGATGAATGACAAACAGGATGATTAATTTCAAGCTGATCGAAAATATATTTTCGTATTGAGAAAAGCAAAGAAGGGTATCAAGAAGTTTACGGGTATATAAATCGACGATCATCCCTACGCAGATTTTTTTGAAGTGAAGTGAAGACTCCGAAGATTTTTTTTGTCTAGGAATATTTGTAAGGATGACAATATCTTCTGCACAAACAAATTAGTTTCTGAGGGATAAAAATTTTTTTTTTTTTGAGTCAGTTGAAAAATCACTTTTCCTCTGTCTAAAATATTTTACTGAGTCAGTTTCAAAATAAGTGTGTCAAAACTTCTTAAAAACATTTTTTTTGATTACACAATTTTTACTTGGTAAGAAAAATTTACTTTAAATATTTTTCGTGTACATCGTTTAACACACAAAATAATTTTTGGACTCTCTTTTTCTCTCCCCTAGTCAAATTCATTGAATAGGGAGATATTATCCGAGGAGCGTCCGTTGTCCCAAACAACGAGTTACAATCCAAATCCCTTCCAATCGCAATTGGCTTGGGCCCTTTGTGTTTGCGCATTATTTTTCCTGTTAATCGATTATTTCCTCTAGGATAATCGATTAGATCTAGCTCAATTTCTCTGGACATAATACTTAATCGATGATTTCTTTTATGAAAATCGATTAGCTTGGACAGAACCGCCTAATCGATTTGTTGCTTCACTTTAATCGATTTATAAGCTTTTCGGTGGGCTGCTCAACTTTGAACAATAATCAATTATTTCTCATCAATTAATCGATTAGAGCCTACTAATCGATTATTGGACTTCATTTAATCGATTATGGTCTGTTTTTCTTTTCAGGCTTTTCGCTTTTGTGTACCGTAATCGATTTAACCTTCTACCTTAATCGATTAATTTTATCTGGTGCATATTCTCAACCTGCTCCAACGGATTTATTTTCAGTCAGCCTATTTAATCCCTCATTCTCCTTCTTCTCCACAACTTCACTCTTGCACTCCAAATATTCATTGAGCCTTTGTCATTCCTTGCTTCATCTTCCTCATCAAAACATTATTTTTGAGAGTTAGAAATATTTTCTTTGAGTGCTAAAGAAGTTGTCATCCATAGAGCTTTAATCCTTCAAACACTACTTTGCTCAATTGTGTGAGCTTTCATTCTTGTGTTGTAAACTCAATCTCATTTGAGTGTTGTTCATAAGACTTGTGTGACTCAAGTCTTGTTGTTGTAAGAAAGTGAGGCTTGTGTGATTCAAGTTCTTAAGTTGTACCGGTTTTTCAAGCACCCGTTGAAGCTTGAAGATTAGTAGGACTTTCGAGAGTCTCTCGGAGGACTGGACTAGCCACGAGGTGGTGAACCAGTATAAATCCCGGTGTTCTTCTTTCCCTTACTCTCTTTACTTATTCCTGCGATTTTTTTTACACGCGAAAAACGCACATTCTTGAAAACAACTTTATTCACCCTCCCTCTAGAGTTGCACATTTGTCTAACAAATAAAAGTTCTTAGAAAAATTATTTGAACACGTCATTAAATTTGTTTTGACTGCCTAATTCCAAAAACGTAAACGGTTTTCAATTCGGACCTGTTCGGGGGGGAAAAACACATACCGTTCAGGTCAGGTTTTTTTTACATAACGGAGTAGAATTTATGGGAAGTAACTCCCATTCCACACGCCACCCACACCACACCACCCATTCATTTTCCATTTGCTCATCAACTTTTATTCATCATTATTCCCCATCAATTCTCCATAATTCTCAATCAATATATAATAACCTCTCCCCTCTTCACTTTCCACCACCTTTGCAACCCCCAAATATTCACACACTCACTTCCTCTTCCTCCATTGCATTTGGCCCACTCATAGAAGCAACCATGCGTGGTTGTCTCCGGCGAGGAAGTGAAGAAGAAAAAGGGAAGAAGGTCTACGCGTGAGGCTGTTCTTTGTCCATTGTTCGTCCGATTGTTGGCGCCGTTCATTCATTTTGTTTCCGTTTCATCAACCTCTTTTCATTTACAGGTGAGTAGTTGTCTCCTCTAATTCTAGAACATCAAGTCATAATCTATGTTGTTATATTCATAGGAGTATCGTACGCAACCTACGTAGAAACTATGCATGTTCGTAGGTTAACCATCCAACATACGGGTGTCCATGTTATCAAGTTATGTAGTCGTTAATATAAATGTTTTGAAACCTTGTAAGTTATTCGATTTTCTAGCATGGAAATATAAACATTCGTTTCTAAAACTTCCAACGTTTTGATGACAAACAAACAGATTTAATGGAAGTCAGCGTGCCTTGATAATCGAGTTACAAAATAGTACAATCGACTATCAGGCCACGCTGGACTCCTCAGTTGATTCAGCATAGCGTGACAATCTATTATCACATATGTGATAATCGACTATCAGGCCCTGCGGATTCTTGGGTCTGAGTTGGCTTCACTAATAATCGATTATCACATAGGCAATAATCGATTATCAGGGCTCTCTGAACTTAGGACTTCCCGAACAAACCAACTCGAAAATCGACTGCCATAGGGTGACAATCGACTATCACAGCCTGCAGGACTTTGGGGACAGAAACCTTTGGGATCCAACGGGTTTTCATCAGGTGGGCTTTGTGTACGTACATGGTTGTCAGGCTACGGCTACCACCCAGTTTTGCTAGTTAACTTGCAACGTTTTGTCGAGCCCGACTCATTACTGGAGTGCAGGGGTGATCCTGTCAAGTGAGACTAAGTCAGGGGTATCATGCATCAGGTTATGTCGTCATCTTGTATGTTCATGTCACGTCAACATTCAATGTGGTTGTCATCGTCATGTATGTTCCCCATCATGTCCATATTCAATATGGTAGTATATCATTTTGTTATGTGTAATAATATCCCATCAAGTACAAATTAGTCAGTTTGTAAATATGTGTTTTTCCGTACGTTAAGTACAGGTATTAATATGTGTATGACCATATGGGTTATCACTTCATGTTCTTTTGTTAGATTCACTCCTCAGCTTTTGCTGAGCATGTAGTTGTTTTCTTTGCTACACGCAGGTAGACATGACGGTACGGGTGCTAACCCTGGAAGACAGTGATGGTGGGAAGATGGGCGGCGCACGGACAAGTTCAATATTTAAATACATCTAATAAATTAATCATTTGGGCATGAACCCACCATATGTCATTTCACCTATTTTGGACTTATTTATTCACTTCCGCTTTTACTCTGTATTTATATCGCTCACGTTTTGGGTATAACTCCTAGCATTTATTACACCAATTAATCACAACCGTTTCCAAATTAAATGGACATTAATGCATTTTCCTCTACGGACGGTTCTCGGACCGCCCATGTAACCCTACTGGTCTGTCGGGTCGTGGGTGAACCGGGTCCACGGAAGGTGGGTGTTACAAGGGGTACCACCCACCCAACAGTGAACACTATGTTGTCGGTTTCTGGTTGGCCTTAAGTGAAGGTAAGTTTAAGATTTCCAAAACTCTTTTATCTTAAACTAGGCCTAGTTTAAGGATTATTTAGGAGTATTTTATACTGGGATATAGTTTAGTTATTTAAATTAGAATTTATTCAAGGGTTGACAAATATTAAAGTGATTGGGCTTAGACTAAGAATAGTATAAGGATACCGTTGAATAATATATATGAATAAATATTGAATTGAATATTGTGGTTATTATGAATGACGGATAAAATATGAAAATAAAATAATGAATGTTTAATATTGACTTATGATTTTTGAGTACCTGAAATGAACATTATGTGCATGATATCAAATGATGTGATTATGAATTTAGATTTAGTTTATATGGATGTTCGACGCATTAGATATGCTCACTCAGCTTAAACGCTGAGCGTGTAGTATCTTTTATTTGCTACACGCAAGTAAACAAAAAGAATGAAGCAATGATTTCCCAGAGGCAGATGGGACGAGATGGTCGGACGGATGTGTGTTTTGGGATTTAAATTACTGTTTGAAAACACATAAATTAATTATGTTTGTATTATGTTTTATTAAGCTTCCGCAACATTAAGTTACTCCGTTACTATTTTGAATTATTTATTATGAAATAAAGTTTTAAATGTTTGAAATATTTTGAATGTCTACGAATACCAAGTTAATACTTTAGTCTGAAAGGGGCTGCAGATTTGGACGGATTAGGGTGTTACAGCTTGAACAACGGGCTTACACCCCTCCTCAATTTCAATTTTGTGGGTACAAATGGTTGGACTCATTCCTTGAATATCCTCCAACTTCCAAGAAAAAGCTTGCTTTTGTTGTCGAAGGACTGTCATTAGATTGACCTTTTGTTCCAAATTCAGATCAGATGCAATGATAACCGGGCATTTGCCCTCGTCATCTAGAAATGCATACTCCAGATGTTTAGGAAGTGGCTTAAATTATGGGGAGTTAGATCCCCGTGATTGATCATTTTCAGCTTCCACTTCCTGAACATCCTCACACTCACTTGGTTCAGTTTTCTCATCCTTCAAAATTTCCTCGAGACCGAGAAGTGTCTCGACAGACCCTTTATCTTTCAAGATTTTTACAGAATGACAAAATTTAGTAGAGTCTAGAGATTGGTTCATCAAGTCTTTCAATTTGAAGGTACACTCATCTTCTCCATCTTTCAAGGTCATTTTCCCTTTGTGAACATTAATCAGGGCCTTAGCAGTTGCTAAAAATGGCCGGCCCAGGATCTGAGGCATTTCAAAATCCTCTTCCATGTCAAATATTACAAAATCAGCTGGGAATGTGAATTTATCAACCTTCACGTACACGTCTTCAACTATTCCCTGAGGGTAACGGACAGAACTATTCGCTAGTTGAACACATGTTCGAAATGGTTTTATTTCAGAAATTCCTAACTATTTCATATATGATGTGGGCATCAGATTAATGCTCGCACCTAAGTCTGCTAGTGCATGTGTAAAATGCATGTTTTTAATTGAACAAGGGATAAAGAATCTACCAGGATCCTTGCATTTTTTAAGCATGTGTTGGAGCAACAACGCAGAACAGCTCGCTTTGAGATTGATCACTGGAAGTTCCTCCAGTCCCTTTTGTGTGTGACCAAGTCTTTCAAGAACTTGGCGTACTTCGGCATCTCTGTCAAGACATACATCAATGGCATTTTGACCTCAATTTGGCCCATGATGTCTAAGAACTTCTTGAAGGTTTTTTCATCAGTTTTTTTCTTTACCCTTGATGGAAAGGGTATGGTCACCTTCTTTAGAGGGAGATCGCCGTTTGGATGTTGGGACAGTGAAGGTTCCTTGTCCTTCCTTTCTTCATTCTTTTCTTCTTCTTCTTTCTTCTTCTCAATTCGCTAATTGTCTGGTTCAGCCACAGAATCCTTTAGAACTTTAGCCAGTACCTTTAGTTTCCTTCCCACTTCGTAAGGTAACAGCCTTGAGGTGTTTTCGTGGGTTGTTTTCGGTTTTGGCCGGTAAAATTCCTGGAGGTCGGATCGTCGTTTGTTCCATAAGCTGTCGGAACAAATCCGGGTTAGCCTTCTGGCTTTCTCGCATCGATTCCTCCAATCTTTGGATTCTTTCTTCATTTTTCTTGTCTCTTTCCTCCATTATTTTCTTCATCTCGACAGTGGGATCCTCAGCTTGTCTTTGGTGTGGAGGGACATATGCTTGAGTGTTCCCCACTTGGTTGAAGTTAGGTCCTCGCTGATTCCAGTTATTGTTGTTGTTCCAGCCTCCTTGTCTGAAATCGTCCCTTGGACGATTATTCCTTTGAAAATTATTTTTGTTGCGCTCTCTCGGAGGATCATCGCGCCTGTGGGCTGGTTGGTAATGGTTTTAGGCCCATGGTCCTTCTCCCTTGTTTGCATACTAGGCCAGATTTGCCTCTCTAGGCTTCTCTTTAATCGGGCTTTCATAATAAGGGCACTGGGCTGTCAAGTGTGCACCTGTACATGATTCAAAAGACAGAACAAGTTCGTTTGAGTGTGAACTTGAACCGACTTGACAGTAGTTATCAGCCTGAGAAACTTACTCATATGGTTTGTTGGTTAGGGAACTTGCACTGAACTGATCTTGGATAGTTCGTTTTGTAACGCCCTACAACCCGGTCTATTAGAATTGATTGTTTTAAATAATTAATTACTGTTCCGGTCCAGAGTTGGGGAAAATAAAAGTTCTTAGGAAAATTATTTGAACATGTAATTAAGTTCGTTTTGAATGTCTGATTCCAGAAACACAAACGGATATCAATTCAGACCGTTCGGGGGGAAAACCGCGTACCGTTCAGATCAAATTCTACACAACGGAGTAAATTTTAGGGAGATAACTCCCCATCCAATCCTCTCCCACGCCACACCCTTCCTCTCCCATAACTCCTCTCTCTTTAATTCCTAATTAGTAACCCATTAATTCCCCATTCATGTTCTCCATTTAAACCCCCCTTTCTCTCTTCACTTCCCCATCACATTTTGTAACCTCCACTCACACACTCAACTCCCTTCTCCCTTCTCTTGTTCGGCCAAGCAGTAGCAGCCCAAGGAGATAGTTCTGGCGAGTAGACGAGGAGGAAGAAGAGAAGGAAAACCTTGTAACTCCCTTCTCCATTTATGTACTCGTTATTATAAATGTTTTGAAACCTTGTAAGTTCATCGGCTATTTAGCATGGAAATGTAAACATTTGTTTCTAAACTTCCAACGTTTTGATAACAAACAAACAGATAAAATGGAAATCAGCGTGCCTTGATAATCGAGTTACACAGTCAATAATCGACTATCAGGCCACGCTGGACTCCTCGGTTTAATCATCACAGCGTGACAATCTATTATCACATATGTGATAATCGACTATCAGGCCCTGCGGATTCTTGGGTCTGAGTTGGCTTCACTGATAATCGATTATCACACAGTCAATAATCGATTATCAGGGCTCTCTGAACATAGGACTTCCCGAACAAACCAACTCGACAATCGACTGCCATAGGGTGACAATCGACTATCACAGCCTGCAGGACTTTGGGGACAGAAGCTGCACAGCATGATAATCGATTATCAAGAGTAGACAATCGATTATCAGCCAGTTCTGAACCTAAGGCCATCATGTTGAACAAATTGTAATCAAACCCATATGTATGTGTTAAACTTAACTTCTTTCTTCAATCAATGCATTTATCATGTTCATCCTAGACGTATGTCCTAGGTTCATCATCATGTGCATACTGCTGTAGGGAGGTCAGGCTTTCGTGCGCCTACTACAGTGGGCCCGTCCAGGAACCTTTGGGATCCAATGGGTTTTCATCATGTGGGCTTTGTGTACGTACATGGTAGTCAGGCTACGGCTACCACCCAGCTTTGCTAGTTCACTTGCGACGTTTTGTCGAGCCCGGCTCATTACCGGAGTGCAGGGGTGATCATGTCAAGTGACACTAAGTCAGGGGTGTCCCTAATAGTTTAAGTCATGCATCAAGTTATATCGTCATCATGTATGTTTCATGTCACGTCAACATTTAATGCGGTTCTCATCATCATGTATGTTCCCCATCATGTCCATATTCAATGTGGTAGTACATCGTTTTGTTATGTGTAATAATATCTCATCAAGTGCAAATTAATCATTTAGTAAACATGTGTTTTCCGTAAGTTAAGTACATGTATTAATATGTGTATAACTATATGGGTTATCACTTCATGTTCTTTTGTTAGATTTACTCCTCAGCTTTTGTTGAGCGTGTAGTTGTTTTTGCTACACGCACGTAGACATGACGCTACAGGTGCTAACCCTGGAGAACAGTGATGATGGGAAGATGGGCGGCCCACGGACGAGTCTAACAACTATAATCATTTGAATTAATTAGTCATTTGGGAATGAACCCATCATATGTCGTTTTACTTATTTTGGACTTATTTATTTACTTTCGCTTTTACTCTGCATTCATATCACACACGTTTGGGAATAACTCCCTAGTATTTATTACACCAATTACACAACCATTTTCTTATTAAATAATCATTAATGTTTGTGTAACGGACGGTTCTCGAACTGTCCATGTAACCCTACCGGTCTGTCAGGTCGCGGGTGAACCGGGTCCACGAAAGGCGGGTGTTACAATTTGGTATCATAGAGGTTCGGTTCTTGTGAAAAAAAACATATTTTGTCATCTTGGTCAAAAGGTATTTTTCAAAAGAAGTCCACAGCCGCATCTCCCATCACACCACTTCCAGGGAAAGGTACACCGTTATTTAATTCACTTATATGTTATATTGTAGTTAATTCTGATCTAAGCTCTACTTATAGAGAATGAGCCAAGCAGCAGGTGACGATGGACAGGCTGTCCCACATGGGGAGCCTGAGCACGTGAGCGTGCACACGGAAGCGTCAAGCTTCACCCCCAGCAGGTCCCTGAGCAGCGGCCCCGGACGCGGGCCCTGTTCCAAAAGTCGTTCCCAACATCCAGCCGCAGTTCGCGGTTAACTTCATGAACTTCCTCTAGCAATTGGCTGGTGCATACGTTCCACCACCGCCACCACCGCCACTACCAGTGGCTATCGTCACTATCGAGAAGCTCCGGAAGAATGGAGCTGAGGAATTCCTAGGCGATCAGATCGCCGACTCCATGATTTCCAAACGGTGGTTTGAGCGAACCACTCGAGTTTTGGGAAACCTGGAGGTCCCACTGAATTGGCGCGGCGACCTCGCAGTTGCACTACTTCAGAATTCCGCCTACGACTGGTGGAAATGCGTGGGAGCAGACGTCCCTGAGCCCGTGCAGTGGGCCACTTTTGAGCAACTCTTCCATGAAGAGTACGTTCCAGAGCACTTCGTCGGCCCGAAGCGGGATGAGTTCTTGAAGTTCACCCAGGGTGAACTCACACTGTCGGAGAATTGTCAGAAGTTTGATGAGCTCGCGGGGTTTGGGCAAGACCTCATCCCAACCATGGAGAAGCGGTGCAAGCGCTTCGTGGAGGGCCTACGCCCCGACTTATCAGCCCATTTGATCACTGCCCCTCGGGTTGACATCAACGCACTGTTCAAACATGCCTTGGACATGAATGCAGCCCTCATCAAGAAGGCCGAGTACGAGCGGGCCCAAACGACGCGTCCTCGTCCACCTCCGCCTAGCTCAAGCAGAAAGGGGTCTTCCTCTGTGCCAAGCAGCTCGCACACAAGCAAGAAGACCAAGTCAAGACATGCCCCGTCACCAGTGCCTACACAGGAAAGCGGGAAGAACCCGAGTAAGAGTGGATATCGGTACTCGATCTGCACCCAATGCGGTCGAAGGCACCCCGGAGAGTGTTGGTTTACTCAGGGCTTATGCCTAGGGTGTGGTCAGGCCGGGCATTTCTATAGGGACTGCCCGACGAACCCTGGCGAGGCGTTTACGACAAAACCCGAAGCTCCAGCCCCAGCCGCACAGCCCGCTCAGAGCCAAAGATCGGTAGAAGCGTCTAGCCAGCCCAAAAGGCTGACGCTAAGCGCTCAGTCTAGAGAGGCTCCAGCTCGCACAAACGCAAAGCGCGGACGCACTGAGTAGCTCGCACATGACGTAATCGTGGCGATCAATGACTAGGTAAATTTTGAGGACGAAATTTTTCTTAAGGGGTGGATAATTGTAACGCCCTACAACCTGGTCTATTAGAATTGATTGTTTTAAATAATTAATAACTGTTCCGGTACAGAGTTGGGGAAAATAAAAGTTCTTAGGAAAGTTATTTGAACATGTCATTAAATTCATTTTGACTGTCTGATTCCGGAAACACAAACGGATATCAATTCAGACCGTTCGGGGGGAAAACCGCGTACTGTTCAGATCAAATTCTACACAACGGAGTAAATTTTAGGGAGATAACTCCCCATCCAATCCTCTCCCACGCCACACCCTAACCTCCACTCACACACTCAACTCCCTTCTCCCTTCTCTTGTTCGGCCAATCAGTAGCAGCCCAAGGAGACAGTTCCGGCGAGTAGACAAGGAGGAAGAAGAGAAGGAGGTGACCACGAGAAACCATTCGTCGTTCATTCATCATCATCCATTCGTTCATCTCATCATATCATTCCGTCAACCCCTTCAACTAGAGGTGAGTAGTTTTCCCTCTAATTCGAGAACATTTAGTTATAATCTATGTCGTTATATTCATAGGAATATCGTGCGCAACCTACGTAGAATCTATGCATGTTCGTAGGTTAACCATCAAACATATGTGTGTCCATGTTATCAAGTTATGTACTCGTTATTATAAATGTTTTGAAACCTTGTAAGTTCATCGGCTATTTAGCATGGAAATGTAAACATTCGTTTCTAAACTTCCAACGTTTTGATAACAAACACACAGATAAAATGGAAATCAGCGTGCCTTGATAATCGAGTTACAGGATAATACAATCGACTATCAGGCCACGCTGGACTCCTCGGTTGAATCAGCACAGCGTGATAATCGATTATCCCATATGTGATAATCGACTATCAGGCCCTGGGGATTCTTGGGTCTGAGTTGGCTTCACTGATAATCGATTATCACACAGTCAATAATCGATTATCAGGGCTCTCTGAACTTAGGACTTCCTGAACAAACCAACTTGACAATCGACTGTCATAGGGTGACAATCGACTATCACAGTCTGCAGGACTTTGGGGACAGAAGCTGCACAGCATGATAATCGATTATCAGTAGTAGACAATCGATTCTCCGCCAGTTTTGAACCTAAGGCCATTATGTTGAACAAATTGTAATCAAACACATATGTAAGCGTTGATTTTAACTTCCTTCTTCAATCAATGCATTCAATTCATCATGTTCATCCTAGACGTATGTCCTAGGTTTATCATCATGTGCATACCGCTGTAGGGAGGTCAGGCTTTCGTGCGCCTACTACAGTGGGCACGTCCAGGAACCCTCGGGGTCTAAAGGGTTTTCATCAGGTCAGGCTACGGCTACCACCCAGTTTTGCTAGTTCACTTGCGACGTTTCGTCGAGCCCTGCTCATTACCGGAGTGCACGGGTGATCCTTTCATGTGAGACTAAGTCAGAGGTGTCTCTGATAGTTTAAGTCATGCATCAAGTTATATCGTCATCATGTATGTTTCATGTCACGTCGACATTGAATGCGGTTGTCATCATCATCTATGTTCCCCATCATGTCCATATTCGATGTGGTAGTACATCGTTTTGTTATGTGTAATAATATCCCATCAAGTGCAAATTAATCATTTAGTAAACATGTGTTTTTCCGTACGTTAAGTACATGTATTAATATGTGTATAACCATATGGGTTATCACTTCATGTTCTTTTGTTAGATTCACTCCTCAGCTTTTGTTGAGCGTGTAGTTGTTTTTACTACACGCACGTAGACATGACGCTACAGGTGCTAACCCTGGAGAACAGTGATGATGGGAAGATGGGCGGCCCACGGACGAGTCTAACAACTATAATCATTTGAATTAATTAGTCATTTGGGAATGAACCCATCATATGTCGTTTTACTTATTTTGGACTTATTTATTTACTTTCGCTTTTACTCTGCATTCATATCACACACGTTTGGGAATAACACCCTAGTATTTATTACACCAATTAAACACAACCGTTTTCTTATTAAATAATCATTAATGTTTTTGTAACGGACGGTTCTCGGACTGTCCATGTAACTCTACCGGTCTGTCGGGTCGCGGGTGAACCGGGTCCACGGAATGCGGGTGTTACACGTTTGATCAAACTTTCCATGCTTGCCTTAAGTGACGTTAAGGAATCCACTTCGTACATGGCAGCCTTCTATTGGGGAGCTCGGTCTTCGTACCAATATTTGGCGTTTGAAGTTAGTCTCTCCACCAGTTCCTCATTTTCCTATGGTGTCATATCTAGGAAAGAACCGACCTTTGAAGAGTGATCAAGTTCTTTCTTCGATGGCACCAGAAGTCCTTGATAGAAATTGAACATCAGGCTATCATCGTCAGTCAGAGCGGGTGGACATTTGATCTTCAGGTCCTTGAACCTTTCCATGCCTCGCTCAGAGATTCGGTCGGATCCTGAGTGAAATTCTGAATTGACCGTTTGATTTTGGCGATGGCAGATGGTGGAAAATATTCGTGCATGAAGGCTTGGTGTAGTGCTTCCCATGTTTTGAAATGGCCCTTCGGGAACGTATTCAACCATCATGCCGCTGTATCTCGAAGTGAGAAAGGAAAGAGCGATAGTTTGATACGGTCGGAGGTCACTCCGTTCATCTTCAGCATTTGGCAGGTTCGGGAGAACTATAGCATGTGGGCCCTAGGATCTTTCCCTTTCATACCCCCGAATTGATTATTCGAGACCATTTGGATCATGGCAGGTTTGGTCTCGAACGTGTGAGCGTCGGTACTTGGTAGTCCGATGGGGTCTTCTTCAACATAGGCGGGGCTCATGGCTTGGAGCACAGTTCGCCTACGTCCGTTGTTTTCTTCCATAATGGGTTGGTCAACCTCTATCTCTTCTTCTCTCAGAATTCTCTCTGGGTGAATTTTTCCAAATATTTTGTGGAGAATTCCTTCAGGGTTTTTAGTAAATGGAGCAAAACTACCCCCACTAGTTGAGCGGGTTTGCATGTAGTTTGCCAAAGTATGTAAAAGATGCTAGAAAATCGACCTAACCAATTTCCTACTAGGCTAACTATAGAAATTTATAATAGAGAAATTAAATCAAGCACAAATCCCCGGCAACGGCGCCACTTGACGCAAGAGTTTTAGTGGTAGTAAATTTCACTCTAGAAGAGATCAATTTATTCCTGTGTCGTATTCACGTGGATTGGTGTTAAAATAAATTTTTTATTAAAATCTAGTTAGGCAAAGTATACACACTGGTGTTAGAAGCCTTCTAAATTCGAAAGGTTTTGGTTGAGTTCAGTTTTGAAAGGGCTAAATAACAATTTGGTGACAGAGGGGAATATGAATTGATTTCAGGTTGTACACATTTATCAGATAAATTAACTAGTTAAATGATTAAATTAATTAATTAATTAATTGGGCTGGTGATTAGTTCTGTCACAACTTTTCCATTAATTTATCCTATCTCTAGGCATAATTAATGTGCTAGAATTGATTGACTAAATTATTTTTTCTCATTCATAGAAAATGGACATAATAATTTTTCAAGGATTAACTAATAAATTGGCCAGATTAATTAATTACAATAATAAAACAATTTCTAACAACCTAGCATTTTAATTAATTATATTTAATATTCCAACTTAATTATTTTTCCAACATATCCACAACCCTAATTTCAATTTATATTCCTAATATATTTAAAAAGACATAATAACAGTAAAAAGTAAACAATTGAAATAACAGAACATTTTTATTAAACAATACAAAGAAACTTAAAACTTCTAGAAAAGCGGAATATGAACAGATCTGGAACTGAAACTCCAAAAATTTACTAAAGAATATTTTTTTTGTGTGGATTTCGCCACTAGAGAGAAGAGAGAAGAGAATGTGAGATGATGGTGAAGAACATCGACAAGTCGCACCTTTTATAGGCATCAAAATCTCCGGGGCGGGCGCCAGGCAGGTCGCCCCAGCGCGACCCCCAGTTTTCTCGCACGTGGTTTTGCCCAAAACCACTAGCCGTTGATTTGAAGCTTAAATCCGGGGCGGGGTCTAGGGCAGCCGCTCGGTAGGTCGCCCTAGCCCATTTTTTCTGTTTGACTCCCAATTTTTGTGACAAGTTCCTCATTTTGTGCTGAACATTTTTCCCTTCTGGAGCTTTGGACATATTTGAGCCTAACCTTTCCGAAAAATTTATTTCTTTAAAGTTTTACTCTATTTGAACGAGTTTTTTTAGTTGAAAATTTCTAATTTGGGTTTGGGAATACCACCCAACCCGACAATGAGCATTCCGTTGTTCGGTTTCTGGATGACCTTAAGCGAAGGTAAGTTTAAGATTTTGAAAACTTCTTTTTGAAAATTTGTATCTTAAACTAGGCCTAGCTTAAGGGTTGGTTAAGAGTACTCATGCAAGAGTTTTAGTGGTAGTAAATTTCACTCTAGAAGAGATCAATTTATTCTCGTGTCATATTCCCGTGGATTGGTGTTAAAATAAATTTTCTATTAAAATCTAGTTAGGCAAAGTGTACACACTGGTGTTGGAAGCCTTCTATATTCGAAAGTTTTTGGTTGAGTTCAATTTTGAAAGGGCAAAATAACAATTTGGTGACAAAAGGGAATATGAATTGATTTCAGATTGTAAACATTTATCAGATAAATTAACAAGTTGGATAATTAAATTAATTGGGCTGGTGATTAGTTCTGTCACAACTTTTCCATTAATTTATCCTATCTCTAGGCATAATTAATGTGCTAGAATTGATTGACTAAATTATTTTTTCTCATTCATAGAAAATGGACATAATAATTTTTCAAGGATTAACTAATAAATTGGCCAGATTAATTAATTACAATAATAAAACAATTTCTAACAACCTAGAATTTTAATTAATTATATTTAATACTCTAACTTAATTATTTTTCCAACATATCCACAACCCTAATTTCAATTCATATTTCTAATATATTTAAAAATACATAATAACAGTAAAAAGTAAATAATTTAAATAACAGAACATTTTTATTAAATAATAAAAAGAAACTTACAACTTCCAGAAAAACGGAATAGGAACAGATCTGGAACTGAAACTCCAAAAAATTACTAAAGAATATTTTTTGTGTGAATTTTGCCAATAGAGAGAAGAGAGGAGAGAATGTGAGATGATGGTGAAGAACATCGTCGAGCCGCGCATTTTATAGGCATCAAAATATCCGGGGCGGGCTCCGGGGCGGCCGCCCAGCAAGTTGCCCCAGCACAACCCTCGGTTTTCTTGCACGTGGTTTCGCCCAAAACCATTGGCCGTTGATTTGGAGCTTAAATCCGGGGCGGGGTCCGGGGCGGCCGCCCGGTAGGTCGCCTCAACCCATTTTTTTCCTTTGACTCCCAATGTTTGTGACAAGTTCCTCATTTTGTGCTGAACATTTTTCCCTTCTGGAGCTTCGGACATATTTGAGCCTAACCTTTCCGAAAAAATTATTTCCTTAAGGTTTTACTCTATTTGAACGAGTTTTTTTTAGTTGAAAATTTCTAATTTGTTTTGAACACACTTTTTATAAACAACTGACAACTTTGACATATTTACAAAAGAAAAATCATTATTTTTGTTTTAAATTAAATGTATTTATACTCAAAACATTTAAATATGAGTAAAATAATAAGTACAAAATGTACTTATCAAGTACCTTAATCTGGAATATACTTTAACTATATTAAACTAGAATTCGTTTAAGAGTTGGTAAACATCAAATAGATTGGCCTTAGACTAAGAATAATTTAAGGATATTGTTGAATGACAAATAATGAATATTGTATGATGAATGTTGAATAAAAATGTTGAATATGAATGATGAAAATACATGTTGAATGATTGAATAATGAATGTTGAAAATTGAATATTGAATATTGAATATCTGAACTGAACATTATGTGCATGATATCAAATGATTTGATTATGAATTGAGATACAATTTATATGGATGTTCGACGCATAAGATATGCTTACTTAGCTTTACCGATGAGTGTGTAGTATGTTTTATTTGCTACACGCAGGTTAATAGAAAGAATGATGTGACGTGATCCTGGAGGCAGACGGAGGCGAGATTGTCAGAATGGATGTGATGGTTTTGAATTAAAGAACATAAATAAATTATGTTTGTAATTATGATTTGTTAAGCTTCCGCAATATTGTAAACTCCGTATTGTTTATGATATGAAAAATATTATTGTGATAAATAAAAAGTGTTTGAAATGTTTTAAACTTTATGATTACCAAGTTAATACTTTAGTCCGAAAGGGGCTGCAGACCTGGACGGATAAGGTGTTACATATAATTTAATATTCAGACCTAGAAATAGGAGATATATTAAATATAAGATTAGCATTTATGTTTTATATTGAGACCTAGCAATAGGAGATATATTAAACGCTTCACATTTCATTAATTCAATTGTTAGTTAAAAATGAGTTAAATTGTGTTAAGTTTGCATTCCGATCTTAACTCCTGAAGTTATTTTATCATTTAATTTAGTCACTTTATTGCTTATTTATTCGCATATCTTAGACTATAAATTTACCTGTGATAAGTAATCAAACTAATTATTCCCTTCGTCACTCCTGGAAAGAACGACCCGAGTGTAACTCAGATATTTGTTGACTTACCGCTGTACGCAGTTTGTTATTGGTCTTAAAAAAACCTTAGAAAATACTTATGTATCCCAAATTATTTAGAAATCGTTTGAAAAAAACTAGGGAAAAGATAAAAGTTTGACAAAATGGTTAAAAATTTCCAATTTTATGGGTGATAACTAAAAGTTTAATTATTTAAACTAAAGAGTTGGTGACCATACTTATAATATCTTTACCCACAAATAGGCAAAGTAAACAATTCTAATCAAGAATGTTTCTATAAAGTCCAAAACAAATCCTAAAATTATTAATAAACAATTGATTAAAATAAATTATTGTTGGGCTTTGGAGTGAAATAAAATACGTTTTGATACCCAATATCACAATCTAGATAAATCTTATAAAGATAAATCCAATATGTTGACTTTATTGTGTGACCTTGATTGGAAAACCAAAGTACAGACTCAAATCAAGGATAAATGAAGAAATTGTTATGATAAGAATTTTGAAATGATTTATCGAAATAAATCATGAACATAAATTAAATATGAGAACCATTTTGAGTAAAGGTCAATTAAACCAATTTTGACTCTATCAAAGTCAAACACCCAAAAATATGATGTCAGAAAAAGTATTACAAATAACTAAGAAAAAATATATCGTTGGATAGAGTTCGACAGTGTGATCGCAATGGTGCAAACAGAATTCAATTCGGAGAAAATTAGACCAAAAAGTATACCCCAACTCGAACCAAAATTGGTCTCAATCAGGAAACTGTTTAAACGGCGCCTACTTCTCCACTACGCCGATCGCACGATCTAGGAAGGAGACATCCCTGGCTTCTTCTTCATCACAACTATTATATGAGTCCACCTCAATTTCTTCATTTCTCAACCAATATACATAATTATTCTTCTATTATGTTCTTGAGAGTGTAAGGAATGTTGTGGTGCTGTCAATTTGGGGTGAAGTCACCGGAGCTAGCCACAAACCTCGCCGAAAATTTCGTCGGAAAATTTCCAAAACCTCGATTTAAGCTCGAGGTAAGCCCATAGATATATCTAGTGACTAGAATGTCTGTATAGATAGTTTCTTCGTTCATAAACGGTTGTTTGGTTGAGTTTTGTGTTTGACATTCTTGAAGAACCAAGAATCATAAACATTGAATTTGTTGTTAAAACTTCGAATTAATGGTATTTAAATGATCTGTGAACATTGAAGAACATTTCTATATAGTTTAATTGAAGTTTGGTGGCTGAAAATGATTTTTCGAAAATTTAACTAGAGGTTGAAGATGAAGTGCGGTTGACCGTTCTACTAAACGGTCGACCGTTCTGCCACAAAGGTCGACCGTTACTCCACCGAGTTCGACCGTTCTAAGACCAGAAACTCCAGTACCACGGTTGCAATAATGGTCGACCATCGCCTGAAAACGGTTGGCCGTTCCAAACACAGTCAGCTACGAAAAATGCTATTTTTGATATCTAAAATCCTATTTTTGATACCAATTAATTATGAACAACATAAATATGATTTTGTACAACAAAAATGATGTTTTGACAAATAAAATCTTATGTGATGCATGACGGTAAGTTCGGGTGTTAACACTCAAAACTAGATTGTTATTTGTTTTTGAATGTTATGTTGATTGATCATTATGATGAATAATTATTATGGATGATTATGAATGATGATTGATGTTAAGGCTATCTAGAAGACCTCTAGAATAGATCTCATATTAGTATGGATTTGTGAAACATGAATTTTCTGTGATTGGATAAAAACGTAATAACGGAATTCGTAGACCAAATTGGGAATCACTTGTTTGGAAATATTGTGGCCCAATGAAGATTAATCAATGTATTTTTGTTTGCCTTAAACTAATTGAAGGTTAAGTGTCGGAGTATTATTGCCTTAAACTAGTTATGGTTTAAGCATCGGAGAACTGTTGCCTTAAACTAATTATAGTTAAAGTGTCTGGGGATTGTTTGCCTTAAACTAATTATAGTTTAAGCGTCTGAGAATAAAATTATGATTTGGCCTTAGACTAAGAATAGCTAAGAGCATTGTTATTATCGTTGGCCTTAGATGAAGAATAATTTAAGAGCACTGTCAAAATAATATTTGAATTGAATAAAATATGTTGCTATGAACTGAAAAATGTCAAAATTATGTATGTATGAATTGAAAATTGTGTGCATGATATCAAATGATTTGATTATGAATTTAGATTCAGTTTATATGGATGTCCGACGCATTAGATATGCTTACTCAGCTTTACCGCTGAGCGTGTAGTGTGTTTTATTTGCTACACGCAGGTAAACAGAAAGAACAATGTGATCCTGGTGGCAGATGGGGTGAGATTGTCGGGATGGATGTGACAAGTTTTGAAATGATTTATGATATGTCAATATTAAATTCGCTTCCGCAATATTGTTGAATACTCCATACTGTATATGTTACAAAAAATATTATTGTAATAAATAAAAGTGTTTGAAAAGTTTTAAATTTTTACGATTACCAAGTTAAATACTTTAGTCCGAAAGGAGCTGTAGACCTGGACGAATTAGGGTGTTACAATTTCAACTACAAAATCACATCCTCCTCACACTTGAATAGATCCGTGCCCTCGCAGCAAAAAAAGCGTTTCGGAGTAGAACTTTTGGTTGAAATATCAAAGATATGATGACTAAGATGATAACATATGTAAAATATTCAAAATGATGATTGAAATAGTAAATAAGCATAACCATAAAAGTTTACCAAGTCAAACTGGAATCCAAATAAACTAGTCAATTCATCAATTCCAGCTCAAATAAGATAAAAAGTTCTGGAGAAAGTAGGAGATAACTTCAGAGGCCAAAAGGTGGAGGGATCGTTGTATCGGGCCTGCTGCTGTGGAGGGAGGTGTGTTAAATTTTCAAAGCCCAACACCTTAGGATCCAGTCTAAACCCTGTACCTGCTGCTGGAATGCCGTGATAGACTGCAGAATAGTACTGTGCTACTCCAAGATCTGCCGAGCCCATGTCAGTGCTACCTCAGTCTGAGAGCAAGCCAACTGTGCTCTGGTGGGTCGTCGACAAAGAAGGCGCTGAGGCGGTCTCTATGACTGTCCGGAAGACTCTCCCGTCTCAAATGAAATGTGGCCAGTAGAGGCCGTAGTGCTCTCAGAAGTTCTAAAGGTGAGTCTCCGGTGGATGTGAGCGTTTTCATCTAACTCCCTAATCAACTGGACAGGCCGTGGGATAGGTGCATTCCCCATGAGGGAGCGGAAGAGAAGATTAACCACGAACCCACCGACCAAGTATGTCCTGCACCCAAAGGACTGGTAGTATAAGAACCTGGTCAGGTACACAGCCACGGTTGTCGGCTGGCGGTTATGCAAGCTCCAAAAGACGAACATGTCTTCCTCTTATACCATATTTGTGTTCGACGGCCTTCTAAAGAAGGATGTCGAAAGAACGAAGGATAGGATCCTCTAGTTAGGCCAAATCCAGTATCAAGCCTTACTCTTCTTGTTTACAAACTCCTCGTCACATGAATGCTCCCTCTAGAAAGCTACGTGGCCAATGTCCGCGGGAAGAAAAAAAGGGGCATCATAAAACTCAGGCTGCTTTTTCTCCTCCTGTGTGTGTGTGTGTCTATATATATATATATATATATATATATATATATATATATATATATATATATATATATATATATATAATATATATATATATATATATATATATATATATATATATATATATATATATATATATATATATATATATATATATATATATATATTATATATATATATATATATATATATATATATATATATATATATATATATATATATATATATATATATATATATATATATATATATATATATATATGTATATATATATATATATATATATATATTAAAGGATTTTTATTAATCATAAAAAGAGAGGTACAAATCATACAAGGAGCCAAAGCGGCAACAGGAGAATCAAACAAATGAGAGAAAAGGAAATTAAAAGGGGGGTTTCTGAAGAATCTTTCGGCCATTTCTCCAAAAGGACTCTAGGCCCAACCCCTTGAAGTCTTCATCATGTGCCATCCATTTCTTGTTTCTGTTCACCCAGCACCATGCTTGGAGGGTCTTGAGGCACACTTGAGTAATTCCTTCTGCCGTAGGATTGATCCCGTTATGGAGATGGGAGTTGCGAGCTTTCCACAAAGACCAGCTGCATATGCCTGGTAGAATGAGACGAAGATAGCCTTTAAAGTGTTTGGTATTGCTGCCAAACCACCATGCTAGGACATGTTGACGTAAAGAGGTATGTTCCTTGACGTGAGGGCCATTAGTGAGTGAGGCTAGGAGGTTCCATACTTTGGTGGCTGTGGGGCAGTGGAGAAGGGAGTGGTCCAAGGAATCAGTATTATGGAGGCAAAGGGAGCAAATGCTAGGTGAGGTGATGGCAAATCTGTTGAGGTTGGTTGCAAAAGGTAGGATGTTGTTGAAAACTTTCCACATGAAGATTCTAATCTTGGGGATATTGGATTTATGCCAGATGTACTTGCTGGAGAACAAACTAGGCCCATCCTCTCTAACCGTCATGAATGCTCTTTTGAGGCTAAAATCTTTTCCATCCCAAAGCATACTCCCACAGGAATATGAAGTGTGTTGAAGAGCTAAATCATTCGACCTGCAGATTCTTTTCCAGGTTGGTGAGTCAGTAATCTTCTCTTTTATGATCCCTTGTTTCATGTATTTTTCTCTAGCAAATATTCCCCATATACCCGTGTCATGATTTGCTTTCCACCATAATTTGAATGTATATGCTTGTTGTAGATCCTCAATATTCTTCAATCCTAAGCCTCCTGCAGCTTCTGGTTTTGTGATATATTCCCATCTCTTCCAATGGTATTTTGGTTTTCCTTTCCTTTGTCCCCATAGGAAGTTGGCCATATAAGTGTTGAGGACCTGTTTGATGGATTTAGGGAGGGAATGTACTGCAATGATGTGTAAAGGTATGGAGGAGAGGACATGTTTAATTAGGATAAGCCTCCCCATTTGATTCAAGGTTTTGCTATACCAAGAGTGGATGAGCTTTTCAAAGTGATTAAGGATCTGTTTGCAGTGATCCTTCCTAAGAATACCACGGTAGATTGTTGCCCCAAGGTAGGTAAAGGGTAGGGTTCCTCTCTTGATGCCTAAAGCTTTCTCCATGTTTTGAGCCTGAGCAGTGGTTGTGTTTTTGGAGGAGTAAAATTTACTCTTGGAGGTGTTGATTTCCTGGCCAGAAGCTTTGAGATAGAGATCAAGAGTGTGTTTAAGTTTGATCAGGTTCCTGGTTTCTCCCCTGGTGAAAATCATGAGATCATCAGCATAGATAAGGTGAGAAGGAAAGGGTGTTTGACCTGCATTAAATCTGAGAAGGGTGTGAGAGTTCATCTGATGGTTGAGGAGTCTGCTTAGATCATCTGCTGCAATAATGAATAAGAGAGGGGATAGGGGGTCACCCTGCTTGACCCCCCTCTCCATCCTGAAATATCCTGTGGGTTCTCCATTTAGAAGCACACTGAAGTTGGTCCCTTTGAGGTTTGCCATAAGAAGGGTGATTGAGTGAGAGTTGAAACCAAAAGCAGCCAGGATTTTCTCAAGATAATCCCAGTCCAACCTGTCAAAAGCTTTTGCCATGTCAACTTTGAGAATGAGGTTACTCCCAAATACTTTCTTTTCTAAAAGATGAATAGCCTCCTCTGCCATAAGCACATGATCATCAATGGATTTGCCTTTTTGGAATGCTGCCTGTTCTGGGGACAAAAGTTTGGGTAGGAAGATGCTTAATCTATTGGCCAGGAGCTTGATGTTGATCTTGCTCATGAAAGTTGAAAGAGAGATGGGCCTGAAGTTGTCAAACTTCTTGGAGTTTTCAGTTTTCGGAATGAGGGTCAATAGGGTGCTACCATAGGCCTTTGGAATAGGGACACCTAAAAAGAACTCCTGTGAGGCACTCAGTACATCCAATTTTATGGTGTCCCATGTGGTTTTAAAGAATTTTCCATTAAAACCATCAGGACCTCCAACACTTGTATCATCCAGGTCCCAAACAGCTTGTTTAACCTCTTCCAAGGTTGGTAAGGAGCTGAAGGAGGAGTTGTCTTCTGGGGAGAGAACAAGGGGGATGAGGGGAAGAATGGGATCAATTGAAGGATGATGGGTTTTCTTGAAGGTGTTAGTAAAGTATGACACTGCTTCTTTTTTGATATCATCAAGGTTGTAGTAACCTTTTCCATTGGAGCCAATAATATGAGAAATGGTAAGCTTCTTTCTCTTACCTTTGACAAAGGCTTGAAAAAGTTTGGAGTTGGAGTCCCCTTTATCCATCCATTTGATATTGGCTTTTTGTTTCCAATATTGGACCTCTAGGTTGGTGGCTAGGATAAATTTTGCGTTGGCCTGCTGCATAGCTTCCCTGTTCTGCTTTGTGAGGTTGAGCTCAAAATCTGCCTGGGTTTGGGACGCTGCTTCCTCAGCTGCTATAAGGTTGCTATGAGTGTTACCAAAGACCAACTTATTCCAAGTTTTGAGAGCCTTTTTCATAGCCTGGAGTTTGTTAGCCATGCCTCTCATCCCTCCTGTGGTAGGAAAACCATCCCAAGTATCTTTGACAAAGGTTTGAAATGAGTCATGAAAAGTCCAGCAATCCAGAAACCTAAAAGGTTTAGGTCCAGAGTAATCCTTTTGGATGCATTGAACAAGGAGGGGCTTATGGTCAGAGTTGAACCTGGCAAGGTGTTTAAGAGTGATATAATCAAAATGAGCTATGATTGAGAGGTTGATAAGAGCTCTATCAAGCCTTCTCCATGTTCTGCCTTGGATCCTGACCCCAGACCAAGTGAAAAGGCCTCCAGTGGGTTCAAGTGAGACAAGTTGGCAATGGGAGATGCAATTACTGAAATCCTCCATGCCTTGGGTGTTGGGGATACATCTTCCTTTGAATTCAGTAAGTGAAGATATAGTGTTGAAGTCCCCCCTACAATCCATTGATAGTCTGTTGTGCTGGATTCTTGTAAATTACTCCAAAGTTCTCTTCTTTCAACAACTGAATGAGCTCCATAAACTGAGGAAATGAGAAGGGGTGTATTGGTGGAAGAAACATGGAAGAGGCAGTGGGTGATCTGGTTGCTATCTTGAGACGAGGTCAGGGAAAGATACGAGTTGTCCCAAAAGATCCATCTTTTGTTGTTGGAGGAGCTAAGTGCATTAGAGAAACCAATTTTAATCCTGAAGAGCTCCAGTTGAGACTTATTGTTTATGGGTTCAATAACACAAAGGAAGTGCAAATTAAATTTCCTCTTGAGGAATATAAGCCTGCTGAGGGAGGAACTAACCCCACAGGCATTCCAAAAGATGAGATTCATTAGGAGAGGTTTTGGGGTACCTCTTTTTTAGTCCTGCTCCTTGTGGCATAACCTGGATGAATGGCAGGAATATTGCTAAGGCTTGGCTGCAATGGCATTGACACTCTAGGGGATTGATGAGTGACCATTTCCAGAGGTGCCAAGGGGGCTGAGATAAAGGGAACAGCTCCAGGTTCTCCATCCGAGTGGTAAGAGACAGGGGAGATTTCTTCTTCCACCTCGTCTTCAGAGTGTAAGTTTTCCCAAGAAGGAGTAACGTCCTTAGTGAAGATGTCATCTCTACTCTTAAGGAGTAGAGTGGGGCAAGGGGGTGGGAGGAAAGGAATGATGTCCTTGCAAGGGTTACTTCTGGGTTGAAGGAAGGAGAGATCAGAGGGGAAGGAGGATGAAGGAGGTTGAGGGGATGGTGTCTGCATGGGATTTGTATGGGCCCAAGAGGTGGAGGGACAAACCAGTGTGTCTACCACCAAAGGTGGAGGGTTTGGGACGGGTTTAGGGGGAGGGTTGGGATGGCTAGGGGGAGTGGAGGGATGAGTTGTAGGTTTGGAGGATAGTTGCTGGACGGGGGCTAAAAGGGGTATATGCTTGAGGTATTGGGAAGTGGGATGGGGCAGTGATTTAGAAAGCTTTCTGGGAATCTGTCGTTTTCTTGTTACCCTCTTCCAATCAAGTTCTCCCGCTCCTTGTTGGCCCACCCCTACCGCCGGAGCAGTGACGGAGGGGTGCCTTTTCCGGCATTGAGATAATGGGTGTCCAAAACGCTTGCAATGGCCACAGTAGGGTGTGTGTTCTTCATACCTGCATGGGAGCCAAAGGTCTCTAGAGCCAAGACGGACATGGATCTTAGGAGGCTTGGCTAGGGATACATCCATCTCTATGCAGATTCTAGCCCTCTCTGGAGATATGCCCATAGCAGTTTTAGCTCCCAGTTTCAGAGGTTTTCCCAGAGAGGAAGCAATGGAGAATAAGGAGCTATGGTCAAGAAGGTGGAGGGGGACGTGGTTAATATCAACCCAAAGGGGGATGATCGGAGAGTCAAGCTGGGGTGAGTGTTCCGGTGACCATTTACATATGGTGATCTTTGAAGAGTTGATTATCCAGTGTCTCCGGAGAAACCACCGAAGATAATCTTCATCCCTCTTAAATAGGAAAAGGATCTCGTTGGAGTGGAGTCTCCGAAGCTTGAACTCCCTAAATTTGCCTTTGATGAGGAATTCTTCTACATCTTTGAGTGAGACTCTGGAACTGCATCTTCCAATCAAGGCTTTGCTCAGTTTTCCGGCTAGGACTTCTTCTTCTGCCGCCGTGAAATGAACTGAAGGAGCTGCTTTGTAGAAGCCACAAACCTTACCTGGAAGGTCACGTCCCTTGAGGAGATCGGAGAAGAGAGTCCTCTGGATGAGCTCGTTCCGGGATGATATCCCCGCTGGAGAGGTCGCTGGAAAGTTAGAGAGAGAAACCGCCATTATATATATATATATATATATATATATATATATATATATATATATATATGTATGTATGTATGTATGTATGTATGTATGTATGTATGTATGTATGTATGTATATATGTATATTGGTTCAGGTGAGAATGCGATCTTAGGAGAGAAATGAGAATGAATCTGGTGCTTTAAATTGTGAGATCTAAGGGTCAGGATTGCATCAAAATTAGGTGCACCAAAATGGTTTGAAAATCCATCATGTCGAAATGCACCAAAATCCTTTAAAAATGCACCTTTCAAAATCTGAGTGCAGGATGCAATCTGAGCCGCATGATGCATCAGATCCAATGGCTAGATTTTGAACTCATTTCTCTCTACAAGCTGCATTCTCACAATCTAAAGCACCAGATTCATTCTTATTTCTTTCATAAGATCGCATTCTCACCAAAACCTATATATATATATATATATATATATATATATATATATATATATATATATAATATATATATATATATATATATATATATATATATATATATATATATATATATATATATATATATATATATATATATATATATATATATATATATATATATATATATATATATATATATATTGAAAAGAGGATTTATTAGATGTAAAAAAACAAGAACATAGGTGGGGGTGGCCAGGTACCCCTACAAAACAGGCCGAAACAACCCAAAGGAAATATTCAAAGAGAAAAGTACAAAAGAAAACAAATCAAAATCAGACAGCTAAGGTCCCTATAGAACTGTGATGGGCTATGCTGCAGATTGTAAAAGATACGAAGTATCAAAATCCCTCAAGTGTGTACTCCACTACACACATCTGCAGCACAAGAAGATGCTAGCCTGTGATTATCCAAGATGAGCTTCCATTCCAATTTATTGGATAATCCATTAAAATGATCCATCTTTCCTTGTGAAGGAGATTAGGCCCCTGAACAAAAACCTTATAGACCTAGACAAAACTAGAAAGGTTAACCATTTGTAGATTGGCAGGGAGTCTACCCCAACTTGCAGATAATCAAATAACAAGAAACCCCAGAAGTACCCAAACAAGCTCTAATTTGACCCTAAAACCAGACTAGCAAAGCAGAACAAAACGTGTCCCTAGTTAACCCAAGTTCAATAGACCCAAAAAAGAACGAAGAACAAACTTATGCACTCCCTTAATTTCTCTAATTCCAAAATGAAGTAAAGTCTAACCCCTTGTAAGTCATCAACCAAAACTGAAACCTCAAAGGAGATTAGAGCAGACCCTGGTTGTCTCCCCAAAGTGGACTAAAATTTTATTCGTTGATGTTCACCCCCGCATGGTAAGCTGCGACAACCTTTTCATCAACATTTGAGTAAGCCAAAAAAATCGGGAGTTTAGTCCCTTCTATGTGTACCAGGTCCACAATCTGCATACTTTTCACTGCCTCTCTAGTAGCCTTGATAGTCTTCCCCTCTTGATTCAATAGCATTCCCTTTTGGAGTTTATCTAGTAAAGATTTCTGTGCAAGCGCCTCTTGCAATTGGCTTTCCACTGCCTTAAAAATAGCTTCAAAATAAGCCTTGAAGACAGGTTGAAATAAATTTTCAGCATCCAAAACTTCTTCCCTGTTTACATCTAAATTCTCCATGCTATCTTTCTATTCACTTTCTGTCTTGCTCAAGTCCCTAGTTGCCCTTTTGGTGTCCTGTTCTTTTTCCATTAAAGAGTCAATAATTGACGCATTTCCAGTTCCCTTATGGCCTTCTTCCAGCTTCCCAGTAACCGGAAAAGAGCTGTAGCATCTCCATCCCTCATCCACTGGCCTTGTTCCTTTCTCATCCCTCTTTGAGCCATTGACTTCCAACAAAGGTGTTTCACCGTCCAGTAAGACCAACTTCTGTTCAGTAAACATTTGTAGTTTATCACCTTGACATTTTGCAGCTTCATTGAGGGTGTCTATAAAGAGTTTGATACCCTCCGAGTTGCGTCCCACTGGAACGAAAATTTGCCTCATGGTCTTCTCGGATCCTGTGGAGATTCTAACAAAGCTACCAAACCTATTTGAGTCCCATGAGAACTTTGTTGTTGCCTGCCCTTCAAATCTAGTAATATTCCATCCTTCCCTAGCTAATGGTGGGTGATTAAGGCCTTCTACTAACCATATCGCTGTGCTATTTGATATAGAAAGTGAATGACTCTTTCCAGACGTGCCTTTCTTGGTCTCTGTAATGGAAATGAGGTCTGTTCCATGGAATTTAAAATTCTTACTCTCAATTGAAATCAAGAAATCACCTGAATTTCTGTCCACAAGATGGTAATCGTCTGTGACTGATCCCTGAATTTTCTCCCAACAGCTTTCTTTGTTCGGCGATTGCCATCCAGAGGAAGATAGGTACTGTCTCTGCGATTGGTTCCATCCTCTGCTCTTTAGATCCCAATGTCTTCCCCCCTTCCATCTCCAATCTCGTGCCCATGGATCTTGTCGATTTCTCCAGTTGGCCGGATACTTGTGAGCATTTCCAAATTCTTGCGGCCATGGGAGGAGACGCCGCCGGAAAGAGCTCTCCCCTCTCTCTAGAAACCCTAATCCCATCATATATATATATATATATATATATATATATATATATATATATATATATATATATATATATATATATATATATATATATATATATATATATATATATATATATATATAATATATATATATATATATATATATATATATATATATATATATATATATATATATATATATATATTCACCCGAAAAGAAACCACCAAAGTCGGTGGGGTAAGGTTCAGGGTTCCTTACCGATTTTATTTAAAAACGAGATCCGTACACGTTCGAGGAGGACTTGACCGAAGCCTCGAAGGTTAAAACACAATAAAATAAAAAAGGAATAAATCAAAAGGACCCAAACCAATATCCTGACTTTAGGGAAACGGATAAATCCAAGCTATTACAATCCTTCGTAGAGAACGATTTCCCCCCTTCAGTCACTAGGCTCCACCTTCGTCATCTTCTTGCTCTTGGAATTGCCTTTCCGTTAAGTGCAAACATTTGTAGCCCAGCCCTGGTGAGATTGTCATCCTGAATCATCCAACCTTTATGGCGATGTTTCCAATACCACAGGTTGATATTATTTCTAATGTGTGATTTTATAGTTTGGATGTTAAATTCTTCGTTTCCAAATCTAATAGCTGCGTATTGTTTCCAAATGCTCCAAGCAATTACTCCCGGAAGTACCAATTTCAAGTTTCCAGAAAGTGTTATGGATTCAGAGCTGAAGTGCCACTCTAATAGATGTTGCTTGATGCTGATCCTTGGTTTGATGCGTGGACCCCCTATAAGTTGAGCATAATCTTCCCAGATGTCTTTGATGACATTGCATTGTAGCAAACAATGGTCAGTAGTTCCTTCTTCCTTTTTACAAAAAGGACATTGAGAGGGTAGGCTGACTGTAATTCTAGTGAGTACATTTGGGAAAGGTAGGATATCACTATTGACCTTCTAGAGGAAAAGTTTGACCTTTGAGATTTGCATTCTATTCCAGCTGTACTTGTTTCTATGCGTAATGGTGGCTTATGGTCTGCAACTTTCATAGGCCTGTTTAATAGTAATTTTAACTACCTCATCATCATCTGGTAGCATGTCTTCAAAAGTTTCATCAGCCTTTAAGTGAATTCTGCAAATTCTCTTTCTAGTAGGAGAATCTGTGAGTTTTTCCTCATAATTATAGCTGTCATACTTGTTTCTCATGAAAGTAGCCCACTTGCTATCTGAGTATCTGAAATTCCACCATACCTTAATCGAGTAGGCCTCCTGTAAGTCTCCCAGATCCCTGATTCCTAGTCCTCCTTCATTAGTGGGAAGACAAATGTCTTTCCAGTTTTTCCAGTGATGTTTAGGAATCCCTTGATTTTGGCCCCAGAAGAAGTTACTCATCATTCCATGAAGAGTATTATTTATGGATTTTGGGAGGGAATGAACTGAGATAATGTGTAAAGGGATTGAAGAGAGAACATGCTTGATAAGTATTAATCTCCCCATTGGATTTAGTGCCTTGCTATACCAACTGTCAAGGTACTTGGAGAAGTGTGTTAACAGATCAGTACAGTCAGCTTTCCTAAGAATACCCTTACAAATAGGAGCCCCTAAGTAAGTGAATGGTAGTTTGCTGAACTTCATCTTTAATATGTGTTCCATCTTGACAATATTTCTTTGCTTTATTCCCTTCCCACAATAAAACTTGCTCTTGCTGAGATTAATCTCCTGACCAGAGTCATTTAGGTAAGTCCCTAACAGAGCTGTCAGCTTTAGCAAGTTATTGGTATTCCCATTACAAAAAATAATGATGTCATCTGCAAAAGCAAGGTGGCTGATGAGTAGATCCTTGCCTGTATTATAATTTTCGATTTTAGAGGATGCCATTTCTGTTTTCAACATTCTAGAGAGCCTCGCACTAGCAATAATGAATAGAAAAGGGGATAGTGGATCGCCTTGTTTAACTCCTCTGCTCATAGGAAAGAAACCTTTAGGGCTCCCATTAATCATTATGGAGATGTGTGTACCCCTGAGGTTAGCTAGGAGAAGTCCCTGATTGTGTTCTGAAAACCCAAGTTTCTTTAAGATCCCCTGTATGTAGTCCCACTCCAAGTTGTCAAAAGCCTTGGCCATATCTAATTCTATAATGACATTGCCTCCTCTGATCTTAGAATCAATCTTGTGAACCATCTCTTCCACCAAAAGTATTTGTTCGTCAACCCCCATCCCTGTTTGGAAGCCAGTCTGCTCTGAAGAAATAATCTTGGGTAGCAACTGTTGAATCCTGTCTGCAAGTATTCTAGTGTTTACTTTACTCATGAAGGTGGAGAGTGAAATGGGCCTATAGTCTCCAAAGCTCTTAGGATTATCAATCTTAGGGATCAAGGATAGAAAAGTACTACCATAACTCTTTGGCAGATTGATCCCAATGAAAAACTCCTGTGTAGCACTTATCACATCATTTTGAATAATATGCCATGCTGCCCTAAAGAAGGATCCATTGAACCCATCCGGGCCAGGAGCACTGTTAGGATTAATACTCCACACTGCCTCCCTAATCTCCTCTGCTGTTGGTATTTTGCTGAGCTTGGCATTGTCCTCCTGTGTAATTACTGTCTCCAGGTAATCAAGAACAGGAGTAGTAACAATATCTTTCTTAGAGTTGAAGAGATTGTTGTAGTAGTCAATAGCCATATTATGAATAACCTCTCTATCTGTGTGCTCTTTCCCTTGGCTGTCCACAATCCTTCTGATTTGGTTTTTAGCTCTCCTACCCTTGACAAATGCATGGAAAAACTTGGAGTTACAATCTCCTTCCTCCATCCACTTGATATTGGCTTTTTGCTTCCAGTAGCTGAGTTCATAATCTGTAGCTAGGATTAGTTGAGCTTTAGCTTTATTCTCCTGTTCTCTATTTGCAGGACTAGGATCTTTTTCAAAATTTTCCTGTGCTTGAATGGCTGTTTGCTCTGCCCCCTTTAATTTACTGAAAATATTACCAAATTTTTTGGTGTTCCACTCCTTGATATGTCCTTTAAGCTCTTTGAGTTTTCTAGCCAGTCCTTCCATGCCTCCATGTTGATAAGTTTTATCCTAGGAGTCTGTAACCACTTTAAGAAAAGTAGGATGGTTTAGCCAGGCATCTAGAAACCTGAATGGCTTAAGGCCTCCCAAAGGTTCCTTCTTGCACTGGAGGAGTAAGGGTTTATGGTCTGAGGATGTTTTGCTAAGATGCATGATAGAGATATCTTCAAACTCCTCCTGCATCTTGTTGTTGACCAAAACCCTATCAAGTCTCCTCATGACCCTGCCATTACTTCTATTACCCGACCAAGTAAACAAGGAACCTATTGTGTGGGGAGTAGTGAGACCACAAGAGCTGATGCAAGCTTTGAATTCCTCCATGTCTCTAGCGTTGGGATGATTTTTGCCTTCATGCTCTGAGTAGTCTGCAACTGTGTTGAAGTCTCCCCCCACAATCCATTTACTCATAGGGATGAGCTTGACTAATCCAGCCCATAATTCCCTCCTTTCCTGACCAGTATGTCTCCCATAGACAGTTGTTATTCTAAGATTTTCCTTTGTGATGGTGTCCATAAGATCATAGTTGACCCACTGAACATCCTCCTCAATATTGGATAAGGTAAGATGAATCTCTTACCAGAAGACCCATATTTTGTTATTTGAAGAAGCATAATATTTACTAAATCCCAGATCTAGACCATATTTACCAATCTGGGAGGCTGAAACTATAGGCTCAATAATGGCAAGAAAGCTGATTTTGTGTTCTTTTTTAAATACTTTGATCCTTTTAAGAGAGGATCTAACTCCACAAACATTCCAAAAGAGGGCTAACATTAAAGACTAATGTACTTAAAGTCTTTATGGCCCTTATGGCTTCTTGTAACAATTGTCATTAAGGGTCCATCCTTCTTGTTTTTCTTCCTCCTAGGGGCAGAGATTGGAATGGCATTAGCTTCTGGTATTTTAAAGCTTTGTGGCTTTAGCTCTGATGAGTCTCTAACATATTCAACTTCATCATCATCTGAGTGCCTGACCATCTCTGTATGATTTTCTTCCTCTTCTATTTGGGTGGAATGTTGAAGTTCTTCCACTAACATTGCTAAGCCTTTTTCAGGGGAAAGATTATGAAGACAGTCATCCAATGAGTATGTTGACCCCATAAAAGGTGTATTTTTCCTATCAGCTTTCACCTGTTGTGGCTTATCCTTCAAGTAGGTTGTTTTCTTGTAGAAATACTCCTTTGCTTCTTGGAGGGAGGGAAAAAAGGAGGAGGATTTTTCTCCTGGGGAGGTACTGACCAGGGGTTGTAAATCCAAGAGTTTACAGGATGGGGACTCTTGCTGCATGGGATCCATTATGGTTGGGCCCAACTGTGTGACAGTGTTATCCATCAGGTTTAGAGGGGAAAACCTATTAGGATGGAGTTTAGTGTTTTTAACTTTCCACTCAAATTTTTTGGGCCCATGCTGCACTGTTTTCCCATTCGTTCTGTCTGCTTGTGACTGGAGTTGTACTTTTGTCTTCTTGTTTTTGACCGTTTTCCATTGTTCACCATTCCCTTTGGCAGTGCCCCCTGAAACCTTGCCGGAGGGAAGATTTCTGGTATCCTGAGATTTTTGAGCATGATTATGTTGGCTTTCCTTATGACCCAGGCGTGAGCAGAGATTGCAGAAAAGTGGCTTATCCTCATACGTACAGTTGGTAAAGAAATCTTTGCCCCCCATTCTGATATGAAGCTTTGGTGGAGGTGAGACTGATAAATCAAGTTCAATGCATATTCTAGCACCCTCCCTTCTATCTCTATTAACGGTGTAATCATCCATTTTAACAGGTCGACCCAGCAGAGAAGCAATAGAGAATAGTGCCTGGTAGTCAATGAGGTGCAGAGGCAAGGGATCCAAAGACACCCAGACTGGGAAAATAGGAGAATCTTCCCTGGGATTGTAATCTCTAGTCCATTTGAAAACATAGAAAGATGTATCATAAACGTACCATTTATGTTTCCTAACGAATGTGATGTAATCTTTCTCTGCTTTGAATGTGAATAAGACATCCTTGGAGTTGATTCTTCTAATCTTGAAAGCCCCAAATCCCAGCTTGAGTAAAAATAATTTTAAAACTGAAAGATGAAGGTCTTTGTGGAATCTCCCTACAGCTGAAAACCCCAGCTTGCTCTCCAGCTTTTCTTCATCTTCAATTGAGAAGCTGATGGATGGAATTCCATTGTAGAAGCCTTCCCTAACTCCCACACCTTTAGTATTGTGCACTTGGAAAAGCTAAGAGAAGAGCTTGGGGTATTTCTGACCTTGCAAGTGATTTTCCGGCAGCTTACCCGGAGCTTTTGCCGGAATCCTCTCTCCTCTCTCTAGACCTGCCATCATATATATATATATATATATATATATATATATATATATATATATATATACACACACACACACACACACACACACACACACACACACACACATACATATATGTGTGTGTGTGTGTGTATCTGTGTGTGTCTCTCTGTGTGTGTATATATATATATATATATAAAATGCTTCGGTCAGATGAAACAAAGCTTCCCACATTACACTACAAAGCTCATCAATGGATAATGCAAAGCTCACCTGGAAATAAAGCAAAGCTCACCATTTTAAACACCAAAACTCATCTTTTTTAAAAAAAAATTGAAAATTAAAAAATTAATTAAAAATAAAATAGCAACACCAGTCAACCACGAGTCAACAGCACTGGCAAGCGGCGGAGCGACGGCAGTGACCGGCGGACGTACGGCGGCGGTGGCGGCACGGCGGCGGAGGCCGGAGTCCGGCGGCGGCGACCGGAGTCTGGCGGAGGGGGCCGGTGGCGACGGCGGTCAACGGTCAAAATCTAGTCAGAACCCCTTCCTTTGATTTTATTTTTCCAAAAAAAATTCAAAGTGTTGAAAAAATATGGTGAGCTTTGCCTTACAGTTTGGTAAGCTTTGTAGTTGTTTTTGAGGAGCTTTGCAGTCGCTAGTGGTAAGCTTTGCGTCATCTGACCGAAGCATGTCATCTCACTGTAAGGTGTCATTTCACTAGAGTCAATGCTATATAGGGACTGACTCAGGTGAGATGACACTTTATGTAACACCCTAATCCGTCCAGGTCTGTAGCACCTTTCGGACTAAAGTATTAACTTGGTAATCATAAAAATTTAAAACATTTCAAACACTTTTATTTATCATAATAATATTTTTCATAATATAAACAGTACGGAGTTTTCAATATTGCGGAAGCTTAACAAATCATAATTACAAACATAATTTATTTATGTTCTTTAGTTCAAAATATCACATCCATTCCAACAATCTCGCCTCCGTCTGCCTCCAGGATCACGTCACTTCATTCTTTCTATTAACCTGCGTGTAGCAAATAAAACATACTACACACTGAGCGTTGAAGCTGAGTAAACATATCTAATGCGTCGAACATCCATATAAATTGTATCTCAATTCACAATCAAATCATTTGATATCATGCACAAAATGTTCAGTTCAGATATTCAATAATCAATATTCAATTTTCAACATTCGTTATTCAATCGTTCAACATGTATGTTCTTTATTTGTCATTCAACAATATCCTTAAACTATTCTTAGTCTAAGGCCAATCATTTTAATATTTGTAACCCTTAAATGAATTCTAGTTTAACTAATTAAACTATATTCAAGTATACAGAGTACTCCTAATAATCCTTAAGCTAGGCCTAGTTTAAGATGTAACGCCCCGAAACCTGGCCTAAAAGAATTAATTAAATTGTTAGAGCAATTGATTACGAATTGGGCCCAATTAGGGGTTAAAACTATAATTTGGATTTTAAGCCCAACTTTTATGTCATCTCGTAGGAAATATTTTTGTGATCGTGTCGGTTCAGACGGCTCGCGAATCGGAGTTACAGAGCTCAAGTTATGACCATTTAATCAGGTATTTTGGGTCCGAATCCCAATCCTTTTTGGAATGGGACCATTAAATAAACCTAAACCTCAGCCACTCAAACCTTATCCTTCGTTTCGTCCGTTCGTTTTTCTTCTTTTTCTTCTTCCTTCTCCTTCTTCTTCTTCCTTCTTCTTCTCCTTCTTCTCCTTTCTTATTCGCCGCCGGAAGCCCGCCGCCATCGCCGCCGTACAATTGGAGCAGCCGCCGGAGTCGCCGTTCATCGCCTCCGCCAGTCGCTGCCCAGCGTCGCCCTTCCCCAGCCTCGCCGCCGCACCAGCCAAACGCCGCTGTTTTTTTCGTCGGTCGTCCGCTGCCGTCGAGTTACAGCGCCGCCGTCGCCAAGCCATCATCGCCGCCAGCCGCTGCCTCCTTCGCCTCCAGCCGCCGTCGCTCACCGCCGTGAGCCAGCGCCGGATGCCGCTATTTCGCCCTCGCTGGAAACGAGCGCCGCCGAGTTGCAGCGTCGCCCAAGCCTCTAGCCACCGACGCCCGAACCTCTAGCCGCCGTCGTCGGAAGCCAGTCGCTGCCCATCCTTCGCCGGAAGTCCGTCGCCTCCACTTCCGGCGTCCTTCCCCGCCGTCGATTGCAGCGCCGCCAGTCGCTGCTCATTGCCGTTGAACTGCCGCTCCGCCACTGTCGCCGGCGTCCGTCACCGTCGCCGCATCCGGCCGCTGCCCCGAGTTGATATCGCCGGCAGATTAACCCCCACGCTGGATTGATTGGTCAATTTCGTATTTTGACTCGATTTGACCCGTTCGGTTGATTTGTCTTCCGTTCGAGCTATCGATTCGATTTCGACGTAATCCAGGTCCGTACTATGAAGTTATTAGCATTCAGAATCGATTTAATGGTTTGGATCGTTATATGTGTTTATGCTATAATTTGGCTAAATTGGTTAATTGAATTAAATTGATTGTTTGAATTGAATTGTTGAGGATTGTGAATTGGCTGAACAGGTTTGACTTTGACTTGGGTTAGGTCATGTTTGACCTAGGCTTTGACTGGATATTCTGTTTTCGTAGGTTTGACCGAATGGTTAAATCCAAAACTTTAATGAATTAGCTAAGTTAATTAATTAATTCTAATCGGTGATTAAGGTCAATTGGTTTATTGTGTTGAACATAGAAACTGGCCATCGCTCGGGCGGCTGCAGGGCCTGGTCAGTGAGGTTAAGACGTGCGCACGAGGGTCTGCGATCTTGGGTTTGAGGCCATCGCCCGAGGGATCCTACCTCCACCGAATTGAGGCCATCTTTGGTATTACGGATTGAGGCTATCTCCGTCATAGGCAATAAATGTTAAGTGGTTTGACTTTGGTGAAAGTCTAAATTGGTTTGACCGGTGGTCAAAGAGTTCATGAGAAACCCGTAACACCTAAATCGTTTTGAAAAGAAAGAAAATAATTTGACTGTTGGTCAACCGTCTAAAGAACCGAATGTAAAGTTGAATTGATTTTTATTAAAAGGATAAACATATGCACGATCTTAATTGTTGAATTATTATGTTTATTCTTGTGCTACAATGGAGTACCACTCAGCGTCAATGCTGAGCGGATAGCGTTGTTTTCCTTTTTGCTGTCCGTAGGTGAACAAACAGATGAACCTAGAGCCGATCCCAGAGGGCATTGAGGAGGAGATGTACGATGACGTGGCTGTCTCTTTAATCTTTGATTATGCTTTATTTAATTAACTTTAATGCTTATTACGTTTTCGGGCAAGATCCCAAGTTGTTTGACTTTAAAAAGGCTTCCTCATTATTTTAAATTACTCCGATGAATTTTTATATGTATTGATAGAACGTTTGTTTAAAATTGTTTTGAAAATGTCGCAAATTCGGATACCAATTCAGTGACACACCGGTCCGCTGTCTCACGGGTTTGGGTCATGCGGGTTGGGGTGTTACATAAGATAAAAGGGTTTTGGAAATCTTAAACTTACCTTCACTTAAGGCCAACCAAAACCGACAGCGTAGTGTTCACTGTTGGGTGGGTGGTACCCCCAAACGAGTAGGTACTCAAGTTTGGTTCTTGGATCCCGTACGTATGTTTTAACCCTAGCCACCGGGGTTCATACCCGCAAGGCCTAACTTAAATAGGTATATCTTAGAGTTCTTCTAGATACCTTTCAAATCAACATTAATATGGGTATATCTTAGAGTTCTTCTATATACCTTTCAAATCAACATTAATATGGGTATATCTTAGACTTCTTCTGGATACCTTTCAAATCAACATTAATATGGGTATATATCTTAGAGGTCTTCTAGATACCCTTGACAATACATATTATTTTCACAATCATCAATATATTCATTATGATTTAATAATTCATAATTACCATTTTTAATCAAAACATTTATCAAGATTTAATCATCATAATCACCAACTAATAATCATTACCATAATCATTCATCAATTCAATAACAACTAGCTGCCTAGCTTCGAGTGTTAACACCCTAACTTACCGTCATGCATCACATAACATTTTATTTGTTAAAAATATTACTTTTAATGTGAAAAATCTTTTTTATAATGATCATAATCAATTGTTATCAAAAATAGGATTTTAGAGCTCAAAAATAACATTTTCAGACAAATTTTCGGATCAGAAATTCGGGTGATCGATCCAGCCCTCTGGATCGATCCATATGTAGAGAAAATAGTCCCAGAGGATCGATCCAGACAGTCTGGTTTTGGTTACTGTGCATCTTCTTCTTCGTTCGGGTCCAATTTCGAAAATATCGTTTTTAGTTACCGAACTTCAACGAAACTATATAGAGATGTTCTCCAAGGTTCATAGATCATTTTGGCATCATTAATTCATAGTTTTAACATCAATTTCATGGTTTATGATTATTGGTTCTTCAAGCATGTCAAACACAAAACTCAACCAAACGACCGTTTATGAACGTAGAAACGATCTATATGAACATTCTAATCACTAGATATATCTACGGGCTTACCTCGAAGCTTAATGGAGGTTTTGAAGATTTTCCGGCGAAACTTCTGGCGACAATAGCTCTTAACTCCGGCGACCTCATACCAAATTGACAGCACCACTGCGTTCTCCACACTCAAGGCTATCTCTCAAAATGAATTTGATGAAGAATGGTGAAGAAATGGTGAAGTTGGGTTTCTTATATAGTAACAGAATGGAGGAAGAGGCCAAGGTGATGATGTATCCATTCCTGTTTCAGCGTCTCAGTGGAGGAGGGGGCTGCGGTTCCTACAGATTTTAAACGGAAATCCCTGATTGTGACTAATTTGGTCCCAGTCGGGGAACACTTTTTGGTCCAACTTTCTCCGAATTGAAATCCGTTTGCACCGTTGCGATTGTACAATTAAACTCTATCCAACGATATAATTTTTATATTTATTTGTAATACTTTTTTCGACATCATATTTTTGGGTGGTTGACTTTAACAGAGTCAAAATTGATTTAATTGACCTTTACTCAAAAAGGTTCTTACATTCCATTCATATTATTTATTCTCATGATTTATTTCAATAAATCATTTCAAAGTTTACATCATAAACAATTTCTTCATTTATTCTTAATTTGGGCCTGGACACAGGTTCCCAATCAAGATTACACAATTAGTCAACATTTTGGATTTATCTCTATGAGACTTATCCAGATTTTTTATATTAGATGTCAAAACAAATTTCGTATCGGTCCAAAGCCCAACAATAATTTATTTTAATCAAAAAAATTTGATTAATTGAATACTTATTCATTAATAATTCTAGGGTATATTTTGGGGCGTTACACTTTATGATAAGATGACGTGCTTCATTTAGATGACACTAAAGCTCACCACTGACCACTACAAAGCTCACCACTGATCATTGCAAAACTCACAGTTGTCCACTGCAAAGCTCACCGTGATTTTTCAACACTTTAATCTTTTTTCAAAATCTGATGGTTAAATGCTCACAAAGTCCAGCAACAAAGCTCACTGACTCTCATTGCAAAGCTCACCGAGTATGTGCACAAAGCCCACCAAACTTTTAAGTTTAAAATGACTTCGAATAAAAAAAGAGAGGTGGTGCTGACTTCCAACCGCTGTAGACTACCGCCGTTGACTGGTGGTTTATTGGTAGTGTTATTTTATTAGTTTTTTTTAAAAGTGGTGAGGTTTGCATTGTTCCTTGGTGAGCTTTCCATTATTAGTTGGTGAGCTTTGCATTGACAGGTTGTGAGCTTTACACTTTGACCGCTCATGACCACTGGCCACCACCGATGACCCCCACTATCGTCGTGGACCGGTGGTTGAGCGGTGGTTGACTGTGGTTGAATGGTAGTACTATTTTTTTAAAACTTTGTTTATTTAAAAAAGGTGGTCAGCTTTGGATTGTTTCTTGGTGAGCTTTGCATTGGCAGTTGGTGAGATTTATTTACACTTTTGATCGCTCATGACCACCAATGACCCCCACGGTCAGCATGGACCAGTTGAGCGGTGGTTGACTGGTGGTTGATCGGTGGTGCTATTTTGTTTTTTTAATTAAAAAAGGTGAATTTTGGTGTTTAGAGTGGTGAATTTTGTGTTGCGTTTTAGTGAGCTTTGTAACTCATCAATGCCCAACCCTAGATGGACAAATGATGTCCTTACTTTTCACTTTCCTTGCATCTATAAAGAAAATATTGAAAAAAAGAATGAGAAATCCACGTACCGGTAGAAAAATTTGAAAATTGGATTGTTTTTAAAAATAACATAAAGAAACAAGGAGAAATTAGAAAGAATAAAGACATGAACACAAATGAAATTGTGTGTGGATATGGCTGAGCAACAAAGAGAATGAGGAAGATAACGAGTTGAGGGCTGATGCACAAGTGAGAAAAACAAGGGATGTAGAGTGACGTTAATACTAGAAACGATTATGATGGAGAAAATGTAGGATTAATTAAAAGAGTTAATTAAAAAGTAATTATGTAAACAAAATTCTTTATAAAATAAAATGTTTTCAACGATTCATACGGAAGGGGCAAACACGAAAATACAATATTAAAAGAAAATACATATATGTTTCCATGTACAAGTACCAGATGCAAGCTTCATTCTTTGCCACTAGTCTGTAATCATAATTTAATTTATCTCTCTCAATGACTGTGTGGCTGGATCTGAGTTGACCCTGAGAGATAAGGCTCATCCTTTTTTACATATGTTTGAGTACCATATTGTGCAATTTTAACTAGTGGAAATCCGTCCCCCATAGTACTCCCCCTTTTTAAGGCTTACTTTCTTCTGATAATCCGATTGGTTCTGATCTGATTATATAATATTTAAAATTATTTTTGATTTGGTCTGATTATTGATTACCATGAAAATGTATAATAATAATAATAATAATAATAATTTGAAAAAAGCAAGCTCTAAGTGCTCCAATGTCATCATTTTAGTCTGGTCAACTTAGTTTTATTTTAGAGAAAAAAAGATTATTTTTTTCGAGGGAAAATAGGAGTTCTTTCCCTTTTCTTGCCGATCTAATCATACTTCTCTCTCCAGCTCTTTTTTTGCCGATCTATCAAACGTCTCTCTTAAGTAAAGATCTTATTCGAACTGTTTAATTGTAATACTCCGTATGTGATTTCCGTTGCTAACTTGGATCCTCCCGACTGTTTATAGTCTGTGATTTTCTTAGCAGTGACCAATCGAATTCATTTTGCCTTGTTGGGAGTTGTTTGACGGAAAAAACCGAACTCCACTGCGAAATACTAGTAATTATACTTCGAGGTCCAGACTAGGGTTATATGGTGTTAATGAAAAGTACAGAGTAAATTACTAGAATATTAGAAACATTATCATTTAAATGACATAATTCAGTTGGAGAATGTTTTGGTTAGTTTTATCTACTCTTCACATCCGAGAGCTAATTGAGATTTGAGTTTGTTATTTGAATTTCTTGAAACTATAATTATTTTCATTGCTGCTGAGGATTGGATTTTGGGTTTTGTGGTAGAATTGATACAAATTCTGGTGTTTGCAGATCGATCTGTTTGACAGTTCAATGTGTACTGCTGGTAGTTTTATTTGTAATGTAATCTATGAATACTAATATCAAGAAGACTTTGAAGAGATCAAGACTTCAAGATCATCTTACTGTGAAATGCCACTTACCGATACAAATGTTTCTAAGCCTCTAGAGAATTGCTTCATGTTTCCTGTTGAGGAGATAATACAGTATCCATTGCCTGGCTATGGAGTACCCACGTCTATTAGTTTCAGCCCTGATGACAGTGTAGTGACATTTTTGTTTAGTCCCGACCAAAATCTGAATAGGAAGATTTATGTATTTGATCTCAAGAATGGCAGACAAGAAATGTTATTCAGTCCTTCTGATGGTGGTCTTGATGAAAATAGTATATCGGCAGAAGAGAAATTGAGAAGGGAGAGGTTACGGGAACGTGGATTGGGTGTAACACGCTATGAATGGGTGAAGACAAACTCAACAAGGAAGACCGTTATGGTACCGTTACCAGCTGGGGTATGTTAGCTTGCCTCCTCTTTGAAATTAGTTGTCTCTGTTTTAGTTTAACATTACTTCTGATTAGTAATATCTGGAATTCTTTACTTACACTTGGAGCTAGTTACAACTTACAACCTTACACATACATATCCTAATTTTAGCTAACATTTTATAATATTTTCTGAAATATAAGTGTATAAGTGTCAACCTTTAAACCTATTCTATAAAGTGAGAGAAGTTCATCCCTTATCAATGTGATTGTATAACAGGTTCCTCGTACTAGCTGGACTCGACATTAGCATAATATGGATGATAACAAGGCCAAGGCTGAGAAAACTAACATATAGAGTTTTCGGTTACTCTTTCTTCAAGTTAACTTTTTATATCTGTTTTATTGGATAATGGATATGATGAGCGTATTAGTCATCTTCTCTATTGGATAATGCATCATAGTTCTTACTACTGTATGATAGCTTGAGATCACTATTTTAAATCATCGTGGACCTATTGTTGCATTGATAAATGTAGAGGGTTCTGTGGTTAAATCCGGTGTCATAGGAACTCAATGATGTGATTACTCCTTACTCCAAAGATCCATCTGTTGGCGACAATGAAGATACGAATGATCTTATCATCCCCGACACCAAAGATCTATTAATTGGTCACTACGAATATCCGAGGATGTTGACAACTTCATTGCCCCCGACTCTAAAGAGTTGGAGGAGTATGGTGTTGGTTTGGAAGATGAGATGGTGTCTGATTCTGAAGATCGATTATCCAAATGGTGATGAAGGGTTCAATCATGTTGGAGACTTGGAGAGGATCCCTTCAATTGTTTGGAGTCTCTTAAGTATGACCCCAACTTAGAGGAGGTACCAGCTTGGTACCATGTTCCAGTTACAAAGGCTATACTCCAGATCTATCTCCCTCTGTACTTTGTCCAAGGGAAGCCTTTGATGTTTTCTTCTTCATACTAATTTGTTATTTGTCTATCTTGGAATTTTTGTGACGTGTTTGATATAACACTATTTTTTTCTGTATGCAATTGCTTGTTTATTTTTTCCCCTAGTGCCCCTTTCTAGGATTTATGTGTTGTGCTTGACATTACATAGTGTCTCTGCCCATATGCAATTGTATGTTTATTTGTGCCTCTTTCTAGGATTTATGTTTTTGTGGTCTTTTTTGAGACCCCAGAATGGTTGTTTATTTTCACACATCTTTCACCAATCCATACATGTGTGGATGTTGAAGAGACTAAAAATTCAGCTCAAATATGAAGCATGTATACTCTTCCCATCATGTGGTATCTTTTGAGCGTTACAACCTAGCACCTTTATCACCTTCCCATGCAATATTGCAAACTCAGCCGCACAAAGTTTGATAATTTTGAGTCGAAGTGTTGGCTGCTGAAGATGAATAGTGGAAGACTGTTGGATATTGAAGGGGAAGAATGTTGACAGGTGTTCAGGAACCCTATAAGAAGTTGATGGTGAGTGTACAAGGGAAAAGATAATGGCAGAGTGTACAAGGGAAAAGATATTAGCATAAGTGTTATGCTAATAATGTGTGTGGGGGGGGGGTGTTCATTTGGAGTGAAGAAGCTTCTTATTTTAGATTTTTGGATGATTTATGAAGTTGGCTGCCACATTACTAAAATCGGTTCATCAGATTTTGCCCTTACGTACATTAATGAATAGTGTTGGTTGTAATCATTGTACTTTATTGAAAACAATTAAAATAAGCTGAGTGTACTTTTAGACCTATTTGAATCCATCCACATGATTTCAACGGTTTGTTCACAACCAAAGTGAGGGTAGTTAGGACTTTTTCTTTTACTTTAATCTTTACCTCGGTATTTGTCCCAAAACAAAACCAAACAAAAATATTAGGATGAAGGGAATTATTTTTTAAGAAAGCCATCTTGAGTTGAATTTATCATTCTTATTCTTTATATATGCAGTTATGTTAGATCGCTTCTCCTTCTGGACCTCTGCTGGAAAGAATATATTCATATGCATTGATACTGCTATCTAGTCAAAACAATATTTGAGAAACTGGGATATACCAAGTGATAAATTGTAAATAGATCTGGTCGAAAACATCATACTACTGTGCTGTGTTCACTAGGTTTAGGAATTACATTTCTAGTAAAAGGTTTACTATATCCAGATTTCATAAGCGAATTTGGAATGTTGTAGTTAATCTATCTTGACTCTTTTGTCTTCATTCCTGCAGTATATAACCTTTTAAGCACAGCAGTATATGTAGTTCTAAACTGTCAGTTTAATTGATGATTACTTATTATGTGAGCAGATATATTTCAAGGATCTTATGGGAGAACTTGAACTTAAGATTCCAAGTACCTCATCAATGCCTATTATAGATCCACATATTTCACCTGATGGAACAAAACTTGCTTTTGTCAAAGGCAATGAGCTGAATATATTCGACCTTATCTACAATAACAGCAGCCAATTAACATCTGGTTCCAATGGAAACATCATTGTAAGGAATTTGTTTGCTTTGTTATGCCAGTTTTTATATACATTTACTAACACCTACATTCAATTAACCCAAAGTGGGCTTCATGAGTAATTCTTGTTTTGGCACTGAGTCGAATCGCAGGTTATTACTCTGTTTTCCTGTATTTCATTTATATTGCTGCTGTGGTTAACTGTCCGGTGATTGCATAGAGCTTTCTAGTATGGTACTAAAATTGTGCTTTACTTTCCATCATCAGGTGCATGCTCTTGCTGAATATATTGCCCAGGTAAGATCAAGGTTTTATTTGTGCTGCCTAATTACTTTTGATTAAGGTGGTTTTAAAGATGGTAAAATGATTATCTATCATCCACTTTATTTAAATCTGATACTTTAATAATGTTACATAAAGTGTTTTTGTCAATCACACCTGATCTAGTCGTGCCAAAGCTGCCCTTATTTTTTATCTCACTGTGCTTTCTTTTTTTTTTGAAACAATCTCACTGTGCTTTCAATACAATATGTTTTAGTTCTCTTTTCAGGTTTCCCTGTTTGTTTCTATTCAATACTCCCAAAGGTAAAAAAGAAAAAAAAATACTTAATGTTCATATATTGATTAAATGAATTCATAAAAATGGCTATAAAGGTTAGAAAGTGGACTAATAAATAGGACCAAAAGCAGTTCCATATATCTGCACTTATACTGGAACTTTTGTTCTATGTGCATTACTGCATTGAATCGTTTGTATCCAATTCTTTATCTTCTCGTACAGTCGTTCTACTTAAGATATCAGTAAATTTAATTTTATCCGGGATATTGATCATCTTGTTTAGGGTCAAATAAAAATTACCTTAACTTCAGTTTTTAAGCAGTTTGTTTCCAAATTCAAATTGGCAATATCTAGCTGAATTATATTCTGATATCCACTTTGTATATTTACATGAATTGAACTTATCCCATTTCTGCTTGATGTAGGAAGAAATGGACAGGAAGAATGGGTTCTGGTGGTCACTTGACGGCAAGTTTTTAGCATTTACAAAGGTTGATTCATCTGATATACCTTTTTTCAGAATCATGCACCAAGGTAAAAGTTCGACGGGTCCAGAGGCACAGGAGGACCATGCTTACCCATTTTCTGGGCAACCAAATGCAAAAGTTCAATTGGGGGTAGTGTCTTCAAATGGAGGTCCTGTAACCTGGATGGATGTTGTGTGTGGAGGAAAGTTTGTTACAGATGATGATGATGATGAATATTTGGCTAGGGTGAATTGGATGTATCAAAATATCCTTGCTGCTCAGGTATTGAATAGATCACACACCAAATTAAAGTTACTGAAGTTTGATATCAACACTGGTAAAAAAGAAGTACTTTTGGTTGAAGAAAATAATACCTGGATCAATCTTCATGATTGCTTCACTCCTTTAGAGATTAGACTGAATAAATCTTCCGGGGACTTTCTTTGGGCAAGTGAAAAAACTGGCTTCAGACATTTGTATCTGCATGATTATAATGGAACATGCCTGGGTCCCTTAACTCAAGGTCATTGGATGGTTGAGCAAGTTGTTGGCGTAAATGAAGCTGTTGGGCTCGTATACTTCACCGGAACATTAGATAGTCCTTTGGAGTCTCACCTTTATTGTTCTAAATTGTTCCCTGAACCAAACGGTTCTCTAAAGGAACCATTAAGATTGACTCTGGGAAGGGGAAAACATGTGGTTGTGCTTGATCATCAGATGCAGAGGTTCGTAGACATTCACGATTCGTTAGTCTCACCTCCCAAAATCTCATTATGCTCCTTGCATGATGGAAGTGTCATAATGCATTTGCATGATCAACCAAGCAGTATTCCAAGAGTCAAAATGCTCCAGCTTGAACCTCCGGAGATATTTCAGATACAAGCAAAAGAGGGGACTACGCTATATGGAATACTATATCGACCAGATGAAACAAGGTTTGGACCTCCTCCATACAAGACAATGATTCATGTATATGGGGGTCCTGGTGTACAGCTTGTCAATGATTCATGGGCAAACACAGTTGACATGAGAGCTCAATTTTTGAGAAGCAAAGGAATTTTAGTTTGGAAGGTTAGCTCCACCCCTGTGCTTACCCAATCAATTGGCATCTTTTCAACAATTTTCTAAAATGAAATAGTTACTTGTTCCTGCATTTCTACTTATTGACTATGTTTTGGGATTCTTGCAACCTGGGTTAACATACAGCTAGTTTGGATGCTGTGTGTTTCTGGGAGCAGGATTTCTATATGCTTTGTGTGGAGAACATAGTCCAATGGACTGTTTAAACTCCAAAATCTGATTGGCTATATAATATAGATTCATCGATGCAATTACCTTTGTCTCAAGTCACTATGGAAGTTTTGGTTCGGCAAAGAAAAACAAACAAGAAACATTGACACTATGTTTGGTTTGAGGAACTTGGAAGGAAAATAAAGAAAATTGTACTCTCGTTTTCCTTACCAAAATGGGAAGAATTTGGTTTTTTCTCTTCTTAGATTTTGGCTTATCATTTTCTTTTCCTTCCCCTTTTTCTTTCCTTTTCTCTTTCTCCCTAACCAAACAAGAAAAACTATTCCATGTCATTCTTTTTTTTTTCCATTCAAATTTCTTGAACCAGTGTAAAGGAAGCAAGAAATCTGATCCTGATTATTTTTTTCTTTACAGATGGATAACAGAGGCACTGCTCGACGAGGACTCAAGTTTGAAGGTGCACTCAAGTACAACTGTGGTGGTGTTGAAAGTGAGGATCAAGCAACAGGAGCTGAGTGGCTTCTCAAACATGGGCTTGCAAAGGAAGGTCACATTGGGCTCTACGGGTGGAGCTATGGCGGATATCTATCGGCTATGACACTGACAAAGTTTCCAGAAGTGTTCAAGTGTGCTGTTTCGGGTGCTCCTGTGACATCGTGGGATGGATATGACACATTCTATACTGAAAAGTATATGGGACGCCCTTTGGAAAACCAGTCAGGGTATCTTGAGAGCTCTGTGATGCACCACATCGACAAGTTAGAGGGAAAGCTGTTATTCGTGCATGGCATGATTGATGAGAATGTGCATTTCAGACACACCGCCAGGCTCATTAATGCCCTTGCAGCTTCTAGAAAGTTCTATGAGTTGCTCGTGTTTCCCGATGAGCGTCACATGCCTAGGCAGCACAGGGAACGCATCTACATGGAAGAGAGAATATGGGACTTCATTGAAAGGAACTTGTGAATGCTCTTTTCATCTCTTCCAGATATGCTCTTTGTTTCTCTCGTTTCGGAAGGCAAGATATTGGTGTTCATATTCAGCTACTCGGGCTTTTCAAATCTCTTTTTGCAAATTCAAGAGGCTTTCAAATTATAGCTTCTGGTCCTGTTCAAATTTGGAGACGGCTTTCTAATTAGGCTTTGTTTGGCATCAACACTAAAGATTAGCGTTGATGTTATGAAAAAGCTATGTAACGGTAGTTTTTAGCGTTAGTGTTTTCATAATTTATCTACACCATTAAAATTTTATCAAAAACACTAATGTTAATCGAAAACGTTGTTCCCAAACAAGACTTTAATCACTGAAGCAGTGAAATTTTAGAAGGCATTCTAAATTTTATGCAGTGAAGTGAAAGTTGAACGAGGCTCTCCAAATTGAAGCAGCCAAAAAAGAAATGCAGGCGAGATGGAGAATCGTGCGAAATAGGAATAGGGTGAAGGGGTCAATGAAATTTTTTAACTTGCTTAAAAAATACACGCCGGGTCAAACTGAGAAGAAGAAGAGTTTTGGTGGGAGTACATTTGAATATTATGGTCTGTTTGGTACACAGAATTCAAACTACGGAATTAGAATTAGGGACAACGATTATAATTCTGCTGTTTGGTAGCACTAAAATATGAGGATTTGGAATTGATAGTGCTAAAAACGAATTGGAATTGAAAAATTTAATTTCATCCAAATTCAATTTCATAGAAATTTCAATTTTCAATTGAATTTCAATTCCGTCAATTCCGTGTATCAAACGGACCCTTGATGAAAAAAAACTAAGGGCAAACATGCTTCAAAAAAGAAAAATATAGATGGGAGGAGAAGAAGAGTAAGGGGAAAAGCAAGCTTGAGCTTCCTGTGGGGGCTTTGTCTAGTTCCCCTTAGGGGGGCATAAGGAGGAGGCTGCCCTTCTTCTAGCAGATGGAGCGTACGTCTAGACCCCATAACCTCAACACGTGTATCGGAGTTGGCCTTTGAGAGGTAAGACGAGGTCTTTGGGCCTCAGCCTATTGAGCTAGACAGCTTTAGGAGGAGATCTATCAGCCAAAGCAGTTCCCAGATGTAATTTTTTTTATATGACATATTTTTGAATTGATAAACTTTGTTATTTGATTTTTCTTATAATTACTATATGGATATAGGTTCTAGGGTGTCGGCCAGGCAGGGATCGCAAGTGTATAGGGTATCGGACTTCGCCAGTTGTTCTTTACACGAGGGACCATACGATGCTTTTTTTTTGTTAAGGAGCAGTTACAGACTTAGTGTTTGTAATGCTTATAATACATATAAGTGGAATATTTTCTATCTTTTCATACTCTTGAATACCATTAAATATTGAAGTACAAAATTGAGTAAAAGGAGAGGGTGTCTAAGGTTATCATTGGCGCTTCCCGCTTGCTGTTTGATCCTGAGGGGAGCACTCAAGAAAGGTTGACAACCGAGATGGTGAACTACTGCGAGGAGTTCAGAATCAGTTCGAGAATGAATGATGAAATTTGGTGTCACTCATTGATGGGAACCAAGCCCATCGAGAGAATACTAGCGAATTGGGCCCAGGCCCAATTTAGATTCCGTCCATCAAAAGGAGTGTCCGACCTAGAGAAAAAATATATTGGGCCAGTCAAAGGAAGTTATCCGTGAGAAAAGATAGGAAAAAGGAAAAGGATTGGGGGCTTAAGAATGGGCTGAAGCCCAGCCCACTAAGAATAAGCTACCCCAAAAGGAAAGAAATCGTATGGAAGAGTCTAGAGCAGTCCCCCCTAATTGAAGGGACAAGGACAAGAAGAAAGGGACGGACAGGGAGCAAGAGATGGACGGACAGGCTTGTCCTCCAGTGGACGGCCTCAAGCTGAGATACATCCCCCCAGATGGAGGAAGGCTGGCACGAATATTCCCCCAATCACTGCCATTATTGAAGAGGATAATGGATGGGGAGTACCTATAAAAGAAAGAGGGACTTGGGGAATGGAGGATATCTTGTAATGAGGAGAGAAAATACGTGAGTAAATAATAAAAGATATCCTGGCGATCCTCAAGCATATTCTGTTCCTAAGAGGACCGAATAAAGGAGAGGACTGCCGATTTGAGTTATTATTTAGTGAGCAGCGCTTCTATTACTATTAATTATTATTCTCGTATTATCTTTCAATATTATAAGGCCCGGATACCTATATTTGGACCTAGGCCGATCTACAGTCCTTGGGAAAATATTGGGTATCCATCACTGGCGCCACCCGTGGGACCGATTGAAGCTTCTTAACCTTCTCGGGAGTTGATAGCGAGCCTATCTCACTCTTGTTCACTCGGAAAGACCTCTTCCTAGACCTAGTGATAATTAGCGGTCCATTCCAAGTGAAGGAGATAAGTTCGTGGTCCACCCAGAAGGACTCCTCTTTTTAGTCGGTCCATTGTTCAAAAAAAAAAGAGTGAAAGGAGGACCGATCTTCCACAGAGGACCGCATTTATCAGCCGGTCATACAGGAGGACCGATTTCTTGCTCAGGGGCCGCTATCTCCCGTGGGTCCGCCTTTTTCATCAAGTAAAGGTTTCCAACTGTTGCTATGGGCAAAAATCGGTCCAAGAGGAACAAAATTGCTGCTAAGCCGCGAACCAACTTGGAAGGGAAAGAGAAGCTTTCATCTGAGGATCTCAGACACCAAATAACTCTTTCCCAATCCAGGCGTGAAACACAAGACAAATCTGGTGAACGCAGTTTCCACTCTAAAGCCCCTAAGAGTTCTCATCCAAAGGATTCCCAGGCAGCAGTAGAAAAATTCGACGCCAACTCCCCCATAGTCCGAAAGTTGATCGGGTGGCTCAACAAGGAAGGAGAGGCCCGGTCCCAAGGGACCGGGAGAGAAACAGGTCAAGGAGAGGATGAGGAGGTGGAAAGTCAAGGGCGCATATCAGTACATAAGATGATGCGCAAAAATGCGTCCCAAAGGTTGGGACCCAGGACTGAGGAATCTGGAGAAAATTCTGGGGGGGCACGGCAATGAAGATGCCAGAGACATCCTCAAATTGAGAAAAGAAATAGAGGAACTAAAGAGGCAGGTTGACAAGGACGGGTCTTTCGGGCCCACAGTAGAGATAATTTCTCCCTTTACTGCCAGAGTGATGAAAGCTCAACTGCCCAGGGGTATGAAAGCCCCTGAAATCCGTTATAAGGGAGTCACCGATCCCAATGATCACTTGGCTGCGTACCAAACTCACATGTTGATGCACGCCGTGGAGGACGAGATCCAATGTCGCCTCTTCGTAGGAACCTTGGAAGGGCCGGCCGTAAAATGGTTCCTCACTTTTCCTAATGGGACCATTGATTGCTTCAAAGATCTTGCTCAACTTTTCCTCAACGCCTATGGAGGAAGGTTCCAGCCAAAAAAGCACTTCACCTATCTTTTCTCCCTAAAGCAAAAGGAGGGAGAGACCAACAGTGAATTGGTACAAAGATGGAATGAAGCAATCAATGAGGTGGAGCCTATGGACGATAAGACTTCCATTGCTCTGTTCATGAATGTTCTCAGGTCGGGAGAATTATTCAGGAAGTTAGATTATGATACCCCTACTTCTTACAAGGCTATGATGGCTAGAGTTAACAAGTTCTGCGCCACGGAAGAGTCGGATCGCCTGAAAGGAAAGAGCGAGGGAGCTTGGCATAAAGGCCCGGACAAAGAAAAGAAAGGAGAAAACACCAAGGCAGCCACTTTCTCCATCCCTACCCTCAAGTCACTGGCCGCACCAGTGGCAGAAATTAAGAGCAAGGAGGAAGGTGGGCAGAAGAGGAAACGTGGAGATCAAAAGAGAAGGCAGTGGCCCTATGACCCAGAAAAATATTGCAACCACTGAAGAATGCCATTTCCTCAAAAAGATGGAAGGAGAGATGAAGAACAAGGAACCAAGTGCCAATCACGAGCCGAACCAAGGAGGTAATGTTTGGCGTAGGGACGCCCAACCTCAACAGCAAGTCCAGGAGAACCCGGAAGAATTTCCCCAAGTAGGAGTCATCTTTGGCAGTCCAGAAGCAGGAGTCACAAGCAAGGAGAGGAAGGAATGGGCTCGCAAGCTGTATGTGGGGTCCATTGACATAGGCCAAGCGGCCAAGAAAGGAAGGAGGGAGCCCATTGTCTTCTCGGACGAAGATTTACCACTCATTCTTAGTCCTCATCGGACCCCCCTGGTAATTTCTATGGCTATTCACAAATTTTTTGTTAAAAGAATTTTGGTGGACACTGGAAGCAGTGTCAATGTGCTGTACTGGGAAGCCGCCCAGCAATTGGGAATCAGGAAGGAAGATCTCACAAAGCTTAACATGCCCTTGTCCGGCTTCACTGGAGATATAATTGAACCGGAAGGGTCCATTAAATTGGACATCATCATAGGCGAGCATCCTAAGGTGAGACATATGAGGATGGATTTTGTAGTGGTCGACATCAAATGCGCTCACAATGCCATCTTAGGGAGGCCTGGGCTAGAGGACTTGGGAGGTGCACTATCCCTTGAACACCTGTGCCTCAAGTTTAGGACTCCCGAAGGTGTTGGGAGGGTGCTTGGTGATCAGCCCGCGGCCAAGAAGGCCTATCTAAGCGCCTGTAAGAAGATAGACAAGGAGAACCTCAACATCCAAAACATCGGGCATGTTTTGGAAGATAAAGAAATGAAGGAGGAAGACCGGGAGAGGCCCAAGCCAGCGGTGGAAATGGAGGAAGTGGTGCTATTCCCGGAAGGGGATCAAGAAAAGGTTGTGAGGATCGGTTTAGGGCTAGGGGAGGATACCCGTGAAGAGATAATCCGAGTATTAAGAGAAAACTCGGTCCTCTTTGCATGGGAATCCAAGGATATGCCCGGAGTCGATCCCTCAGTCATTTGCCATAGGTTGAACATCGAGATGGATTCCTTCCCAGTCAAGCAAAAGAAAAGATATCTGTCCACGGACAGAAAAGAATTTGTGAGGAAGGAGGTGAAAACCCTTTTGGAGGCCGGCCACATTAGGGAGGTCCAATATCCCAAATGGCTCGCCAATGTGGTGTTGGCACCAAAAGGGGACACCTTTCGCATGTGTGTGGACTTCACTGACCTCAATAAGGCATGTCCTATGGACCCCTTTCCCCTACTGGTAGATGAAACGGCGGGCCATGAACTATTGAGTTTTATGGACGCCTTCCGAGGATACCATCAAATTTTCATGGACAAAGATGATGCGGAATCCACAGCCTTTATCACCCCTGAAGGAGTATATTGTTACGTGGTCATGCCTTTTGGGCTGCGTAATGCGGGGGCCACATTTACAAGAATGATCTCTTTATTATTCAAGGAGGTCCTAGGACAGATCATGGAGGCTTATGTGGATGACCTATTGATCAAAAGTAAGCAAGCAGCGGACCATCCTCAACACTTGGAGAAATGCTTTAGCATCATGAGGAAGCATAATTTGAGATTGAACCCCAAAAAATGTGTCTTTGGGGTTCAGGGAGGAAAATTCCTTGGTTACATGGTGAGCAAGAAAGGGATTGAGGTCAATCCGGACAAGTTGAAGGCCATCCAAGACATGGAACCACCAACGAATTTGAGGGAAGTCCAGAGATTAGCAGGGAGGATAGCGGCATTAGGAAGGTTTTTGGCACGATCTGCGAAGCGGTCCCTGCCCTTTTTCACGATTTTAAAGGGAGGGGGAAACTTCCAGTGGACCGCAGAGTGCCAAGAGGCCTTTGAACACTTGAAGGCATATTTGAGCTCTCCACCGGTCCTCTCCAAGCCATTGGCAGGGGATGTCCTTTTCTTATACTTGGGGGTGGCCCACCTGGCAGTGAGTTCGGTCCTCTTAAGGGAAGAAGGAGTCCAAAAGCCAGTTTATTACATGAGCAGGGCCTTAAGAGGACCGGAAACAAGGTACACTCCCTTGGAAAAATGTGTTTTGGCGGTGGTGGTAACTGTCAAGAGGTTAACTCCCTATTTCCAAGCTCACCCAGTGAGAATCATGACGGACCAGCCTTTGGGAGCAGTTTTGAGGGACCCATCTTCTTCAGGAAGGGTCATTAAGTGGGCCATGGTCCTCTCTCAATATGATATTTCTTACCAGCCCCGTTCTGGCAAGAAGGGCCAGGTCTTTGCAGATTTTATGGTGGAGTGCACAGCAAAAGGGAAGCCAGAAGAGGATGGGACCAGTCAGGAGAGAAAAAGGGAATTATGGGAGGTCCATTCAGATGGATCTTGCACTAAAGACGGTTCAGGAGGAGGAGCGGTCCTCACCTCCCCTGAAGGTTTCAAGGCTTATCATTCCTTTAAATTCACATTTCGGGCCACCAACAACGAAGCAGAATATGAGGCCCTCATTGGAGGAATCCAAATTGCCCTATTCATGAAGATAAAGCACATACGCCTTAAATCCGATTCAAAATTGGCCATCGGGCAGCTAAAAGGAGAAATGGAGGCCAAGGAAGGAAGGTTGAAGAAGTACAGGGACTGCGCCAAGACTCTACTTGGACAATTTGAGTCTTATGAACTCATATATGTTCCAAGAGAAGAGAATGAAGAGGCGGATATGCTTGCTAAATTATGTAGGACCATTCCCATCCACATGGAGGGTATGGTAAGGCAGCACGAGAGGATCTGTCCTGTTTGGGAAGAGGCGGTCCCTGTCCTCGAGATATCCGGTCCAGGTACAACTTGGATGAGCCCCCTGATCACGTACCTTGAAAAGGGAGAGCTCCCTGTTGACCCCAAGGAGGCCCGCAGAGTTCAATTAATGGCTCCCAAATATCAATTGGATGGGGAAAAATTGTATAAAAGGACCTTGGGAGGGCCGATGCTCAAATGCTTGAGTGAGAGAGAAGCAAGAAGAATATTGGAAGAAGTACACTAAGGAGTCTGTTCTGCCCATCAAGGTGCCCTTACTCTAGCAAGAAAGGTGATACTCCAGGGATTCTATTGGCCCACCTTGAAGAAGGATGCGCTGGAGTTTGTGAGGAAATGCCCAACTTGCCAAGCATTTGCACCAATCCCTGGACGCCCATCCACCTTTTACACCCCTGTCACTACAGCCATCCCTTTTGCTAGATGGGGGTTGGACTTGGTGGGTCCTTTCGTCCAAGGGGCTGGAAGGAAGAAATTTGCCATCGTGGCGATAGATTACTTCACCAAGTGGGTCGAAGCAGAGGCCCTTGTGAAGATCACGAAGGAGAATTGCCGTAAGTTCGTGTGGAAAAATTTATTATGCAGATTCGGTGTTCCTGAGCAAATCATAACGGACAATGGCACCCAATTTGCCAGCACAAGTTTCAAGGAATTCTGTTATGCGTGGAAAATTAAACTCAGTCGGGCCGCCGTAGCTTACCCGCAATGCAATGGGCAAGTAGAAAACACCAACAGGACGATTGTAGACGGCATAAAAAAGAGACTGCACGAGTTGGGCACGTCCTGGGTAGAAGAGCTATCCTATGTGTTGTGGGCCCATAGGACTACCCCAAGGAGGGCCACAGGGGAGACTCCCTTTGCCTTGGCTTATGGCTTTGAGGCAAAGGTACCTACGGAGGTCTTGGTCCCTAGCACAAGGGTGGAAGCATACACTCCAAGCCTCAATGAGCAATTGATGGAAGTGGACTCCCATTTCATTCAAGAAAGGAGGGACGACGCGGCAATAAAAGCGGAGGAGTACCAATGGCAATCCAAGAGGTATCATGACAAAAAAACTGTACTTCGGACGTTTGAAGTAGGGGATTGGGTCCTACGTAAAAGGGAGAAAAGTCAGCCCACTAAAGGAGGAAAATTAGCCCAGAATTGGGAAGGACCGTACCGTGTGGAGAAGGTGGTGCGTACAAGCACCTATCAGTTGGCTACATCGGAAGGGAGGGCATTGGACAATTACTGGAATGTGGAGCATCTCAAAAAATTTTACCAGTAAAAGCTGCATGTTCAAGGTTCCGTCCTCCCATAATTTTTCAAGTCTCTTTTTCAAAGTTTTCTTTTTCCCTTTTGTTCAAAGAGAATGGATTGTACTGTGCTTAATATGAAGAAAAAATTTCTCATTCATCATCAATTGTTCCGGTCCATGAGATAAGTAAAAAAAAATCAATACAAATGCACATGAGGACCGTTCCTAAACAAAGTACAATAGTGACTTGAAAATTCAAGGCGAGGGAGAAGAACGAAGGAAAGAAGGCTCTGGTCCCATGGGTTTGGGACCCCTGGAAACTTCAGCCAAGGATCTAGTCCATCAGAGTAAGGCTCCAGTCCACGATAAAATTGTTCTTGGACCTCAAAACCTCCACGATAGAAACCCCGGCCATAGTCTGAAATGCGATTAGCCTCCATCCGAGCCATATGTCCCTCATATGTGAGACGCTCGTTCTCGAGCGAGCGGCGGGCCTCATCAAGGGAACTCCGAGCTGAACGCCTCTCCTCCATAAGGGTCAGGTTTAGCTCGTTGACCCGTTGAGAAAGTTGACGCTCCGTTTCTTCATGTTGGAGGCGCCACCTCTGCTCGACCTCTTCTACCGCCTTCCTCGCTTCCTCCTCGGATCGACGACGCCACGTTCGCTCCAACTCTTCCTCTGATCTCCTTCGGTGAAGCTCTGCCTCCTCTCGAACTTGCAATTCACGCTCTCTGACCTGCCGCTCCAAGTCCCTCCTCAGGAATTCTATCTCCTTGAGGTCATGAATCCGGTTTAGATCACGTTGCCCGACCTTGGCCGCAAGCCGCTCACGGTCCGAGTGGAGTTGATCGTTCTCGGACAAAACCCGATCATATTCCGGACGCTCAACGCAAATAGAGTGCCGAGATTTGAAATCCCTCAGCTCCTTTGATAAAGCAGCATTGCGATCCAATAAGCGAAGGGAATGACGCTGAGCAGAGGAAGTGGCAACATAATCGGCCTGTCAAAAGAGGAAGGCAGAAAAAGTTAGCGGTCCCAAAGGATCCAAAGAAGTAAGTGAAATACTTAGAATGAAGGAGGAAAAGGACACTGACCATACGAGTGTACTCCTCTTGCATAAAAGGCCAGGCCGGGCTATGGACCACGTCAGGATGCCTCTTGAGCTGTTGTATTTCTTGAAGCTTGTTGTTGAAGTCTCGTCCTACCCAGGACGTGTATCCTGTGAATTGAAAGGCCTCCCGGGCATAGGGAAAGGGTTGACCCCCTTTCCCAATGAGAAACCCATCATCGGCGGTCCCCATGGGAGGACCGGCGGACACCAGAGAACCGGGGAGAGGGGTGGAGTTCCGGCCCCTCTTGTGGCGGACCTGAGAAGAAGAGGAGGACCCGGTCTCCTGAATTGATGGACCGGGGATGGCAGTGGGACGGATGGAGGAGGGGACAGTGGCCTTCCCAAAACTGGAGGACCGAATTAACTCCTCCGTCTCCAAAAAAGATTGATGGATATTTGTTCCGGGGAGAGGGACAGCGCCATGACCGAAGGGAGTCCCAAAAATATTCTCCGCCGCAGAATTTGAAAAATTAAGGATATTGGACGTTTGGGGTTGGGAAATTGCTTCGTCCCCCCCACAGCCAGAGGAGGGGGAATATTCCCAAGGAGATTCCGTGCTGCACGGAATGCCAATCCCGGCCACCTGAACGTGAGGCGGCTCAAGGGACCCTGGTTTGGCGTGCCCTGTCGGAAGGGGTCCACTGGTTTGGGGGTGGAAACCTAGTGGGCCCATGGGCTGAGCCGAAGAAGAAGTTCCCCTGCCAAAGAGAGGAGTGTGAGGAACGCCGGGGATAAGGCCGGATACCCTCAGGGTCCCCGGAGGGAAGTCGTAGAGGTCATCATCTTCGGAGACGTCCTCAACCACCACCTCTTCCGAAAGGGGAGGTTGGTGGGCAAGCACCAGAGATAGGGCCCCCGTCGCGGACTCTACTTCCTCGCCCTCGGTGTCCTCCTCCAGGGAAGGATCCCTTCGAGAAGATCGCCGACGGAGTCGAGTGCTCCTGAAAGGAGGAACCCAAGAGGAAGTTGTGTCTCCCGACAACTCTTGAGGAGGAATATCGGGAGACACCCAGAATCCGAGACCCCGAAAATATGAGTCCTTGAGGAGGAGCGCGCGGGGGACCGGATAGCCATTCTTGCGAAGAAGACGGAAGACCCCCTCGAGCTCCGAGTCGCGAGGGGGAAAAAGGTGAGAAGGGAACTTATCTTCCTTCTTCCGCCACACGTTGGGGAAGGGAAGATCTTCAGGAACTACCACCACGAAGAAGCGGCGGAACCAATCGTCAAGTTTGTCGACCGGGCTATCCAAAAACTGCATATCGGTCCGGGCCGTGAAGCTCACGAACCCCCGGCCCAACTCGCCATCATACTTGTGGGGACGGAAGAAAGAGAGGAAGAGCTTCAAAGTGGGTTGGATGCCTCTCTTGTGACACCGCGCCAAGAAGCCAAAAAGACTCTCGTGGGAGTTTGAGGAAATCTGACCGGGAGGTATGGCGTAGCGGTTGCAAAGTTCGACCAAAAGGGGATGGAGAGGGAAGCGGCATCCCATCCTAACCGAGTCGTAGTGGACGACCAGTCGGCGGGAGATGTCAGGATTGCGCTCCAAAGTAGTACCCGTGGCTTCCTGGACGCCATAATCAGGAGGAATGACTCCCCTCATCTCCCCCAATTGCGCAGGAGTAATGGAGGAAACATTCTCGTCCTCCTTGGATTTCTTGCCGCCGTTGAAGATCTTGGAAACCTTGGAGATTGTCTTCTTCATGGTGAGCGAGAGTAAAGGTCTTGGGAAGAAGAGAGGATGATTCGGTAGGGATAAAGGCAGGAGAAGTGAAGAGTTGCGTGTGGGCGTGAAGAAGGAGAGAGGAGAGGGACTGTATTTATAGAGAGAAAGAAGAGGGAGAAGAAACGGTCCACTCTCAATATCTCTTTGCAACGGTAAGAATTTTGAATGGCACCTGTTTCGAAACGCCCCTACGCAGCAATTGAGGGAATCAATGGGACCGGTCAAAAGGGGTTCGGAAAAATGGGCCATGGGTATTTAAGTGGCGCAGACTTCCAGGCGGTCCACACTGGCGATTTCCCAGGCCTGCGGCCCTCTGTTGCCACCCCTTTTTCCTGCTATGGTCAGCCATTATTAAGGTGACGTGGGCCATTGGCACCCCAGGCAGTGATTGGAGAGATATGCGGCACCACGATCCAAGGAGTGTGTGACCAAAAGACAGTCCAGTCGGCCAATTATTCATCCAAGGCCCGTGGCCCGCAAAGATGCGCTACAGAAAACATCCGCAGTAAATACAAAGTGAATGATGGGGTTTTCCCCAAAAAGAGGATCTTCGTCAAAAAAAAAATTAGGGACAGAGGAGAAACTTTCTAATAGAGCATGCGAGAAAGACTACAGTAAAAAAATCTTTTATTTTTTGACTTGTAAAAAAAGGGGCATGTGATGGGAACCAAGCCCATCGAGAGAATACTAGCGAATTGGGCCCTGGCCCAATTTAGATTCCGTCCATCAAAAGGAGTGTCCGACCCAGAGAAAATATATTGGGCCAGTCAAAGGAAGTTATCCGTGAGAAAAGATAGGAAAAAGGAAAAGGATTGGGGGCTTAAGAATGGGCTGAAGCCCAGCCCACTAAGAATAAGCTACCCCAAAAGGAAAGAAATCGTATGGAAGAGTCTAGAGCAGTCCCCCCTAATTGAAGGGACAAGGACAAGAAGAAAGGGACGGACAGGGAGCAAGAGATGGACGGACAGGCTTGTCCTCCAGTGGACGGCCTCAAGCTGAGATACATCCCCCCAGATGGAGGAAAGCTGGCACGAATATTCCCCCAATCACTGCCATTATTGAAGAGGATAATGGATGGGGAGTACCTATAAAAGAAAGAGGGACTTGGGGAATGGAGGATATCTTGTAATGAGGAGAGAAAATATGTGAGTAAATAATAAAAGATATTCTGGCGATCCTCAAGCATATTCCGTTCCTAAGAGGACCGAATAAAGGAGAGGACCGCCGATTTGAGTTATTATTTAGTGAGCAGTGCTTCTATTACTATTAATTATTATTCTCTTATTATCTTTCAATATTATAAGGCCTGGATACCTATATTTGGACCTAGGCCGATCTACAGTCCTTGGGAAAAATTGGGTATCCATCACTCATCAACTTATTTATGTTATATGTTGCTGATGGGTTGTAGGAGCCTATAGGCCTAAATGTAGGTGCGATGATGGATGCATTTCTCGACAGAGCGACATAACATTACGCGATATGACATTCAACGTTAGTAAAAACCACATACATTGGAGATCGACCTCAAGAGTGCATCATGGTTGCGTGGGAATAAGTGATTAACCAAATACTTATACATTGACTTGAATAATGTTCTTAGTATTACTCATATAAATTTTTATGAAAGCACAATTAAAGGATACTTAAGACCCTAGTTTAGAGAGAGAAAGTAGAACGAGATAAATGAAGAGTGTCTTGGATTGGATGAGAATATGCAATATATCCCCCTTACAAACATAATAGGTCGGACGCAACTGAACATAAGAAACATAAATAGGGCATGGTGGTTGTCGGGGCGTAGCCCAACACTCACTACCAATTCAACATACATATAGCCGACCAGCTAACAGGCCGAGGAGGCGGACCGAGGAGTCGAGAACATAAGTGCAAGCCTTGGATACAACATATGTGTGACATATATAAATGGATATGTATCTATGCCTGGTTTTTTGGCATGGAACATAAGTGATCATTGTTGATCATATTTTTTTCTTGTTTGAGTTTCATACTCATTTGAGTCTTCAAGAGTTGCTATTGGATTGTTTTATAGGAACTTTAATATGTATTGCAGCATATCTGCTCTATTGGAGATCAAGTAATTCCCGGTGCGATTTATTTTCTTTCTTGTGAGAAAGGTTGTAAAATCTTGGTGTTGGGACTACGTCAAGTGGTCAAATAAATCTTGATGTTGGTTTGCGCCAATTAGTTTGAGAAATCTTAACGTTGGGACTACGTCAAGTGGTGAAATCCTATGACTTGTGAGCCATATGTGATAGGTTAAGGAGCTTGTGTGACTCAAGTTTTTGAGTTTTAAGGTTTGTAAATACCGTTAAGTTTGGTGCGGTGGTTAGTGAAGGCTCGGACACGCTTGTCCAGGGATTGAATGTAGGCATTCGGCGAAACCAATATAGATCGTGGTGTCCTTTACTACTTGTGATTACTTCTCCTTGTGGATACGTGTTCTTGAGCATTTTATACACGAGAGTAATTGAAATGATAAGTTCTGTGAAAATCAACCAAAGTGGGTGACATTTCAATTCGCCCCTTAGAGGTGCGCGCTAAGTCTAACAAAATGCACGGCCCAGTTGAGATGAACATATTCTAGCTCTAAGTCTTCATTTTGTTCTCTTTTAAACAAATTTCACCCACAGTTTTTAAAAAATTTTGATATACTCTTTTTGAAATCTATAAGGCCCCTTTTGGTACACGGAATTCAAACTATGGAATTGGAATTGAGGACTTCAATTCCAATTATGGTATTTGGTAGCACAAAAATTATGTGGATTTGGAATTGATAGTGCAAAAAATGAATTGGAATTAACAGAATTCAATTCTATGGAATTGAATCCCATGAAATTTCAATTCCAATTCAATTCCAATTCCATCAATTCCGTATACCAAACGGAGCCTAAAATTAAACAATAATGAAGCTAGAGATGAGAGAGAAAGCTAGTTGCACCGACCGACAAGTGCACAAGCCCTGCTCCATAAATTTTTCTCCTCGATCATAAGGTGTAAGAGCCGAAGTCCCCGCTTCATTAATGATAAATATAACAGGAATTGACTAGGGAGCTTAGACTACATTCATTCTTTATACACACAGACTATATCCAAATCTTTTCCCAATAAATTAACACTATGTTTGGTTCATGGAATTTGGAAGGAAAAGAAAATGCTTTTCCATTAGTTTCCTCACCAAAATGGGAAGAATTTGGTTTTCCATCCTCTTAATACATTTTGCTCGTTTCCTTCCACTTTTTTTTTCTTTTTCTCTCTAACCAAACAAGAAAAAATGTTTTCATTCTCATTTTCTTTTCCTTTCCCTCTCAAATTCCTTGAACCAAACATAATGTAAATGAATATCGACCAACTTACATAAGATATAGAAATTTTGAAAGATTCTATATATAAATGAAGAATGGAATTTGAACAAAGAATTAATTACAGTGTTATTATAGCTGCAGCAAGCGTAGCTTGCACTTGAGTGACGACGACCAAATTAAAACTAATCGATCGGAATTCCAAATAAAATTGATTGCCCAAAAATAAAAATGGTTACACATATATAATTAACCTGAAAAAAGGAAACCGAATGACGATGGTTGTTGTTGTTGTATGTGTCGATCGATGGTGTGTGTAAATAAATAGTAAATAAATTAGTTAATGAATTAGCCAGCTAGGTGGTAAGACCCGCCAAGAAAGCCACTCCGGTCGGCGGCAGCCATGAGGATCCAAAAATGAAGCTAGCGACGGTGAACTTATAAGCCTCCGCCGTCGTGTTCATCAAGTGATACCCGGTCCAGTTAACCCGCTGGTTCAAAGCGGCACCTGGCCCGGTGTTGTTGTACTCCCCATAGTACAAGGTGTCGAGGGCAAACGTCTCGTTCCACTCAAGCCAGCCTCTGGAATGAACGTGATCGCCGATGTAGGACATCATGACGACCGCCCTGGAGTACATTTTCCAGGGGCGCCCCAGGTAGGTGGAGTAGTTGAGCTTGGCCGCCTCAAGGTCGTCGGTCGCCAGGATACGGCAGTCGTGCAAGGACATGCCCGTGTTCTGGTACGGGTCCTTGCGGCTTTGGGCGGTGATGGTGTTCTTCTGGCTCGGCAGCGGCTTCCGCGCGAAGATGCCGCACTTTTGGAACACCACCGCCGCGTTGCCAAAGATGAAGTCCACTGTCCCGTAGATTTCGCAGTCCCGGTAGAATTGGCGCTGGGAGTGGACGTACAGGGTGTCTTGGTATCCTTTAATCTCGCAGCGGTGGATCACCGCGTGATCCGCCCCCACCCGGAGTGCCACCGCCTGGTGGTTCTCCGGCCCCGCCCAGTTCTCAAACGTCATATCCTTGGCTATGAAACCGGCTCCCGTCGCAGCTGTTGCCCAAAAAAGCAAATCGCATCATCAATTTCTCATTCCACAAATCATTAATACTAGCTTCGTTAGGCATCAGCGTTGGATATTAGCGTTAGCGTTTTCCAAATGTTAGCGTTTTCAGAATTAATTACACCATTAAAATTTTATCCATAATGCTGACCAAATAAAAAACGTTGTTCTCAAACAAGGTCACTATCTTTGTCTCAAAGGTATATTTGTCGAGTTTTAATTTTGATTGACTGCAGATAAATAATTTGAGAGGGAAATAGCATAATCTAAGCACGATATAAAAGAAAAAGGGAAGGACTAATTAAAGATTGATTATTTACCGAAAGAGGCAGTGTGGAATGTCGTGATGTTATCGGCGACGACGCTCCTTCCTCCTGAAATTATAGTTTTACCCATCCCGTCTCCGAAAATCATCACATTTATTTTCTTCCTATCAATTTTCAGATTTTTCTCCTCATACCTGCACCCGAAACAAGTTGTGAACTTCTTATTATTTCACATTTAAAATAAAACATGAAATGGTTTAATTCATATACCATATAATTTTTATTTAATTATTGATCAAGTATCGATCCTAATTGTTTATAAGATGTTAAAATCGAATAAACATCTTGCAAGGCCGGCTCCGAAAAATGAAAAAATAAAATTGGTTCGGTCCAAAATTTACATTTTCGGCCCTATTTTATTTTTTAGAATGCTTATGCTTTAAAATTATAAACAAATTTAAAAATATAAACCCTAAGCGATTGGCTACTTTGCACACCTTTCGGGCCATCCGTGACATCTTGGGACGGCAAGTTCATTACAAAATAAGAAAAACACAGGAGATGGACCAAGTAATAGTGTAGAAACACCATTTGGTGTACCCTATTTGTCCCCCACCCCCTCCATCACCACAAAAAAAGACAAGAAAATAAATAAAAATAAAATAAATAAAAATAAAATAAAATTATATGGTGGAGAAATGGGTGGGGGACAAATGGGGTACACCACCAAATGTAATATTCTTGTCTTGTAAAGGGCTAATGTCTACCAAATATAGAAAGTCAAAGAACCAATGATTAGGATAATGAATTTATCGATTCTAATGAGATAAGCTAAATAAAAACACGGAGTTGTAAGTTTCAAAAAAGGAAAAAAAAACACGGAGTGGTAAGAAATTTAGGTAGTTTAAAAAGTTAATCAGTTTTGCTGTATAATATCCCACAAAACTTCAACAATTGTCTGAATACTTCTATTGATTATTTATATGAATAAAATAATAATGTCACATTTTGTTTGCTAGAGATTTTATTTTTTAAGTATATATTTTTTATTTAAAAAAATCTTAGAATACAGGGAATAATTTTTTTTCTTCGATTTAAATTCGTAAGTTTGATCTTTTTTTACACAATGTTCTAACAAAAATTAATTGAACCAAACAAAACAGTCAAATATGATAGACGAATATGCTTTGAACAAAACAAATGAGTCAAAAATCAATTGAACCAAACTGTAGGGGGGCGGAATTTGCTTTACTCCTAATTCCATTGTGCATTTATGTCTAGATTGATATTTGATCACTTCATTTTTAGATGTCTTTTTAGGCTATCTAAGCAATTTTTTTTATTTGTCTTAATATATTTTTAAAATTAGCATGAATAATAGGATAAAAAAATACTGCATCCATTCTTATTTAAATTGCATATTCATTATTTATATGATCAATTTTTTTTCATTTTCTTTATTGATTTTTTTGTTAGTCATTTGATAAAATAATATAATCATGTCACCACTAGTTTTGTTGAGTTTTTAATATATTTTTTAAATACATAATTTTTATATAAAATGAATTGAAAATAATTTTAACCAAATATTGTATATCGAAATATGTGATTTAAATTAGGACATAGAGAGTGCATTCTATCAAAAGTATATTAAGTGTTCATTATGATTCTTATAATAGAAATCACCCTGAATAAAATAAGATTTTCAAGTTTTATTTCCGTAATAGAACTTCGCACTGTGGTAATGGAGTTGTAATGTGGAACTATATGTACATGTGCACATTACTATATTTTTTAACAATGTAGATGATCATGTTTGCTAATGTAAATGCATTTTAATTTCTATTTCAGGAATAAATCATGGAAAATTTACCTAAATAGGACTAAAATATAATGTCTTTCTCAATATAGGACTATATGTTTTTATTTCTCAATTTATGACCATTAGCCATTATCCATTAGTCATTATTCAAGTAAAATGTCCATCATCACTGGACATTAATCCCCCTCTAGACATTATTAATAAAATACTATTTAGAAAATAAAAAGATTTAAGTCGTGCATTGATAAATGATTTATGTTTTAGTCTTATTTATTGAAAATTTCACTAAAAACATAGAAATTTTATTTTGATAGATTTTTAATATTTTACTCATACTTTAGTCTTTTTGTTTTCTTATAATATAATTTGAAGTAAATGAAGAACATAGACATTATACGTAGTGTGTGCGTGTGTGTATATATATAGTCATTAATTTTTTAATGTATAAAAATAATAGTGGTAGATTAATAGGGAAGGAACAAAATAAGCTTTGGAATGGCAAGACGTGGGTGGGGAGACCGGATAGGCAAAGTAATCAACCCGGAATTGAATGCCAACTAATAAAGGTACACAGTGCACCTGGTTTATCATACAGGACAAAACGTCGGTTTATCTTTTGAACTAAAATTCCAGTTGAACACATTTGTACCAATCATCATCAACATTAATCACTATGAAACTATTGTCCCAACTCCCAAAGTTTAATTTCTTTGTTTCAATTTTAGATCAAGTTCCGCCCTCAAAACAATTAGTCAAACCCCTAACAAGCTAAAATGTGTATCTATGAAACTCAAAATAACACACATTTGAAGATAGATAGTGAGTAAATAACATACACCGTAATGGATAGATTGAAAAAAAAGGAAGAAATAAGATTGGTGGACATACATACCTTCCTTCCTTAACGTAGATTATGGTCCGGCGATCAGATTTTTCCGGCACCATCTCGATCGCCTCGGCGATCGTCTTCACTGTCCCGTTCCCGTCTTTGGATACAATTATGTCGGCACGGATCACGGGCCCAGGCGCGGCGTCAAGCAGCCGTCGTTCTTGCCGAGATACCCATACCGGGAAATCTTCCTCTTGGGTCAACAGCTTCCGGCGGCGGTGCTGGACCGGCACGCCGGAAAAGTCTCCGCCGCCGCCGTTGTTTTTCTGTGCGGCCACGAAGATGGCCAGACAGTTGCTCACCAGCTCCGACAAGTCCTTCAACGACCTCTCGGACATTCTGGCCTTCAGGGACCCGCCGGCGTTCTGAATTCCATCTTTGCACGTTTCGTGGTTCGTCAGGGCGGCGCTCAGCCAAGTCTGCACGTCATCCGCCGCCGCGGATCCCTTTCCGGATGACCCCAAGGAGGCGAGGGACTTGGAGAGGAGCTCCGACGACTCCTCGAGGAGGTCGAGGCAATCATCGTACGCCGACCGCTCAAAACCGCTCATCGGCAGGTTCCCGATGTCGGTGGCGCGGGACAGGGCCTGCTCGAACCGCTGCATTGTCAAGTTGACAGAAATATGAACAAATTGGTCTCTGGATGCGGAGAGAGCGCCGGGAAATTCGAGCAGGGAAGTGACGCAGAGACGGGGGTACCGTGTTTTGCCGCAGGTCAGGGAAATCGCCAGCGTAGGCTTCACCCTGATCCTCGTCTCGCCCGACACTTTCCCCTCCATCTTCGCCCAAACGCCCACCGCAGCGGCGGAGGCGAGCAAGAAGGCGGCAACGAATGCGAGCATGATTTTCACCCTACCATTACTGGTACTGCCCTTGGGGGGGCTTCTGGGGATCCTCGGGAAATTGGCCCGCCACTGTAGGACGACACTCCATAGCCATATACCCGAGTATAAATTAGTAACCTTTTGGGGCTAAAAAAAATGTACTGAAATGGGGGTTATATTGTCGGCCGCCGGAGAAATTGGAAGCGAGAATTGGGTTTCTTAGTGTGGGAATTCATGAGCGGGGAGGGGGGGAGTGCGTTAATATAGCAGCGGTGGCAGAGTGAGAAAGCTTGGTGGTGGTTGGTGCAAGGTCAATCTCAAAGACGGGGGGGGGGATTAGCTGGCCGGCCTCTACGCTCTAATCTAGTGACAGCAGATTCCAGTTCCATTCATTGCCCCCTCCTCTCTTTTTCTTTTTGTTTCTTTTCCTCCTCTTTTAATCGGTTTCCCTTGTCCAATGAAAACACGCTCCAGCAAAACAGCTCTAACGCCAATTATACAATTTTGACCCAAATGATGGCTTAAACGTTACTCCGTACGAAAAATACTCCCTCCGTCCCTAAATAAATTTTCGTTTTTGACATTTTAATGATTTAAGGGATGAATATTTTTGTGTTAACTTTCCAAAAATACCCTTGATGTGATGGTAAAAGTAAAATGTGATATGTAGACTATTAGTAAAAAGGTATGATGTGATAGGTAGGGTATGAAAAAGTAAGGGGTAAAATGGGTTTTTAAAGGGAAAAGAGATTTTTATTTGGGGACAAAGAAAAAACGAAAGAGGAAGTTTATTTAGGGACGGATGGAGTACTACTTACAAAGAACGAATAATTTTGATTCGATACGTGATTCGTATTCGAATTCAATTATTCGTATTCGAAAAAATGAATACGAATACAAATATAAATATTTATTGGAATTCGAAATAAAATGAACACGAATGCGAATGTATATGTTTTCGATTCGATATGTTAATGAATATATTCGGATTTAAATATAGAAATTTATATCTATTATATGTTTGCCTCATAATACAGAGTACTCCGTATGGGCAAGATTTGCCTACGCACATCCTCTCCAGTCCCTACTCTTGTTGGATCTAACTAGGTTGTTGTTGTTGTAGACATGTCATTTTTAATACCTTATTAATTTTGGGAAAAATACTAAAGTAAAAGTAAACATTGAAAATAAATCAAAATGGGAGATATATTTTTATTTTCGAAATATGAGTTAAAATGCATTTACAGTGTTATTCATGACCATGTATAGTAAAAAAAGTATTTTGAATTATTCATATGCAGTGTCATATTTTGGTACTTTTTCTATATTTTACTTCTATTTAAGGTGATTTTTTTACTAGCTTTTGAAGCTGTAAAACGTAAAAGAAAAAAAATCATATTTCATAAAAGAATACGAATACGAATACGAATATTTGAATTTAATATCAAATCGAATATGAATAGTAATAATTATTCGAATAAAAAACGAATATGAATAATGCTATCATTTTTCAAATATGAATAAAATTTCACAAGATTCGGTTCGATTCTTTCGTTTTGCAACCCTAGCTCTGTGCTAGTGTATTTGTCTAGTTTGACTTTTTTGAATCAAATTGGACAAATTTTGAATTTTAATTATTCTCAATTTGTATTGCATATTAGTAAAATGAAATAAAATTGTGAAAGATCTCAACTACATAAATATAATTTAAAAAAATTATACAAATATACATTCCAATTTTTGTATAATTGAAGCGCAAAGTTCACTTTGTTTAACTCGAAAAAGTCAAACTGGACAAACACGACGGAGGGAGTACTCCATATTCCTTGTCTTTTAATTTAATACTTGCAGTTTTTTATTTCAGAAATATTAAAAAGTCACGACTAAATAAGTATTCTTTCATCTCAATATATTCATCCAGTTTGAAGTTTTCAAGTTTATTAACCCAAAACTTTTGAAGTTCATCCAGTATGACTTGAAAAAATAAAATTAGTCAAATACATTGTAACGTAAAAAGTAATAGTTAAAATTTAATATAAAGCGAGAGAAAAGTGTAGATCGCATATTCTTTATTTTATTAAAACATGCAATATTTCTTCAGTCCCAAAATAATTTGCACTATTACTATTGGGACATCTTGTTACTTTTATTTGTATTTGAGTAAAAATTTTAATATTGTTTATATTGTATTTATTATATGTACTTTATATTTAGTTTCGAGGCAAACATGCTCATTTGAGCTGAAGGCAAACTCTTGTTTATACACTGACTAGAAGTCAATGAAATTCCAAGAACCTTATTTCACAAATTCTGCAATGTATGAAAGCAATTTTTGAGCCGTCCTTAAAACCATAGATTCGTCTTCATCATCGGTGCGTCCGTCCAATTGTCGTCCTATCTAACGCCTATCCGATTGCTTGGTCTCCGTCCTGCAACAACTGCAAACACTCCCGAGAAGGCTTGTTTGATCTCTGACCGGTCATCAGTTTATTATCTTCATCCTTTCGAAAGTTAGGGTAACGTTTTAACGAACCAAATATTTACTCCAAAGCGACAATTAAGATATTTGAGAAAAGGCTATTTTTAAGAGAAATTTATCAATGTAGGACTTTCTTTTTAAAACATAATGACTTTCTCAATATAGGACCATATGTTTTTATTTCCCAATATAGGACTTTTGGTCATTAACAAGTAGTCATTATTCCAGTAAATGTCTAGCATTACTGGACATTATTCCTCCCACGAGGTCATTATTAAGTCCTATTTAGGGAATAAAAAAGTTTAAATCCTACATTAGGAAAGTGATTATGTTTTAGTCTTATTTAGTGCAAATTTCACTATTTTTAATGCATTAAAAAGGTCATGGAAAAGCAATTTTGACACCTACGGATTTCCTAAACCATCGAATGAATATGACGTGGCATCATGGAATGCCAATAATTCAATTATTTAGAGTTAATAGTGTTGATGAGTTGATCCAACCGACTGTTGTTTCTAATGTTAGTTGTTGTTGTGAATTGTGGAAAGATTGGAAAGTTCATTTTGATTCTCCGAAAGATCCGATCCGTGTATCTATCAATTAAAATCTTAGTTAAATATGCTTTACGATAGAATGGCAAAAGTCTTGTTGTGTAATATAATTAGTTCATCACATTATGAAACTAGCTTTAAGGGCCCGTTGGTGCCATTAACGGGTGTACTTGTGTTGTAGCAGTTTTTATCCGTGCTCACTCTAAGTGCGAAAATATAATTAATTATATTTTCTGCTATGAATTGACGACGGACAATTTAGTACGCAGTATTCAGTCTTAGATCCGTGGGACTGATCTCATACCTGATTTGAATAGAGCATACTTTCTTGTTGTCACTCAAGAGGAGCGTCATCAGTACGTCCATTAATTATATTTCAAGTCACGTACGTAAACATCATTCCTCTCATTCTAGTCCCACCAACCCTAACGTGGGGATACTTGGTATGAGCCCGCCGCTAACTATATATGGAAGGGGTGGAGGCGACCGGGGAAACATTGGCCGCCATTCGTGGGTAGCCTCAGGACAGTAGAGGAGGCCGGGGGTGGGCAAACCAGTGGACCCTCTCCGAGCAGTTGTAATAGGTCCACATGCAGCATATATGCTGCAAGCAGTGACGCCTCCGATCAAAATTGTTTTGGAGCGATCAGGAGGTTATTTGTTTGACATTAGACCACAGATCTTTACACTCCATGTAGACAAAACTTAATAGAAAATAAATGTCCATTTACATGGGTGGGTTTGGCTCGCCCAAATCAGATCAACTAAAGGTTATATGCATACCCGCTTACTTGTGCGTGCCTGGTCGCCCACTAGGCTTTCAAGCCCAGAAATTTCAAATCAAACACGAGTCAAATAAGGAAAAAATACATTACATAAAACACAAGTCATATTAGTAATAATTTCACAATGAAAGTAGAATACTAGAAAAAAAAAGTAATTCAACATGTCAACAAATAAAAAGTAGTTATAATAGTAGTTTCAAGTTGTGATAACACATTACATGCCCAAATGTGAAATGAAAAAATAATATAAGCTCCAATTGAGAGAACATTACGAACACTAATAATCTAATAGTATACTAGTATACCATCAAAAATGGGCGGGCTTGCTCACGATACTCCGCATCTTCACGGAGAATTCAATTTCACCGGGTCCATGTCGAAGACAGCGGGGTAATCGTTACACCATTCGTGCAGGTCGCTACTTATGCGACAAGGAATTTCGCTACCTTAGGACAGTTAGAGTTACTGCCGCCGTTTACCAGGGTATCCATTCAAAGCTTATGCTCCCTCCGTCTTAAAAGTAACTTCCCACTTTCCTTTTCAGGCCGTCCTAAAATTAACTTCTCACTTTCTAAAAAAGTAAGTTTTCTCTTATCAAAAGACATAAATACCCTTACACTTAATTCTCCAACCTCCCACCACTACCAACCACATTTAATCAATAACCCCCTCACCCCCTATTCTTATCCGATCATCTCACCTCCTCTATCCTTTGCACTTCTCTTCAACCAAGAAGGCAAGAACCTTAGATCTTATCTACATCACATTTCTCGTCGTTCTCTACTTTTTCACGGAGGGGATGCCCCTTTTCTCTCCATCTTCTCTCTTTGTCTTCATCTTTGGTTCTTTTCAAAATAATAATTTCATCTCCCGGTTTATTGGGCTAAAACAACGAGGGGTAGAATATTTAGCAATAACGAACTCGATTTTTAACGGTGACATAGCTTTGATGTTTTCGAAAATTGATGAACTTCGATGATGGTTGACGAGCTCTGCCGAATTCTATGTCGCAGATCTTGAAATGGGGTGCCCCTGAAGTCACCTGGATTGGGGATGCCGTTGTGGGAAATTGATACGATTTTGTGCCTCCAAGAATCAGATTTGTTTCCATTTGGTTGTGGTTTAGATTTGTTTCAATTCTGTCACCCTGGTCAGTGTTGTAAAAATCCATTCTTTCCAATTTAGAATTATTTGCAAGATGCACTTTAATTTTAATTTCATTTTTTTGGATTTTGTTTTTCTTTAAGAGTGATTAGGTGCCTTTAGTTGATGTGTATTCTACTCTACTGAAGAGATTTTGGAAGGAGTGGAAGAGTTAGGGGCATTTTGGTAAAGTCAATACAATTTTTATCCCTCCTTAAAAATGAGCTCCGGTCAAACCGGGAAGTTAAATATAGGACGGAGGGAGTAACACTTCTCCTTTTGACTTTCTAGCACCGGGCAGGTGTCAGACTCTATACATTGTGTTACCACTTACTCATTACGGAATCTCAGGTGTCAAAGTGTGAATTTCATATAGTAAAAAAAGGAGACGTGCTATATCTGAAATGTACGAAATATAGTAAATATCGTAAAGGCAGATGTAGTAGGGGTTGCAAACCGAACGGTTCACAACTTGGTTTAGGAAGATATGGCACTAAAAGTTGTAGAGATCGTCGTCTTTCATATCGAGCCATTCAAGCAGCGTGTCGTGCTATAATCGGACACTTCCATCGTGCTATGAGCGGACAATTCCGAAGAAATGGTAAGATATGGGTAAGAGTTTTCGAAGATATCCCTATTACCGGAAAATCTACAGAGGTAAGAATGGAAATAGGAAAAAAAAATCTTACTGGCTGGTTGTCAATAGGGGGGAACACGAGACCTAGAGACCAACCTTAAGTCCCATATGAAAATTGAGTCTGGGAAAACACGAGCCCATATAGATAATTATTGTTGTCCATATCCGCCCTGATTTGAGAACGGACGAGCCAGGCAAGCCAACTCTTGTTTGTACATGTCAATTTGTTGTTACATCTTGAGTCTTTTACATCCATTCAATGTACTGACATTAATTTTATCTCTTGTAATTAATTGATTAATAGTAGTGTCTTGCATCACATGGTGTTTTGCTCAGATGTTCAAAATTGAAAATGTCTCCATATTTCATCATTTTATCAATCGAACTAACGAGGAAGTATGAAAAATTACAAATATACTTCTAATTTATTGTAATAAGGGTTTGATTAGATAAATCGGGGATAGTGAACATCAAATGATTGGCATAAAATTGCAACATTATCTTGAATTATTTAGAAAAACTTGGAGCAATTTTTTCGTCACAATTTCAATGCCAAAACCCTAAAATGTGACACTAAAATGATAACTTCTAAAAATATGGGAACTAAGTAAAAAAAATATGAGGAATGAGGGCAGGTTTCCGCAGGACAGGCTACTGTAGGAAAGGATAAAGCATTTTCATTAATTCCACGAACAGATGACCATTCCCTTCACTTGAACATATGACACGCACCAATTAAGGGATAGCCAAGTTCAAGTGCTCAACACCGAGGCCAGTCTATTGTTGGTATGATAGGCTTCGAAAGAACTTTTAGTCACAAATAGAAATCCGATCTGCAACCCTCAAATGGACACATGGACTGACTACAGCAATAATGTATGAAATCCTAATAATCAGGAAGTGTCAAATAATGTTGATGCAAAAAATGATTTGTAGCAAAATCTTGAGTCAATTAAAGCATTGCACAAGCATACTTGTTCAAATTGGGCATCATATAAGTTCATAATAGTCACCAAAAAGTGAGAAGATTGATCATATACTGACTGCACAACCCAACACAAGACAGGACATATCAACTGCAATGAAGAAACACAATGGCCTATTTTCTTGCCACTAACAAACATGCATAAGCACCACCACTGAAACCAAAAGTAGGCACTGTCGATCAGCTAAACTTGGCCTTGGAAAAGTCCATTTCCGGGTGCTGCAAAATTTGTAGATGGTCCATCAATAAAGGTGTCACATGTGCATAAATATAAAGAGATGGTGGTAGTAAATTATTGGTATTCAAGCCAAAACTCCCAGCAGGTGATTATGAAGCCAAAGAGACGAAATAATAGGTTACGTTTTTCATAAATTATCCTCTAACTATTTTTTGTAGTACGCGGCCTCTATTTTATTCTGAAAATGTGTGAATTAATTGGAAACGGATTAGCATACCAATTCCTTTCAAAGACGAACATAAAAGATGCACACAATGAATGTCGGCTCATATGCTCTCGATACAGTTTAATAAAGAAAATTATCTTCTTTCTATGAGAATAAAATGTTAAATAAAAGGACTCACAAAAATACGTACCTCAGACATGAATTTCTTTAGGATTTCTTGTTTCTGCATCTCATCACTTGTTGGAAGACCCATGGTTTTTTGTCTCTGGTCATACTGCACAAAACAAATTACAAGTTTTATATAGGCCATTGACAAATTCACCAAACACAAAAAGGACGAGGATATCAAATTAAGTGGAGAATTACGGACCAAGTGAAGTCAATTGCTAAAAACATCATAAGATGAAAAGAATACTCCAGGTATACAATTATTGTAGTATATAATTAAGATGGTAGAGATAATACAATATCAGCAATCTGTCTTCCACTTCACACTTTATAAAAAGAAAATGTTACTGGATCTAGGGCTGGGTTGGGAAAACCGAAAACCGCAAACCGAAATCGATCGAAACGAGCTAGAAAAAAAACCGAAACCGAAAAAACCGAAACCGAATGTAAAAAAACCGAACCAAACCATTAGTGTTTGGTTCCGTTTTGGTTTTTACTTTTAAAAACCGAACCGAACCGAATAAACCGAACTTTCTTAGATAATTCGCTTTATTTATATGAATATATGTGATATGTAAAAAAATTATAGAAATATAAACGCAAATAAATTACTAGTCGATTAAAATTATTTTCTTAACTATTAATTAAACATTCAAGCCATATTATTATAAACTTTGAAAAAACCTAAGAATATAAACACCAATAGCTTATCCTAAAATAGAATTATATTAACATTAAAAATTGATACGAGTAATTTACATATTTACATAACAAATACTTTGATGTTATAATGAAAATGAAAGTATTATACAAAAAAAACCTAAATTCTTTGTAATTGATTTTACATACGATTTCTTTGGAAATATTTGGAATCTTTTAAATGTTTGTTGGGCACTCAACACATATTTTTTATGTAAAATTGAACCGAAAGGAACAATGACCTTCCGTTTGGTTTTTGTTTTTGTGTAAAAATCAAACAAAAAAACCAAAACTAACAGTACATATTGTTATTGTTTCATCGAGTTAGTGTTTTTACTATTTTTTAATGCTTATAAATTTCTACTTTTATAAACCGAAAAAACTGAAAAAAACCGAAATAAAAACCGTATAAAACCGAACCGAATAACCAACGGTTTACATATTTTTTATGCAAAACCGAACCGAACCGAACCGAACCGCCAATTTACCTTCCGTTTTGTCTTTGGTTTTGGGTGAAAACCGAACCGCCAAAACCGAACCCACCCCTAACTGGATCCAATCGAAAGTTTCATTCTGTGTCATTTAATGACACCAATATCACATGGCAAAGAAATAGTAGCATTTTGAAGGGTTTCAAACTTTCCATGTTACCTTTTGGTAACAGGGAGGGCTGCCAAATTGAAAGTATGTCAAATCACATCAGGTATTCTCACCAAATCCCTCTATGGTATTGCTAATAGGTAAAGGCATTAAGTTTCACATCGGGTGTTCTCACTGCTCTATCCCCCTAAAGGCCATCCCGGGCCCATAAAAAATAATTGTTTGCACGGTTACAACTCTCTTGTTGTTTAACAGCGATATACATGTTGTACATCATGTGTGGATGCATAGGATGAAAGGAAATTGAACAGCAAAACGAATATTGAAAACCATACCATCATTTTTTCCACAGTTGACCGCGTCTCAGGGTCTAAATCTGATAGTTTGCTATTTTCTGGCTCTACTTTTTGTGTATCAATTTCAGGTTCACCCTTGACCAAATATTTCCACCACTCCATGTTATCGAACTTGGTTAGCAGTACAGAGATGGATTTTTGATCCTCTGTGGAACAATGAGAAAAACACAATCCAAGTTAACATTCACCCCGTATTAATCTAGAATACGGAGTAAGAAACAACTAGAAAAGAGTTAGATGTTCAAATGTTTGATAAAAAAGACATGCATGCCAAAAAGCTATGCACAGTACTGTGAAGACTTACCCAAGCTCCAAAAGCAATCATCAACCTTAACAGGCTTGTAGAGTTCAGCCTGAAAATAGGAGTGAACAAGCATCAGAGTTGCAAAACAAAAAATAGAATATACAAACATCTAACTTGAAAAGCAAAACAAAATAACTAAATAAACCATCTATGTATGAGCTTAGCCAAAATAGTCTCCATAACAAACACAACCTAAGCACTTACATCAATAACTGGTGGCTGACCCTTAACTCCAACTTTAAGATGGTTCTTTTTAATCTCGCATATGATAAACCTTGACTTTGTTCCAGGAGGCACAGGAACAGTGACATTGACCTCCTGCAGGGTCTGAGTCCAACAGTAGTTATCCATATCAAGGCCATTTCCCCTGTTAGGAGCTGCAGCCATAAAAAAGAGCAGAATAAGAAGATTTCAGCACCAGGACTTCTGCTAATGGTTGTAGACCAATGGATGTAAGGGCTATGAAACATGAGATGGTAGAGAGTGGCATTGAGGACAAACACAACCAACACCCTTCAGTGAAAATAGCCTTATAAAAAGAGCAGAATAAAAGGATTTCAGCACCCGGACTTCTGTTAATGGCTGGAGACCAATGGATCTAAGGTCTATGAAACACAAGATGGTAGGGAGTAGCATTGAGAAAAAACACAACCAACACCCTTCAGTGAAAATGGCCTCAATAAGGTCTTGCACAGCCTCCCCCATAAAACAAATAAATATATAAATAATAAAACACTGATAATAAACACAAATATATATATATGTGTGTGTGTGTGTGTGTGTGTGTGCATGTGTGTGTGTGTGTGTGTGTGTGTGTGTGTGTGTATATGCATATATACATATACATATATATACATACATACACACATACATATTAGGTGTAACCCAACTTGCACTACGCAAGCACAAGTTAAAGACATTATGTTCACATCCAAATTTTGCAAATCAATAAAATAAATGTAGACAATTAACTCAGTGCCCCTCCCATATTAACTAATTTTTGTTACTTTATCTTTTTAATTTTGGTTTGTAGTAGTCACTAACGAATACATGCTTCTTTATATTAAATTATTAAAACGAAAATTATTGCCTTAAAACTACAATCCTTCTTTAATGGATGATAGGCTAAGAACAGGAACTTGCGGAAGAATGCTAGTAGATGGCAATGTTTACAAACATCTACATCACTGGACTCCACTTGCAGGACCTTAGTTTATTGTTATTATTTACCACACTGGACATGTGGCCCTCATAGAATAGTTAGGAGCAGTTTGGCGGTATAAGGTGTGCTTTGATTGTAAGTGAGAGCAATACAACAAATGGATGCCTAAGTTAGAACATGTGTCAGGACAATGAGGGGAGACTTGACACTTCCATAGTGCAAGTTGGGTTACACAAAATAACAACCTTGAATCAGAAGGTGCATTCCTATTTGTTCTGATTTTAGATGGTATTTTTTAGAGGAATCCAAGGATCACACGTAATGAGGGGTAGTTGCATATGAATGAGATTGTATTGGTTACTGGGACGGGGATGTTAGAGCTTGTACAGTGGAGAGAAGCACAGTAAACACATGGCTCACACATGAAAATCTCTAAACTGTAGTGCAAATTTGGCAAGAAGCACAGTGAAGAGGTGGAAGCCAACATTTGATGACGATAACAATGTGGGGCATGCATTCATACAAGGAGATGTTGGAAAAAATACTACATGAGGTCTTCCAAATAGAGTTAGTAATCAGTTTTATGATTAGTATAGAGAGAGTAGAGAGAGCAGATTGTAATGGTTTGGTCACATTCACAGGTTGAAGAGGGTGAAGAACATTTTGGTTTAGGGGCCGAGGAGAAAGGCCACAAAGGACGTGCGACAAGTAGTTGAGAATGGACATCTCTGAGGAGGCATATTAGAAACCTTGGGTCATTGTAAGGGTCATATGTGTGTGTGCGTGCCATTGGAGATTAGCACCTCAAAGAAGCCTCGACACTTGCACCTTAAAGTACCTTGGTGCTAAACCTCACCCCTCTAAGAGAATTAGAGAAACCACCTAGAGTAGCCTTTTTCTGCAGGCCAAACTGATGTTTAAACCTTTCCACTTTTTTAAATAAAACTTACAATAGAAAACTCTAAACAATAAACACAAGGAGAAATAAGGACATTATACAGGCATATAATCTACTTTAGAAAACACGCCACAAAGCTGGATGTTATTCGGTGCCCCTTCATTCTCAACCAAAATCAATACGCAAGCAGCACAGAGTTCACTGGGATTCTACTCTGTATTGTACACACTGTAGATGTGTAGGACATTCAAATGGATGCAATTGGGCACTGGGAATAAAGTACTACTTCGTTTAATACTACCCAATTAATAAAGCAAAAATATGTATGTATAACCCTAAATGGAGGTTAAATAATACCTCTTGGTCCGTTCTTATTTTCCTCCTTGGAATCAGCAGCCGTATCATCCTCTGCTTTCACCTCCTTTGGAGGTGCAGCCGAGGCAGGGATGGGCGCCTCTTTCATCTCTATGTCAATATTCCCGTTCGTCCCACGGTCCTTCTCCTTCTGCATTCGCTCCTGGGTTTGGACCTTCTCCTTAACCATCCTTACCACCGCATTCACATCGTTGATCAATGAATCGCTCTTGAACAAATCAGATTCGCGCGCGAGGAACCCAAACACCGTCTCAAGAAACCCAAGCGGGTTAGCGGGATCCAGAGAAGCCTTGAACGGCTTGGTTGCGGTGGCCGAGGAAGAAGGCGCATTAGCTTCCGGCTCTTCGTAGTCGGAAAGAATAGCCATCTCTCAGCTGCAAATTCTTCTAGGGTTTTCGATGTTTGCCGTCGTGGAAGAGTTTAGAGGGTCATATTAATAGACGATGGACAATTCTAGAAAGATGTACGGAGTATATGGCTACGGAATATAGTGTAATTATTAAATAATGAATTAAGCTAGAGTACACCAACATGGGTACCCCAAGTGTACACCAAAGCTAACACAGACATACACAGACACAAAGTGTCTGTGTTGCACAGACATTTTGTGTTTGTGTGTGTCTGTGTTAGCTTGGTGTACATTTGGGGTACCCCATGTTGGTGTACCCCTAGCATTGCCCTTAAATAATACCCCTCCTTATCTAAGGGGCTGTTTGGCAACTTTTGAATGGGTAAGTGCTGAACCAGTAAGAGGTCTGAACCATTAAGTGCTGAACCAGTAAGAGGTCTGAACCATTAAGAGCTAGTATATTGCTTAACTATTCAGAGGCAAATGTCTGATCAATTCAGATAAGAGGTTTTAACCATTCAGAGGAAAATCTCTTAACCATTCAGACATCTGAACCATTAAGAGGCTGAAACAAACAGTCTGAACCATTAAGTGCTGAACCATTCAGACATCTGAACCATTAAGAGGCTGAAACAAACAGCCCCTAAATATATCTCACGTTTCTATTATTGACGTAAAATATCAAATTTTTTCAATTCATTTTATTTGCATATTAGTATAGAAATAAAAATTAAAATTTACATATCAAAAAACTACATGAAAAGTTCAAAATAAGAGGTGTCAAGAATATTTTATTTTATCAAATAACCAATGAAAACGTAGAAATAAACAAAATTTCCCACGACTGCTGAAAAAGCAAATGTGAGATATATTTAGGGGCGGAAGGAGTATTACTTTTCTCATGTGTCCAAGTTTTAAAAACTAACGGCCACTTAATGGAATTTTAAGAAAATGTTTATTTTTTTAAATAAATGAAAAGTGAAATTATTTTTGATAGTTTTTTTTCATTTTTAATATCTAACTTTAAATTTAAATATACTATTTAAAAATATTTTTATAAATCATACCAAATTTAAATATTTTTTTAGAGTGAAACTAATTATTTTTTTCAAAAATTGATAATCTGCTAATATTTGAACAAAAAGTTATTCTACAAAATGGAACGAACCTGTTTACTTCATAACTCACTACATTTTTTGTAAGTTGAAATTATTTTTTTAAGCGGCACTTCAAATTGTTTTTTGTACTATATATACTACTATTATTTTTTAAAAAATAACACAAAACTTGTGATTATTTTTCGATAACTCTATATAAATGTTTTTTCGCAAAACAACATTACAAAAATTATGAAAATAACACAATAATTTTTTCTATGAAATGAAACTTTTTATAACTCACTGCATTTTCTGTTGTATTGTACTTTTTTTCATGAACAACACTCTGAAATATTTATTCATAATATTTTATTACCCGTATTATTTTTTCTAAAATGGAACTACCTAACTTGTGATTTTTTCGACAATTTAGTACACATTTTTCCCTGAAATAACAATTCAAAAGTTGTGAAAGTCGCACAATATTTTTTCTCTAAAACGACACTAATTAATTTTATAATTCACTATAATTTTTTGTATTGCACTTTTTTTCTCGAGCGATACTCAAATTACTTTTCGATAATCCAATATTATATTTCCCTAGAACAGAAAAAAATTTATAAATTTTTATATTTTTTAAAAGAGATTGAGAAAAATCTCTAACAAGAGTGTATTGTTATATTTTCAAAAAAAATAAATTTTAAAATTTAAATTAAAATAAGAAAAAAGTAAACTTTCTTATTATAATCTCATCTTTCATTTATATGCGAAGAACTAGCTCCGGAAATCTCGATGAACCTAGCTTTAGGCTTATCGCACAACAAAGCAATAGAAGAAGGGAAAGGCTGATTCAGACCGGTTGGCGAAGAAGAATAAAGCGTGCGTATTTATAGATTAGAAATGCTAGGTGCCACCACATGGGTGCACCCATGCTTCGCACAGACAAACAAAGACGATAATTGTCTGTGCGACACAAACAATTATCATCTGTGTTTGTCTGTGCGAAGCATGGGTGCACCCATGGTAGCACCAATGTGGTGGCACCCTAGCATGGTCGTTATAGATTATATATGGAGTACATATCTAATACGGAGTAAGTTGGAATTGGGTTTTAGGATTTGACAATACGTGTAGCCTTAGGAAAGCATGATAGGTATGGTGTTGTTATTATTATTATTATTATTATTATTATTTAATGTTATAAAATCTTTATATTTATTTATTGAACTGTAATGTCTATTTCACTCACCACACTTTATATGTATTTCTAAATTTAACAAACTATATACCGTTGGTCACCATTTTAAGAGATCTATCCAAAAATCCAAATTTCGTTGGATAATATTATGTTTATGTTATATTTGTATATCATCCGTTTTCTTTATAATATTTCCAGTCTCGGACGGTCAAACCCATAACCTTTATAATTCAATTAAAGTATAAACTTGGACGATTAAAAAAATACCTTAAAATATCTTATTTAGCATTTTCGTTTTGACATTCATTTAATTTAAATGAAAATTAGAATTACGATTTATTAAAAATTTGTTATAAAATTCTAGGGTATATTTTGGGGCGTTAGAAAGACTTAAACTCTTTTTTGCTTCATTCCCTTTAATTGAGGTGAGTTTGAAGGTTCAACCTATGCAATACTTTTCCCTTTCTTCCTCATCTGATGGTACGTCATCATCACTGGCATCTTCATTATCGTGACAATGAAAGGCAAACTTCTTTTGTAACACTCTAATCCGTCCAGGTCTGCAACCCCTTTCAGACCAAGTATTAACTTGGTAATCTTAAAAATTTCAAACATTTCAAATATCTTTATTTATCATAAATAATAATCAATACATAACAATAGAAATACGGAGTGTTTAAGAATAATGCAGAAGCGAATTTAAAGTATGTCTCATAACAAACATAATTATTTATTTTATCCATAAATCAACCACGACTGTCTCGGCCCATCCGCTTCCAGGAATATGCCATTCATTCATTCAAATAAAACACACTACACGCTCAACGGTGAAGCTGAGTAAGCATATGTAACGCGTCGAACATCCATATAAATTGAATCTCAATTCATAACCAACCATTTGATATCATGCACACAATATGCAATTCAAGCATTCATCAGTCTTGATATTCACAATATTTGTATTCAAGATATTTCAATAATGCTTTTAAATTATTCTTAATCTAAGGACAAATCATTTTTATAATAAGCTCTAAGCTATTCCTAGTCTAAGGCAATATTTTTAACCAGGCTCTTAAACTATAAATAGTTTAAGGCAGAACATAGGAATCGATAATCCACCCTATGAGTCTTGTGGATTACGTACTAAGTGAACAGTGAACTGTCGGGTGAGTGATATCTGGTTTAGATCCCGTACGTACGTTTAACCCCAAATTTTGATTTGGTCAAGGAGGTATATCTTAGAGTTCTTCTAAATATCCTTAATAATCATCATCAATTTCCAAATGGGTATATCTTAGAATTCTTCTAGATATCCTTAACAATACACATCATCTTCATGATTACCGATATATCCTTTTTTAGTCATGATTTACTCATCAATAATCATTTTAATCAGTAGGTTCATCATTCATAATCATCCATAATAATCAGTCATCATAATCATGAATCAACATAACATCCAATAGCAAATAGCGGCCTTGTTTCGAGTGTTAACACCCTAACTTATTGTCATGCATCACATCGATTTTATTGTGAAAATTATCTTTATATTGTTCATAATTAATTGGTATAAAAAAAAATAAGATTTTAGAACTCAAAAATAACATTTATAGAAATATTTTCGGAGCAAACAAGTCGGGGGATCAATCCAGTACCTAGGATCGATCCACCGTAGAAAAACTTCCCCAGGTGATCGATCCAAGAGGGTGGATCGATCCACCCTCTGGTTTTTCGATCACTGTTTATCTTCTTCTTCCTTTCGGGTCCAATTTCGAAAATACCATTTTTAGTCACTGAACTTCAATTAAACTATATAGAAATGTTCTCCAAGGTTCATAGATCATTTTGGTATCATTAATTCATAGTTTTAACAATAATTTCAAGGTTTATGATTCTAGGTTCTTCAAGTATGTCAAACACAAAACTCAACCAAACGACCTTTTATGAATGTAGAAACGATCTATACAAACATTCTAGCCACTAGACATATCTACGGGCTTAGCTCGAAGCTTATTGAAGGTTTTAGAATTTTTCCGGGGAAACTTCAGGCAACGAGAACTCCCAACTCCGGCAACTTCACACCACAGCAAGAGAATAGATAGAAAGATTGTGAAAAATGGTGAGGAATTGAAGGAGTTGAAGTGGTCTTTATATAGCAAGATGGTGAAGGATGCTGCCAAGGGTGATGTCTGGTTTCCTGTTCGGGCGGCTGAGTGGAGCGAACAGCCGATACTTTCTAATTTCAAAGGCAAGTACCTGATTGGGACTAATTTGGTCCTAGTCGAGGTACACTTTTTGGTCCAACTTTCTCCGAATTGAAATCCGATTGAACCGTTGCTATCAGACAGTCAAACTCTACATAACGATATAGTTTTCATTATTTATTGACAAACTTTATAACTCACATATTTTTGGGTTCTTCTCAGTAATTAATTTATTATCAATTAATTAATTCTGAAAGGCCTATTTTCAAAGCGTTACAACTTTTCACCCTTCCTTCTTTTGGTCTCTTTATTCATTTGGAGTTCCATAGTCTCTAAATTTCCCATGAGTTCATCAAGTGTCATGCTCTTTATGTCATGTGCTTGATGAATTTCCTTTGCATCCATTGCACAACTCTCAGGTAGGGCTCTGAGAATCTTAAGCACCAAATTGTCTTCAGTGAAAGGACGTCTCAGGTTTTCAACCCTTATTAGTTAGATCTCTTACCCTTCCATGAAACTCAGCTATTTGCTCGTTGTCATTCATACATAAATTTTCATACTTGGTCATGAGAATATGCAATTTAGCCATTTTTACGCGCTCGTCTCATTCATGAGTAGTTTCAAGAACCTCCTTGGCTTTCTTGGCTTTAGTTGTAACCCCCTTCGACCCGGTCTATTAGAATTAATTAATTTAATTAATTAATTACTAACTCGGACCAGGGTTGGGAAAATAAAATCCTTAGAAAAATTATTTGATCACGTCATAATATTCATCTCGACTGTCTGGTTCCAGAAGCGCAAACGAATCTCAATTCGGACCCATTTGGGGGGAAAAGCGTGTACCGTTCAGGTCAGATTTTACACAATAGAACAAATTTAGGGAGGTAACTCCCTAATGTTAATCACACGCCACTCACCCCCTCCTCTCCCCATATTCACTCACCAACATTACTCCTCATTACTCCCTATTAATATATCTATCCCCTCTTCACTTTCCCCACCATTGTAACCCACATCAATCTCCACACTCACATCCTCTCCCTTCTCTTGTTCAGCCACACAGCAAGGAGACAAGGCGAAGATTTCGGCAAGTAGACGGGGAGGAAGAAGAAGAGAAGGAGGTTTGACGCGTGAAGCCGCTCATCCGTTCGACCGTTCATTCATTCGTTCGTCCGTTCATTGTTCATCGTCATCCATTCGTTCATCCCAATACTTTCCGTCAATCCCTGCGTTGGAGGTGAGTACGTTGCCCTCTAACTTTAGAATTCATAGTGTAATCATATCGTTATATTCATAGGATTACCCGACTAAACCCACGTGTATCCACGTTATCATGACTCTTCGTTGTTCAGACCTTTCGATTTCGTAATTGATAATATAAACGTTTTGAAACCCCGTAAATTCGTAGCTTACTTAATACGAAAACATAAGCGGATATCTAAAAAAACATCCAACGTAATGACGACAATCAAACAGACAAAACAGGAATCAGCGTGCCTTGATAATCGATTTACAAAACATGATAATCGATTATCAGGCCACGCTGAACTCCTCACACTACAAGAATTTGTCTGGACTGCAACGGATATCTGCTACGGAAATAAATTCGTAGCAGATCTGCAACGAATCCGCGACGGAATTGTATACCTCGAAAAAAAAACATAATCTGCGACGGAGGTTATCATCCACACAAAGACAAAGAAGCACGACGGCAAGACTTGGGTGGATCCTGAACATGCTGAGCTACAGGTAGTTTCTGTTATACGCAAAACAGTTTGTGTTCATGTTCATAATGTTGGTGCTTTTGTCTTAAAACTTCTAAAGGCTGATACTTTATTCGATATCTTAGCGTGTGTAAATGAATTATATTATTCTTGTTGACGTTATTCTTCTTGTTGAGTTGATGGTGGTGTTGTTGTCGTATGACACTAGCTATTTGTGTTGTTGCATTGATGGCGTTGTTGTCCTATGACAACCTATTTTGTTTTTGCGTTGATGGTGCTGTCAACACTAAGTACATTTTACGTTGTTATTGATCCATGGTAATGTTAGTTGTTAAGTTCTTGTGGTCTTGTTTTTCTTGTTTTATTGCTGTTCTTGACGCAATGATTATTGTGTTGATGTGTGTTATTAACTATTATGTATTTCAGGCTCAATTCTTCGAACTGCGCGAGGAGGCTACACAGAATGGGCTGCAAGTCACCGACAAAGAAATATGGCACTCGATAGTTGAGGGCCATAACGCGAAGAACCGCATTCCTGGAGTTGGTGACTACGAGCGGGAAATGAGGAAGATGAATTCGTCCTCCAAACCTCGCCGTTCCAGCACGAGTAGTAGAAGCACATCGGAGATATCAGCACTCAAAGAGCAAAACCAAAGGTTGCAGGAACAAATTGATAGTCTAACCTCGAACTTGTCACTGACGATTCAAGAGGAGCTAAGGAAGCTATATGGTGGTAACCTTCCTCGACGAGGTGATGATGATGGAACAGGAGGGGCAGGGCAGCCCGGGATTTGTTGAGACATTTACGACCTTAGCTTCCTCCATTTTAAACACTTGACACTAACATTTTAATATTTGTTGTTAGAACATATTGAATTATGCTACATTCGCATTTGAAGTTTGCATTAAGCTAGATTTGAATTAGCAATTTGGGTGTTTGAAATCTTGTTTGGAATTATATGTGTGAAGATTGAATGTGTTTTGCCCCCCCCCAACACCCCATTGTAATAGGTAGTGCTGAAAACAGCAAAATTCCGGTTCTGGCAACAGGTCATCTTCGACGGACTGACCGTCGCTACATGTGTCGCTGATCTGCGACGGAGGATTCCGTTGCTAATGCCGTCGCAGATCTGCGACGGTTTTCTATATCCGTCGCAGATTTTGCTGGATGGAAAAAATGAAAACCCCGTTGCAGTTCCGTCGCAGATCTGCCACGGATTTTAAAGTCCGTCGCAGATTTTGAATCTGCCACAACTTTTCTGCGACGGAACGATTTCGTGGCAGATCCGTCGCAAAATAGAAATCTGCCACGGAAAATTAGATTCTGCCACGAAATTTTTCCGTTGCAGAAGAGGAATTTTCTTGTAGTGTCAGGTTATCCGACAAGCATGATAATCGATTATCACACTTGTGATAATCGACTATCAGGCCCTGCAGATTCTCGAGTCAGAGGTTGGTTTCACTGATAATCGATTATCACATAGCAATAATCGATTATCAGGCCTCTCTGAACTTGGGTGTCCTGAACAAAATACCTTGACAATCGATTGTCATGAAGTGACAATCGACTATCATGGCTGGCGGAACTTTGGGAACAGAAGCCGCACAACATGATAATCGATTATCAACAATGGTTAATCGATTATCAGCCAGTTCTGAACCCAAGTCCGCCATGTTGAACAAGTTGTTTTCATACGGAATCAAACATATATGTATGCGTTGAACTTAACTTCATTCTTTAATCAATGTATTCATTTCATCATGTACATCTTAGACGCATGTTTTAGGATCATGGCATACTCGCATACCGCGGCAAGAGGTCAGGCCTAGTGCGCCGCTTCCGTAGGCCCGTCCAGGAACCTTCGGGATCCAACGGGTTTAACATACCGCGACAAGAGGTCAGGCCTAGTGCGCCTCTTTCGTGGGCCCGTCCAGGAACCTTCGGGATCCAACGGGTTTCATCAGGAGGGCTTGTGTACGTGCATGGTAACTAGGCATTCAGTTACCACCCACATTCTAGGCTCCTTCCAAAGACTAAGGCATTCCTTGGCTCATCTACGGCGTGGGGATGATCACTGAAGGGCAGGGGTGTCTATGCGCAGTCTAACTCATGCATCATGGATTATTTGGCATTGCATCACTGTTTACTCGTAACCTATTATTCATCAAACTTGTATGTGGTATCTCGTACTTAGTACAGGTACAATTATGTTTATATCTATGTGAATGTATTATGCGTTCTACTGTTAGATTACCACTCAGCTTTTGCTGAGCGTATAGCGTTGTTTTTCTTTGCTATACGCAGGTAGGCAAGATAATCATGGAGCTTGACCCGGATGATTAGGAGATCGGGGCAGCGGACAGGCGACAGTGTGGACCCGATTTACTCTCAAATTCATAATATAACCGTTTTAGGCTTGAACCCACCGTTGTTGCATTTTCTTATTTAAGTCTTAACATTTATTTTCTTTTATTGCTTCCGCAACGAAACATCTCTTTAATGCCAATTAATTTTCCAACGGTTGTGTCTATTTAAAATATATCAAAGGTTTTCAGAGCATTTAAAGCTTTATCGGTGCATTCAGTTGCATATGCTTCTTCTTTGGTGTATTTTTTAAACACCTTGATCGCGTTCCCTATTCCCTCAGTATTAGTCTTTGTAGGATCAGTCCAGCCGATTTCAATACTTCTCCAGACTCTTCCACCTTGAGGTTTTAGAAAGGCTCTCATGTGTCTTTTCTAGAAATTGTAATTTGGCCCACAGAGTAGATGTGGTCATTGAGCATTTACACCTTTCCATATCTTCCATGATCAATTAAAGCTAGTAGATTAAGCTTAACTTCTCTAATACCAATTGAAAGTTTGTGGGGGGACAACGGAAATCACCAACAAAATAATCTACGCCAACAGATCAAACAAATAGACACTGACTACTGTATAAGATGTTGGAGCACACTTTCACAGTAACAGATGACAGACAAAGTGCTATAACATCTTCTTTGTCACATGCACACACGCAAAATATAAGAGAAAGCAGTAAAAAATGTACAAGAATTGTTTATGTAGTTCGGAGCAAAACTCTCCTACATCTGCGCGGCCCTCATTCGTGTAACAACCCTTCCACTAAATCAACGTATGGTTACACCTTCAGTCACAATAGATTCTATCTAGGGTATTGAATTAACCTACTTACAATTGACTTGACAGCAAACTCTGTTTGTGTCTAATCCCATGGCTTGTTGAACATACTTCAATAACTTCATTTACTAGGCGTGCTATCAGCCCTTCTCCAGTACTTTGTAATTCAACTGATGGATAAATGTAGATCACACATGGTACATGTGTCAGGTTAACAACAAGGTTCTTGTGACTCGCACTCCGATACACTATTCCTCTCAAACTGTCCGCCTCTTTAGTTCTCTCTTATATTTCTCACCTCACTTCATAGATGTGACGAAGACTATATATAGGGATAAACTCATGAACCCTAATGTGTTACGCCCCAAATGTCTCGTGGTCTTAAACTCCCTGTAACATGGATCTCCTTGGTCTTGTAGTGTCTTGCCAGGGAGAGTCTTGTGGCCCAATGCCAATAGAATCCTTCCCAGCTTAGCAAATAGAATCCTTCATAGCTCAGCATGACACATAGAGGTGATGCTACACAATCTGGAGCACGCTTGATTATAGGCAGGATGCTACAACTCTTACTAAGACTGAACAACAACAAACTGCCACAAATTACTAAATCACTATTTGTTTTGTCAAAAAGGATAATGCCAAAAAGACATTACAGCACAACCAAGGAACTAACAATCATCACCTTTTATTTTGTAGAACTTTTAACATATTTTTTAATGTGGAATCTTTATCTTATTTTATTAAATAAATTTGTAAACAAAATACATTTTCAAACATGATATTTTGAATTTTCTCCATATAATCCAATTTGAGACGCAAGCACTATATAACGAAAATATACAAATTATACATAAATTTAAACAAAGAGAATGAGGGAATATATATATATATATATATATATATATATATATATATATATATATATATATATATATATATATATATATATAATGATAATGTAAGCATTGGGTAGAATTTAGAACGATCCTTTATCATGTAATACAACGTTATGAAGTCATAATGATGATCCAAACCGAGGGAGTATATAATTGCAAAAATGCTTAGGTATATCAAACTCTACCCAACTTGTACTCCATCAATCTCTCCACCATAGAACTAATGGTGTGGATAAAATAAATTGAGAATGGATGAAAAATGTGTGATGTAGAAAAATGGATGTAAAAGTTGTGTATATATAACTTAGTGTATCCCTAGCATTACTCGTACAATTATTAAACAATGGAAAGGTATGATGCATCATCCACATTAAGGACAACGACTTTTTTTGTGGATATTTTGAGAGCCTCTTTAAACATCTCAAGAGAGTGTTCCAAGTCATCACAGAGCTGGTATGGATCTGAAATCACTTCAGGATCAACTGCCATTGATATCGTCATCTTGTTGCAATAGCTTTGGAAGTGAATGGTTAACGCCTACAAACATGCATACAAGAATTAAATAAGGAATTCAAACCCTATTAAATCGTGCATGCATGCAAGGAATTATATGAACGGTATTTATGCATGCATTAGTTATTGAAACTTTTAAATTTGTATATATACACAATTTAAATGTAGTAAATTAATGGAGTAATAATAACTACACACACATATATGCATACATGTCCGACCCCATAAACTGCAGGAGCTGCGAAAACCATGCTATGTCCAAAAAATGATATCTCGTCTTCAGGTCCCACAACATTGGATACTAATACTGTAGTGTTAGAAATCACTCTGTTTGTCAAAGCAGCAGCAGCCTGATGAGCAAACAAAAATGAACATAACACAATCCAATGGTAGACATTGAAAAAGTAAGAAGCGTAAGTTAGAATTTTATTTAAAAATTGAATAAGAGAAATTTTGTGAACTATATTATATTTCTTTTATAGAAAAGTAATTAAGGAACTAAACATTTGTTTTAGAATACTAAAAAAACCAAGTATAGTCTTAGAGCTTGTTTTTTTTCAATTTCTTTTTTATTAACTATTTATTCCTATTGAAATCAGATTTGATCAAAAATAGATTTAAATATAACCATAAAAATTAGATCATCAGGTCAAGGTTTAACAAATGAGATCAAAATCAATTAGGTAAATTGAAGAGAATAACCCCTTAATATCAGTACACAGGATTATTTTGGGCAATTGAGACATGAGTCTACCCCTACATTAGTGCCCTTTTTAACCTGCCACGAATGAGATTTTAGGGTTAACATTTATTAAGAGAAAAACAAATTTTACCTATTGCATTTTTTTAAAAAAGAAAATAAGTGTTTATTTTAAGACAAGACGGGTAAAAAAGATATTATTGTTTATTTTCTAGGATGAAGTATTGAAGACTTATAATAAAATATTCTTAAAAAGTCATGAACATATAGTTGAAAAACCATAGTTAATATAAAAAGTTAAAATACATTGGGTAAAATTAAAAAATTATACTCCGTAAAAGGTAAAATTTATTCAACTTTCTGAATGTTCAGAATTGTTGGACATTATGGATACCGATGATGCTTGCTCTATGGTACTTCATACTACTAAGAACAACCTGTATTGCTCATTGAGTTGTTTGAGTCAAATTAATGTGGTTCTATTTATGGAAACAACATAAATATGTTATATGAAAAACAAATCTTCATGGATAGTACTAAAAAAGTATGAAAATATTTATTGGAACTGAGAAGTCCGGATCCGGAGAAGTCCGGATCCGAAGAAGTCCAACTTCCAAGAAATCCGAATTCCGAGAGATCCGAATTCTGAGAAATCCGAACTCGAGAAGTCCAACTCCTATGATGACCGAATCCCATTCTAATTAGGATTGATCTTGATTTATTTGTTTCCTAATTTGATTATTGATTTGTTTCCTTGTAGGATTTGTATTCCTTGTCTATTTTGGAATCATCCTCTCCTATAAATAAAGGAGAAACCCCTTGTAATTAGACAGAACAATTGAATATACAGAAAGATTTTCTCTCTTATCAATTTCTACATGGTATCGGAGCCTGGTTCCTAGAAAAAAACCCTAATTTAGACAAACGATGGTCCATCACTGTCCGCCGCCAGAGCAAACCTGTGGCGACCATCTTTCTCGACCGTCGACATGGCAGATGCAGAGGAAAATCTCATCGGAAAGATTTCGATGAGGAGGAGAAGATCCCTACGAAGGGAAGTTCTTACGAACTCAAGAACGCAGACACACCCGGATTAATTATCACCCAAGTCAAACTAAATGGTGATAAGTATGAAGAATGGGCCCGTGCAATGAGAATTGCATTCCGTGCAAAACGGAAAATTGGATTCATTGACGGATCCATCCCTTGTCTAGAAGAGGGAGATGAAAATTATGAAGAATGGTGGATTGTAAATGCCATGTTGGTCTCATGGATTTACAATACCATTGACAGTAGTCTGAGAAACTCTATCACACAAGTGGAGGTAGCAGCAGAACTATGGAAAGACATCCAAGATCGTTTCTCTGTTGCGAATGGGCCTCGGATTCATCAACTGAAGAAAGAACTTGCAAACTGCAAGCAAAACGGTTAGTCCATTGTCACGTACTTTGGAAAATTAAAAACAATTTGGGACGAACTTGGTGATCATGAAAAGATTCCCACTTGCAAATGCCAAGGATGCAAGTGTGGGATAAGCAAAGCTCTTGCTATTCAAAGGGACAAAGAAAAAGTGCACCAGTTTCTGATGGAATTGGATAACGAAGGATATGGGAGTATACGATCCAACATCATCGCCACAGAGCCCTTGCCACCACTAAACCGTGTTTACTCGGTCATTATCCAGCAAGAAGGGGTCTTGAAGACTACCCAAGAAGAGGAACGTAACCCAGTTGGCTTTGCTGTCACTTCTAAATTTGATCGTGACATGACTAAAGATTTAAAATGCAAACATTGTGGGTTGTGCGGACACGAGAAGAGTGGTTGCTTTCAACTCGTCGGATATCCTGAATGGTGGGGAGATCGCCCATTCATTTTGAACCCAAGACGAGGCAATGGCCGAGGCAACGACACAAGAGGACGGCGCGACGGCAGGGGGGGCAACGCTAGCCGAGGTAACCAAGGCGTGGCTGGTGGCGGTCTTGCTAGCGGTCCAACATGGGGACCGGCGGCCCACACGGCTCAGGCCAACCCGACGGATGGAGGGCGTGCAAATCTCCATCTTCTCACAACCAATCAATGGAATGCACTTGTGGGACTTTTGAATGAGAAGGATTCGGGTATGGAAAATACATTTTCAGGTATGACTAATACTTCTTAGATCATTGATAGTGGAGCCAGCCAACATATGACCAGCGATGAAAAGTGTTTTAAAAAATTGGAAGCTATGAAACCTTGTTCTGTTGGTCTACCAAATGGAGATTGTGTGGTGTCCAACAAAAAGGGGAGTGTGATCTTGAATAATTTGATAACCTTAGAAAATGTTTTGCTAGTTCCTCAACTTAACTGTAATCTTATATCTGTCTCACAACTTCTTGAGAAAAAGAATTTAATTGTCAAGTTTAATAATAAAATTTGTATCATACAGGACTATATCTCGAAGATGGTGATTGGAGTGGGTGAGCAGGCTTAAGGACTGTATTATCTCAAGAAAGTTGTGAAGGACAAAGTCTGCACAGTGAAGGAGGCAAAGGATCTGGACATTTGGCACAAGCGTTTGGGTCATCCCTCTTACACCATTGTCAACACTTTTCTTCAATTATCCAAAAATACCAATATTCCTAATTCCCCTTATGATGTGTGTTTTCGTTCAAAACAATGTCGTGACTCTTTCCCAATTAGTGCCAATAAAACTCTTACTCCTTTTTCCTTGATTCATTGTGACTTGTGGGGTGGGTATCGTACTCCGTATCGCACTAGGGCGAGATATTTTTTGACTATTGTTGACAATTTCTCTCGGGCAACATGGATATATCTCTTGAATAACAAATATGAAGCTCCCACTGTCCTGCGTAACTTCTTTCCCATGATTGAACGTCAATTTAATAAACAAGTAAAAACTGTACGAAGTGACAATGGTACAGAGTTCACTTGTTTAAAATCCTTTTTTAGCAATCATGGGATTCTTTTTGAATCCTCTTGTGTTGGTACCCCACAACAAAATGGTCGAGTTGAACGAAAACACCGTCACATTCTCAATATTGCCAGAGCACTCCGTTTCCAAGCAAATCTTCTACTTAAATTCTAGGGTGATTGCATCCTCACCGCTGCTTATCTCATTAACCGAACACCCTCTGAGCTACATAAAGGCAAAACCCCATATTCCTTGATATTTTAGAAAAACCCCTCAGACAATCATATCCGTGTTTTCGGATGCCTTGCCTATGCCCACAATCAATCTCACCATGGAGACAAATTTGAGTCCCGTTCTCGTTGATGCGTTTTCCTTGGCTACCCATTCGGCCAAAAGGGGTGGCGGCTTCTCGATTTAGACAACAATAAAATATTTGTCAGTCGCGATGTCAAATTCTTTGAAAATAATTTTCCCTTTCACCCGCAAAATACCCCTAATCTCACAGAAGTTGAACCCACTGCGGAGTTTTTTGAGGAGGAAATATCCAGTGAAGAAACTTCCAACAACTGTCGACCGTCACCCTCTGAACCTGACACTGCCACTCAGACGGTCGATTCGATGGACCGTTCTCAAGACCACGGTCGACCGTACCCAGATATCTCCATATCAGCACCACCAAACAGCCAACCCACTGAAACAGTTCGGCTCTCCCCTGATCTTGATAACCAAACCCTTTTGACCCAAGACACTTTGCGCCGAAGTGAAAGAGAATGCCGTCCTTCTTCGCGACTGCGTGACTTCGTCACTCACACCATTCAACGTTCCTCTCCTGGTTCACCCACATCGACGCCGCCTTCAGGTACATCGCACTGTATTACAAATTTTTTTAACGCTGACAAATTTTCTATTTCCCATAGATGTTTTCTGGCAGCTATAAGTACAGATGTTGAGCCTACATTCTTTTCTGAGGTGGTCAAAAACCCACTCTGGGTACGAGCTATGAAGGAAGAAATTCAGGCATTGGAAGCTAATGGTACCTGGTCGCTTGTCCCTTTGCCTCGTGGAAGGAAAACGGTTGGATCAAAGTGGGTCTATAAAATCAAGCGCAAGTCTGATGGAAGCATTGAACGATACAAAGCTCGGTTGGTGGTGCTTGGCAATCGTTAGAAAGAAGGAATTGACTTTAAAGAGACTTTTGCACCGACGGCCAAATTAGTTACCGTTCGCACTCTCTTAGCCGTTGCCGCTGCCCGAAACTGGTTCCTGCATCAGATGGACGTTCATAATGCCTTTTTGCATGGAGATCTTTGTGGTGAAATATACATGACTCTTCCTCCAGGGTTTGCCTCTCGCGGTAAAGGATTGGTTTGCCGTCATCATAAATCTCTCTATGGTCTTCGTCAAGCTCCACGTTGTTGGTTTACTAAACTCACCTCTGCATTGAACCATTTTGGGTTTCGCCAATCCAAGGCTAACTATTCTTTGTTTACTCTTCGGCGTGGCTCCATTGAACTTCGTGTGCTGGTGTATGTGGATGATCTCATTATTGCAGGAAATGATGAAGGTTTCATTGAGAAATTTAAAAAGTATCTCTCTGATTGCTTTCATATGAAAGATCTCGGCCTTTTAAAATATTTTTTGGGCATTGAGGTTGCCCGGAATTCAAAAGGAATCTTCATATGCCAGAGAAAATATGCTCTTGATATTCTTTGTGAGACTGGGTTTCTAGGTGCTAGTCCGGCTTCAACCCCTCTTCCTCAGAATCATCATCTGGCTCTGGCGAGTGGCCCGCTTCTTCCTAATCCAGAGCGTTATTTCCGGCTTGTCGGGCGCCTTATTTATCTCACGATTAGTCGTCCTGATTTGGCTTATGCTGTTCATGTGTTATCTCAATTTATGGGGAACCCGCGACAGGAGCATTCGGATGGCGCGACACATGTTCTGCGCTATATCAAGGGTAGTCCCGGAGAAGTCCAACTTCCGAGAAATCCGAATTCCGAGAGATCCGAATTCTGAGAAATCCGAACTCGAGAAGTCCAACTCCTATGATGACCGAATCCCATTCTAATTAGGATTGATCTTGATTTATTTGTTTCCTAATTTGATTATTGATTTGTTTCCTTGTAGGATTTGTATTTCTTGTCTATTTTGGAATCATCCTCTCCTATAAATAAAGGAGAAACCCCTTGTAATTAGACAGAACAATTGAATATACAGAAAGATTTTCTCTCTTATCAATTTCTACAATATTAAAATAGGAGTCCTAAATATTTTAAGACAAAAATAAGAGTATAATGTCACTCTGATGTAAGAGTATATGTTGGAAGTGTGATGGAATGGTGATGATAGTGTAATATGTCAATGTGATTAGTCAACTATTGGCGATCCGCGACGGTACTCCGGTGGCCGGCAGTGATAGATGGCAGTGTGGTGGTGATAGTTTGGCAGTTATAATGTGACATTGTGGTGAGTGTGACAATGTGACAATGGCCGTCTAAACGTTTATTTTGGTTAAAAAACACTTATAACTCCTATTTTGGTATTTTCATAGTTTTGTACTCCTATATAGGGAGTTCTCCCTATATGAAATTTAGTTAGTAGCTAGCGTTACACCTTTAATATCTCACAATGCATTAGTCACACATTTTTGTATTTTTATGACAAACCTCACATCTATGTGTACTTTTTTACACACACAAGAGTATCCCCTCCATTCCGATGTGTTTGTCTAGTATTCGTTTTTGGACTGTTCCAAAGTATTTGTCAACTTCTGTTTTAGGGAAAACAAAATGAGAGGAAAAGATGATTATACCCTCTTATCTAACTAATGTTAAAAAAATAGGGGGAGACAAAGAAATGTTGGGAGTTCAATCCCACATATAAATTTGATGGTGTCTCTCCTTTTGCCAATTGGTTTTAGGATGGATCCCCATTGGGCTTGTGCGTTGGGCCAACCGTGCAAATGCGCATTAATGGGTGTTTTCTCCCCACGTTATCATTGGCCAACTGCCAGGCGTTTATCAACTGTCTTTGCTGATGCTTATGTAGCCTACCGTCGCAAGCGGTCTTGTAGCCTCTGCCTAATTTGCTAAAATCTGCTCTAGCTACCATCACTGATAGAATTTGTCAGCGTCCTTGCTTTGGCTCATCACGGCTATTACTGAAACTTCCAAGCAATCACTGCCGCTACCATGATCTCTCTTTGCTCATAACCAGCATCCTTCATCTAGCATCGCAGATCTAGTGGTGCGAGCTGAAACTCTGTCACCGGCACGCTCAACAGCTAGCTTTGAGTTTGTAAATAAGTTCATGGGGTTCAACGAATGTGGATTGAAATGATGTTCCAGGATGATGCCAATAGCGTGTAATGAATTGAAGGAGAGGCGTTTACAGATTCAAAGGACACCATACGAGGAAGGATGGGCAATCAACAACCAACCTCTTCTATCAAACACTCAAAATAATAATGGACTTTTATGACATTAATTACCCACCCCATCTTGGTATGTATGTCAAAATGAAAGTGGAAAAATACTCTAAGAGGGAGTATAAATTTAATCTTACAAGTCTAACTCCAATAAATATAGATACGGGTTACGGAGTAAGATAGAACCTTCATGAGTAAGTCAATTACAAGTAGAAAGACATATTTTTTATGTGACGAGAAAGCTTGAGAGTGCATGTGCTATTTTTTCCGGAGAGTGTTGGTGATTTTATCTATAATGACGAGTTTCTTTTTTCTCCTTTTGGACCATTTTTTGATTCTCTATTGCTTTTCATGCTCTCGAACTCTAGGAAAAAACACTAAGAAATGCAGCTTTATAGCTCTTTGATCAGGCACATGGTTTTTTTAAAAAAGAGCGAGAGAGGGATAAAGGACAATGACTGTTAGGCACGCTCGTCGAGATCAGTGGTGATTGTTACGAACACACACTATTTTTTGGAGAGAAAGAGAGGGATAATGGGCGGTGTCAATAAGGCACGCTCCTCTAGATCGGTGGCGTCTTTGAGGCACACACACAATTTTTTTAAGAGAAAGAAGGAGGGATAAGAGATGATAATGCCATGATCTTTGGCGGTTGATCTTCAATGAAGAAGACTGATAGTGATGCATGTTCGTAGAAGAAAGGAGGCTAGGTTTTTTAGAAGAGATACCTTAGCTTCGATACCGTATTGAATAATGGAATTCTTGTATTATTCAAAGAATAATAGAATACATGACAAAGTATATATAGAGAAGATTATAACTCTAACTACAAATAGGAACAATAATAGAAGCTCACTAAAATATAAAGACTACCATAACTAATACAACCATTTTTGTTATTGTTATATTATTATTATTATTATTATTATTATTATTATTATTATTATTATTATTTATTATTATTATTATATTATTATTATTATTATTATTATTATTATTATTATTATTATTATTATTATTATTATTATTATTATTATTATTATTATTATTATTATTATTATTATTATTATGTTTTAGCAATTTTCATACTTTCACTTATGCCAATGCTCATTCAACTTTGGAATTAACTTCGCATATTTTAGGACCTGTTTGGTAAGTTTTGAAGGTATGATGTGATATTTTTCTGAAATAAGGGAAAATAATATGAGCTCTAATATCTAAAATGAAGTGTTTTGAAGATAGTTAAAATTATGATTTAATTGGTAATATGTGTCAGTAGCCGGCAATGAGGATGGTTTGCAGTGACAATAGTAGCCGATGGCAAGGGTGGTCAATAATTGACGAAGATATCAAATCTCTAAATTGATATCGATCTACAAATTTTGGTTGATATTAAAACTCTCCAAATATGAAGATATAAAAAATCTCGATTTTTTTGGTTCACCAAACACACAAAATTTCAAATATTGGGAGACACTACAAGAATTTGTCTGGTCTGCAACGGATATCTGCTACGGACCAATTTCCGTAGCAGATCTGCAACGAATCAGCGACGGAAATATATTTCTTGAAAAAAACGCATCATCTGCGACGGAGTGTTTGTTTCCGTCGCAAATCAGCGACGGAATAACGTCTCCTATTGCAAATTCAAGTTGGTCAAATTTTGACCTGGTTATCGGCGACGGACGCTTCATGCCATTGCAGATCCGTCGCAGGCAATTACTAAAACATATCGAGTCCCAGCCATTCGTTTGTCATTATACCCTAATCCCAATTCTCTCTCCGTCAGCCGTCTTCGAACGCCAGCCCTCCCACACCCGTCGACGTCCTCGCCAGCCACGCCGCCGACGCACCCCCTCGCCAGCTCCTCGCCGCCGACGCACGCCCTCGCCAGCCACGCCGGACCCTTCAGCCGCTCCAGCCACGTCGTTCCCCAGCCGCGGCGTCCACTAGCTGTCGCCACCCCTCGTCTCCGCCGCTAGTACTCCACCGCCAGCCGTCTCTGTTCACCTGCCGGACCTCCTCGCAGTGAACTTGGAGGTATTTTTGTGTAATTTTATACAATTTATTATTATTGTAATTTTTGGTGAAATTGAATTTGTTTGTGTGAAATTGAGTGCTTTTTTGGTGAAATAAATTCGTAGCAGATCTGCAACGAATCCGCGACGGAATTGTATACCTCGAAAAAAAAACATAATCTGCGACGGATATATATTTTCCGTCGCAAATAAGCGACGGTTTATTGGGTACCGTCGCAAATATAAGGTGGTCAAAATTTGACCTTAAAATCTGCGACAGAACCTTACCCCCGTCGCAGATCCGTCGCAGGTTTAAAGTAAAAAACGAGAGTCAAAATTTTCCAGCCATTCGTTCTTCACTTGAACCCTATCCCGATTCTCTCTCCCCCTCCGCCGTCCTGCGACTGCCACCCCCTCCGCCAGCCTTCAACGACGGTCCCCCACCTCTCCGCCGACGAGCATCCTCGCCAGCCACGCCGGACCCTCCACCTATCGTCCCGCCCAGCCGCGCGACCTCCCCAGCGGCGCCACCATCGCCATCCGCTTTGGCCTCACCAGCGGCGCCAGCGTTTGTCCTCCCCAGCGGCGCCAGCCGTCTCTCTTCCGGCGCCGACCTCCTCTTCCTCTTTGAGGTGATGTTATTTTTGTTTAATTTATTTTTTTGGTGAAATTGAATTTCTTTGTGTGAAATTGAGTGCATTTTTGGTGAAATTTACTTAAAATTGTGTGAATATGAGATGAAATTGACTTGAAATTGGGTAACAATTGCACTACTTTTTGGTGAAATTGATGGCCGTGTAATTTTAGTTAAAATTGTGTTCGTAAATTTGTTGTTTATTGTGAGTTTAGGTAAAATTTAGTTTAATTTTGTGAAATTGAGGTGATGATAAGTTCATATCTATAGTTGAATGATTGTTGTTTGTGGTTTAATAAGTTTGTCGTTTGTTAGCCGCCTTTATTGTTGCTATGGTTTGTTGGTAATAAATGTCATTGATATTCTTGGTTAAATTATTGTTGTTTGTTGCCTTTCATTTACCAGGCGTTTCTAGAATGAGTCCATTCGAAAATCGTGAGTTGATGTATAAGAAATATGAGAGAGAAGGTGTTGTTAGTCAAGAATGGGTGGACAACGTGGTTGAGTTTGTAGAGTACTGTGAGTCAAGTCCCAATGTAGATAGGTTGGATAACAAGAAAATGCGATGTCCTTGCGTGAAATGTAAGAACATCAAGTGTTTTTCATCAAAGAATATGCTGGAGCACATTTTGCGGTTTGGATTCACACCTAATTATTTTGATTGGGTATATCACGGCGAGAATCATGGTGACTACGTACCTCCCCAACGATCAAAAATCCCTCGTCAAGCTGATGCCTCAGATGTATCACATGTCCCGGGTAGAGAACAGTTTGTGCACATGATTTATGATGCAGTCGGCCCGACTAGGATCAACTCTGTTGTTGAAGAAGAGCCAAATTCGACAGACAAGCACTTCTTCGAAATGTTGAAAGCTGCTGATACAGATCTTTGGCCGGGGAGTTCTAAGACATCTCAGTTGTCTGCAGTTGCGCGCTTGTTGAATATTAAGTCAGAGCATAATCTATCTGAGCGTTGTTACGACACCATATGTCAATACATCAAAGACATTCTCCCGGAGGACAACTCAATGGTGAATGACTTTTATGAAACTAAAAAGATGATTGAAGGTTTGGGTCTTCCGGTCCAAAAGATTCATTGTTGTGTTCTTGGATGCATGTTATATTGGAGAGGCGATGAAAGTCTTACCGAGTGCAAGGTGTGTCATAAGCCACGCTATAAAGACGAGACGTCTAAGATTCCGCACAGACAGATGTTCTACTTTCCACTTACACCAAGGTTGAAACGCTTGTATATGTCCAAGCGTACGACGGGGGCAATGAGGTGGCATGCCACACATCGACACACAAACCAAGATGAAATGTGTCACCCTTGCGATTCTGAGGCATGGAAAAGATTTGATGCAGACCATCCTTCTTTTGCTTTAGAAATGCGCAATGTGCGCCTAGGACTATGCACGGACGGGTTCCAACCCTTTGGCCAATCAGGGTCCCAATATTCATGTTGGCCCGTAATGATTACTCCTTATAATCTTCCCCCTGACATGTGCATGAAAGAAGAACATATTTTCTTGTCCTTAATTGTTCCTGGGCGGTCTAATCCGAAGCAGAAGATTGACGTTTACTTGCAGCCATTGATTGAAGAGCTAAAGACCCTTTGGAGTGAAGGTGTTGAGACCTACGATGTGTCACTCAACCAAAATTTCAAAATGCGTGCTGCCTTCATGTGGATAATCGGTGATCTCCCTGCATACGCAATGATGTCTAGGTGGAGCACGGCCGGGAAGATAGCGTGCCCCATTTGTATGGATCAAGTTGAATCGTTTCGACTACCTACTGGAGGAAAGCAATCGTGGTTTGACACTCATCGACGTTTTCTCCCCATGGATCATCCTTATAGAAAAAATAAGAAGAAGTTTATCAAAAATACAGTTGAGACGAGAGCGCCACCCATTAGAAAAACTGGTCAAGAGACACTACGTGACATTGTAGGTTTGGGCATGCGGAGGATCGTGGACGAAAATGGTGATGCCATTAACTCGGAGATTGTGAAGGATACTTCTTGTGGATGGAGAAAGAAGAGTATATTTTGGGATTTGCCTTATTGGGAGACAAATATGATTCGCCATAATCTCGATGTTATGCATATTGAAAAGAATGTGTTTGAAAATGTGTTCAATACCGTTATGGATGTACAGGGCAAGACAAAAGACAATGCAAAGGCAAGAGAAGACATGAAATTGTTTTGCTCAAGAAAAGAGTTGGAACGTGATCCTCAAACCGGAAAGTACCCTAAGGCTAACTACACATTGGATAAGACGCAGCGCAAAGCATTTCTGGATTGGGTAAAAATGCTAAAATTTCCAGATGGCTATGTTTCAAACTTGGGAAGATGTGTTGATCCAACAAAGCTGAGGATGTTTGGGATGAAAAGTCACGACTGTCATGTGTTCATGCAAAGGTTGTTGCCCATTGGATTCCGAGCATTACTTCCAAAGGTTGTTTGGGAAGCGATTACGGAGTTGAGTAACTACTTCAAGAGGTTAACATCCAAAACTATATCTCTGGAGGATCTTAAAATGTTGGAGGCAGATATCCCAATCATTTTGTGCAAGCTAGAAGCAATTTTTCCTCCTGGGTTTTTTAATAGCATGGAACATCTCCCCATTCATTTACCATACGAGGCACGAGTTGCTGGGCCTGTTCAATACCGGTGGATGTATCCGTTTGAGAGGTACTTTCAAAAGTATTAATTTTAAGTTGCAAAGTTTATTGGGTATATATGTCTAAAGCGTTGAAAATGTTGTAGGTACCTCAATCGCCTTAAAAGAATGGTGAAAAATAAGGCTCGCGTAGAAGGTTCCATAGCCAATGCGTATTTAGTCCGAGAGGCATCGTACTTCTGTTCTCATTACTTTGAAGAACACGTTTACACGCGAGCAAGAAATGTGCCTCGTAATGACCTCGAATCACGAGAAGGTGTTGATGTTACAAATCAAGATATTTTTGACATATTTCAAACTCCAGGACGTGTACAAGGGAAAATGCGTAAGAGGCAACTAACTGCAGAGGAGCTAAAAGCAGCACACCATTACGTACTCTTCAATTGTCCAGAGATTGATCCTTATATTACGTAAGTAGCTAAATTTGCTTATCATCTAATGCAGATATTGGTTTGTAATAGACCCGTAGAGATTTAACAAGTGTATGTCAGGTTGTGCGCAAATGAAATTAAAGAGTCTACACCACAGATTAGTGAAGAATCCCTGTTGAAACGTGTGGAAGAGACGTTCGCAAGTTGGTTCGAAAAACATGTAAAGTTATTTTTTTCTTTCTATGTGTAATATATGTGAGGTAATGCATATGTGCATGACTATTTTCGATTCATCTTCAGGTCGAGAATGATAGGTCTGTCCCGCAAATAATCAGTGATGTGGCCAAGGGTCTCTTATCATTTGCGAAGTCATACCCAATATACTTTGCAAACAGCTACTGCTTCCACACAGTAAAACATGGTTCAAAGCGTGCGGTGTATAATAGTGGGGTCTCTATTAAAGGCGAATATGGCGATTACTTTGGGGTATTAGAGGAGATTCTTGAAATTGAGTATCCAGCTTTGCCACTTAAACGTTGTGTCTTGTTTAAATGTCGATGGTTCGATCCGAGGTTGAATCGTGGGACCCGAGTACACAAGAAGTATGGTTTACTTGAGGTGCTTAAAAAGGGAGAGTTTAACCGATATGAGCCTTTCATTTTTGGGGCACAAGCAAACCAGGTTGTGTATGTGGAATACCCTTGCACGCAAAAGATTAAGAGTGATTGGATTGCAGTGTGCCAAGTTCACCCTAGAGGTAATTGGATTGACACAGAAAATACACTAGAATCAGTAGACAAGGAGCAACAGGAACCTTTTCAAGCAAATGGGACCGAGAGAACCACAATCATGGAAGTGACACAAGACGATGATATCATCACGCTATCACGTGAGGGAGATGCTAATTTTGCCGACGATGATAGTAATGCAGAAGAAGAAGATGAAGAACCAATTTTAAGCTCCGATGACTCCATAGAAGAAGAACAAGACTCAACAGAGAGCGAGTGAAATTAGATTGACAAGTAAACGTGTTTCCAATTCTTTCTAATACTGTTAATGACTGATATATATTTTTCTATATGAAATTTATTTTGTTTTATGAGCTAACTACACAATATTTTTATTTCCGTACAGATGAGTGATAATGAGAACCCCCTCCCCCACGAAGACTGATAGAGAGGTGTTGGCACGTTTGAGGAGGTCCGTCATTGGTAGATGGAGAGGCTCTTCTGGCCAGGGATCGAGCACAGCCACTACATCCACAGGCACTCCCTCTATTTCCTCGAGTCCATTCACTGACACACAGGTGTCCCCCTCCACCCCACGTACTACGCCATCTGGCCCTTGTACGTCAGGTATGCACCTCTCCTCTTAGAGACTAATATAGTAAACTTTTCAATGGATAAGCCATTAGAGTGATGTTTCATTTATCAAGAATCTGAAACAATGTCTACGCTTGTTACTAGCTCTTTTTAATGCATGTATTATTGTGTTATTGTGTAAATAACATCTAGGGTCGGGGAGAGTACTGAGGATCAGGAGGACGGAGGTGGCGATGACCACAACTCCGAGGACCACGTTGACGATGGACACAGTGGTGGGGCTCGAGATGGCGAGGGTCCCGGTCATCAGCGTCAGTTCGTGTATGTCAATTCGGATGACGAGTAAGTACAGTGTATATTTGAAGATTATGGTATGACATGCATAAAACATTTACAAATACCTAACACTTTTATGTTCACTACTTATATATGTTTGTAGGGTTACAATCACTAGCGCTGGTGCTGGTCTCATCACACCGGCATTCTACGAGAGGACGGACACAACTGGCATGTCGTGGGGCAAAGTCTCAGCGACGACGAAGGAGTTCTACTATCGAGAGTTCAAGGTTTTTTGGAAAAATTATGTTTTAACTTCTTTTGATCACTAGAAAATTAATATATGTGAATAGAATCTAAATTATTGGCTTTTCTATGATGTCAATGTAGAAAAATGCTAGAGTGGATCCGTCAATCGATGAGGGCAGGCTGAGGAAAGCTTTTCTCAAGAAAGCGGCTGAACGGTACGCAAATTTTACGTACAATCAAAGGAACCCAGGTCGATTGAAGAAGAAAAAGAAGGACCCGAGGCCATTTGAGCAGTTGAAGAAGGTAAATTAGTAATAGTTTTCATACGAAATCGTATTGCTATGTACAAGTAATTTTTATGACATATACAAGTATAGGTTTGGGAAGAGGATCCGGAGTTTCTGAAGTTGAGTAAGACTAAGAAGAAGAACAGAAGGAAGGGAAAAGAGGATGGTCCTGCTCTTGGGACGTATTGTGGAGGTTCAGTTCCATTTTCTGAAAATATGAATCGATTGGTAAGATATGTTTTTATAAAATAATAGTTTTGCACTTGTTATTTGATTTGATGGACATTAAATGTAAAATTTAATGGACATGTTTATTGAAACTTGAAGGCTAAGAAAAAAGGGGGGCATGTGTCGTTGGATGAGGTTATCATCCACACAAAGACAAGGAAGCACGACGGCAAGACTTGGGTGGATCCTGAACATGCTGAGCTACAGGTAGTTTCTGTTATACGCAAAACAGTTTGTGTTCATGTTCATAATGTTGGTGCTTTTGTCTTAAAACTTCTAAAGGCTGATACTTTATTCGATATCTTAGCGTGTGTAAATGAATTATATTATTCTTGTTGACGTTATTCTTCTTGTTGAGTTGATGGTGGTGTTGTTGTCGTATGACACTAGCTATTTGTGTTGTTGCATTGATGGCGTTGTTGTCCTATGACAACCTATTTTGTTTTTGCGTTGATGGTGCTGTCAACACTAAGTAAATTTTACGTTGTTATTGATCCATGGTAATGTTAGTTGTTAAGTTCTTGTGGTCTTGTTTTTCTTGTTTTATTGCTGTTCTTGACGCAATGATTATTGTGTTGATGTGTGTTATTAACTATTATGTATTTCAGGCTCAATTCTTCGAACTGCGCGAGGAGGCTACACAGAATGGGCTGCAAGTCACCGACGAAGAAATATGGTACTCGATAGTTGAGGGCCATAACGCGAAGAACCGTGTTCCTGGAGTTGGTGACTACGAGCGGGAAATGAGGAAGATGAATCCGTCCTCCAAACCTCGCCGTTCCAGCACGAGTAGTAGAAGCACAGCGGAGATATCAACACTCAAAGAGCAAAACCAAAGGTTGCAGGAACAAATTGATAGTCTAACCTCGAACTTGTCACTGACGATTCAAGAGGAGCTAAGGAAGCTATATGGTGGTAACCTTCCTCGACGAGGTGATGATGATGGAACAGGAGGGGCAGGGCAGCCCGAGATTTGTTGAGACATTTACGACCTTAGCTTCCTCCATTTTAAACACTTGACACTAACATTTTAATATTTGTTGTTAGAACATATTGAATTATGCTACATTCGCATTTGAAGTTTGCATTAAGCTAGATTTGAATTAGCAATTTGGTTGTTTGAAATCTTGTTTGGAATTATGTGTGAAGATTGAATGTGTTTTGCCCCCCCCCACACCCCATTGTAATAGGTAGTGCTGAAAACAGCAAAATTCCGGTTCTGGCAACAGGTCATCTGCGACGGACTGACCGTCGCTACATGTGCCGCTGATCTGCGACGGAGGATTCCGTTGCTAATGCCGTCGCAGATCTGCGACGGTTTTCTATATCCGTCGCAGATTTTGCTGGATGGAAAAAATGAAAACCCCGTTGCAGTTCCGTCGCAGATCTGCCACGGATTTTAAAGTCCGTCGCAGATTTTGAATCTGCCACAACTTTTCTGCGACGGAACGATTTCGTGGCAGATCCGTCGCAAAATAGAAATCTGCCACGGAAAATTAGATTCTGCCACGAAATTTTTCCGTTGCAGAAGAGGAATTTTCTTGTAGTGAGATATCAAAACATATATCTCCCGCACTCACTGAACGGGTTGATCCCCTAGCTTCTTGACTTGCACAAATTAAATAGGTAGTCGACGTATTGGTTCCCATATTTTTTGTTCATTCTAGCAACCAACGAAGTTATAACACACTATAGAATTTTAAGTTTCATATAATTGATCATTATATAATTTTAAAAAAATTCAAGTTCATTTCGTACTTCATCATATACAACGAAATAAAAAAATGAATTATATAAGCTCAAAAATGTTAAATTATATGCTGTTTGATTCCATACAAAACGGTCTTAGACTTTTGTAAATTTTGGGACAACAGTATATAGTTGGTTACTCTCAATCTTAAGATAAGTTTTAAATATACTCCCTTCATCCAAAAATAATCTTATCATTTATTATTCAGATGGCCAAATACTATTGCACCTTAAGCACTAAAATAACCATTATAGACTCTGAAAGGAAAGAATACTTGGAATCTATTCCAAAACGATTCCTTCCTTAATAACAAGTAAAGAAAGTATGTCTCATATGAATGATGGCACTTTAATACTTGCTTTGGATGAGTCTATAAAGGATAAAAGAAAGATTTCGAAATTATTTATAACCAGTTATAGCACTTATATGTCTAGGATAAAAGTCTTATCAAATAGTAGTTATGTGCTCAAGTCTAAAGAATCCAGGTAGATGGATCAAAGGACTAGGAATAATCTAAGACCATTACATACCTGGAAGTTTTTGAAACTTGTATGAATCTCAGGGTAAAGCCTTTTGGAAAGTGACTCTGAAAAAGGACCGCATGAAAATCGTTCCATAGAGTACCATGAGAAATGGACTTGATTCATTCTAAAGGAGTATATGTCCAACCTGAGCTAAGAGTACTAGTCAACTTTGTAAAAGTTAACTTTTTATTCTTAAGAAGAAACAAAAGAGTATGGTTTTCTAAAATGGCTTAAGTGTGAATGTTACACACAAAATAGCTCGTTTAGAACAACCATAAGGTAGGTTGAAATTAACAAAAACATATATTAACAAGTATTGACATGGTGTCATAGGCATAACAGTGAGATAAATTTGCAACTTTGGAAGCAACAAAGAGGAAGATATTTTAGTTTTGGTAGCTACTCACAAAAAGATAGCATTGCTCCAAGCGTTAGAAACCAGTATATCGTTGTACTGAAAATGATAGGGTTACTATAGGAGCTAAAGAAGATACACTTAGAAACCAAAACGTCATTAGATCTCACCACATTATACGAACAGTCATAAAAGTGAAAGTATCAAAATTTGCAAGATAAGAAAGGATAAACAATCTATTAACCTATTGACCTAGGCTTTGGGAAAACCTATACACGAGGGTCACCTTTCGTGCATGAGGCATACATGGAAACCATAACTGGCCTTAGTGCAAGTGGGAGATTGTTGAATATAAGTAAGCCCTAGAGGCCAACTTATGATTCCATATCTATATTATATCAAGAACAATAGGCCCTAAAGATTGTTTAAGTCGTCTCGTGTGATTTAAACATAGATTTAGTCCATAGAGTAGACGCTCTAGTAACACAAATGAGAACGATGATGTTCTGATTATGAGGCTGTTACTAGGGGTGTGCATTATTCGGTCCGGACCCGGACCGACCCGAAACCCGGCCAAAACCGGACCGGACCGGTCCGGACCGGTCCTTATTCGGTCCGGTCTTCGGTCCTCAATTTTTCCTTATTCGGGTTCCGGTCCGGTCCGGTCCACCGGGTTTCGGTCCGGACCGGTGGACCGGTTACATTTTATTTTTTTTAAATATTTTTTCTGTATAGTATTATAATATTGTATTTTTTAAGGTTTTTTCTTATGCCTAAAATTAATTTAACTTTAGTACTAAAAGTTTTTTAAATGTTTTGATTTTATTATTTAATATAATTTTTTAAATACATTTTCAATTCAAAATAAGATACCAATTCTAATGATTTTTATATATTTTAAATACGAAAAGTGTGAAAAAGTAAACATTACCTTTATATTAGCAATCTAATGCATTTCAAATTTATATACCAATGCTATCACTTAAATTTGTACTTTATCAATAATGAAACGATAATCCGCAAAAACAAACATTGTAAACAATCTCATGAACAAAAATAGTAAAAAATGTATCCGTTTGTCAAAATAAATCGAAAACTCAAAAAAGTATTACAAAAAGCAAAAATGAACAAAAAAGTAGAATATTCTCTATGTAAAATAAAAATTACGAACAAATTTTATGTAATACGGATGGAAGATATATATTTTGTTTAAAGTTTTTTTAAAAATTCAAAACAAATGTGTTTGACAATGTTTAGAGTATGTTACAATTAAAAATTAGTTGTAGTATTATTTTTATTCAATTGAATACTTTAAACTAAACAAATAAAATCAAATTTAAAAAAAAAATTAAAAATAACATTTATTCGGTCCGGTCCGGGTTTTACCGGTCCGGTCCCGGGCCGGTCCTTAGCTTAATTGGTCCGGTCCTCGGTCCACCAAATGCCCCTTATTCGGTCCCGGTCCGGTCCCGGTCCGGGCCGGTCCGGTCCGGGTTTGACCCGATGAACACCCCTAGCTGTTACAAAGATAGAGGCCACGTCTAAAATATCCTTAGTCGAATATTGTGACAATACGGACATCATAATATATCAAGACTAATACGTATGAGATGAGATAGCTGCGTCTCATAGGCTATATATAAAGTGTAATCTAAATCTGTACGTAGGCAAACATATTGGATATGTTGCTGGATTGACCCGCTATGAGAATAATATATGGGTTTAAGTTATAGTGTTAATATTATTCTCATGCGACCATTAGTATATCCTTCGACTTGAAGTCATTACGATCTTTGATAAGTTGAGTTGCATATTTTGAGGCATGGTTTATGCCATCTGAAATAATGGTGGATGTACAATTATGTTTTGGGTATGCAATGATACTTAAGCGAGGATGTGAATGACGTAGATAGAATTTATCCCTTCTTTAATGAAGTATAATATCTTTGGGCCCACTTATTGATGTGACTTAGGAAGTGCATGACCATGCCCAAATAGATATGTTATTTGAATCCCACAAGTCAATCGAAGAATCAGTAAACCATCAATTTAACTATAACAAGGTGACACACCCCATAACTTGTGTCAAATCAAGATATTAGTGATAAAGGGATAAGGGTTATACAAATAGGATGTGTCGTTGAAGGAATTGTTCCAAGAGCTTTAATCTATAATTTGGGGGTGATAATGTGTTGCTAGATACTGCTTATTACTTGTAGTATTCTATACTATGGCCAATTTTATAGATGCCTAGAATAGGTTCACACACATAGAACATATGAAAGTGTAGAATATTTAAGTGGAGTAAAGTTGCATTTTATATATATTGTGTATATTACATTGTGTGACATTATGATTAGATACACAAGAAAATATATAAATAAATATTTATATTTGGACATTTTAATTATATGATAATTAAGTTTGTCAAATATAATTAATAATAATAAATATATATATTTGATATGTATAAATAATAAATTGTTTATTATTTTATTATTATTAAGGGAAAAATATATTTGTATATTTAATATTTGGACATTTTAATTATATGATAATTAAGTTTGTTTAAGGAACAAAATATAGCATTATATTTATATTTATATAAGTATATGTGCGTGTATTATTTATATATATATATATATATATATATATATATATATATATATATATATATATATCATATATGTATATATGTTTATGTATATTTCAGATATAGATATAATAAATGTTATATTATTTATTTCGTGTCAATTATATGATAATTAAAGTTGACAAAATAAATTAGAAGCTTCCTTAAAGTGGGATTCGAAATATTCTAAGTAGAATATGAATGTGATTTGATTTCCTTCCTAAACTCTAAAAGGTACATTCCTATTAGGAATAAGAATGAGGATTATGCTCCTTATAAATAGGAGATCATCCCACCCCTTTTTGGCACCTGTGATTTTTGGCCCTAGCATTATTTTAAGAGACAAAATTTTGTTTTGTTCTCTTAATACTTTACACCAAATATTTTATATTTTAGAAATATTCTAGAGAAAAATTACTAGCATAATTTTTTCTAGAACGCTCTTCATTGTTCGTGTGTCTCAACTAGAGGTCATACACTTTTGTGGCTAGCTCTTGGATCAGTCCATCAACCTACACATATCGTTGCTTGCTCGCCAAGAAAGGTATATTTCTTAACAATAATGTATAATAATCATAAGTGGTCCTGGGTGGATCTATGTTTGGACACCAAAATTTTTATATTTTCGCTGCCCTATCCAAGCGTAGAACCCAACAATTAATTCATCCATCATCTATCCATCACCCTTGTCTTTTGAGGTTTTGCTCCATAAGAGTAGGTCGGGTGTACCGGTTGTCCATTGGACCAGGTAGAAATTATCATCCCTACTATCTTCTAGGTTATTTCTAGCTATGTGATGTCCCTCTTTCTCTTTCCCACGGCTCTTTTTACGCGGATCGGAGCATTCACTGAATGACTTGGGAATCACTATGTCACCATAATTTCTATAGGGAGCTTAAATTCAGGAAGGTCGTACAGTTCCATTTAGTAATGTTGGGGAAGATGGCGTGGAAACTAATGTCCCAACCTGATCTTCGCATCTCCCGGTATTTAAATCTATGTATTTTCGAGACACTTATATTCTTAAAGCACGTATTGACTTAAATCCTACCTTTATTTGGCGTAGTGTTTTTGAGACTCAAGATTTAATGTGGAGATTTATTAGTTAAAAGGTTGGTTTGGGTAAGTAGGTACATATGTGAGAAGATCCTTAGTTGGTGGAAAGAGATAAAATGTGGGTGACTACATCGAATGTCGGTGCAAATGATCTTTAGTTTCTTAGCGACTTAATTACAACATCGGTCATGCGAATGAATAATATTTAATATTCATGACCGAATGTGGATACAAAATGATAGTATATTTGGTGTCTGGAAAGTACTCAGTGAAGAGTGCTTAAAGGCCTTGATGTGGAATGTATAGGTTTGAGACAATATCAAAAATGTGATACTCTTGATAAAAGTTATGGAGGGTCAACACCTTTCCAAAGGTGCAAAATCTAGTTTTGAAGTCTCTCAATAACACTCTTTCTTGTCTCAGGAACCTTGTACAAAAGAGAGTGAGTGCGCATGATATTTTTCCACTCTACCATGTGGCATGAGAGGCTACCTTGCATAATTTTGTATTTTACCCAACAAATTTGGAGAGAGTCCTTTCATGGTTGGTATGCATTGAATGTGGAATAATTTTTAGATATGTTGTGCATTGTTCATACCATATTCGATGGGTAAGCTTCAGAATGTTGGGCGACATCGGCCATAGTTTCTCTCTTGAGGCACTAAGTATAGCAGACGCCATATCAAGCAGGCCATCGACAAATTTCATCAAGGTAAATGTTGATGCATTGGTGGGTATCATTCATGGCTCTATTGGCTTCTTATGTATTGCTAGGGACCATGGATGGTAATTTATCAGGGCAAAAAGTGTCTAGTGCAGGGGTAGGTTCGGCCCGAGAAAGGTTGAAGTGATGGTTATAAAAGAAGCTTTGAGTTGGTTGAAGGCTAAGGGTTGGAAGCGTGTCATTATGGAAACAGATTGTAAAGAAATCTTTAATGGCTAGGGTGAACATAGCACTAGGTGGTCTTATTTCCACTTTATCATAAATAATTTTAAGATTCCCAGTCCATCTATGGTTGAGAATTTAGTGTTTATTTTGTTTTTGTTCTACATGGTAATGGGGTTGTGCACTTATTAGTGCACGTTCACCTTTTTTTTGTGAACATTAGGAAGGGGGTTAGTTCATCCTAAAACTTTATTACCACATCTATTAAATGTAAGGTTTTGATTTAAAAAAATAGTGCTAAGGGTACCATAATATTGGGCCCTATTTTGATACTACCTTCTTACACACATACACAAACACTAGTAATATTATGTGTCTATGAATACCAATAAAAAGAGTGGTGTCAAAGTTAAGGTTAGGATTGGGATAATGAAACTTAATTCTTTGGCTTAGGCCAATGCAAGTGCAGTGGTACCTCAATCCTGACATATTTTACCCCACCTTTTTACAGACATTCATACATGAGAATTTTTTAAGAGTTCGTATTGTGAATATCAAGAGAATAGTGGTCTTAAAATTGAAGTCACAAATAAGGTATCCAAAACATAATTCTTTTTTAGAACAATACTAAGTGTACCCCAATTTGGAAAGCAACTTCTTATAGGCATTTAAAATCACTAACACAAATTAGCACTAATCTTTGTAAATATTTGTATGAAGAGTCATTTCAAAATTAATCTCAAGTTGACCAGAGCTTTGACACTAATTCGTTAGAAAAAATTATGGCTTATAAAAAAGAGTGAAGTAATTTACCTCGATTCCAAAAAGCTTTACTATGAGGTGAGCAGCAGAGAAGGATAATCTGGATTCCAGGGAGAGCTTCTTTCGGTCAATAATGGCTTTTGCTTTATAAATATAACCCAATGGGTTTTCTTGAAGACCAATGAATAGTGGAGTTAGTGCATATCCTATCTTGTTGCCCCATTTTGCCTTTGACTTCTTTTCCATCATCTCAGCTAATGCCTATCGGACAAGTTACTTGATCAACCAATACTCATTTATGGATTAATGGATACATATTCTCCCAATTTCATCCTAAATGTGTAGTACAAAATTGCAAATATAAATAATCATATACTCTACAATATATTACATATTGATTACCTCGAAAAAAATTATAAATAGAAAAACTGTGGATTACATATTGATTACCTCAAAGAAAATTGTTAGTCTTTACGACTTGAATTAGAAAGTTAATGTCGGTTAGACTAGGAAACCTGTAAAGGCAACCATAATAAGAGTCGTAGTCCTAGTATTATTGTTAGAGTCTATTCCACTTCAAAAGTTGAAAAGAAAAGTAATCGACATATAATCTCTTGAGTTGAACTAAGAAATTGATTGGATTCAATCTTTTAATGTGGTTAAGTTAAAGTGTCTTATGGCCTAATCCAGTAATCCAGTAACCATCCAAAAATTCTATCATGGTATCAAAAACAGTTTTAGCCCACCTCATTTGTTAAGGTTTTCGTCTAGACATTCATTCTTAATGACCATAGTCTTTAGCCCAGTTGTTTATGTGGAATGTAAATCTAATGCCCCGAGGCTCGTTTACCTAGATTGCTCGTCTAGAAGTCCATACCCATCATAGCATGGTCCTTTCGGTGTTTGGGGGTAAAAAACTCAAGGGATGGGAATTGATTTGCAAGTGGTCAACCAAATAGATTCAAAATTGATTGGTTTTCCACTTGAGGGGGAGTGTTAAAGTTGACCCTGCATAAAAAGTTGAAAAGAAAAACATCGGTATATAAGGTTTTGAGTTGAACTAAGTAATCGATTCAATTTAATATTTTAATAAGGTCCAACAAAAGTGTCTTATGGCTCAATTCAAGAACCTTTACCCCATCTAAAAAATCTATCAGATTTGTTGTGGTAGGTCTAGCTTAGTACTATAAATAAGACCTCTTTGAGGTTAATAGAAAGGGGATGTACATCAACTTTATTCAGCTTTTATTTTGATAGAAAGGTCATTCTTTGCTAACCTTGTGCTTTTGAATATTTTTAGTGTCGTTGTGAGGTGGAGCGTTCATAAAAAAGTGGTATCAAAGCGAGGTTGCAAGAAAACAAAGAGCTGCTTGCGTTTAGAATTTGGAACCGTTGCGCTATTCTTAGATTAATGGTTACGGGGATCTTAATAAATTTGTGGGACTATCGAGCTTTTTTTTCTTTTTTGATCGTGTACATGAACAAGATCTGAATCCCGCCAGTGCAGGTCACCGTTGTTGGAAAACATTTTCACATCGACGTTTTGCTAATGACAATGTTTGTTTCTGCTTAGGTTTTGATATTTACAAACTGTCGGGCCATTGAACAAAATAAAAGATTCAAAGGCCTAGCAAAAGTTCTTTAAAGGAATAAAAAACACAAGAAAGGCATTGATGTTTCTGAAGATGATGACATTGTTGTTTCTAAAGACGACGATATTGACGTTCTAAAGACATTGTCTAAAGACTTAGGTTTTTGTTGTAATAAGCCCATTCGATTTCTCTAAGTCTTGGCTCAAAAAAATATTTTTCTTGCATCACAATCGTGTTTTCACAAATCTTTTTAAGTTTCCAAAACCCCTGGTCCTTGCCTTACAAAACCATAACCATTGGTTATCGACATTCGGTTTTCAGCGTTCGATATTGGCATTGATTTTAGCCAAATGGTTTTTGAGTTTTTATATTTTGTTTTTGCTTTGGGCACATTTAATAGTTTTCCAAATGTTTAGTTTTCAAAAGCCATAACCTTCGATTTTCAGCGTTGGTTATCGGCGTTCGACATTGGTTATTAACGTTGGTTTTTGGCATCCAAATCGACCAAGTGGTTTTCAACTTTTTTTATTGGTTTTTACTTCAGGGAACATTTAAATGGCCTCCCAACAAAAACTTTCCAAAAACCCCTTTGGTTTTTTGTCTTTGGTCAAAAACCATGAAAATCATCTTTAATTTGGTGATATGGGGTTTTCACCTTTCCACCACTTGGTTTTTACTTTGGGAAACTTTTATTTTTAACATCGATTTTCGGCATTAGCTGCCAAACCATGGTTCTAGCATCCAAACAAAACATCTATGTAGGCATACCCAACATTGTTGTTTTGACAATGGCCGTGGGTTTCAAAATAGTGATGTTGGACTTTGAGCATACATGTTTTGGTCAAATTAGCTCACGTTCGTTTTTGGCAGTAGGTTTTTGAACAACGATGTTCAATAGTGAACATCGATATTTTCAACTGACCGTTGAAGTCTTAAAGACAAAATCATTCCATTTTTGAAACTCAACAACCCAAACATCGATATAGCCTTCAAAACATCGATGTTCTCATGACCGTTTGGCTATTCAAAAGGAAACTCAAAGCCAAAACAGCAGTGTTTAACTATATGAACATCAATGTTAGGCCAGTTTTCAGTAGACCAACTTTTGATTTCCACAAATCTTGCAAATCAACCCCAATCTTCTTCTAACCATTGCGCCTTGCTTTTGTGTATAAAAGGGGTCTCTTGGGTCTACTTTTCAAAACGATTCCTTACACATTTGATAGTTTTATAATGTATTCCATAAACTCTTTACATAGCTTTTTTAGGCCATTTCTTAAGGAATTGAGTGTGTTCATGATATAAATTAGTTTACTCATATTCTACTCTTTAAGAAAGATTTTGTTATGGAGTGATTAATTGTAGTAAACACTTAAAGGGAGGTTTGTTTCCTTCATTGTACAAACAAAGGGTATATTCCTTCACGTTGAAGTCTTGGAGTTTGGTATCTCCGAGCAAATGTTGTTGATGCTTGTGTGACTCGAGTTCTCAGGATGTAACAGTTTGCCAAGGACCCGTAAGCTTAACGGAAATAGTGTAGCTCGAGAGAGTCTCTCCGGAGACTGGACGTAGCCATAAATTATGGTGAACCAGTGTACATCGGGATGTTCTTTACTTACGCTTTTTAATTTTTCTCTTTACTTTTTCCCTGTGATTTTTATTCTGCAAAAATTTATCAACATTGTCATGTCTCACACTATTCACCACCCCCCACCCGAGTAAAAGGCACTTATTCTAATAATCGTCCAGGTTGAGAGTTCCCGCCTCTAGTTAAAATAACATTCACGCAGCAGGGCGAGGACGTCGATATGAAGGAACCGAGGATAAAAAATTGAAGAAATTAGAACTACGTGCAACTTCTTTCTTCCTATCAAAAATTGAATAGTCATCCTTAGTTCTTTTCTTCGATCGGAATTAGAGCTAAGGAAAAGGCATTGTGGAAAGGTTTTTCTGTAATTTTCTCTACCAAGAATAATGACTGAATCTATTATGAAGATTGAGAAATTCCCAAGAAGGAATCTTTAGTCTCTGGAAGATCAAGATGGAGGTCTTGCTCGAATCGCAAGGCATGGACACCTTTGACCATGGAAAAGGGAGGCATGGATGTTGCATCAACAAAGTATAAATTGATGGAGGGGGCACACACACACATCATGTTGTGTTTGTCACATGAGGTGATTTTGGAGATTGTAAGGGAAACAAAGGCGGGTGCTTTGTGGCTCACGTTAGAAAGTCTCTACATGATGAAGAGTCTTACTAGTAAAGTAATGTTATAGCCAAATTTTTTAACCTTATGGATGACGAAAGGAACAATCCTGAAGGATCACCTTGTCAAATTGAACACAATTTTGATGAAATTGTGAAAAATTGAAGAAAATATGGACGATGAAGTGCGGTCAGCTCTACACTCTAAAGAGATGTGCCATAAGGGGTAAGCACGATTGTGAAGGACCATGCCTATGCATTGAAAGCGACAAAGGGAGGAAAAGGTAAGAAGAACAAAGATACTTGGTGCACTTAATGCAATGAAAAGAGGCACCCAAAGAGAAATTAAACGAAATAGGGCAAATAAGAATAGATCGGAACAACAATTGTGGTAGAGACAGGTAACTCATCCAAGGACCATTATGTTCTATCAGCAAGATGGATGCGTGGGTTCTTGAATCTGGAGCTACTTATCACATTCTCTTTAACAGGGAGTTTTTCTCAAGGTACTGCCAAACGAATAGAGGTTCTATTCACATGGCGAATGGAGGTGTTTATAAGATAGTAGAAATCAGCTAATTTAGATTCTAAAATCATGATGGGAAGTTATGTACATCGAAGAAGGTTAGACATGTTCCATCAGTCACAAAGAATTTGATCTCCCTATGGCTACTCGTTGGAAAGGGTTTCGCCTTTAAATGTGAAGGTGGAAGCTTACATGTCTACAAATGTTCAAAGATACTTCTCAAGGGAGTTAAGGATGGGACTCTATAGTGTTAACAAGGGTTCGCTGATCATAGGGTCGATTAGAGTTGTCTTAGCCGAGTTTCAACAAGCCGATCATACCAAGGTGTGTCATATGAGACTCAGTCATATGTAAGAATGTGGGATGCAAAAACTACACCAAAAGCTAAAGAGGCTACGCATAGACAATAGCTTAGGGTTTTGTTCATCACAGTTGGATGAATTTGGCAAGGATCAGGGAATAACTCGCCATCGCACTATTCGGCACATAAATTTGCAGAATAGTGTAGTCGAAAGAATCAATCAGACTCTATTAGTGAAAGCAAGTTGCATACTTTTGAATGTAGGTCTTGCTACGCGCTTTCGGGGAGAAGTAATTTCTCTGGCCTTTTATCTTGTAAATTAAGCCCCATTCCGTTCAACTTATTTTTTATGTTTTTTTATTAATCTTATTAAAATCAGAATGAATCAGATCAGATCAGAATGAATCAAATCAGATCAAATAATACCCAATCAGATTAGATCAGATCAGATCCAATCAGATCACTACAGATTAGATTAGATCCAATCAGGTCAGACCAGATCCAATCACGAACTATTATTATTATTATTATTCTTAAAAATGAAAAAGAATAAACTTTAGAAACAAGTTAAATAGAAAATTGAAAAAGTAATCTTTAATTATTAGACGTTGGAAAAATTATTTTTAAAATACATTGACAATGTCAATCTAACTCTACTTTTAAAATACATTTTTATTGCCACTTGTAATTTGAGTCTCTAAAGTTTTGATCTTTACTACATCGAGTTGATCAACTTTGATCATGACTTAAATAAAATTAACATTTGATATTCATATACGGAGTATACTTTAGTGTAACTAAAAAAACTATTATATCTATGGTGTTATATTAATAATAAAAAAAGTTTCGTAGTACAAAGCACACGTTGATGTTTTATAAGGATGAGATATTTTAATAAAAATATTAAATCTTCTCTATATTGATTATCTAAATTTAATTACTTTTTAATGTATATATGAATTAAATATCTATTCTAATTTATATATGAACTAATTATTAAAATATTAAATCAATATTCTTATTTCATAAAAAATAATCATATAATAAAAAATATTATTACATTATAATATGAATTATAATATGAATGATTATTTTGATATATGAATTAACTAATTTTATTTTATTACAAAATAATCATAAAATAAAAAATATTGATTATATTATAATATAAAATGTCATTACAATTTTCAAACGTTATTATAAAGTCAAATCAAATTATTGATTTGAATTTTAAATCAAATCATAATTAATCAGACCAAATCAGATCAGATCTAATCATATCAGACGAGATCAGATCAGATCAGATCAGATCCAATGAGATCAGACCAGATCATATCAAATTAGATCAGAACTATAAAAAATCAGATCAAATCAGAAAAAATAAGTTGAACGGGATGGAGCCTTAGAGTCCTTAAGCTAGCATTAAGTGGAAGATACCGATGAAGGTATGGTCTGGAAAAGCCATTGATTATTAAATCAATATTCTTATTTCATAAAAAATAATCATATAATAAAAAATAATATTACATTATAATATGAATTATAATATGAATCATTATTTTGATATATTAATTAACTAATTTTATTTTATTACAAAATAATCATAAAATAAAAAATATTGATTATATTATAATATAAAATGTCATTACAATTTTCAAACGTTATTATAAAGTCAAATCAAATTATTGATTTGAATTTTAAATCAAATCATAATTAATCAGACCAAATCAGATCAGATCTAATCATATCAGACGAGATCAGATCCAATCAGATCAGATCAGATCCAATGAGATCAGACCAGATCATATCAAATTAGATCAGAACTACAAAAAATCAGATCAAATCAGAAAAAATAAGTTAAACGGAACGGAGCCTTAGAGTCCTTAAGCTAGCATTAAGTGGAAGATACCGATGAAGGTATGGTCTGGAAAAGCCATTGATTATTAAATCAATATTCTTATTTCATAAAAAATAATCATATAATAAAAAATAATATTACATTATAATATGAATCATTATTTTGATATATTAATTAACTAATTTTATTTTATTACAAAATAATCATAAAATAAAAAATATTGATTATATTATAATATAAAATGTCATTACAATTTTCAAACATTATTATAAAGTCAAATCAAATTATTGATTTGAATTTTAAATCAAATCATAATTAATCAGATCAGATCCAATCAGATCTAATCATATCAGACGAGATCAGATCAGATCGAATCAGATCAGATCCAATGAGATCAGACCAGATCATATCAAATTAGATCAGAACTACAAAAAATCAGATCAAATCAGAAAAAATAAGTTGAACGGAACGGAGCCTTAGAGTCCTTAAGCTAGCATTAAGTGGAAGATACCGATGAAGGTATGGTCTGGAAAAGCCATTGATTATTCGAAAATTAGGGTTTTTGGATGCGAAGCCAATTATCATATAGATGACGGGAAGCTAGATCCAAGAGCAAAGAAGGGTGTTTTCATGGGCTTTGGAATAGGTGTAAAAGGATACAAGTTTTGGTCGGATGGGAAGATCATACTGAGCTAGAATATGGTCTTCAATGAGAATCTGATGCTAAAACCAACCTTGAAGATAGAGATTAAAGCTGCAAAGAAGAAGGTGGAGGAGCGGTCACGTTTGGATAATCGTAACGAGCTTGAAACGCCACCATCACAACCCCCAAAGACTGAAGAGAAAGAATTGGAGGAGTCTGAAGAGAATACACCATCAGAGGAAGAAGTGCATGAGTATTGCTATGAGTCGTGCAAAGAGAATTACAAAGTTACTCACAAAACTCGAGAATGGCTACTTGGTGGGGTATGCTCTTCAAGTAGCCAAAGAGGTGGAGGATGAGTCGTCCACCCTTCGGGCTACGATTACTAAGTCAGAGTCAGAACGAAGGATTGCCATGATGGGAGAAGAGATAGAATCTATAGAAAAACTAAACTTGGTAACTTGTACCATTCCCACAAGGGAGAAACATAGTCACTTGCAAGTAGGTTTTTAGAAGGAACGAAGGAATTACCAAAGCGGAAGACATCAAGTATAAGGCAAGATTGGTTGTAAGAGGGTTCAATCAGAAAAAGGAAGTTGATTACGATGGGGTATTCTCACTAATGGTTAGACACATGATAAGTCCATTTCGTTCTTATCATTTACATCATATTCTAAATGTTATTGCACGTAAATAACATTTAATCATCTCATGAAATGTGTTTAAATGAACAAAACACTCATTTCCGTTCAAAGAGTCATAAAAAAGGATTCCACTTGAAATCATCATAAATCATCCATTTTATGTTCAAATACTTGAGAAAAAAGGGAATAAATCATCAAAGGATCAAGATTCGGGCATGAACGAGCTTCCGTGAGGTCAAAAACAACGTTTGGGGCCAAAACGAAGCAAAATTGGGCCAAAATCATGAACCAGTCGCAAAGCCCAACAGACCAAGGGCCTGAGGTGTCCAACTTGGACGCTTGGGAGTTGGACGCTTCAGCTGGATTGCAGCCCAAGAATGACACGTGGCAAAATCTAATTGGTCGGGACACCCAAGGCGTCTAGATCAGGACGCTTTGACTTGGACGCCTTGGCTCCGTTCCTATAAATACAACACGATCCCTCTCATTTTAATCATCCAATCTCTCAACACTTTTTCGGGTTTTTCCCTTTCATTTGCTCAAGATTCATTGTACATTAGTTTTAATAATAGTTTTTAAGTATTTTCTGAGAATTTGACTCCAGATCTGTTCTGTTCCACTTGTACGGAAGCTGTAAGTTTACTTTATTTAATAAAATGTTGTTTTAATTTATGTTTGCATAGTATGAGTTAGGGTCTGGATCTCTGGGTCCGGACTAGTTTGGTTGTATATTTTGAATGTTAAATTAATATTGGAATGGTTAGTCAATTGTTCTTGCCTTATTTAGTTATTTAATCTCGAAGGATTTAATTAGCTATTTGTTGAGAAAATATTGTATGCCAAAGGGCTATGATATTCAAGTGCAACGGATTAAGTACAAATCTAGAAATGGATGAGTAATAATAGAAATATTATTATTCCAATTGTTAATTAAATATGGTAAAATAGATCCAAATGATGTCCTAACCCTAGGTTCAGATCTATACTTATACTATGCAAAATAAATTTATTATTTTTTACTCTGCCCTTTTTATAATCATTCCGAGAAGACTTTCATAAATCTATCCTAACCTTCGCCTAGTTAGAGTAATTAGACTAATTCCCTTCGTCCACTCCTCGAGAGACACGACACTCGATCAGGGTTTACTACCCGAAACTAACCCTTTACTGGGAAGGTTTAGTACCCAAAAAACTACGATTATCAACACACTTCGATCAGGGTTATACTATCAATGGTGGCATACCACGGCATGGAGCTTGAACAACATGAAATGCAAACAACTTTCTTACATGGAGAAGAAAGAAGAGATATACATGAGCCAGCGAAAGGGTTTCCAATTTCCTGGAAAAGAAGACCATGTGTTCAAGTTGATGAAGTCCTTGTACGGAGTAAAGCAATATCTAAGGCAGTGGTACAAGAGGCTTAATAGATTTATGCTGAAATTAGGCTATCAAAAGTGTGAGTATGATTGTTTTATGTATCACAAGAAGTTACATGGTGTATCACACATTTACCTAGTTCTATATGTGGCTGTTATGTTGCTTGCAATGTAGAATATCAAGGACATTAGAGAACTAAAGAGGTATCTCAGCATGGAATTTGAGATGAAGGATTTAAGCTGCTAAAAAAACCTTAGGAATTGAAATATATATGTGTGTGTGTGTGTGTGTGTGTGTGTGTGTGTGTGTGTGGCTGTTATGAAGCTTGAAGTTTTAGTAGGACCTTTGAGAGAGTCTCTCGGGGGACTGGATTAGCCACGAGGTGGTGAACCAGTATAAATCACGGTGTACTCCTTTCCCTTGCTCTTTACAATTTTTCCTGCAATCTTTATATTATTATCACACACGCGATTTACGCACATTCTAGCGAACAACTCTATTCACCCCCCCTCTAGAGTTGCACCTTTGTCTAACAGATTTATGGTTTAATCGAGCAAGGAACATTGCAGTGTCGTGAAGTGGATATTCAGGTACCTTAAGGTTACATGAGAGATTGGCCTATGGTATGGGGTTAATGAAGAGATCTTGGTTGCTAGGTTCTTAGATTTAGACTATGTAAGTGATGTTGCTAGCAGGAGAAAGATGAGGGATATGGGTTCACTTTGGGAGGTTTTGTTTTGATCTAGAAAGTGATGCGATAACCAATGGTGACTTTGTCAACAAAGGAATCAAAGCTAATGGCACTAAAAGAAGTAGAGAAGGTGGGAATATGGTTGAATAATATGGTCAATGATCTAGGCCTCCATCCAGATTTGGAAACAGTCTACTATGATAGCTCGAGTCCGATTTGCTTGACTAAAGATCAAGTCCACCATAAGGAGACAAAACACATCAACGTCAGGTATCATTTCTTGAGAAACTATAATAGGATCAAGTTGAATAAGGTGGGAACAGCTGACAACCCCACAAATATGTTTACAAAGCCAATTCTAGAAAGCAAGTTCAAGCTTTGCTTTGATTTTCTCAATGTCATGAACCATTAGAGTTGTTGGGGCAGTCGGACTTAGTGGGGTCTAGTGAGTCTTTATGACAAGAGACATTAGGAGCAAAGAAGACAAGCTTTGTTTATGTGAAGAGCTAAGTCCAGGTTGATCCTTGGACTCTTTAAGGTGAATTCCCATAGACAAGCTTTGCCTGTTTTATTTTTGAGGTATCATTAGACTCCTAAAGGTGATTTCCCTTGGCCTACTCTTTTTTTTATCCACTTCATGCCAAAGCTTCGTCTAGGGTGATTAATATATTAGGCTATATAGTTGGGCCTATCAGAGAGGAGTGACTTTGAAACTTAACTCAAGGAGGCTGAAGTAGGAACTCACTCTTGGTCTACCCAGCTTGGCATGCCTGCTTGACCTCAAGGGTAGGAGTTGGGCTCCTTAGTAGATAACTTACGTTTACATAGTAAACTTAGTCATTATTTTGGGTAGTTCTTGTTTGACTGCGACCCAAAACCATACTTTATTTGGGCCAAGGCTCATTTACATTGTACTTAGTATATATACCATCCCCATGTCTTAGAGTGGAGGATCCATCCATTCAATCTAATCCAACACCGTACATACTGCATCTTCCCCATCTATTTTCTACCCCGCGGCCCCTCTTCACTCTAATGGAGCCTAGATATATAGCTTTCTACCACCACTTAGTCTAGGATTCCAATGAGAGGATATGCTTCGAGAAGGACATGGTAGGCGCATGTCAACATCCTCTACAACTTTGAGAATGACATGGTTGGCGCATCTCAAAATCCTATGTTCGGACAAAGTTTTGAATTCCATAGTTTAGTCATAAAAACATTAGTCCAAATTTTCTAAAAAAACATTGTTGAAAGTTTGAAAGAGTAAGTATGGAATCAATTTATTTACTAGCTTTGGACTATTTTTCTCTATTTGAACTATGGAATTTGGAGTTTTTCCCAAGGATGAAAGTTGTAGAGGATGTTGGAAAGAATTCAATCGTGCTTGACATAGCACTTATTGTTATACCTTGACTCTTGCCCGATGACAAAAAGTGTGGAATCGATGAAGAGTCATCGGAGGCAGTCACATTTTGTCAATATTGTTTCTTTTTAAGAAAAACACAAATGACGTCTATTCTACCCTTCATTACTACTTTTCACTTCTCTTGGTTACACAAAAATCTCCTATTAAAGTATCCCACATCAAAAGCTTGAAGAAAAAATAATAGGTATATAAGCACTGGAGTTGAACAAAGAAATCAATTAGATTCAATCCTTTAACACAATTCATCCAAAGTGTCATATTATCTTGTCTACTTATCTCTATCCCATCCTAAACTTATCATGGTCCCTGAATTAGGTTTTGGCTCACCTCGTTTGTAATGCTCTCTGTCTAAAAGTCCGTCCTAACAGCCCATAAGTTTTTAGCCTAGTTATCCGGATGAAAACGGCATGGGCTCATTTTACACAATTATTTATCTAGAAGTCCATTCCAAGTGATCTTGGTCCATTAAGTCTTGGTGATACATTTTGGTCCTTTAATTTCCTAGGGTGCGGGAATCCATTATTTGTAGTTAGTGTTTAATCGATTAGATTTAAAATGGTTTGATTTCCCACTGATGGGGGGAAGGTTTAAACATTTCCACATCAAAAGTTTAATTTGTAAAGAAAATAAAAGTATATAAGCTCTTGAGTGGAACAAAGTAATCAATTGTGATGGATATGTTCGGTCGAAAGAGAAGTGTTTATGTAATTATTCTAATATATTGGGCAAAACATTTTATTTTTAATAGCATTTCTAGTCAAATTCGAGTCTAACCTCCTCGAAAAAAAACCTTGGCATTTACCTTGAAAGTTGCAACTACCTAAGCTACTGCACATCATACTCAATTCCCCCACAATTTATATGGTAGAGCGAGTTGTACCATTTTTACGGTACAATCGGTAATTGGATTCAAGGAGATGCCGGCGAAGGGGAGGTCGATAATTGGATCGAAGGGGATGCACTGCGTCGATTGAAGGGGAAACCGACACATAACCCTAGGTGGGACAAAGTGTATCATGGCGGCAGCAATTGAAGGGCACAGCGGCAGAAGATCGGAACCCTAGCTGCAAATCCGACGCAACCATCTCCTCCCTTCAATATGTGCCCTAATTATTTCAAGGTGAAGCATTGAAGAAGATGAAGGTGGCGGCGGTGATGACAGCGGGTCTACTGTAACGACAACGGTTGTAGGCAGCGATGATGGTGGCGGTAACCAACGACTTTGATTCTTCATTAATAATTAGGTTGTTTGAATGGTACATTTTTTCACAATGAACACTACGTTGTTTCAAAATGAAGACTACATTATTTGTAAAATCAATATAGTATAATTATAATGAACAAATGTGTAATACTCCCTCCGTCCTATAATGATCTTCCCAGAGCACTATTCCAACTTCACGGGAATTTATATTTATTTGTGTTTTTTCATGGCCTATATGATAAAATAAAATATTCTTGTCACCACTTGTTTTGTTGAACTTTTGGTGTAGTTTTTAAATATGTATGTTTTATTTTTTATTTCTATACCAATATTTAAATAAAATAGATTGAAAAAACTTGGGATTTTTCTTCGTTTTGCGAACCGGGAAGATCATTATAGGACGGATGGAGTAATAAAATATTGTTATTTCAGAATGACCACTACGTTATTTCAAAAAAAAAACACCACAGTATTTCAAAATGAATTCTCTTTGTACTCTAAAATGAACAGGAATTCTCTTTGTACTCTAAAATGAACAGTGATGTTTTATACAAAAAGAATACTACTTTACTTCAAAATAAGCACTATCGAATTGAACCATATTTCATGTACATCAGCTATACAATATACCCACTCAATCCCCCCTCTCCGTATATTACGTGCATGAAAAATGCTACGGTCACCAAAAGGTGATCCCAATTCCCAATTTTCACCCTATACATCAGCCACATTGAGATCTACATACACTTATAGTCAAATTTTATTATTCTTAACCATTACATCATATTTCGTCCGTTTTAAAGTATTTGCTTAGTTTTATATTTCTGAATTAATTACAATCAATATTTTACCAATATAATTAAATAAATTTTTTTGATATACTAATTAGATAAAATAAATATTAGTTTGAAAATATTATGCAAGATAAATTTAATAAAGTTATTTTTATATTAATAAATAATATGGTTTATTTTTTTCACTTTTAATTGTAAAAAGACAAAATTGAACAAATAGTCTAGCAACGAGGTAGTGCTATTTTTTTGGAAGTAGGTAGTAATAATATTTTGTAATTAGAAAATTTAATATTTTAATATTTATATTAAAGAATTACAGTGTATGAATCATTAACAATCAAAATTGATGAAGTTTGTTTTCAAAAATTAAACTATTATCTTTAATTTGAGAAAGAAAAAAATAATTAGGGTACGCAAACACTTCCCTTTTCCCAAAATAAAATATCCTGTTACTATCTTGACCTCCCAATAATTTTTGATTACTTATAAGTTTCCATTGATTACTCACCGTCTGAAAGTATTTTTCTATCTTTAACTTTTTATAGTTAATCTGGATTGACTTTTCATCTATAATTGAAAAACAATTATGTGGTATATTAACTAGATAAAACAATGTATTAACAATATTTTACAAGATAAATCTCATAAAATTATTCTTGCATCAATATCAAATATATAATTAAATAAAAGTTCATTTTATCAATTTGACTGCAAAAATTCAAAACTAATAAACAAATATTCTAGGACGAGGTAATATTTGATAAAATAAAACATTTTGCCACATCTTGTTTTATTAGAATATAAAAAATTTTCTAAGTCACAACCACAAGCTTGAGCTTTTTGGTCGAATTGGTTCCTTGACATAGTATCAGAGCCTTCGTGACCAAAAGGTCCCGAGTTCAAAACTCACTGTCACCTAATTTTGAAAAGAATAAAGTTTCACGTGCAATGGTGAAAAAAACCATCCCTGCGCCCATGCCTGCATGTGAGGCGACGTCTTAAAATATAAAAATGTTTTCCGAGCCACAACCATAGGCTTGAATTTTTGGTGGAGTTAGTTCCTTGACATAGAAGCTTTGTTGTTCAAGAGGTCATGAGTTCGAAAATTTAATATTTTTTGAGCCTCAACACCACCCAGTATAAAAAAATTAATATTCAGGTGCAAGGCTCGAGCAAAAAAAACAAATCTCGTCTGCAAGTGAGGAGGCGTGTTACAAGATTGAGTTGGTTCCTTGACATGTTCCATAGAAATTTTGACGTAATAATTTAATATGTAATTTTTAATTTTTTTAATATTGATTTGTAAATTAAATATTTTTCAAAGATGCAAGATTTTACTCATATTTTCAAGAGTGTACTCAATTTTGAGACCAGGGAATTTCTTGAAAAGAATAAAAAATATGAGAATACCAATATGAGAGTTCTAACTATTTTAAAGAGTTTTTTGTGCCGATCATTGACGTTGATCTGCAAGCCTGTAGGCGGTTAACTAATTACAATGTCAGTACACTCCCATCATAGTATCATTGCTCTTTCATCATACTTTCATTATATAGTCTTATTGAGACTTTTTATTTAGGTGATTCCTATTTTGATAATTTAGTTTATGGGTGTGTTACTTAGTTTAAGAACTTTAGGAGGAAGAACACTGCGGAGCAATGTTGATGAAGAACTAAATAGTATAAGGAATTGTGTATAAACGTTTTCAGACCAAAGTTATTTAGGGGTAAAAGAAATACTTCAATCGGATAAGATGTTTATCAAGAACAAGCACAAGAAATCAGATACCTCAACCTATACCACGAGACTCTATTTATAGAGAAGAAGAAAGCATTTCAACGAAAGGTCTCCCCGCCAGGGGCTGCCACCCCTCGGACCTTGCTACCCAGGGGCTGCCGCCCACGTACCCCCACTGTGAATTTGTAATATTGTTGAACTAGCACGCACTCTGCGCCTCCTAACTCGTTTGACAACATTTATTTAAATTCTTGTCCGTCTAAGTAACTTCAATCACACAAAATAGCCGATGACACTAAAATCACCAACACTTAGGCTATTGGCCTATTTGGGCGTAGGCTTCAAAAGAGCACAGACATGACTAATTTGGCTATGGTGTCGTTTGGCACCACTGCATGTGACCATCGGCATCAGTATGGATGGGACTAGATTTGTGTGTACAAAATTTGTAGTTGATTGGGATTGCCCTTCTCACCTATCTTAGCTATCGCGGTTCTAAGGCTCGGTTTGTTCAACTTATTCTTTCTAATCTGATTTGATTTTTTGTAGTTCTGATCTGATCTGATCGATCTGATCTAATTCGATCAGATCAGATCTATGGATCTCATCTGATCTATCTGATCTGATCTGATCTGATTAATTATGATTTGATTTAAAATTCAAATCACTAATTTGATTTGACTATATAATAATGTTTGAAAATTGTAATGATAAATCATATTATAATATAATTAATATTTTTTATTTTATGATTATTTTTTAATGAAATAAAATTAGTTAATTCATATATTAGAATAATCATTCATATTATAATGTAATAATATTATTTATTTTATGATAACTTTTTTATGAAATAAGAATATTGATTTAATATTTTAATAATTAGTTCATATATACATTATAATAAATATTTAATTCATATATACATTAAAAAGTAATTAAATTTAGATAATCAATATAGAGAAGAGATAATGTTTTTATTAAAATATCTCATCCTTATAAAATATCAGCGTGTGCTTTGTACTACGAAACTTTTTTTATGATTAATATATCACCATAGATATAATAGTTATTTTAGTTACCCTAAAGTATACTCCGTATATGAATATCAAATGTTAATTTTATTTAAGTCATGGTCAAAGTTGATCAAGTTGATGTAGTAAAAGATCAAAACTTTAGAAATTCAAATTACAAGTAGCAATAAAAATTTATTTTTAAAGAAGAATTAGATTAGCATTGTCAATGTATTTTAAAAATAATTTTTCCGACGTCTAATAATTAAGAATTACTTTTTCAATTTTCTATTTAACTTATTTCTAAAGTTTATTCTTTTTCATTTTTTAGAATAATAATAATAATAATAATAATAATTCTTGATTAGATCTGATCCGATTGGATCTGATCTTATTTGATCTGATCTGATATGGTCTCATCTTATATGATATAGTCTAATCTGATATGATCTGATTTTAATAAGAATAAAAAAAGCATGAAAACCAACGGGGCCTAACTTAATTCTGCGTGGGCACACTGCCATCATAGTTTAAGTAAAGTTAAAAGTTGGGCAAGAGAGAGTAATGGCGACTTGATGAATCACAATAATTAAGGAAGATCGGACCTTAATTCCTGCAGATGGTCTGATGTTGAAAATCACTGCGCCTCTGAGCCGAACAGACTTGGGCAGATTATTTTTGTTGTCATTGCTTTCGCTCCATTTTTGCTTACCTAAAATATCAATATATAGAGATTATTGGATTAACACTTGAATAAATTTTAATTAATTATAAGTCCATAATTCTTATTTAATTTTATATCAATAATTAAAATTAGAAAAATCTTTAGAGATAGAGATATCATACCTTGTCTGACCCACAATATTAGTTCAATTTCTATTGGAAAATAAATGTGATCAACTTACTCCAGCAAAAATTATTTAAATAAGTTTCTTGCTGAATTCGAGAGATCAGAATCCAATTCAAGCAAAAGAAATAAAGTTTACCGTATTTCCGGTTCAGATAACGTGACATCCCGGCTTGTAATATCCCCATCAAGACATCATTCACGGTCTGAAAATTACATAGTAAGAATTAAATAAAAATATATTTAAGTATCATTTGATGATAAAGTTTGTAACAATGTTTCAGATAGATTTTTAATAGTGTGAGAAGGTTTGAAATTCCAACGTTAAAATATAAATCTTGATAAAGTTTCCAAAATAGATACCGGTTAGATTTTCAGTGGGCCGTAGATAATGAGTGGAGTATTAGGTGAAATTATTCATTTTGTTTATAAATTTTGGATCTATTTAATACGGAGTAATTAAAATCACTAAACCAATAAGTGAGTTTCACCTTTCTTTATATTGGGGTGGTATTTGTTGAATGAATCCGACGTGGGAACGGAGAACTACCAACACCATCTCCAGTGGTAAGTACTAAGGTCCCGTTCCGTTTAACTTATTTTTTCTTATTTTTATTAAAATTACTACCAATCAGATCAGACCAGATCAGATCGAATCAGATCAGATCAAATCAAATCAGGTCCAATCAGATCAGACCAGATCAGATCAGGTCCCATCAAGAATTATTATTATTATTATTAACAATGAAAAAAAATAAACTTTAGAAACAAGTTAGATAGAAAACTAAGAAAGTAATCCTAAAATAAAAAATATTATTAAGTAAGTTATATATGAACTAATTATTAAAATATTACTTTTTAATAATTAAAAATAAATATATGCTAATTTTGACTGAGAAAGTTATATATTATTAAAAAATATTAGAAAGTTATATATGAAGTAATTATTAAAATATTAAAATAATATACTAATTTCACAAAAAATAATCATAAAATAAAAAATATTATTACATTATAATATGAATGATTATTCTAATATATGAATTAACTAATTTTATTTTATTAAAAAATAATCATAAAATAAAAAATATTAATTAGATTATAATATGAATTATCATTACAATTTTCCAACGTTATTATAAAGTCAAATCAAATATTGATTTGAATTTTAAATCAAATCATAATTAATCAGGTCAGACCAGATCAGATCAAAAACAATTAGATCAGATCCAATCAGATCAGATCAGATCAGAACTACAAAAGATCATATTAGATCAAAAAAATAAGTTGAACAGAACGGAGCCTAAGGCCCCGTTCCGTTCAACTTATTTTTTGTTATGTTTTCTTATTCTTATTAAAATCAGACCAAATCAGATCAGATCTAATCGAATCAGATCAGATCAGATCTAATCAGATTAGATCAGATCCAATCAGATCAGATCAGATCCAATTAGATCCAATCAAATCAGATCAGATCAGAACTTATTAAAATAAGATCCCATCAAGAATTATTATTATTATTATTATGTTATTATTGTTGTTGTTGTTGTTCTTAAAAATGAAAAAGAATAAACTTTAGAAACAGGTTAAATAGAAAAATGAGAAAGTAATTTTTAATTATTAGACGTCAGCAAAATTAGTTTTAAAATACATTGACAATGTCAATCTAATTTTACTTTTAAAATATATTTTTACTGCTACTTGTAATTTGAGTTTCTAAAGTTTTGATCTTTTATAAGGATGAGATATTTTAATAAAAATACTATCTCTTCTATATATTGATTATCTAAATTTAATTACTTTTTAATATATATAAATTAAATATTTATTCTAATGTATATTTGAATTAATTCTTAAAATATTAAATTAATATTCTATTTTCACAAAAAAATAATCATAAAATAAAAAATATTATTACATTTTAATATATGTATTAACTAATTTTATTTAATTAAAAAATAATCATTAAATAAAAAATATTGATTATATTATAATATGAATTATCATTACAATTTTCAAACGTTATTATAAAGTCAAATCAAAATTATTGACTTGAATTTTAAATCAAATCATAAATAATCAGATCAGACTAGATTAGGTCAGATCAGATCAGATCTAATCAAATCAGATCAGAACTTATTGAAATTAGATAAGATCATAAAAAATAAGTTGAACGGAATGGAGCCTAAGTAGTCTAGTCTAGCTAGTTCATATATGGATAAATGGGTCTAGTAGTATTTCAATCTCTTTTTATCTACTATGGTGAATATAAAGATGAATCGTATTCGAATCGAATTTGGCTCTAATACCATATTAATTTTCAGTGGGTCAAATGAATCAGGTGGAGTATTGGGTGAAATTCATCACTTAACATTTCAAGTCCAGATTCATTTTATGACCCAAAAATTTTAGAAATGAAAACGGAGAACTACCAACGATGTATGTACGTGAATGTGTGGGAGAAGATTGAATTGGTTACCAGTGTGGACGGGACTCAACAACTTACCACGTTGAGTGCATTTTTTATGAGTTTGATGTCATCGAGACTTATTGTGCGATGCACGAGCCGTCTCCCCGGCAAGTCTGCTGCTCTGCCGCCACAAGAATCAGTAGTATGACTCTTCTTGATTATCATCCCTCCTCCCTTCAAGGGAGTATGGGTGTCCTTGAGAAACAGGAGAGTGGCCAAGAAGAGCAGCATGTCAACGACTGTGTTCACCACCAGCATCAGAAACAGGAACGGGCTGCCGAGCAAGAAGCCGAATCCGGGTCGTCGTCGGGCGGCGGTGGGGATTGTGGGCAGGGCATCGGGATCGGAAGTCTTGCGGGTGCAAGCGAGGAAGAGAGAGATGAGGGAAATGCCGTCCCCGAGGGAATGGTGCATCCTCAGGATTCCTGTGGAGTTTGCTTCAGAGGTTTTCACGTTCAGTATGTGAATGTCCCACAATGGCTTCGACATGTCCATTTCCTTGGTGGTCAGGGATGATGTGTAGTTCTCCACCAACATGTCCGCCGCCGTGGCTTCCATGTCCGCCGGCTCCAATTCCGGGCATATCACGTGCTTCTCCACATCCACCTTCCCCCGAACCCACCTCTTCTTCCCTGATCTCTTATCCTCCGACTTGTAATTTTCATTATTATATTGTAGGTCAAATTATCAATCCATAACATATAATCAAGAAAAATAGAATGAAGAACTTGAGAACTACTGTATATTTGCTTTGCTTTGCTTACTAGAGTGCTAGAGAAGCGAGGGTGATTGACCAAGGTGGACTCCAGACCCTTCTTGACGACTTCCACGTCGATCTTTGTGCTGCATCCCAATACGGCGATGATGTAGCAGTTGAGGTTTCTTGTGTGAAAGAGGCGCGTCGCCGGGCTCGCCGGCTCCTCCTCCGCCGCCGCCACCCCTTCTAGCACCGCCGCATGGTGCTGGTTCCGGCCGTCATGCTTCTCCCTACTGTTGTTCGCGGGGGCGGCAGGAGTTGTTTTTGCTCTCGATGTGTCTATGGGTCTGAGAGGCGGCGGCGTGCTTGCCATTGTTGGTACGTGTGGGGAAGCCAATAACCAGCCGGGGACGATGGGAACACCGGCCACTTCCTTTGGGACCAAAGTATTCAATTCAATGTGAGACAATTGAAGATGATAATGCTCAACGAACCGCTATCATATCGGGTCTCCACACCGTACCCTCTTTGCACATATCTCCTCCTTAAATCTTTTCTGCCCTCGTACTGTCATGACTTTTCATTGTACTCCTCCATATTCTTTAATGCCGCTGGGCCACTTTGCATCCGCATCCCCATATCAAATGAGACACAATTATTACTCTCTCACTTCCGTTTTCAACTTTACTTTTTCAACCACGGTACACCCATTCAAATTGAATCCCAAAAATATGCATAAGTACTCTAAGAGTGAGTCTACATACACCCAGATAGAATATGTTAGTTTAATATAAAAAATTATACTATCTCAGAGTAATATTTTGTATCACTGTAAATTATCATATTAGTATTACACATGTTTTTGGGGTACAATTAGTTTAATTCTTACCTTTTCTCGGTATGAAAATTACTCGCAAAATCTTAACTTACTGTTTTACGCTTAATTTCCATTCGTGCCCTCCCACAACCCTTTTATTTACTTCCCACTCACCCTTCATTTATGCCCCACCAACCTTTTTTAAGGGACACAGTGGAAAATAAATTTCATTTTACAAATATCTTACACTTACACCCAGAATATATTCTAAAGTTTTTTTTTGCACAAAAAACACAACTTCATTCCACAAACAAATAAGAGTACATAGGATTTAGTCTCCCAACCTTAACTCAACCTCTTGTAATTAAAGTAACTATGAATATAGCTATAAGCAAATTCAAGAGATTCATCTAAAGTACATCTCTTCTGATGACAAAGCTTGTTCATCATTCTCCAGATGTAACGCCCCAAAATATACCCTAGAATTATTAATGAATAATTATTCAATTAATCAAATTTGTTTTGATTAAAATAATTTATTGTTGGGCTTTGGGCCGAAATAATATGTGTTTGATATCCCATATTATAATCTGGATAAATCTCAAAGAGATAAATCCAACATATTGGTTTATTGTGTGATCTTAATTGGGAACCTGTGTACAGACCCAAGTTAAGAATAAATGAAAAATTTATTTATAATGTGAACTTTGAAACGATTTATTGAAATAAATCATCAAAACAAATTATATGAATTAAATGTGAGCACCTTTTTGAGTAAAGGTCAAACAAATCAATTTTGACACCTGTCAAAGTCAAACACCCAAAAATAGGATGTCAGAAAAAATATTATAAATAAATATAAAATTATATCATTGGATAGAGTTCGACTGTCTGACCCCAACGGTTCAATTGGATTTCAATTTGGAGAAAGTTGGACCAAAAAGTGTACCCCGACTGGGACCAGAAATTAGTCCTAATCAGGGACTACACTCCAAACGGCGCTGCTGATTCGAACGGCACACTAGCCACACCAAATATTCAGGAAATTTCTTCAGCTGGCTTCTTCTTCTTCCTTCCTCTATTTAAGAAATCCTAACTCCCTCACTTCTCCACCAAATCATCCCATATTTCTTTCTATTCTGCTGCCTTAAGATAACCGGAAGTTTCGCCGTTCTTTCGTTGGAATCCTCGTTTAACTTCGAAGTAAGCCTAACAAGAAAAGGTATAAATATGGAAACTTCTCTGCCATTTGGATCGGAGAATTTATGGAGGAAATCGGGTTTTAAATTACCAGAAACCGCACGATTATATAGCCAAAGGGAATAGGCCGCGCCTAAAATCATCCCAAGCGCTGCTAATGTGGCTACTAAGCTATTTCTTTGGAAAGCTCCTACTAAGATGAGAAATTCCCCGATAAAGCTGCTAGTACCAGGTGAACTCATATTGGCCAAAGTGGAAGAGAAGAAAATGGTAGGGAGATTCGGCATGGTGCTCACTGAACCTCCGTAATATAATGACTAGAATGTTCATATAGGTCGTTTCTACGTTCATAAATGGTCATTTGGTTGAGTTTTGTGTTTTACATGCTTGAAAAACCAAGAATCATAAACCTTGAATTTGTTGTTAAAACTTCTAATTAATGGTATTTAAATGATTTATAAACATTAGAGAACATTTTTATATAGTGAAATTGAAGATTGGTGACTTAAAATGATGTTTTGAAAATTTAACCCGAGGTTGAATACGAAGTACTGTTGCTGGTATGCAGCAACGGTCGACCGTTCTTTCACCACGGTCGACCATTCTAGGATTTGAAACTCCAGTACCACAGTGGCAATGACAGTCGACTATCGCTTGAAAACGGTCGACCGTTCCAAACATTGTTTGCAACGAAAAATGCTATTTTTGAGCTCTAAAATCTTATTTTTGATACCAATCAATTATGATTAATATAAAGATGATTTCTAGGAATAAAAGTGATGTTTTGACAATTAAAAAGACCTTACGTGATGCATGACGGTAAGCTAGGGTGTTAACACTCGAAGTTAGACCGTTAATTGCTATTGCTTTGAATGTTATGTTGATTGATGATTATGATGAATGATTATTATGGATGATTATGATTGATGAACCTACTCATTAAAATGATTATTGTGAATGATTGAATCATGATTAAAAATGAATATATTGACGATTATTAAATGATTTGTATTGTTAAGAATATCTAGAAGAACTCTAAGATATATTGATGTTGGTTTCTAAGACTATCTAGAAGACCTCTAAGATGGCTTAGAAATAGGCCTTGCGAGTATAATTATGAATATTCGGTGGCCTGGGTTAAAACGTACGTACGGGATCTACAAACCAAACTAGAGGAACTCGTTTGGTGATACCACCCAACCCGACAGTGAGCATTCCGCTATTCGGTTTTTGATTAACCTTAAGCGAAGGTAAGTTTATCTTGAACTAGGCCTAGCTTAAGGATTGGATAAAAGTACTTTAGACTAGAATATAGTTTAAGAATTTGTTAGAAATATCTTAAACTAGAATTCGTTTAAGGATTGATAAATATGAAAGATATTGGCCTTAGACTAAGAATAGTTTGAGGATATTGTTGAATGACAAATGTTGAATATGAATGATGAATATACATGTTGAATGATTGAATAATGAATGTTGAAAATTGAATATTGATTATTGAATACCTGAACTGAACATTATGTGCATGATATCAAATGAATCGATTATGAATTGAAATTCAGTTTATATGGATGTTCGACGCATTAGATATGCTTACTCAGCTTCAACGCTGAGCGTGTAGTATGTTTTATTTGCTACACGCATGTTAATAGAACGATGTGACGTAATCTTGGAGGCAGACGAAGGCGAGATTGTCGGAATGGATGTGATGGTTTTGAATTGAAATACATAAATAAATTATGTTTGTAATTATGATTTGTTAAGTTTCCATGATATTGAAAGCTCCGTACTGTTTATGTTATGGAAAATACTATTGTGATAAATAAAAGTGTTTGAAATGTTTTAAATTCTTACGATTACCAAGTTAATGCTTTAGTCCAATAGGGGCTGCAGACCTGAACGGATTAGGGTGTTACACCAGATGCAATACATACTGCCTGCCCGTATTGCACTGAGTTGTTGTCTGCGCTCCTCTTCAGCCCCTTCTTTTGAATGATGTCCTCAAGCACCTGGTGATTAGTGATCCCCACCTGTACGTTGAATTTAGATAGGCATGAGTTAAGTATATTTTGGGCCACATTACAATCCCAAAACAGATGCCTATTTGTTTCCTTTGCTTGTCCACATAAAACACAGTTCTGGTCTATAATCCATATATTTGCCCAGTCTCTCTTTAGTCTGCAGTCTTCCCTTCATAAGCAACCAAGTCATGCACTACATTTTAGGTAGGGCGATAGGATTCCACACTGCATCTTTACACCTTGGTACCTCCCCTGTGCCTTGTAGCCAATCATATCCATCTTTGATTTTGTACTCCTGGGTCTTTGGCATATGTTTAAACTTCTCTCTCACTTTGATCATCTCTATTCAATAGTGACATGCATCCTTCTTTGGTTTGTATTCCCAATAGTCAGATCCTTTTAAGTATTTGCTATGTATCCATTTTACCCATAGCACATCCTTCTTTCCAGCCACATCCCAGTTCAACTTCATAATACCTGCATTACTCCAGTTTAAAGCATTCATAATCCCCAGGCCTCCAAACTTCTTCTTTTGACACACCGCTTCCCAGATAACCAAAGGCACCTTAGTATATTTAGATGAACTCCCCCATTAAAAGTTCCTACTAATTGCCATAATCTCTTTCATAACTCTCTTCGGTAAAATGAAGATTCTAGACCAGAAAGTTGTGATCCCCATCCACACAAAGTTTATGATCCTCACCCTTGCACTATATGAGAAATGCCTAGTACTCCATGCTGTAATCTTATAAGTAAGTTTATTAATCAAAGCATCACATTCATTCCTCTTCGGCTGTTGTTATTGGGCTTCCTAAGTAAGTAAATGACAGTTCTCCCATTTTCATTCCAGTCAGACCCAGTAACTCCCCTCTTTGCATCTTGTTTACTACTCTAAAAACCACTACAGACTTATTTTTATTGATACTCAGCCTAGTATCTAAATGAAACTAGTCCAACACCCTCATAATACAATTAATAGAATCCTTATGAGCCTTACTACTATTAAATCATCAGCAAAGCATAAGTTCACAATCTTAAGTCCCCCACATTTTGGATGATACTTAAATCTTTCTCTCTGGACACCCACTTGAAATCCCCTTATCAGATATTCCATTACCAACACAAAAAGGAGAGGGGATAGAGGGTCCCCTTGTGTAACACCCCAACCCGCGTAACCCGAATAAATAGGTTAGCGAACCGGGTTGCTACTAAATTGGTATCCACACATAATACTTCCAATAAATTAAAACATTTAATTAAACATCCAAACATTTCAATTAAAACTTAAACGTTTATCGGAGTTAATTCAAAACAACGCGGAAGCAAAACTGTTATTTTAAATAAACATCTTTAATAGATCATTATCAGAAAACGAGTTACATTACAACCATCATATCTGTTAACGGTTTGAGTCCTGCATCCGTACATCTCCTCCATCTCTGTGCCCTCCAGGATCAGCTTGTTATTACCTACGTGTAGAGAGAGGGAACAAACTACACGCTCAGCGATAAGCTTAATTCAGGGAACATCACTCAAATGGGGTTGTTTTGTCGATTTCATCTTGCTGCCCGTTAGTACCGCTGCCAACCTAACACTGCTACCTCGTCAAACTCGTTGCTGCCCGGAGGTCGAAATCACTCCCCAAATCTGACCGCCATGGACTGGAAGTCGCCGGAGAAATCTGTCACCGCCACCGCTGGAAGCTGACGCAACGGCTAGGATCGACGGAGGAACCTGTCGGTTGTCCTTGCCGGAGAAGAATCGCTGGAGTTTGCCGGAACAGTGGGGGGCGCTGGGTTTTGAAGGGTTTCTATTTCCGAGAAGGATTTGACGGCGCCACTGTCCAATTCGCCATCGGGAGTCGCCGTCGCTGTTGTGGCAACAATCATGCCCCCCCACTGTCCAATTTGAAAATTTCACTAGTTTACTCGTAACGGTTTCACAACAACTTTTCGTTCAACAATTCTTCATGCAATCCGTTCAAAGGGGATTTAGATGCTTCAGGTGACGGGACACAACACTGTCTTCCCGTTCAAACGTACACGAGTCTACGTTGTTGGTAGAATAAAATTTTCCTCATTGATATCATCAACGAGATTCTCTCGGAATCGTAGGAGCGTATAGACTAGTTTGGTTGGGTCACAATGATTTCTTAAATGCATTTATTTAGAATACGTTCTTCATTATGGTACCAGACGATACCTGTGATGGTACGGGGTACTGTTCTCACGGTACCTGGGTACCTGTGCTACGGTACCAGGGGTACCGTCGAATCAAATGAGCCCTTCCGGTAGGGTTGCCACGGTAGCTAACTACCGACCAGGCGGTAGGGCCTACCGTCCGTCCGGTACCTAGGTACTGTACGGTTGCAGCTACCGGCAGAGGTGAAAGCAACCAACAGAGTGTGACGGTAGCACGGTACCGTCCCAGCGGTATCGCCTACTGGGTGACGTAACAGTTTTCATATTTACACTTGTTTCATTTTCAACATCCAACCAACAATAATCTCATAACAACTAATACCAATTGGTTCATAACAACATTCTAAACATTATCAAGCACATTAATCCATTAATCAACGCCTAAATCATGCATACTACCCTTTTTTATTTAATGACACAATTCCCAAAACCACAATAAACAATTATACAGATAAATCACATAGATCAACCACGATAACAATTTGAATGAAATTTCAAACCTAGATGCACATTCTAGTGTTAGATGTCCACGTACTCACCGTGATACGCTTAATTCAGGGAACCTCACTCGAATGGGGTTGTTTTGTCGATTTCATCCCGCTGCTCATCGGTATCGTTGTCAACCCAACACCGTTGCCTGGTCAAACTCGTTGATGCCCGGAGGTCGAAATCACTCCCCAAATCTGACTGTTATGAACCGAAGGTCGCCGGAGAAATCTGTTTCCGGAATGGAGGTCATCCCGCCGCCGCTGGAAGCTGACGGAACAGCTGGGACCGATGGAGGAACCTGCCGGTTGTCCTTGCCGGAGAAGAATCGCTGGAGTTCGCTGGAACAGTGGGGGACGCCGGGTTTTGAAGGGTTGCTATTTCCGAGAAGGATTCGACGGCGCCGCTGTCCAATTCACCATCGGGAGTCACCGTCACTGTTGTGGGTGGTCTCTACCGTCGTCATCCCCCCTAGCTTGTCGGAATCGCTAGAGTTGCAGGGCTGCCACCTGCATTCGTTGCCGGAACTAGGGTCTCCGGAAAAGGAGGGCGCTGAGCAGAACGGGGTGGGAACCCTTCCTTGGGCGATCGTCACCGGAAAGTCGCAGGGTCGCCGGGGTTCAGGGTCGCCATCTCTGTCGTTCGTCCGTGAAGAAGAAATGGGACGCGGCGCTAGGTTAATCGAAGAAGAAGAGGCGAAGAAGGAGATAGCCGCGTAAGAAATACCTAGGGTTTTGCTCCCTAATTTAAAATAACGTGTCTGAGTAAAAACACACTTCCGATTGATTAGTACTGATCAGGCTTTTAATTTAAATCTTTACAATTATAATCAGATTAGTTCGTTATATTGAGACATTTACAATCTCTAAATTATCTTTTAATTATTTAAAAGAATAAATTATCATAAATAAATAATTCTTATATATTTAATTAGCAAATAACTTCTTCGCCGGTTCTCAGGGCGTTACACCTTGTCTCAGCCCTTTCTCCCCTTTTATATACCCATGCTGACCCTCATTCACATTTATAGTATAAGTAGGGGTAGTTACACAGAACACTACCCACTTGATAAACACATCAGGGAAATTGAGGTATAGTAGCATACCTTTAATAGCCTCCCAACTTACTGTGTCATAGGTCTTATGTATATCAAGTTTCATCATACATCTTGATGATATATTCTTCCTGTTGTAGCCTTTAGCTATTTCCTGACACATAAGCACATTGTGAATTAGCTCCCTCCCCTGGACAAATGCTCCCTGGTTTAGATTAATAATATAGAGTAGGACTTCCTTCATTCTTAAGCAAATCATTTTGGAAATTATTTTGTAGACAGTCTTACAGCAAGCAATTGCTTTGTAGTCCTTTGTATTTTTTGGATCTGAGATATTTGGAATCACTGTCAACAGAGTGGCATTCACTTGAAGGAGTGTTTTTCCCTCTCTAAAGAAGTCTAAAACTGCTTTTGTTGTCAACTCTTCTACCTCTTTCCATCTTCCTTGAAAGAACCCACTCCCATATCCATCTGGCCCTGGGCTTTTATTCTTAGGGATATAAAAGACAGCTTCCTTAACTTGTACACTGAAGGGTCTAATCAGTCTCATTTGTTGCTCCACGGTTAGAATTCCTCCAGATTAGCTATGCTAGCATCAATCCCATTTGTTTGATTCTTTGTTCCCAGAATCTGGGTATAATACTTCACAAACATATTTGCAATGATATATGTTCCTTCTACCATAATTCCTTCCTCATTCTGGATCTCCACTATGTTGGAACACACTTTTTATTACGTTTAACTAAAGTCGTGTTCACTTGTGACAGGTTTTGATAATTGCCAAACCGCCGGGGATATGAAGAGTTTCGTTGAACAATTCGAGGCGTGAAGAATGGCATGGAACAAAACCAAAAGACTCAAGGACAAAGATCAAGAAATGAAGACTTAGTCGAGTCGGTCTTATTGTGATCAAAACCGACAATCAATTCAAGTCTCGGTTCTCAAAGAGTCAAAATAATTTTACAAAATCATAAAACGTTTTTGTGCATCAAATAAACGTTTTTTAAAAGTTTCATTGTATTAAAATCCCTAGTTCTTGCCCAGACCAAAAACCACCTCGGTCGGCGTTCAGCGTTCAGCATCGGCGTCCGGCATTTGGGGTTCGGCGTCCGGTTTTCGGCGTCCAAACCAACTCGGTGGTTTTTAATATTTTAAACCTCGTTTTTACCTCTGGGCATTTTTAAAAGGTTCCCAAATAATTATTTTATAAAAACCACTTTTGTATCTTGGTCAATTGGTCTAACACGTGAAAAACGGTCAAAACCGTACACACGTGACTAACGACCTCGAAGACTTGGTTTTTTATCAAACAAGTCTTGATTTCACTATTTTATACCATATACAATGTTTTTCAAACTTGGTTTTTACTTTTGGGAACACTTCATTTTTGGACCTCGGCTTTTAAGGTTAAGTTTCTCGCCGGATGGTTTTAGTCAGCTGAAAATCGATTGTCAGGTAATGACATTCGAATATTGGCTGCTGCAGTTCTGAACCTCAAGCTCAGAACCACCCAATAGTCGACTGACACCTATTGTCACTCGACTGTCTACGTTTAACTTCAAACCCAGAAACTTCTGAAAGGCCTGATAGTCGAATGACAGGTCTTGACAATCGACTATCAGTGTTACCTTTGTCCTCCAACGGATAGAATTTTAAATTTTTGGACAGGGAATCTTTTGATAATCGATTATTAAGCTATGACAATCGACTATCACCCTGTGTCTCTAAAAAATTTGTCTTCATCCTGTTTGAAAGTTTAGCAACGGGTTTATCCCATTTTAGGCTATAAAATGGCACCCAAATCCTCTCATTTCAAACACAATTCTTCAACATTTCAATACTCTTTCATTGCATAAGCATTCCTATTTATTCTTAGCTATTTGAGAGCCAATTCTTGAAGAAATTGTCGTGTTCTTGAGCGTTTACTAGTTCACTCATATCTACTCTTTGTGAAAGTTTTATTTCCAAGTGTTTAAGTGTTTTTTATAAACTTTAAGGGAGGTTGTTCCCTTGTTGTAAACTCGAAGGAAGTCTTTCTTTCCTTCGTGAGAAGTCTTGGAGTGCGGTATCTCCGAGCAAAGGTGTTGAGGATCGTGTGACTCGAGTTCTCAAGTTGTATCGGTTTGTTGAGCACCTTTAAGCTTAACGGAGTTAGTGTAACTCGAGAGAGTCTCTCGAAAGGCTGGATTAGCCACACGTTATGGTGAACCAGGATAAAATTTGATGTGCTCCTTCCTTACGCTCTTTACTTTATCGCTCTCGTTTTAATTTCCTGCGATTTTGTTTTAAACGCTATTCACCCCCCCCCCCCCCTAGCGTTGGGCCTATTTTCTAAAAATTGGTATCGGAGCCATACTCTCTTAAAGACTTAACCGTTTGAGAGAAACGATCAATGGCTTCTACTCAAAATTTTTACGCAGGAATAGGTGAAGGTCAATCTACCACGAGGCCACCATTATTTGATGGAACAAATTATACATATTGGAAAGAGCGGATGAGGATTTTTATTCAATCCAACAACTTTCTTTTGTGGAGAATAGTAAAAAATGGTGAAGAAGTACCCACAAAGAAAGTTGGGGAAACCATCGTGCACAAAACTGAAGATGAGTATGATGAGCGGGATATCAAGAAGATAGAAAACAACGCCAAGGCTATCAACATCATCTATTGTGCCGTAAACCCGGATGACTACCGGAAGATTTCTTGTTGTTCTACCGCCAAGGAAATGTGAACAAGCTAGAAATCACATATGAACGTACGGATCAAGTCCGAGAAGCTAAATAGATTTTCTAACCCATGAGTATGAACTATTTGATATGAAGGAGAACGAGAAAATCGACCATATGTTTTAACGATTTTCAAAAATCGTAAACGATCTTCATGCTCTCAAGAAGACATACACGGACAAGGAGCTTGTGAGAAAAATCCTGCGGAGTCACACTGGAATGGCGCTCCAAAGCCGATGCTATCCAAGAATCCATCGGCATCACCAGTGTCACCATTGACGCGCTTAGAGGTAACCTCAAAATCTATGAGTCTACCATTCTTTACCCCTCTTAAGGTGAACAAAATAAGGATGTGATTGCACTCAAGGCGTCCACAAGTTAAGAACGTGATGTGGAGGACTCGAGTGACAAAGACGAGTTCGGGGTCGTGCTTAAGAAATTCCATAAGTTCATGCGCAAGGAATTTGAACGAAAAGGAAAGAAGCAAGGAGAACCACCCAAATGCTATGGGTGTGGAGAAGTTGGGCATATAAGACCAAAATGCCCAAATGCCAAGAATGAGAACAAACCGTTCAAGAAGCACCGAGCTTATATCTCGTGGGGAGGTGATTCCGGCGATGAGTCATCAGACGGCGACGAGAACAAAAGCGCCAACCTTTGCCTCATGGCACACGAGGAACCACCGGAAGAGGTATGTACCACTTCTAAAGATTCCTACACTTTTGATGATGTTCAAGAAGCTTTCAATGAACTTTACGATGAATATGTCAACGCTTTTAAAATTAACAAGGATTTAAAGAAACAACTTACTTCCATGGAGAATGGAGGCTGATAAGCTCTCAAAAGATAATGAAAAACTTAAAGAAGAAAACAAGTTTTTCGGAAAAAGAAGCGCCGACAAACCGGAAAGTTTCAAATGCAGCTCTTGTACATCACTTAAGCAACAAGTTGCAAAACTTGAATGAACCTTGAATAAGTTTGGTGTTTCTCATAAAAATCTTAATGATGTTCTTCATAATTTTCAACTCACTAAACATGGATTACGGTTTGAAAATGAAACTAATAATAATAAGGAGAAAGTTGAGCAACCACCTAAACAGCCTAAAGCTCAACTTAGGAAAAATAAAATAAGCAATAATAGACAATCTAGAACAACAAGGAACACTAGACCACCTAGAAAGAACACTAGGATGAACAATGGTCAAGTTAGAGAACCTATAAACAACTTTATAAATATGCACAAACAAAACTTTTTCTCAAACTAGGATCAATTAATATAGAAAACCTAGTAACTATTATCAACTTAGGAGAATGCATAACCCAAATGTCATTTGTCATTATTGCAATAGGGTAGGACATATAGCACCTGTGTGTTTTAGTAGGCATAGGCATTGCACGTATAACAAAACACACACTTTGCGTAGGACTAACCTAACGAGATCCCTTGAAAAAGTATACTCGAGGTCTAAGCGATCCCCGCAGGAATCAACACAAAAGAAACCATATTACTTCTTCTATTATGATGAAAAGAAGAAGATCCACATACCACTTCCGGAACCCACACAAATCCAACCAAGGTATAGGCACTCAGTTCAAGTAGACTGGAACCCGCCAACCCAAAGACCACAAGATGGTCAAGGTAACACTTAAACGTGAATATCGTACATGTGTGTGTGTGCGTTGGCGTGTGTGGCTATGGGTGCGTGTGTTTATTAATTTAAAAAGTCATGTTACTAATCCTCAAGGACCCAAAAGATCAAAAATTGGGTACCAAATGTTTTCATTGTAGGTGTCTAAGTCAGGGGGAACAAAGTAAATCGATTTCTGGTTTCCAAACTAGGTGTAAATCGATTTACAGGCTTGTGATAATCGACTATCACAGCCCGAGGAAGTTTGGAACAAATCAGACGCAAACTTCAGATAATCGATTACTAACATTGTGTTAATCGATTAATTGAGGTCGCTGAATATTTTCAGACTTCAGACGCAAACCAGCGACAGTCAATTATTAGAATAGAGACAATCGACTAACAGGGGCTTCGGATTCTCCAGACAGGGATCAGAGGAGCTCAATAATCGATTTACCGAAGTTGTAAATCGACTAACAACGGCAGATTTTCAAAAATCTGACCGTTTTCTAGCCGTTTGGGGAGCATTTAACTCATGTTTGACCACCCCAACGGATCTCCAAAGCCTCCTCTCTATATATTGGTGATATTTCTTGATTTTTTACTCATTCCAATCCAAATTACTTCATATATTCATCATAATTCCTCAATTCTTGCTATTGTTCTTTATTCTTAGCCAAATTTCTGCAAATTCCCCCAAAATCCTCTGTTCTCTCTCTACTATGTTGAAATGGCAGGAGGACAAAGAAAGCGTTCCCGCACCGGCAAGAACGTGGCTTCCGCCTCGACTCCTCCACCACCGGCGCACAAGTACCTCGATGGGTTGTTCCTTTGGTTCAACGACCGTGCCGAGGCGACGCGGTTCTCGGAGAAGTTTGAGCACCAGGAAATTCTTCCTCCCCGGTTCTCCACTGCCTGCTTCATTCATGATTCCATCCCACGCGAGGCACGAATTATCCTCGAGCGTGGAAATTTCCTCGATCTCCTCTACATCAAGAAGGCTCACTATCAACCCTTTCTCGTTCGAGCTTTCTACTCGAACTTGACAAAGGATGAGGACGGAGCGTTGATTTCAAACGTCAACGGAGTGGATATCTATTTGAATGAGGAGAACATTCAAATACTCACCGGGCTTCGTCAGAATGGAGAGGATCTCGGTCTCTACGTCGGTGAGGGAGGGGCACGGTTCAACGAAACCGCCCTCTTGGAGGAAGTGGGAATCCGAAACTTTGCCCCCACTCCTAAACAGCGGCGCCCGACGATTACTTCCATGAATCCCCTGTTTCGATTCATAATTTATGTTTTGACACAGATCCTCAAGCCAAGGAAGTACAATCACACCGCTCTCTCCCAAGAGGACACCAAAACGCTTCATGCGATGATTCACAACGCCAACATTAATTGGTGTAAATTTGTGACGACTCACATGTTTAGCGCCACCTTCGACGATCGGCCGCTCCCCTACGCCCTCCTCGTCATGGCAATTCTTGATGAGTACAACATCAAGACTGACATTGGGCCGAAGATAAAGGGGACAAAGCATTGGGAGATTGATGAATCCTCCTTCCACTCGGGCACCGACGAGACTCCGTTTTGACAACCTCGTCCACGACGTCAACCAAGGGATGCTTCTTCAAACACCCCTTTTCTTGCCGAGCAAATGGCCGCCCTGACCACCACTCTTTCTCGGATAGACACCAACGTCTCCCAAACGGCCCAAAACGTCAACATTTTGAGCCGTGAGCTCCACGGGTATTTTGACTTTGTCAACTACCCTTATGCCCAAATGGTCCCTTACGCTCCTCCGCCAAACTTCAGTGGTGAACCAAGCGGGACTAATAACGTTGGTGGAGAAGAAAAGGTGAACGAAGAGGAAGAAGAGGAAGAGGAAGCCGAAGGAGAAGAAGAAGAAGATGATGATGATGATGAGGATGGAGAGGAAGAGGAAGAAGAAGACATCGACGAAGAACAACTCCTCGATGATCTTTTCACCAGACTTCTAGAGCTCTAGCTCTTTTCTCTTCTCTTCTTTAATTATTATGCATTTTAAATTTGCTTCCGTTATGTACTCCACTATTTCCCTTATTTAATAAATTAAAAATCTTTATGGTTTTTTTAAAATCCTTTTGTTAATGTCAAAAGGGGGAAGATAAGGGCTATGCATATCTTAAGGGGGAATTTTTATTAAGGGGGAATTTCTTTCAAAAAGATCAAAACCCTTTGCATATCCCCGTCTTGTTTTTGCCATTATCAAAAAGGGGGAAATTGTTGGAACACACTTTTTATTACGTTTAACTAAAGTCGTGTTCACTTGTGAGAGGTTTTGATAATTGCCAAACCGCCGGGGATATGAAGAGTTTCGTTGAACAATTCGAGGCGTGAAGAATGGCATGGAACAAGACCAAAAGACTCAAGGACAAAGATCAAGAAATGAAGACTTAGTCGAGTCGGTCTTATTGTGATCAAAACCGACAATCAATTCAAGTCTCGGTTCTCAAAGAGTCAAAATAATTTTACAAAATCATAAAACGTTTTTGTGCATCAAATAAACGTTTTTTAAAAGTTTCATTGTATTAAAATCCCTAGTTCTTTCCCAGACCAAAAACCACCTCGGTCGGCGTTCAGCGTTCAGCATCGGCGTCCGGCATTTGGGGTTCGGCGTCCGGTTTTCGGCGTCCAAACCAACTCGGTGGTTTTTAATATTTTAAACCTCGTTTTTACCTCTGGGCATTTTTAAAAGGTTCCCAAATAATTATTTTATAAAAACCACTTTTGTATCTTGGTCAATCGGTCTAACACGTGAAAAACGGTCAAAACCGTACACACGTGACTAACGACCTCGAAGACTTGGTTTTTTATCAAACAAGTCTTGATTTCACTATTTTATACCATATACAATGTTTTTCAAACTTGGTTTTTACTTTTGGGAACACTTCATTTTTGGACCTCGGCTTTTAAGGTTAAGTTTCTCGCCGGATGGTTTTAGTCAGCTGAAAATCGATTGTCAGGTAATGACATTCGAATATTGGCTGCTGCAGTTCTGAACCTCAAGCTCAGAACCACCCAATAGTCGACTGACACCTATTGTCACTCGACTGTCTACGTTTAACTTCAAACCCAGAAACTTCAAACCCAGAAACTTCTGAGAGGTTTTTCCCTTGTTGTAAACTCGAAAGAAGTCTTTCGTTCCTTCGTGAGAAGTCTTGGAGTGCGGTATCTCCGAGCAAAGGCGTTGAGGCTCGTGTGACTTGAGTTCTCAAGTTGTATCGGTTTGTTGAGCACCTTTAAGCTTAACGGAGTTAGTGTAACTCGAGAGTCTCTCGAAAGGCTGGATTAGCCACACGTTGTGGGGAACCAGGATAAAATTGGGTGTGCTTCCTCCTTACGCTCTTTACTTTATCGCTCTCGTTTTTAATTTCCTGCGATTTTGTTTTAAACGCTATTCACCCCCCCCCCTCTAGCGTTGGTCCTATTTTCTAACACACTATATAATTCTGAGCAGTTCTTTTTTTGATCCATGCATAAAACAGTTTAGAACCTTTATCTCCCTCAGTAATCCATTCCTGTTTACTCTGCTGACACTTCATGCTATATGAAGCTTTGATTGCTTTATATAGCTTGTCCCTTAGTTCCTTTTCCTCTTCAAACAGTTCCTTAGTCATTTGGGTTTGTTGTAGCTCTTGCTGGAAATTTTTCAACTTCTCTCTGGCCTCTTCCTTCTGCACACGTATCCTATTGTATTTTGCCTTATGTAGCTTCCTTAAGGGCCCCTTCAGCTTCTTCATATTCTGCATTAGCTGGAACATATTCGTATTGGAACTCTCACTTCTCCATTCCTCCTTCATAATTTCATCCAAGCTTGGATCCTCCAACCACATGTTACAGAATCTAAAAGGTTTTGCTTTGTTATAGTCTACCCTAGTGATCAGTAATGGGGTGTGGTCAGAGATACCTTCACTAAGAATTCTAGTTTTTGTACCATATTTACTCATCCACATGGCATTAGATAATACCCTGTCTATTCTAGACCAGATTCTGTTACCTGGCCCCTGTTTGTTTGACCATGCAAAGTAAGGTCCTACCTAAGGTTTTTCCTCCAGCCCACAATCCAATACACATGCCTTGAAGTCCTTTATTTCATCATTACTGACCCAATTACCTTTTTTTCTATTCTCAATCTCCAATACATCATTATAATCACCCACACAACACCAAGGAGACTTCATATTCTGGCCATAACCCTTCAGACTTTCCCACAGCTGCATTCTACTCCCTTGATCATTGAAGGCATAAACAAAAGTAATCCAAAAATACTCATTATTCATCAGCTACCTAGCTTTGTAGTGGATAGTTTGTGCAGTCATGTCCACTACCTAGATATGGGCTTTGCTTTTATTCCAAGTCACCCATATTCTCCCTAGAGGGTGGAATTCACTATTGTTGATCATACCCCATCCTCTAAGCATCTTATTAATAATCTCCTCCTCTTTCTCTCTTTTTATTTTAGTTTCTAAGATACCCATGATGCTAACTCCATATTTATTAACCAAATTCTTTATTTCCTACTGTTTATTGGGGTTATTGAGCCCCTAACATTCCAACTCAGGATCATGTTAAGAAGGGATAATGTCATGTATAAGGAGCATCACTCCAATCCCCCTTATACAGTTCATCAATTGTCAGCCTTCTTGCACTCTTCTTCTTACTAACTAACTGAAATCCTTCATTATCCTCCACTGGCTCTTTTTCCTCCATTTGGACCTCTTCCTGCACCTCTACTTTCTCCCGTTTTTTCCCTTCTTCATGGACAGTTTCTTCATCTTGTTTCTGTTTAGGTCTCCATACTTTTTTTAATGACTCTTTTCCCTGTTTTTCCCTCCAATTTTTTCTGCATTCTTCTCTAGTATGTCCCATTCTGTTACATTTTGCACATATAGTAGGCTTCCACTCATATTCCACACTCTGAGAAATTACTCTACCCTCTTCATCAGCAAAGTGAACAATATACGGGAACTCTTGTTGCACATGCACCTCCACTTGTATTCTAGCAAACCCCCACTTTGCTCTTACAGCAGTTGCTCTATCTCTTCTCACTGGTTTGCCAATAATACTTCCTAACTTACTCAATCCAGTTAAGCTCCAATACTTCATATTCAGTCCTGGAAACTGAACCCATATTGGCACATCCTTCAGTTCCGTAATATCAATTTGGTTTCTAGGGCTCCAAGCTTGTACATAGACTGGTTTATTATCAAAATAATAATACTTCCTTTTAAGTATTTCATCCCTTTCCTCTATGTGACTGAAATAGACCACAAATTGTCCCTCTTTCAAGTAATTCACCTATTTTATCTTGTAATCTTTCCAGATTCGTCGCACAAATCCTTCAATGACCACTACTGGGGGATTAACTCCTAAAATACATAACACTAACGCTTGATCCCAAAATCCCAGATCCTTAATCAGATCATCTCTTGACATTCGGGCCAAATACTGTCCATTAATTTCCTCAGATTTGATGTAGGTAAGGCCATATTCAATTTTTTCCTTTCCTTCTAATACTTCAGCATATGACCCCTTCTTCATCCGACTTTCTAGATCCTTATTCGAGTACTCTCCTTCCATAATTTCAATATTATTCCCCCCATTGTTACCCAAATCCTTAAGTGCTTCAAGAGAGTTTCTAGTTACCTCACCAGGAGTTTTAGGGCTAGCACTCAATCCCCCCCAATTTTGATTTCTCAGTCTCACCCTGTGCAGAGCAATTCCCAGACTCAATATCTGCTAATTTTGGCGTTGATTGCATCTACATAGCTTCCTTCCTGGGTCATCCTCATTTCTTGCCATCTAGAGAGAGAAACAAATTGAGCCCATATTCAATTTGTTCAAATTTCACAGCGGATACGGTCATAATTATAACTCCCCAAAACATACCATAGAATTATTAATGGATAATTGTTCAAATTAATCAAATTTGTTTTGATTAAAATAAATTGTTGTTGGGCTTTGGACCGAAAATAAAATATATATTGATATCCAATAAACATAATTGGGATAAATCTCATAGAGATAAATACAACATGTTGACTTATTGTGTGATCTTGATTGGGAACTTGAGTACAAACCCAAATTAAGAATAAACGAAGAAATTGTTTACTATGTGAACTTTGAAATGATTTATTGAAATAAACCATGAAAAATAAATTAAATGTGAGAACCTTTTATGATAAAGGTCAATTAAACCAATTTGGACTCTCTCAAAGTCAAACACAAAAAATATGATGTCAGAAAAAGTATTACAAATAAATATAAAAATTATATCGTTGAATAGAGTTCGACTGTCCAATCACAACGGTGCAAACGGAATTCAATTTGGAGAAAGTTGGACCAAAAAGTGTACCCCGACTGGAACCAAAATTGGTCCCAATCAGGGACTTGCGTATTAAAAATTGGAAATCGCTGCTAGGCGCACTACGCCGATCGCGGATCTGCAAATGACACACAACTTGGAGTTTTCCTCTTCTTCTTCACAATAAAAGGAGGACCAACTCTTCCTCATTTCTTCACCATTCTCCCTCAAATTTGTTCGAAGAGTTAGCCTTAAGTGTAAGGAGTGTTGTGGTGCTGTCAATTTGGTGTGGAATCGCCAGAGTTAAGAGTTATCGTCGCTGGAAGTTTCGCCAAAAAATTTCTAAAACCTCCATTAAGCTTCGAGGTAAGCCCGTAGATATATCTAATTACTAGAATGTTCATACAGGTCGTGTCTACGTTCATAAATGATCATTTGGTTGAGTTTTGTGTTTGACATGCTTAAAGAACCAATAATCATAAACCTTGAATTTGTTGTTAAAACTTCGAATTAATGATATTTAAATGATCTATGAATATTGGAGAACATTTCTATATAGTTTAATTGAAGTTTGGTGACTTAAAATAATTTTTTGAAAATTTAACCCAAGGTTGAAGATGAAGTACCGTTGGCTGGTTTGCAGAAATGGTCGACCGTTCTGCCAAACGGTCGACCGTTCTTCCACAAAGGTGGACCGTACCTCCACCAAGGTCGATCGTTCTAAGACCGTTTTCAGGTGACGATCGACCATTCCGAACACCGTCAACAATGAAAAATGCTATTTTTGGAGCTATAAAATCCTATTTTTAATACCAATCAATTATGGTCAATATATAGATGATTTTTCATAATAAAAATGATGTTTTGTACAAATAAACTCTTGTGTGATGCATGATGGTAAGCTAAAGTGTTAACACCCGAAGTTAGGCCGCTAATTGTTACTCCCTCCGTCCAAGTTGAAACTTCTCATTTGGACTTGACACGAATTTTAATCTAAGATGAAAAATGCATTGACTTTCCACTTTTACCCTTCCTCTTTTCCCGTCAGTGCCCATGCCCAGTGTCGTGTCTCTAAATCTTTTTCAACCCATTCATATCTTCTTCAAGAAGTTCAACCAATTCAAAAAAAATCAAAATCAAATCTTATACAGAGTAAAACTCAAGAAAATTAACTTTAGGGTTGCAAATTAATAAAAGAAGGCGATGAGCTAATGAAGAAATCCAAAATGAAATCTAAGCTTTTTACTCAATCACCACAGCCCATGTGTCTCCCACCATTTCCGACCCTTTTTGTATTGCGTCGCCTCTCATCTGGTCATAGAGGCAAAAATTTGCTAGAAATCATAATTTCAAGTCTGCATAAGCCGATGACGAATAGCAGTGGAGATAAGTTGATGGAATTTGGAGAGAAGAGGGATGAGGGTGGAGATATGTAGAGATTTATTATTTGGAGGGGGTGGTCGGAAGAAGAAGAAGACATGGGGGAAGGTGTGATGGAGAAGAAGAAAAAAGGAGAAAGAGGTTAGGGAGAAGAAGAGGAAAGAGAGAGAAAAAAGGGGCTGAGGTGTGACCGAAAAAAGAAAGAAAGAAAGGAGAAAAGGGAGTGGGTGGGGGAGAGAAAAAGGAGGGGTAAAAGGGTAAGTTTAGATGTTTTTTATTTCCATTTTAGGAAACGGGAAGAATCAAATGGGACGGCTTAAAAAGGAAAGTGACAAGAAAGATATGGGACGGAGGGAGTATTAAATATTATGTTGATTATGACTAATTGATGATTATGATGATGATTATTGATTGATGAATATGATGATTAAATCTTGATGAATATTTTGATTAAAAATGATAATTATGAATGATTAAATTATAATGAATATATTGATGATTGTGAAAATAAAATGTATTGTTAAGGGTATCTAAAATAACTCTGAGATATACCCATAGTAATGTTGATTTTGAAAGGTATCTAGAAGACCTCTAAGATATACCCATTTAATGTGGCTTGCGGGTATGATGCCCGGTGGCGAGGGTTAAAACGTACGTACGGGATCCAAGAACCAAACTTGAGTACCTACTCGTTTGGGGGTACCACCCACCCAACAATGAACACTACGCTGTCGGTTTCTGGTTGGCCTTAAGTGAAGGTAAGTTTAAGATCTTGAAAACCTCTTTTATCTTAAACTAGGCCCAGCTCAAGGATTTATTTAGGAGTACCTTAAACTGGAATATAGTTTAATTATCTTAAACTAGAATTCGTTTAAGGGTTGGTAAATATTATAAGAGATTGGCCTTAGACTAAAAATAGTTTAAGGATATTGTCGAATGTTGAATATTGAATATGAATGAATATTGAATGATGATTATTGAATTGAATATTGTAAATATTATGAATGACAGATGAACATTGATTGTGAATATAAATGTTGAATATTGAATCATGAATATTGACTAATGATTATTGGATATCTGAACTGAATATTATGTGCATGATATCAAATGATTTGATTATGAATTTAGATTCTGTTTATATGGATGTTCGACGCATTAGATATGCTTACTCAGCTTCAACGCTGACTGTGTAGTATGTTTTATTTGCTACACGCAGGTTAATAGATAGAATGAAGTGACGTGATCCTGGAGGCAGACGGAGCAAGATTGTCGGAATGGATGTGATGGTTTTGAATTAAAGAACATAAATAAATTATGCTTGTAATTATGATTTGTTAAGCTTCTGCAATATTGAAAACTCTGTACTGTTTATGTTATGAAAAATATTATTGTGATAAATAAAAGTGTTAGAAATGTTTTAAATTTTACGATAACCAAGTTAATACTTTAGTCCGAAAGGGGCTACAGACCTGGACGTATTGGGGTGTTACATTTTGGTATCGAAGCAAAGTGAGGCCGGAGACAGATATCTTCCTAATCTGTGTGGTATGGGACATACAGCTTGGTAAGACACATGTAGCCGGTGGAGGTAGATATCTTTCTAATCTATGTGGTATGTGACACACAGCTTAGGGAGATACATATAGCCAACTCATGATCCTTGGGAACCCTCGCGCGTGAACGGTAGCGAAGCGTCACTCCCCGCCCAAGGGCTCAAGCAATTGAGTGCTTTGATAGGACCAAATTGTAGCCATATAGATGTGTTACAATTTGATATCGGAGCAAATTATTTTAAAAGCGATCTTCGGATAAAAAAATGAATTTAAAAAAAATGTCAGTCACAAAAAAGGTACGAGAATTTTTTTAGTAAATATTGACTATGTTAGATAATAACTGTTAGTAAAAAAACTATATCAAACTAGACTCAATTCGAACTTTCGTACTCAATGAAGAGACGAAAGAATAAACGAAAAACATATAACCCTCTAATACAACATGCGCATCGCATCGCGAATGACGAAACTGATCTACTTGGTAAAGTCGCATGGAAGTGGGATGACATTGAAGAAACGATTAATTTCAAATAAATATATGTGAAGCCGAGGTGGAAGATATTCATGTGGACTCAACGCGAACCGATCATTGATGCAACCAAAAACGTTTAGAATTAATAAATTCTATCGTTTCTCCCAAAATTCTCATTGAAATTGTTGAACACTCTCATGATATTTGTTATGAAACTCACGAATATGGAATCCTAATAAGGAAATTCCTAATATTTGTAGAATGAGCCAAGAAACCGTTCCAGGACAAAATAACCAAGTGCCAAACAATGGACACGCGATTGTTCATATTGAAATATCAAATCTCACTCTTGTTGTCCAAAAGGTACCAGACAACCAAAATGTTCACCGAAATATTGAATTTAAGGGAAAGAAAACTTTGATTGGAGCTTGTAGTGCCCCACACGCGAAAAGAATGAAGCCTTTGGCAACTCAACGCAAATTGAGGGCATGGAAGCATCCAAAGTGTAACATTTATAGAAGACACCATCCAGGAAAATGCTGGATGGCAAAAGGATTATGTCTAGGTTGTGGAAAACCTAGACATTTCTGAAAGGAATGTCCTACGAATCCTGGGAAACCATTTCTGACAGCCTGTGTTCAAAGTCAGCCTACACCAGCCCAACTTGCACCAGCAGGAAACAATCCACAAAAGAACTCATACATGTAGGTATGCTGTGAAAGATCGAGTTGAGGAACATCCCGACATCATCATCAATTTGTTTCCTTTTTCAATAAAATTATGCATATATTAATCTTGGATTTACACTTTCTTATATCTATGAAAACTCCATATTGAATATCTTTCATTGAGATTGAAAATCATCTGATCAAGTGTTTTCTCCTTGAATATCTGTTTTGATCATACGCAAATAACAATGAATCAATGAAACTCTATATAAACTTCCATCAAAGAAATAGATCGTTATCCTTTACCTCGCATCGATGACTTATTTGATCAGCTTAGAGAATCCATTATGTTTTCTAAGATTGACTTACGGTCAAGATACTATCACATCCCTATTAAAGAAATGTGAACAAACTGATGATCAAGAATCGCTATCCTTTACTATGAACTGACAAGTTGTTCGGTCAAATTCAAAGAACCTGCTTGTTAGAAGCTATATACAGCTCAACCTTGTTGATTAAAATGGCGCCTTAATCGATGAAGTCTGATTGAATCAATGAAACTATGTGATGCTGACAAGACAAATCGTTAAGATAACTGACTCGTTTGTATACTCTATTGACGTGAAAGGTCGCGACAAGATGACAATACAACAAAACATACAACAATGTATGACTGAAAGATGAACAAAATGATTAGTATTTACATGGTACATTTTGATGTTAGAAATAAATATTCTTCTGATTTGCACTGGCCATGCAGCTTAGAACAATATTTATGGCTAACTCATAATGTTCATAGACAATATTATTTCAACACAATACAACCTGGATTACTTAAGGAATGTTAGAAATGCAATTCTAAGTCTAACCTCTCAAGATTCGCAAACTCATCGTAACTAGCCCCAGGTCCTGGGAAAGTTTTAGCAAACTCTAGTTTGTCTAAAAGCTCATCAATAGCAACTCCAGTAGCCATCGTCGTCTTCCTCGCTGACATCACAATCTTTGACTCTCTATTTGTTCTCTCTGTCTTTGTCGTCGACACCGCTCCTAATTTTTTCTCTTTGTTTCTCAAATCTCCCCTTCTACGTTTACTCAATTTAGGGTTTAAGAACACACTTCTTGACATCCGTGTCTTATTCCATCTTAAATGTCGTGTGAAAATTACCTTCTACAATGAGAAATCATCGAAGGAAATGCCATGAATTTCAAGACCCCCCCCCCCCCCCCCCGCGATTTGAAAGGAAACGACTGTGTAGTTGTACAGATCTACAAAAATAAGAGGGAAGGTCATTATAGTCTTTTCCTCACCCCTGCATCAATAAAACATGTGGCTTCCTAACACTAGTGCTATTAAAAGAAAGGGGCATTCTTTTAGTGTTATACACGTAATTTCCCCAAATTTTTAACACTCCACCTTGAGCAAAAATTTGACTGCCTTCTTAATCTAAAGCCCCCAATAAAATCAAATTTCCTTTGACACCCCGTACATGTTTCACTGTAGTTAATGTTCCCACCACGCCATCAAACATCCAAACTTGTACTGTTCCTACCCCTGCAATCCTACTCCGTGCACCATTTGCCATCTTCACAGCACTCTCATCACAAGTTTGATACGTATCAAATTGTTCCTTAATTGAACACATGTGAAACGAAGAACCCGAATCTAATATCCGATCCAATTTACCTAGACTATTTGCGGTTGCCAAAAACAAGTCATTTTCCCTTATTCGGTTCGAACTTTCCGCAACCGCAGTCACGGGTGCTTTCCCGTCGATCTATTCCTTCCTCCTCTTTGGACAATCCCTTTTGAAATGGCCCTCTTCATCACAGTAGTAACACTGGAAGCTTTTACTACTGTATTTGGAGCGTTGGGGCACGCCGCCCCTCTCTTTAGACCATCCTCTTTCCCAACCAGCTCCTTTTGCTACCAAAGTTTGACCGTCATTTGATACCCCATTGCCACTCCGTCAAGTCTCGTTCATCAATAACACAACAACTACTTCATCAAATTTTAAAGTCTCTTTTCCAAACAAGAGTGTGGTCACAATCTTGTAAAAAGACAAAGGCAATGAAGCCAACAGAAGAAGCGCCTTGTCCACCTCTTCAAACTTCACATCAATGGATTCCAACTCTGTTGTAATCTTTTTAAATTCATCCAAGTGTCCATTAAAGTTAGCTTCCTTTACCATTTGGAGACCAAACAATCGTTTCTTCAAGTGTAGCCTACTGGTCAACGATTTCGACTTGTACCGACTCTCCAGCTTATCTCAAATATCCACCGCCAAACCGAGAACCTCCCGAAAAGTAATGTTTGAAAGGCATAGGCATATTGTACTTGTTTCCATGTCCTTCAAATCCTCCCACTCTTTTTCCGACAATTTTTCCAGTTTGTCGTTCTTCCGGTGTTTGGCCAACTCAGCATCCTTCAGTTTTTCTAACCCTTGAACCTTCACCTTTAGAGCTTTGATTGTCCCTTCTCGAGTAAGAACATAATTTACTCGTTGTTTCAACAGAGTAAAATCAACAGGCCCATCGAAAGGTTTGACAGAAACATTCAAACTTTTAACCAATGTCATTTTTCAAGTTCTTCGATTTTCTTCTCTTACTGATTAGAAATCCCTCCGCCCCAAATGTAACTTGGCTCCGAAACCAATTTTTTGGATTTAAAGAGTGTAAGACTCTTAAAATACTCCCTCCGTCCCAGAAAGAATGCCACGTTTACTATTCTGGCCTCTCGATAACTTTTGTTTTTTTACTCGTTTTGGTTGACCATTTGATAAAATAAAATATTCTTGTCGCATCTTGTTTTTTAGAGCTTTTCATATACTTTTGAATGGTGTAATTTTTACTTTTTATTACTCTACCAATTTGAAATTAAAGTGATTTTAAAAGAGATGATATTTTGCACGTCGTTCGAAGTGTTGCAAATAAATTAGGACGGAGGGAGTATCAAAAACGTGAAAAATAAAAAAATACACTACACAAGAAGAAGATATGAGAGAAAAATTATATCTTTACTATTTCAGAACGATACACAAAAAACTCTCCCTGTTTACAAGCGCTAAATACGAGACACTTATAAAAAGACTTTTTGCACACTACACCCGGATGTATTTTTCGAGTAACTAAATAATAGTTACTCCCTACACTCACTCACACAATCTTGGTGATATCTTGTGTAGCACCTCTCTCTTCACACTCTTTCTCTCTCTTAGCCGTGTGTAAAACCCACCCCAAATCTAAGGACTACATTCCTCTTATAAGAGGTAATGAGAAACAAAGAAAGAAACCCAACCCCTTATTTTTCGTACATCACCAAAAACAAGGGAAGAAGACAACCTCCACTTCACATGCATTGGTCCAATTCCAACCATCACTTCACATGCATGATACAAGCATTCATCCTTCCTTTATTTTCCTTTTTTCAATTTAATGAATCAATCTCAACATTTACCAAATTTATGAAGACCACGAAGACTTTTTATGCATATAACTCTTTTATTTATATCAAACCTTTATTTATGATGTTATTTTTTTTTTGAAGTGTTAATTATTAGGGTGGTGCTAGGGTATCCCGAGTCTTGTATCCTATTCATACACCAAAGGATTCACAGACACACATAGACACTCAATGTCTGTGAATGCACAGACATTGAATATCTATGAGTGTCTGTGAATTCTTTGGTGTACAATCGGGGTAGACCTCATTATTAACTTTGATAAAAACTTTTAGAAAATAAATATGTGGGCACCTTAATGCCCAAATTTAAGCTACTGAGTATAAAACTTGTTTTGGATAACAAATGTGATGGTGAAGGTTGTCACAAATTTGTTGTCACAAGTTATCTGTGACGTCGGCCTGCGTGTCACAAACCACAAAAGAGCACCTTGGTCGGCTTTGTGTTGTCATTTCCGGCACTGTTTGTAGAACCAGGGACGAAGACTAGATCACAACGTTGTTTCGGATGCTCAAAATGGCAAAGGCGTCGGCCAAAAAATTACTTTTCGGGTATCCTCATTTTCTAGTAAAAACTCACAAGTCTCATATTATCTGAAATATACTTCAGAGTATCTTCGATTTTTTGGTAAGAACTCTCAAGTCCTACATTATTCGAAATATACTCCAGGGTACTTAAAATTTGTGATATTATATTCAAATAGTATATTCCCTCAATTTAGGAGTTCGATTAAAAATTCGTTTACTTTGATAAATTAAAGAACTTTATTTAAATTTAACAAAATAATAATTATTGATCTAAAATTTCCTACTTGCCAAAGTAATAGGATTTTCAATCATAATGGCCAAATAGACGGAATATTGTACCCTCGGAGTACATTACCACAAATTTTAAAAACACATGGAATATGTTTTGGACAATATGGAACCTGAGATTTCTTACCAAAAAATCAAGGGTACCCCGGAGTATATTTAATATAATGTGGGACTTGAGAGTTATTACTAGAAAATCGAGGGTCCCCTGGAGTAATTTTCTGGTTGTGGGCTGTCATAAAAATGTGTCAAAAAGTTCTTTGGGACGGAATTTTTAACTAGTTGTTGTCAGAATTTTGGTCACAAATGCTCAATTTTTTGTAGTGGTGAAGTAACACAAATTCTACTATGATTAGAAAGAGTCTGATAAGGCCATTGGAAATGGGTCTAACGCCGGGGGGCGTCAACCGGCTTTTGACGCCAGTTGAGCGTTAAACACCGCCCCCATGGCGACGTTATACAGGCGTTATGGCCCTTGCGTCAATATTTTGACGCTGCATTCGGCCGTTGCTTCTTCCTGTTGGCGGAGCCCCCCCCCCCCCCCCCACACACACACAATGGCTAAAATAGCCGTTAAGCCAAAAAAAATCTTTCTATAAATTCAAACCATCTCTCTCAATCTCTCTATAATTCTTTCAAATGGGATCATCTTCATATGATGATGAAAAGAGAGCTCTCATTTTTTACTGTTTCGCCACAGGTTGTTATCAATGATGGCAACAAGGCAAACAAGAAGAAGTAGAATCCTCCTGACGTCAACGCTTAAACCGGGATTGGCGGCTGCGCATGCTTCCCTTTTCAACGATTACTTCAATACTCCGTGTGTTTATACACTAAAGATTTTATTAATCGTTTTTGGATGAGTCGTCCTCTCTTTTACACATACTCGACGATATTGAACGTGAGGTGTCTTGGTTCACCCAACGCTTTGATGCGAGAGGCCGACGCGGATTTGGCAGTGTCTAGAAGTGCACTGCCGC